>OX638312.1:118556252-119181252 GCA_951812415.1 Beris morrisii | reverse complement strand
CGTTGATGTTAAAGGTCCAGAATGATTCTCACAAAAATTATTTCCGATTACTTTGCCTGTATACAGTTTTCTGCCTTTTGTAGTTGTCGCATGAAAAGTTCATTTTCAATCGCTGGTCTTTTTCTCGTCCCAATGTTCATATTTCATGGAGAAGATTACTCAAGCAAGTCCAGCTTTCTTCAGAAGTTTCCATGAGCCTCGTTTACTTCTTGGTTGAAGCTCCTGGGATAACTATCCTCGTGGATCTTGTAGGTTGGTTTGGTATCAGAATAGGTATGCTGCAATTATTAATTACACCCATTGCTAAATATATTCCCTCCTTTTTCTATGCAGACTGGTTCGTGGCTTATAGCCTTGTCTTCGATCTTCACCGGCTCTTGCATCATCTGAAAGTAATACTTAATATCGTAGTAGAGGAGTTTCCAAATAACATAAATGTTGATCATAAATCTACAACGCGAAACAAATATTTAATTCCGCACACAACAACAATTTGAACAGGGCAATTAATATTTTTTTTTCTTCTACACAACAACGTTCCTAACTATAAAACCCATGTTCCAGCTTATTAACCTTCTTGATCACCTGAATGTACGTTACGTAGGTATATTTTATACGCAAGATCAAACCCCGAAACTGCGGTAGCCAATGACCCTGATATGACCATGAGCCATGAGGATACAACTTCACGGGTCTTATTTTTATTGCCATCATTGAAGCACTTACCGATGATAACAGGTTCCATCTTATCATTTAATGTTGACATAAATGACTAATCCATTGATAAATCCAATTCGAGAGTGAGAAAAAAATTGTAATTTCGAAAAATAGTAATCTTGACTAACTAAAACCGGACGTGAAACACTCTACTAAAACACAGTGCAGGCAAAAAATTTAATTGATATTTCGGAATTAATTTTTTTAAGCCAGCAATAATGCCGCCATCACAGCAGTAAACTCACAAACACACAGGCAACAAGAGGAAAAAACAACTTAGGGGGCGAATTCCTTCAGTTGAGACCTTAACACACGATCACCAAAAACGTAAATCACTTCGAACGATCCTCGTTAATTCCACAGATTTCGAAGGATAAAACACTCTGTAGGATCACTTTTCACTACGTAAATCACCACTTTTATATTAAATACCGAATGCCGATGATCAACAGGTGATCGTTCATTTAAAAAAAAAAATGTCGAACTTTGTAATTATACCGCACAAAGTGATCGTCGCGTGTGATATTCTCTGCGATTTACCCGGGGTGTAAACCGTCGTTAATACCGGCTTCGAAACGGATCGAGCTTAAATCGTTATTCGATCGATCGGTTTTCTTCAATTTAATATCGGTAACGTAACAATAGTAAAAATTACTAAACACGTTCTGAAGAAAAACGTAAATAAGAGATCGCGACGCCGTATATCTCTTGTACTTATAACGATCGCGTTCACAATTACACTGATGATGACTGCGATCTTGTCTTGATCGTCGTGCCCGTAATCGTGCGTTTTCCTATGCCCACCGAACGGCTGACGTTTCTTTCAACAAGCACCCATCTGTCAAACATACGGAAAAAACCAGTCCGGTAAGAGGTCTTCAATTCTGGATAGGGTCTCACAACTAAAGTTGGGCGATCTGTAGAAATAACACTGTGATGTAGAAAAGTACAGTCATGGTTGTAAGTTCGAATTTATGTTATTCGAATTCTCTACGAAAAACCGATAGGGTCAACTGCGACTGAGACCCGAAACGCTACAATGGCTTCCTACTTCTGTAATTTTAAAATGTCCAACTTTCACGTTGTATTTGTCAATATGTGATCATTATGCTGCTACGTAATGCGATATAACGTTAACCGAAGATATAGCCACGCATTAGCGCACAAAATTAAAAATAGCGGTAGACGTTAGGCGTTAATACGACCGGGCGTCTCTTTGGCACATCAAAGGGCACAACGCATTACTTAACTAGTTTATTTTTCTTATTTTATTGCATTGCACTCAGTTTATTACACTATTGGCAACTCTTCGCGATTTAATTTACTACACGATCGCTGTTATCACTGAAAATCACTTTAAACGTAAAAATCTTGCAGTAGAAAAACTGATCCGTGTACAAGGTCGAGAAATTTCCGGCTTATTCGGTTCTTTGTGTGAAACATGCAGGAAGTGTAGAGAACATTCGAGAAGTGGGTAGAGCTTCCTGCGCCATTCTAATTAGCTGTTAAAAGGTTGTAGCCTTCTCTGTAAACTTCAATATCATTGATAAATGAGTGGTTCGGCTTGCCGTGGTATGCATGTAACAATATCTTCATTACAATATAACTTGTTTCCGTAAATTATTCACTATAACTCAAGAAATCGTTCAAAAACTTTTATAAGAATCAGTTTTGATTTTAAATTAAGCTAGAAGTTCTTTAGTGAAACTTGAAAACTTAAACCCGATTTTTTTTCGATGGACAACTTTGTAAGGTTTTCTCAACGACAGATATGAAAATATATTCAAAAATCTGCTAACAGTATGGGCACAACTTTACTATTTTATGGGTAGAAGTCTCGAACGCGTTTAATGCTGAGATGCGGTGTAGGTTACTATGCAACCACCTTACGACCCGTTTGGGTTGAATATTTAAAAATACTGAAATTAACTTTCTGGCAAATTTACAGGAAGAAATAAATTCGATATCTCATCAGATCTAAGAAATATGTAGGAATTTGTGAAAATGTGTGCAATTCCTTTACACTACCTCGAGGGTTGGATATCAGAAAATACTAAAAATCGGTTTGTAGGCTATTATATAAAAACTCTGCTGAAGTTGTAGCCAATTTGATATCTTATCAAACCTAAAGAGATATATAATACTGTGAAAACGTATGCAACCCCCTTACAACCACTTGAGGGTTGAATATTCAAAAATCCTGAAATTAGTTTCAAGATAAATATAAAGAAAGCCCGAGGAAGTGAAAACCAGTTTGATGTCTATCATTTCTAAGAAGTATGACGGAATTCGTGAAAACATGTTCAACCCGTTTTTTTTAGGGGTTGAAAAGACAAAACCCTTGAAAACGTGTTTTTCGCGATTATAAAACAAGACCGTGGAAGGGAAAAGTTATTCGATATCTAAGCAGACCTGAATTATATGGCTGAATTCGTGAAAATATACACAACCCCTTTACAACCCCTTAGGGGTTGAATTTCAAAAAACACTGAAAACACTTTCTAGGCATTTATATGAAGAATTCGTGGAATAAAAATTACTTCAATATATCAGGAGACCTAAGAGATGTGACGAAATTCGTTATTATAATATTCATTTCATTTTCACTGATAATTTTTTTGGCCCCATTCCGTACGCCAATGGATATCTGATTTTTTTTTATTTACTATAAATTACTTTTCCAATAGATACGTATCCTCACCAAGTTTCAACTTTCTAGCATAAGCCATTCTATAGATAGGAAAAACACTCCCCACCCCCGTATTATACAACCCTTATAAAAAAAATTATTTTTCTAACTTGCTGCTACTATAGCTCTATCTAAATACCAAGTTTTAGCTATCCATCATTATGTGTTCTTGAGATATAACAATCTGAATTTTTTCTTAATTACGCGCAATTGATTCGTGAGATATCGAAATCTAAAGTGTTTCATCCCTGAACCCCCTTAAAATTTTATTTCCGGTCTATTCTCCTAGTACGTATATACCTACAGACAGTCATTAAGTTTCAATTTCGTGACATAATCTTCGTGACATAATCTTCGTGAAATAATCTTTCACGAACCGGTCATACACGAGAGCGGTCCGACAAGTACCTAGCCTCACCGCCCGATGGCGCCACTATCGCAACACTATCGTGTAGTACATTCTCGTAGACAGCTGTCAAAATTTCAGCCGAATCGGACTCATAGTTTTGTTTTGACCGCGTGTGGAAGCGGGCGTGTCCGCGGATTTTAGAAAAATTGAAAAAGAGCAATATCGGTCGGTGATTCGATTCTTGTTTTTGGAAGGGAAATCGCGCAGCGCTTGGATGCTGTATACGGTGACTCTTCTCCTTCGATGGCGACCGTCAAAAATTGGTTTAACGAGTTTCAACGTGGTCCCACGTCGGTTTTTGATGAGCCACGCCCAGGTGCCCCGAAAACGGCTACCACGGAGGATAACGTGACACAAATCCACGATCTCGTATTGGCAGACCGCCGATTGAAGGTGCGCGAGATAGCTGAGACAGTAGGCATCTCAAAAGACCGCGTGGGTCATATCCTGCATGAAATTTTGGGCATGAGAAAGCTGTCGGCGCGTTTGCTCACTCCGGACAACAAGCGCAACCGTAAGACCACTTCAGAGCAGTGTTTGATGCTGTTTAAGCGCAATCCGAAGGAGTTTCTGCGTCGTTTCGTGACCGTCGACGAAACAAGGATCCACTGGTACACACCAGAGATCAAGGACCAGTCGAAACAGTGGACTTCACCCGGCGAACATGCTCCGAAGAAGGCGAAGACTGTCCTATCGGCCGGAAAGGTGATGGCCACCGTTTTCTGGGATTCACAAGGTGTAATCTACATCGACTACCTGTAGAAGGGCAAAACGGTCACAGGGCTCTACTATGCCGAATTATTGGGCCGATTCGACGCCGAATTGCAGAAAAAACGGCCCCATTTGGCGAAGAAAAAAGTGCTCTTCCACCATGACAACGCACCGGCTCACACCTCCGCCAAATTGGTCGATTTGGGCTACAAACTGCTGCCCCATCCACCGTATTCTCCAGATTTGGCCCTGTGCGACTTTTTTTTGTTTCCAAACTTGAAAAAGTCACTCGCCGAGCAGAAATTTGAGTCGAATGAGGAGGTCATCGCCGCCACGGAGGCCTACTTTGCAGACCTCGAGAAAACGTATTTTTCAGATGGGTTAAAGAAGTTGGAGCATCGCTGGGTCAAGTGTATCGAGCTAAAAGGAGACTATGTTGAGAAATAAATCGCCACTTTTCCAAAATTTTCGTTTTTCTTTTGTAGGCTAAGTACTTGTCGGACCGCCCTCGTAAATGTAATGGAAAATGAATTACTATTGATTCTAAATCAACAGTGATGTTTTTCCATATGTATTTTCCAAACAAATGTCCTTAATAATTGTGTAATATCTTCAGTCTTGATAAGGACATCATCTAAAATTTATCATACCTTGAATTACCAAAAGTTTCAGGTACGTAATTGAAAATAGCAGATATCGTCGTTCTCCTTCAGGTAACAACCAAATAGTAGTTCTCGAAAAGTATCATACTATACACTTCTTATTTAGGTTTAAACCCAACTCCAATATAAATTGGAGTTCAGTATTTCATCTAAAGTACTTACTTGAGAATATTGGAAGGTTATATATCAAAGTATTATTGATATTCGGGAATATTTTCCTATACAGACAAATTTGTTTGTCCCTACCTGCACACATCGCTGTAAAACTAAATTTTAAATATGAAATACTTTTCTAGTGTAATTACATATATGTATGTTTAAGGCTAAAGCTTAGTAGCGTATGCCATTCCTAAGAAAGAAAAAAAGACCGCAAATCATACCCTACAATCTCTTAAACAAAATAAAAGGGTAATTGTTTTGGTGAATGTTTTCAGTTAGATAAAGAACTCATTCGATTCCGTAACATCACAAAAAATAAAAATAAGAACAGTATTTTGCCCGGATAACTTTTTTTTTATTAAATTTTAATCTGATTTTTATAAATGAACAATGTTGTAAAGTAAGGAAAATTGGGAATAAAAAGAAGTATGGGTATCATGTGGTAAGCGAAACTGGAACCCACCACATTAATCTTTATATGTATGGTACATATAAAAATTCCAACGGAAACGTATATAATGCATTACTTTTTACAAATACATAAATTAACGTAAACGTTTTTCGAATTTTTTTATACAAATTAATTTATCTGCTCATTTCGCTAGTTAAACGGGGAATCTGAGATAAAAAAAACTGGAATTGAAAAATATGTTTTTGGATTATTCAGCAATGATATATTAACAATTTATTTACGGTTTATAAATACCAACTCATTATTGTTCCTTTAAAAACGATTCATTGGCGAATCATTCGATCCGATCAGCGATTCATTAAAGAACCATTTACGAATCGTTATCGATTTAAATGCTCGTAAATATTGATACACTAATGACTTATTTGTTAATGTCTTAATTTAATAATAATACAAGCATCCACTACCTTGAGTAACGGTTGATGCGAATCTCATATCAAACGTGAAGTATTATAGTTTTGTGAAGTACCCAGCAAACCAATTTACGAATATTAGCATAAAAACGATTGAATTGCGAGAGATGGCGAATCGTAATAATTCAGTAATTCAGTTTCCTTTCATATTACATATGCAGATAATTTCTTCTTTATTTAAATATCCACACAAAGCACTGCATAAATTAACTTACAAACTTTTACAAATTTATACAGAGTCTAAAGTAGTAGTATAAACAAAATTTAAGGAGTGATTGCTTGGTTCATTTCATATAAAAACATAACGCAGTCACGATCGGCTGCAAGCCAATCGTATGATGAAATACTGAACTCCGATTTATATTTTAGTTGGGATTATATCCAAAGAATGAGGAGTGCACATACAATTACCTTTTATTTACAGGTAGAAACTATTGTATAGTGGCTACTCGATGGATGGTTAAACGATTTCTTTAGTTATAGTGAGTTCCATAAATTAAGTTGGGACATTTTTACAGAATTTTTGTATGGCAACTACATGAAGGACTTACGGGATATTTTTCATATTAATACCTTCAGCTGCGACTATTATAAAATCAACGTATACAAAATTTCAAAGTCGTAACTTAAAGCGTTCTAATGTTATCGTTCAATATTGGTGAGCACGTGTTTTAAGAACTTTTGTATGACAGCTACCCGAAGGAGTCGATGGATGGCGCTAATTAATGAACTCAGTCTTGCTTTTGATATAAAACTAATTCCTGTAAAATTTTGAATCTCTGCTTTAACTCGTACTAGAGTTATAGTGGATTCTGTAACTTGTATAAATTTTTGAAGGACTTTTGTAGGCTGCTACACGAAGGACTCATTCGATTTGCATCATATTCGGAATTTTCGCTTCAAACATTGTAAACTTTAAGTATTCAAAATTTCAAGCTCCTAACTTTAAGCATTCGAGCAATAATTGTGAAGACGTGTTTTAAGGACTCTTGTATGAGAGGTACCCGAAGGAGTGGAAGGATATCGCCCATTAACGAACTTAGCCTTACTTTTTCCATTTTACAGGTGGTGACCAAATTTCAACTTCCTAGGCCAACGAGTTCTTGAGTTATCGTGCAAACGGACGGACGGACAGCAAACGGATTTGGGGTTTTTGGCCACAACTAAACACAAAATAATATATAACTTTTTTTCGTCCGAAGCTCCGTTCTATGCGTTACAAACTTTTCGGGCTGGATTAAACTTATAATACTCTATATGATTTCATCTAGAGTATAAATATAGAAGGAGGTCTATCACAGCACTAAGGTACCGGGTGTTTCGAAAAATACATCCAGTGATTGACTTACAAACAAACATTAACTCGAGGCCTCTAAAATACTCAACATTAAAAAACCCAACTGAGTTTTCTAAATAAATAACTTATTTGTTTTTATTTAAAAGGAGAACTATTTTAAGTTTTTTACCATTCTTCATCTAAGTGAAAAAATATTTTCATATTTTTTTTTTTTTTTTGAATTTTTAGGAAAACTTAATTTTTCTCTAATTTTTTTTAATTTTTCTGGTGCGCCATAAACGTTATCTACATATTCGTCATATAAAGCTTTTACTTGAATCTTACAGTTTTGCAGGAAAGATTTTATGTAAAATAGTCTCGTTTTGTTAATCATGAACCAAGTAATCGGCCCATAAAATCGTTTAAACCTGAAGCTGACCACATACAAATTAATTAATCTGCACATTACTTTAGTAAAAATAAAATAATAACAATTTTGTAATAATTCATTAATACTATAAATAAATATAAATAATAATTCTTTAAAAACGATTCATTGATGAGTCATAGACCCCGATCTGTGATTCATTAAAGTATCATACATGAACTCGTTAACGATTGAAATTCTCGTAAATAATGATACATTAACGACATATTTATTAATCCTTTGTTTTGCTGAGTAAACCGGGAAGTGATTGAACAACAATCGACCGAGTGTCACAGTATGTAGGTATATTGTATACGTTTAAAACGCGTAATGCGGTCAAATTAAGGACCTTCAACCTTCGAATTTTGTCTGAAACTAAGGGGAGCAAACCCTTTACAATTTAAAAAAAAACAATTGTTTTCACATATTTCGAAAGTATAAAGCGAAATGAACGTTGCCAAGCAATAGTTTAGCTCGAAAGTATGTCGTGTGCAGTTCAATTTTCGAAACTAAAATGCCAAACTATCCGAAAGGAACGCTAGGTAATATAGCTCGAAAGTATGTCGTGTGCAGTTCAATTTTCGAAACTAAAATGCCAAACTATCCGAAAGGAACGATAGGTAATATAGCTCGAAAATGTTCTAATAAAGGATATTATCAAGGGAATCAATTCACAGATCCATACGAGGAGAGTACAAGTGACGGTGTAGGTGAGTTAGAAGTTAAAGGTTTATTGTATGCGCCTGGAATCGCTGATTGATCGGTAAGTCACTTAAACTAATAGTATTCTCGTATTGGAACTTTAAACGCATTTTCACCTTTCTGGCTATGTGAACAAATAAAATTGCCGCATCTGGGGAGAGGAAATCCACATTTGATTCAAGAAAGGCCATTGCATTCACAAAAAGTGATTGTTTGTTGTGCATTGTGAGCAGGAGGAGTCATTGGTCCTCTCTTCTTCGAAGACGATCAAGGACGAACACAAACAGTTAAAAGTGAGCGCTATCAAAGCATGTTGCGTGATTGGTTCTGGGATCAACAAGATGGTGCCCGGCCTACAGAACACGTCCAACAATTGAACTGTTGCGTAAGAAATCTCCAGACCGTGTAATTTCACTTTGTGGTGATGTAAAGTGGACCCCGAGATCGTGCGATTTAACGCCTCTTGATTTGTTTCTTTGAGGCTACGCGAAAGAACGTGTTTATGCAAATAATCCTCAAACTCTGGAACAATTGAAAACCAACATTCGTGAAGTTATGGCTGAGATAGAGCCCGAAATGTCTGAAAAAGTCATCGAAAATTACCTAAAAAGGATCGAGTCCTGCAAAAGATCCAGAGGAGGACATTTGAACGATATTGTTTTCCATGTTTAATGGTATACCCCAAATATTCATTTAAAACAAAGAACACGAATAAATTCGCAAAACTGGGTGTTTTATTTAAAAAACAAATCCTAAAGCTGAAAATGGATGACCCTTTAAATTTTTTGTTTTATACTTTTATTCACGCTTATTCTGGAAAACGGTGGATTTCGTATTCCCGCCGACTATGCGGTTCACATTCGATTCCCATTCACGGCACATGTGCTTATTGAAAACGTTCGGAAACTGCTTTATCGATATACTTTAAAAACGTCTTTTTCAGGTATTTAAAACCATATTTTATGGCAGAAAAATGTCTAAAATTATAATACTTTAAAGGTGAGAGATGGGCCATCTTAAAGTTTAAAAACGCGACCATTTCACTGCTGATTTCAACTGTCAAATTTTCAAGAAAGTGAATCGTTCACGCGTTTTCAAAAATTTAAAATTGGGTGAATCGCAATTCACTGTCCCGCCGGCGGGTTCCAGAATAAGAGTGAATATTATCTCAACATTTTAAAATAATGCGATTATTTTATCACCATAAAAAAAATTCATGAAAAATGATTCATTTTCGGGCGTCTAGAGGGTTTTCTCACCTTAAAAATAAATTCAAAAAAATTTCATTATTATATTTCCAGTTTTATTTTGACGTCTGAAACATGAACAAGTTGAGTATTTGGACGCGTTAGCTCAACTTTTTATAATCAATGTATAATAAAAGTGATATGGCAACGTGAGGATAACTTAAGCTAGTATCACACTGTATGACGTGCTGTCAAATATTTGACTAAAGAATTTGACGAAAAGTTCTATCAAATTTTTTCCGTCAAAATAGACTTTATGTAGAGTAGGGTCACTAGATACACACACAACACTCTCTACCTAGGGTTTGGCAGATACGTCTGATTCGGTCGTTTCTGTACTAGAAATTGTAATTTAACCTCACAAAAATCGCCTGTTTATGTACTAGTTCGCCTGTTTTTGTACTAATGAACATTGCTAGCAAATTGCGTTTTTGAAGTGTGTTAGTGCGAATATGTGAAGAGTCGGAAAAAAGGCTGTCGGTTCCCTTCCACAATTCTAGTACTTCTTTTTCTTTGGTATGGAAGTGTGTGTGCGCGAAATTGTGGTTTTCAATTGAAAATTTCCGTATTTCTTTCATTTCTTTTATGGAAATTTACAATTTTGCAGCGAAAAGTCAATCATTTCGAATGTTTAGAAAGCAAAATCCCATAAACATGAAAAAAAATTAAATTTACTGGTTTTTCACCTTGGTACGCATCTGCCAAACCCCTCTTAGAGGCTGTTTTGGTGTGAGTGCGTATACAGTAACCCTAATGTAGAGCAAATGAAATAATGTGGCAAACAAAAACTTTACGATTAGACTATATGACAGAATTTGCCAGTCAAACATTGGACAGCGTAGCATTCAGAGCTGACTATTGAAATAGAATCTTAGTGTATCTAAAACAAATATTGCACGAGTTTTCGAGAATATAAAACATCAAACGTGTATCTTTATTATTTTTTTTTTACTTAGAAGTAAAAATACTAAATCTTAGTAGATTTTTTTTTTGTTTTAATTTTCAGGTCTTTTACAATATGTACAAATTTTATTGTTGAAATACTGACATTTTGTTTGAATATCAGGGAATTGCAAGGAGGCGCATGAAGTGGTTGGGAGGCCATTTCTTTGACAACATCGAGAATCTGAGGTCGATAGGCAAGTCCTGCAGGGTCTTAGACTGTTTTGGATTGGAGGTGATAAGTTACCCTCGAGCTTCCAAAGGAATCGCTATGCGCCCTTTCTGTACGTAGCGGTTCTTTACGCTGCGTCTCTTCCTAAAACTATTGTTTAAATAATAAAGTAAAAATCAGTATCTCATCTACACTAGTTATATGACGGTTTTATTGTGACTGACTGCTGTTAAGGCTTTTCAATAGTATTAGCTGGCTTATTTACGATTAGCAGTCTCATTCTTGTTAAGCTCACCCTCCCCATTTCACGATGATGTCGATATTCTTATAGACATTGCAGACCACTGCTGAAGCGAGCTCATATGAAAAGTATAATATGCCTAATAACAATAAAATCATACTCATGCCTACAAGTTAAAATGCTAACACAATATTAGATTCCTACTTTATTTTAGATATTATACCACCGTTCTATGTAGAAAAAAACAACTAACCGTATGCCAGTCTAGCAGAGAAAATATCTTATCTTATATTTGATTACCTGCTGATAACCATCCTTATATAATGCCAGACTGCAAACAGCAGTTACAAGTAAGACAGTTACAGGCGTAGCTTTCTTTACTGAGATGGGGTTAAAAAATACGAAAAAAAATATATAAATAACAAGTTATTCAAATTTGTTATTTTCGAAAATAATCAAGTCGCATTAGTCAGGTATTTACTACTACCTTACTAAGTTATAATTTTTTTCATTTCTGACCTGCAAAATTTCGCCGATAATCGTCATACTGCGGTGGACTTCTTACTCCATATCCCGTACTTAATCCTTGATCGGCCATTAATAAATCCCAACTATTTTCCGCACTCGGATCACTGATCTACACTATCACAACACATTGAACTTCTGCGGAATAACATAGACCGGCGCAGCGGCACTAAAATAAAAACGATCGATTTTAGCAATATCCGTTTGCGCCAATAGCGACAAAAAAAAACACGGCAAAATAAAATTAAACGTTCTCGATTCGAATGTTTAATCGCGGTAACTGAACTTGTACGTTGTACGCTTAACGCTCGATGTCGAGCCTCTTATCATCGAAACTCTGCCTTGACTCTATGCCGAGTTGAAACTGGAATTGTATATACTTCGTATGATTAATTGAAATTCTCTTAACTACTAGTTAATTACAGCGTGCTGGCAACTTGCAACTTGATTTTATAAAAAAGTTTTGCGCGACATAAATATGACTTGGCGGCTTATCAGTAAAGTGTCTCTTCGGTTAGGTCGATAGATAGAAAGAAGATAGATACCTGTCGTGATCACTGTCTTCGGACATTCATCAGACGATATAATTATTGCCATACAAGTCTCATTCAGGTGAAGATGCGATTAGCTTTCTTCTGTCTATATAGTCAATCTGTGGAATGATGTTTGGCACACTTATGTAGGATAAAAGATAGGAGAACTAGGCTCGAAATGCTGTGCAAGATTTTACCGGTCATATTTCCTCAATTACTTTGATATTCAGGTTTATCAGTAGACGATCAGTGATCGTTATCCGATTGATGATCAGCAGAATGATGTTCACAGATGATCAGTGATCACTGCACTGTCCACTTGTTAATCAGTTGTGAGCTTCTGATGCCGATCGGCAATCAACAATAATCAGAAGTATAAAATTCGTATACTCTAAATGAATATTGGGAGAGCAGAATTGAGCTGCTCCTTCATGTTGCTGCCGGACAAAAATCCTGAAAATGCTTTCCTCAAATATTGCCCTGTAATGAACTGAACTGTAGATGTCCAAACAGCTAAAATATGGACAATCGCTCGTGCAATCCTAATATTTCTGGACTCACCTGAACCGACCATCATTTTTTCCGACTCAAGTCCTCCATTGATGCCATCTCTAACAGGAAAAAACGAAACTATTTGCCAACACAGTTATAAAATCTCTTAGCTTCACAAAAGGACATAGCACTCTGTTGGATTCCAGGGCATGTCGGTATACCGGGCAATACCATTGCAGACAAAACTGCAGGCAGACTATCAAGACTCTCTCAAAATGGGGATGGAATCTTTCCCCCTTCCGAAAATTGTTTGATAACACAAGTACGCATAATTATCCAGGAAGTCAATGCTGAAATCTGGGCCCATAGCACAACCTTTCTGAGGTTTCACTGGTCATCCAGTCTACTACTCAACCATGCCTCGGAGATTAGCCACAATACTAGTAAGATTAAGACTAGGACACACTTGGCTGACAAAAGGACACCTGATTTTTAAAAAAGATCCGCCATCATGCCCCCCCCCCCCCGGGTCAAATCAGGCTTACCACAAATCACATCCTTGAAGAATGCCCAGAAACTTCATCTTTCTTTCAGCACCACATTCCCTCTTAGAAATCCTTTTAAACCCAGTACAAACCTCAAACTCCGCTCTCTTTCAACTCCTCTCCCATTTAAATATTCTAAAACAAATCTAACCGATTTAATTTCCCACTTAACCTTAATATAAATATGAAGAAAATAATGTAAACAAAAAAATATCTGTGTGAATCAGCGCCGCATGTACTTGATTTACAAGGCGCCGATCTAGCTCTGTCTAATCTTTTAGGCAGAAGCTCAGAAATAAATAAATAAATAAAACTTCAAACCGATTCTATTCAGGAATTTGAAGATAAAAGAATTTAATATGAAGAAAATCGAGTGGTTTGCGTAGTTTCCACACAAAAGTTGTTGAAAAATTAGTCCAATCATCTCACGGAAGCCACTCTTTTGGTTATCTCCTTATTTCCAAGCAAACAATCGCTTGTTTGAGAATAATTTTCAGCGTAATAAGCCTTTTCACGTCTGATGCGACTGACTCTCTTTTAGAGCCATTCTTTCTCATCGCTTTACATCAAATTTTCTGGAAATTATCGTAGTTTCAGGTAAACTAAAACAAAGCTAAACTGAAACAATCTTAAATTGCTTTTAACGTAGGAAACAGTTTGGAAAAAAAAATGTACAGTTTTAGAAATTTGAGAGATTTATAAATAAATATTGTTCTATGGAACCTTTACAAATTCAGCGCATTTTTCGACAAAAATATTTAGTTGACTTCAGACAACAGCACTAAAAATATTAATACCTACTAGTACACTGCCATACCTGGCCCAATTTCCGACCACCCATCCCTAAGCTGACTGGACTGTACACTACTGTGTATTAAAGGTTAACCACCTAAGTCCAGATCGGTATCCATAAAGAAGTGAAAGTGCTCTTCAGTGCCAAATTAACGCAAAAGTATCTATAATATAGCTGTGTAATAATAAAACTGTCCTTTCTGTCCGTCTGTTCAGCACTAACTTCTAAACGTCTGTACATATTTCAATGAAATTTTGTTCGGTTTTATAGGAGACCAATAGGCTCATAAAAGGAGGCTACATTTCGTCCAGCTTCGCTGTGTTAAAATATAGCTCACATACAAATTTAGGTTTTATTTTGTTTTCTAATTTCTCAATATCCCTTAAGACTAATGAGATAACGAATTAATTTGTATGCTACACGTACAAACCATTAAAATGTACTTTCGATACCCAAGCGGGTGAAAAGGAGTAAAATACGTTTTTACGAAAATAACTGAAGGCAACTGTTCGTTACTATGATGACGGCGCAATAATCCAGTAGTTTCTTTATATTCGGGTTATCCCAAGTAACCCACGTCGAGAAGGCTCGACATATTCAAAATTAACTCAACACTACAAGATTTGAAATTATATCTTTTGTTAAAAAACTTGGTCTGACTTCACGGCGCTCTAGCGGAGAAATTAGCCATTCAAAAGAAAAATATGAAAGTTAAAGTGAAGAAAAATTATTTCTCTATAATTCGGTGATCGATTTAAATTAAATTTATTTTTTTTAATCTTATTTGTTTATGAACAAACTAAAATAAATGGAGATATGTATACATAAAATTAACTAAAGATAAACCCGATCAAACTAAAATTTAGTGAGAGAATCTGTACGTTGCTAGGAACAAAATCATCACATTTTTTTGTGAATTATATTCATTGATATTTCCAGATCCAATGAATCAAAAATAATTTTTCGCTAGATTTGGCTGCTCAGGAAAGTTAAGACTACTGTACAAATGGTAAACCTTTACATAAATAATTAATTAAAAAATATATTCAGCTTTTTTTAAATTGTTTCTTATTATATCAAAACTTTATCAATCCATACAAATGCAACGATTTTTTTTTTATTATTTACTTTTTTCCGCAAATTTTCAATTATCTGTAAAGAACATTTCTAGTAAATCAGAATTTTCACATTGATCGCCTTCCAATCGCTGGGGCGATTTCCATCGCAAGAGTGTTGGAATTACACTTAAATGCGTGTCCTTATTGGTACGAAATGGACATTTCATATCTTTCCATCTATAATATAATGCATAATATTTTAATAGAAGAGCGGTATGATTTTTTAAAAGCAAGAGCGTGGTAGTTTCGAATTTATGTTCGAAATGATGATGCAGTGAATAGGGAAGATAGTGGAAATACAACATGCTTTGTATGTAAGTAATGAATAGAAGATGAACATATAAAGTGTAGTCGTGCAGTAATTCTATCTACAATTCAAAATATGCGTCTAATTTTAATTGCATTATATTTAATTGACTTTCTATTGTCTAGCAAGTCGTAACTAATTACGGTTCTTTTACAAAAATATTTAAGAGTAGAACACATTCTTTACTTTAAGCAGCATGCTTATTACTACAGAAGGTATTTTGGGTAAGTGCTCCGCTCTATTGTATCCAGAATGGAAGAGTTACTGGTCCTATTCGTTGACATTAAGATTACTTTTGATGAAGCGCTCTTTGGTCATATGCAGTTTATGCTAGATTAGTGTAAAAGACACTTTCAATAGAATAAATCCAGATTTATAAGCAACCCAGGATCTCACTTTAAACCCAAGTTGAAGATGTATCAGATCACATCAATCATATGAAACCACCTCCAAATTAGTTTCAATATAAAATCAAATTAAACCGGATCAGATATATGCCTTTTAAATGGCGCCAAAATATTAAAATACAGTATAACTTCTCTATAGCGGACACCTTTGGGGAATTCAAAAGTGTCCGCTATAAAGAGGTGTCCGCTTTTCGGGGGTATTGAGTTTAATACCTAATTCATTGGGGAATAAAGAACTGTCCTCTATAGAAGTTTCACTGTATTACACTTTTACAGAACATCAAGCCGTATAGAAAATTTTTGTATTTCTTGGGGACAATACGGTGGATGTCATGCGATCTAATAGACTTCTGTGCATTAAACTGGGAATAAGTACTAGTACCTACTTCGTAAACTAAGTGACAGCAGCTATTAGAGTCTAAGAGCTAAACTCCCCGGCACCAGATAAACTTTTTTAACAGGATCGACTATGACAGTAACCTTCATGAAGAAAATCTAAATTATTGACTGATTTAGGAAATAATCAAAAAGATGCCAAGTTTTAAGCGCTCAAATTTTGACCAGGTTTAAAATAATATTGCAGGTATTCCCTTATAAATGCTAACTCCTATCCTCTCGCAAAAACTAAGTGAGCACGCCCAACTGCGAGAGTGTAGGCACGATCCTCGTTTTTCGATTAATTTTCTTTGTACTTCAAAAAATTGTTCTTAATTTTGAATTGTTTAATTATTTACTTTGAAAATGATAACTGTGTTCTGCGCATGACCAATGTGTATAAACCCCCGAAGCGCTACCGTGAATGTAGGCAACTGGCGAGGTATACGGCATTCAGGGTCCCTTTAATATTTTATATCAATATCTCGGAAGTATGGGGCCGGCATTAGAGCGGTTCTGTTTTCAGTACGATTGTTTTTATTTATACCTACATGGTACGATTTCCTTCTAGCTTTTTTTATTACATCAAAGAATCTCTCGATTGAGTTTGAAAGGAATGCCGATTTTGTAGATTTTGTTAAAGGTGCAGGACAGTCTGCAATCCCGAATCACTGCGGCCTCAGTGTGCCTGTTGTGTTTATCCTATCTTGTTATAACTCACTCAGGACGGTTATATCAATAAATTTTAAAATAATAAAAAAGTAAAAATACCGATCTTATTGCACTGCTCGACTTTTTATGGTTGTGGGAAGTCATTTCGTGGACCTGGGATCGTTAGGCCATGACAAACTGGTGAGGTTCAGCAGGGAGATAGATTGTTTTTGAGGTAGGTAAGTTGCCTTCGAGGATTCAAAGGAACCGGTAATTAATTCTAAGGCTGAACGAGAGGCGATCCATAGAAGAACTACTGGGCAACATAGTCTTTACGAAATCACTATGACAATGGGCAAGATTTGATAGATTGTTGTACTGTCAAAAGCATAAATGTAAAATCCACTTGCTGCTTCTATCACGACATTTACAAAACAACGAGATGCTCTCCTGATGGTCGCACTTTTAATCAGATAGACCACGTTCTGATAAAAAAAAAAGCTTGTCACCAGCGTTACAGACGTTAGAACTCTACACGGAGCAAACTGTGATCCTGAACATTCTGTCAGGACGAAATACCGCTGTCGCATAGTAAAATGTAAAAGGGTTCCGGGCTCTTAAATTTTATGTCCTAAAGCTGAAAGATGGCACAATTGCGGTGAAACATGCGTCAGCGCTAGATCGCCATTTTGCTAACACATCGCAGACGGACGTAGATGTGAAAGCAGCAGAATTGTGGACACGGATGGAATCAGTGAGTCAATAAATTAAATGAAAATAAAACGGAATTTCGGATTCGACAACGAATGTAGTGATGCAATAAACAACAAAAACAAAGCTTACAAGCAATACATTGAAGGACCGATACGATCCAAAAACGGAAAATATGACGAGTTTAGGCGATGTGCTAAAAAAATCTGCATGCGAAAAATTATAAATCTTGGCGATAATTTAACCAAGAACAATATAAGAACTACATTCACAACTGTAAAAATCTAAGACAAGCCACAACCTAGTTTCTGGAAAGGCAATATCATCAGGAACCCGGTCATCATCAAACCATGATGGGTAAATTATTCGAGCATCTTTTTAATCTGGATAAAGGGATAAGCTCTTCTGCGAAAACTACAGAAGCTGCACAATGTCGTGTACGTCCTATATCCTACACGGTCAAGGTTGTTTTATGGTTGGCTGATCTACAACTGATCAAACATTTGCAAACATAGTACGAACTCTGCCCTACTAGAGATTTCTGGTTGTATTTACCGCAACATTGATGAAAAGTTTTTATAAACGACCTACCACTATGTTTAAACGAAGCAAATTGCGGCTTGTATGCGGATGATGCGCAGATCTTTCTAGGCTGTCCAGTTTCGGAATTGTCGGGGTATATTGGTAAGATGAATGACGAGCTGGATGCTGTATGTTACTGGTCAAGTATGAATGGACTGAGGCTAAATGGTCGAAAAACTCAAGCAATTGTTATTTATTCGCGAAATGTTGATACCCAATATATGCCCGAGTTGCGAATCAATAATGATACTATTGCGTATCTGGATATTATTAAAAATCTTGGAGTGGTGTTTAACAAATGCTTTAATTGGTCTGACCATATTAACCAAATTGCTAAGCGAGTGTACCCTATTTTACGCAAATTGCGGCGGCTAACTGTGGCTACGTCGTCTGAAACCAAGAAGAAACTAATAAAATCTTTGATCCTTCTACATTTTCTTTATTGTAGTGCAGTTTACTCATCTATGAGCATTGGGGAAGAACCAAGTTAAAGTTATCTTCAACTCATGCACTAGATTTGTTTGCGACAAGAGAAGTTATGAAAGTGTGAGTGCGGTAAGGAAGTGTATCCTTGAGTGCTCTTAACTAAATTTTATGAAATACCACTACCTTTCCTTCTTAAACCGATGAGTTGTTACTGCCTGTCCGACATATCTTTTCGAAAAATGGTAGACTTCGTCATCTCTCTTTCTTCGTTAGAGTGGTTACGCTGTGGAACTCCCTTTCGCCAGTTTTAAGGCGTGTGACATCTCACGCCAGTTTCTGTATACTTTGTTTTGAGCATTACGCGGAGTTAGAGTAAATTTTTCTTTTTCTTTTGGAAATGCATGCACGAGTGTATTAGAAAGTATTCCTCCGAATATCAAATTGTATTTTTCGTTCACATTTGTAAGTTCAAATAGTATTTCCGTTCACATTTGTAAGTTTTCTGACAAATTGTTTATTATCTTGTTTCTGTACATTTGTTTTCTAATTCATGCACAATTATTCTCTTTACTATTTTTGTTCAACTTAAATTCTGTTATCTTTTTGTAAATCAAGTTGTAGAGACTTACCGTCTCATTGGTTGCAATATTTGGGTTTAATAAATGAAATGAAATTTGCAGTAAAACAAATGCTAGAAGAAATGTATCAGATTTTTGTAGACTTTAAGCAATAACTCGTCCGGTTGAGGAGACCAACGATGAGTGGTACAGATCATACCAAGTAAAAATACAAGGTGAACTGACTACGAGTTTCGAACTGACCCCCATCCTCTTCAACCTTGCGCTGGAATATTTCGTCAATATTTCAATTGATTTAAGTCCATCGAAATAAACAAGGAAACGTTCATGAGGCTCGAGTCAGCAGCTAAGGAAGTCTGGTTACGATTCAAAGAGAAAAAGACCAAACTAATAATCCAAACGAGATCGAGGACGCCAATCAGGCAAAGCATGACGATGGGTGTATATAATTTAAAGAATGTGGAAGCTTTCATTTACTTATGAGTGCAGCAAAATTTACAAGACGAGAATTAGACTTGTGCTAGTTGCATTTCGGTACTACGACAAATCTTAGAAACATTAAGGGATTAATTTAAATTTCGAATTCGCTTCAACAACGAGCTGCACAGCTTTTTTGACGAACAGGCAGCATCAATCCTCTTAAAACTGCGAAAATTGCAAGGAGCATGACACGCCGAGGGTATGGATGACAGAACTCCCAGACGCATTTCAAAAGGTAAAGCACATGACAATCGACCAGAACAGGGTGTAAACTATGAGAGGACTTAATCGAACTGGATGACGCAGTCGCTGGATCGGGATAATTGGAGACGGTGTTTTCTAGAGGCTCAATTTCGACTGTCGCACCAGTGATGATGGTGTCCGGATAAGAAGACCAACGATGAGTGATACATATCATACCAAATGAAAATACAAGGTGAACTGACTACGAGTTTCGAACTTACCCCCATCCTCTTCAACCTTGCGCGGTACTTTTTTCAGCCTGATGACCCGAGAAACTGTCTCCAGTTCTTCAAGGTGGGAAAATGTGTCCCAACATACGGGGTAAAATCAGAATTTATAAAACAATTATTTAGGATTGGAAAGCTTGGTACCACGCCTAGGTCAACGGTGTTATTACCATATGCAGATCGTACAGGCACGGTAAATGTATTACTTTTCAGTAAGGGACACGCTTACTAAAAACGCGGGACAATTAAACGTACTGTCCTGTCACGCCATACGAAAAAGGGCGGAACTTTGCCAAAATCTGGTCGTAGTCACATTACAATCAACGCATACCAAAAAAAAGTTAATAGCATGTAAAGCAATATGTTAACAAATACGTGCAAGTCTACGTTATATGAAAAAGATGCAATAATTGTTTTAAATAATTAAAAAAAAAAATCAACTCACATAGCCCGGTCTCCAACATCGACATAAACAAATTTCGAATTCGGCTCGCCGTAATTTTCGACGGCCTTCTTCACATGCGGCTCGGCTGTAAATGGTCCAAAGATTAAAAACAATAAAGATAACAATATCGATAGCCCCCGTGCTATTTTTCCAATTAAATCCAATAAATTACCTTGCACACAATCCGGACACCAGCTATTTCCCCTTTCATCTTTCGAACCGCTAAAGTAAAAGTTTATAACCTCGTCATTTTTCTTCAGTTCGGCAACGAATTTCGAGTATTCCTCGTAGCCGGTCAGGCGTATTGTTTCGCTCATTGTTCAATTCAATTGCAAATCGACGCCCTAATTAAAACCAGAGATAAAATTTCAACTATAACTTGAATTCGCTGTACTGTAGCCTATAGCGCCAACCACTGACAACTTATTGTTGCTGTTTTTTGTTATCAAACTGCGCGGATTACTGCGGTGCTGCCACTCTGAACTTATCCGAATTCGATCGAAGACGTGAAAAATACTTCCATTATAATCGGCGAAAACACTTTATGTCCATATTAAAAGTGAAAATTGAATGAAAATCTTGAAATATACGCGATTAAAATTCAGAGATTTTTCGAAAAAGTAAATGAAACTCGCGTTTCCTTTTTTTTTAAATTGTTCGCGCTCTACTCTACGCTCAAAATTCAAATTTTCGCGCTGTCTACGACTGACAACTGCAAAGCTGTAGAAACAGATTTTTCTGTGGTTGGTTCTTCTTCGCGAAAGACGACGACACAAGTGACAGTTCTCTCAACACAAAAACACATACGTGTACTGGGGCCACCCGAAGAAATTTCCTATGTGAATTTCTATCATTTATTCTGGTTTATTCGCAATCAGTTAAAGTTTCACGCATTCAAAATTAACATATTTTTCGAGTCGGTCAGCCGTTTGGCTGGAAAATTCCTCAAGATGCGATCGCTGGGATTGTCCGCCTTGAGCCTGGTACTGACGGCTGTTGTCATCGGGAATGCCTACTATCAGAAAAAGCAGTTCTATCCGTCGGTCGTTTACATCACAAAATCAAATCCTTCGATGGCCGTAAGTTTTCCTATTTTTTTCGGTTTATTTCTTTTCAATACTGGCGTGATGATGGTGCAGCCCCGTACGGGTGATTTGTTCCGGGGGAAAATCGACGACGGCTACGGCTGTCTTGCGTGACGTTTTCCGATTGGACAAAACGCGTTTGTGTGACCTTAAGACGGTGGTTGCACCTTGGTCACCGTCCTATTTCGGAAGATCGATGAAAATTATATCGCGGACAATTAAGGTATTTATCGTGTTACCTGCTCGGATATGATGGAACAGGACTGGGGTCAATGTTACGTAAAAATTACCGTGGACAAAATTAATAAACAAACAGCAGGTGGGTGGAGAGTAGTAGCACTTTGTTGTGCAGACAACGTAGGAGTCTTTCCGGTTTTTTTCACTTATTAGTTATCTGCGTGATCTTGTCTACTGCTTCAATGCAAGATTCTATTTCATAAGCAGCGGTTTAAATTACAATTTCGTCCGAGTATTGGACGATGCCTTGAAATAAGGTGGAACACGACTGAAACTCCAATGACCTTTCATAGCCTTTGTACTGACTTTTCACTGCTTGATTAGAAGGAATTCTTACTTGGATTCTGAGTGGCATTCGCCTAGACGAGTCCCGTTTCAACAATCATTTTAACTTTTGCGGCTTCTCGGCGTCATACACTGCTCCGATGTGTTGTTCGGTCGAATTTCTTTATAGGAGTTTCGAGCTCATGGTCACCTCTAGGTGGTACTTTCATCGCAAAATTTTAAATTAATTTCGAACATCACAAAAAATGTGAAAGCCGTTCTGAACAATTTATCAGCACAGGTCTAATTATCGTCTTGTAGATGCGGAAGGGGGGCATGGAGTTATCCTGTATGGCCAGGTACACCAGAGCGTCTCAGGAAGTAGGTATGTATGACATAGTTGGCCTCGCAGCATAGCTGCGAGAACTCCAACATATCATATCTAGCTGAAAACTCCCACCCTTTTCCTGCCAGGGTTTAATAAAGAAGTAGGACTGGCCCTCCAGGCTCGGAGGCTAGTTTCGAAATTTGATCCACCGCCTCGGACTGAATTGTTTCAACGGCAACGACCACGCAAACGAAAAATTGGCTATTCCTTCGGAACTCGGAACGTAAGTTCCCTGTACAGAACAGGAGCAGTGAGAGAACAGGCGAACAAATACAAAACAAACTTCATCCCACTCCAAGAAGCTAAATTGTTAGGTAGCGAGATTACTGGCATTATATCGCACACAATTTTCAAAAGTGGGAAATCTTCGGGAAGTCGGGAGTTTGGAGTTGCTTTTATCGTTAAACATTTAAACTTCAAATCCGTTAATGAACGATTGTGTGCAATCCGCATTAAAACAACATTCTTTAATGTTTGGATTATTAATGTCCACGCCCCAATGGAAAAAAAAGACGACGAAGTTAAAGATGATTGTTACAGCACCTTAGAATCAACATTCGACTCCCTTCTGTCGAACGATATAAAAATAGTATTAGGTGACTTTAACGCGAAAGTGGGCAAAGAGGAAACCTATATAGGGACAATTGGAAGGCACAGTCTTCATGATATTAGTAACGACAACGGCCAGAGACTGACTGATTTCGCCAGCAGCAAAAACCTTATTGTAAGCTCGACATGCTTCCCGCATCGTAATATTCATAAGTGAACGTGGGCGTCACCCGACGGACGAACATTCAACCAAATAGATCACGTTCTAATAGAGAAAAGGGCGGCCTCCAGCATTCTCGACGTACGTACATTTCAAGGTGCTAATTGCGACACAGACCACTACTTAGTTAAGAGCAAGTTCCGATGTCGAATAGCAAATCGAGGACACCCAAAAACACAACCGGTTCCTAAATTCGAAATTGGAAAGCTCAAAGATGAGAAAGTAGTTGCGAAATACACATCACCTTGGAGAGGCACTTCGCGACAATACTGAACAACACTAGCATACCAATAGAAGAAATGTGACGAAACATCAAAGATGGCATCACATCCGTCGCAGGTGATAGGACAACAACCCCGGCGCAAAAGAAATGAGTGGTTCGACAGCGAATGCCAAGATGCATTAAAGAGAAAAAATTAAGCTTACAAAATATTAACAGAACGGCCGACACGAGCCAAACAGGACAAATATAATAATCTTAGACGATTTGCAAACAAAATCTGCAGACAGAAAAAACGGAAGTACAATAATAACAAAATTAAAAACATGGACGAACAATTTAAATTACACAACACAAGAGCCGCATACTCCCTAAAAGGATGAAAGAGTGATACCAACCGAAGACGAGCATCTGTAAGGATACAGAAGGCAACATTATAAGTAATGCGGAAGAGATAAAACTAAGATGGGCGCAATATTTTGAACACCTTCTCAACCCGAGCCCATCATCCGCACGAACAGAAGCAGCAGACATAATAACAACCGAGGTAACAGCTGAGAAAGGATCCTCTTCGAGTCCTCCCACACCCGAAGAAGTAAAAGCCCTGAGGAACCACCTAAACAACAAAGCGCCGGGCATTCATCAAATTCCAGCTGAACTTCTAAAAGCCGACGACACCTGCATAGCACATCTCCTACACAGATTGATCTCGGACATATAGACGTAAGAAGCACTTCCTGACGATTGGCGCAGGAATATCATATATCCATTTTATAAAAAAGGCGAGAAACTCTGCTGTGAAAACTACCGAGGAATATCCCTGTTGTGTACGTCTTATAAGATCTTGACGAAAATTCTAGAAAAGAGAACTAAGCCCTTTGCTGACAAAATAATTGGTGAATAACAGGGTGGATTTAGAGCTAGGCGATCGACCACGAACCAAATATTCTCAGTTAGGCAGGTGCTTGAAAAGTGCTGGGAATTTAACATTGATGTGCACCAGATATTTGTGTACTTCAAACAGGCATACGACAGTATCGGCAGGCGCGTACTGTATAAAATAATGATTGATTTTGAAGTTCCACCGAAACTGGTCCGGCTTACAAGAATGACAATGACCGATTCTCTGTCGCAAGTCAGAGTGGAAAATGATCTGACTTCCAGCTTTAGAGCTGACAACGGGCTTAAACAAGGTGATGGCCTGGCACCAATGCTTTTTAATTTGACACTTGAATATGTTGTTCGGAAACTTCCCGTTGACACCAAGGGAACACTATGCTTCAACACAACTAGTAGCATATTCTGACGACATAAATATACTTGCAAGATCCCTGAAGAGTGTCAAAGAAATATTTGTAAACCTTGACTCGGTAGCAAGGAAAGTTGGACTACGTATTTACGAAAACAAAACCAAAATCATGACACAAACTAGGAAAAACACGTCAATCAGACAAAATATTACAGTAGGAGACTTTAACCTAAAAAACGTAGACAACTTTGTATATCTCGGGGCAAATATATCAGAAGATGGAAGCGAACCCATCGAAATTAAAAGAAGAATAATGATGGCAAACAAGACGTATTATTCGGTACTCCCAATAATTAAAAACCAAAATGTGCATAGGAAAACAAAGCTTAGACTATACAAAACAATTATAAGAAATGTGCATGGCAGCGAAACGTGGACAAAGACTCAGGCATCCGAAAAATTAGTTAACGCCTTTGAAAGAAAAGTCCTCAGAAGAATCCTCGGACCTGTGAGGGAAGACTCGATCTGGAGAATACGATACGATAGAGAATTGTATGCCATCTTTGATAATCCGGAAGTATCGATCCTCATAAAATTCAAAAAGCTACAATGGGCTGGTCATGTAGAGCGGATGGATGATGGAAGAATCCCCAAACGGACACTAAAGAGAAAAGTTAATGGACAAAGACCAGTTGGAAAACCACGAAAGCGCTGTGAGGACTCTATTGAAGCAGACAGCAAATCATTGCTAAGACAATCACTGGAGGACGCGGTCACTGAACCGGGAAGGCTGGAGGCGGCATATTCAGGAGGCCAAGGTCCGATTTGGACTTTAGAGCCATCGTAAGCTAAGATTCGGAATTTATTCTTTCAGTGCACTTCTTCCATTTAAATATAAAGAGAACCGCATAATAAGTCTTTTTGGCATTAATAATTCGTCCGTTTCGTTTCCGTCGCTCAGGTGGATTACTAAGTAAACGAAGCTTCTACGTTCTCTTAGTTCTAGGCTCCTAAAGGCGTCCTCTTTCTCGTTTGGGTTGTAAGTTTGGTCTTGCTTATTGATACGAAACTGGAATCGTTGATCCCATTCAAAAAGCGGCATTAAGTTCCCCAACATGCGTCTGAAATTTCTTCAAGAGCTCAATGTGAATAAATTGGACGCCATTCCACCCTTAAAATAATGCTCTTCTTCTCTGAATAAACCGCTTTGTAATCTTTTTTATCTTTCCTATTCTTCTGGAAGGCTACTGGCAAATGTTTAGCCTGTACCTAAAAAGAATCTATAATGAACCCCGCAAAGTCAGCACTTCTGTACGTTCTAAAGTGGTATAAACTACTGTCAGTCATAAAATCGTGCAATGGATTTTGGAAAGTAATCGTTACATTGTCTACCGCCAATAAAGGTTTTGGCTGGTGAGATTTACAGGCGATCTGTTTGTCTATCAGACGGAGTTTTGTCCTTGTTATGACAAAGGAAAAAACCTTGGCAGGAAAGTGTTAAGAAGGTGCTGTGTTGCGACAGCCAAGTTTGCTACCGTCGAATAGCTACTGTAACGACTATCATCACCGTCGTTTATTAGGTAGTGCTATAGCTGATATCACAGCTTTGTCGTTGTCACGCACCATTAGTGCGAGTCGGCGAATCACTGGTTATTACTTTGATTTATAGTCCTTTTATTTGAGTCCTTGGATTCGAATCCAGTTTTGTGTTTGCAACCTGAGTGCCTACGCCTCAAACAACTTGCCTCACATTTCCTTCCTAAAGGAAGACCCTAGGTTCTCATCGAAACATGTCTGCTGTTTTCATCTTGCTACTGTCGCGTGTTGGCTGTTGAGCAGCTGCGACGGCATTAATCGTTGCCATCGTGAATTGTTTGGGGGTCATGTGTGTTGTGTCGGCACTGAACGTTACCGAGGTCTTTTGCCCCTTTTTTTTTTGTTCGGTGCCGTGGACTTTAGCGGAGGCAGCATTAATCGCTGCCAACGTGTTGTTCTTTTCGCTGCGACGGCAAAGTCGGTGCCGTTGTCTTTAGCTGTTACGTCCGTACTCGGTAGCTACGACTAAGGCTGCGGTCCGAATTACGCTTTCTGCGCTTTTAGCACGCAAAAAACCGGTCCGAATTGCGCTCACGATGCATACAATTTGCATTGAGGGGTAATTGTCTGGCGCTTACACTGCTCACGGTTTCGAGGATAGGTACTGTGGGTACACTGTGTGCACACGATCGGTCCGAATTATATGCGTCGTAAGCGTGCATACAATTCGGACCGACTATAAGCATTGTTGGTAATGTAAGCACCGTGAGCGTAATTCGGACCGCGGCCTAATATCGTCGCCAGCGCTTAGAGCTACTTGGATTTCTCATCCTTTTATATGTGAAAGTGACAGCCAGAGTCCTTGGATCGGAATCCACTCTTGGGTGGAGTATTTGTAACCAGAGTGGCTAGGTCACAAAGAACTCTCCACAGATGGATATTTAAGGGGGATCCTGCTTTAGGTGACTTAAAAATAGCTTTTTTTCGAGTATTTTTTTTGGAAGGGAAAAAACAACTTAGCCCAGCGAACTTTGGGGTATATTTTCTTATGTATTTGAAGTGTAAAAATATTTTTTTTTAAATAGATACAATAATAAACAGCAGAACAATGAGCCCTTTCCCTGAGCGCTTTGCCACTGTAGTTTCCAATTGGCGTGTCAGATGCAGTTCGTAAATTTTGTCTGAAACAAAACTAAAAAGATTTGTAATTATCATATTTTTTTCTTCAGGGTGAACTAAAAAAAAGTTGAAATAATCATGAAATTACATAACTGCTCGACGCCCCGCTGCGTTCGGCTTTGTATCTCCAAAAATACTTCGAATTGGAATTTTTAACTTTGTGAATATATTCTTGGTTTATCTGTCGATTTAGGCAATAAAAAAAAACATTTTTTGGACCTTCTAAAGCAGGATCCCCCCTTAATACGATAGATTGTGAATTTTCGTTCAGAACACGGCATATAAGTTGTTTTGGACGGCGTTTCATCGTTTTAATTTCCTATCAACTTCGGACTCCCTCAAGATTCAGTCTTATCACCAAGTCTAATCTTAATTTTTATTAATGATATTCTGACGACCACTCTCAAACCTATCTACAGCGGATAACAGCGTACTCCGAAACAACTTCGAGATAATTGCTTGAATTGCTCAACTAAATCCGGGAATGGAACAGGTCAATTCGAGTAGTCCCTCTAAAACACAAGTCTATTACATTTCCCTTAAACACGACACGGTGGTGTCTGACCTCATCTTCAATGTTGTAACGCTGTATAGCTCGGATCAGTGTCTTCATTTGATCTATTTTTACTGGCTTTGACCTAGTTTTCAATTCTACAGAAACAGGATTTCCTGTTACGAAAATTGTGATTTTGGTTTCAATTATGGAGGAATCAACTATTGCAAGCTAGAATCAGGTGTAAATCTGTCCCACTGGGAGAGGAATGGTGTAAAATATTAACTTTAATTTACTTCCTTTCGAAATTTTTTATCAAATTTTCATTTGTCGTTAAATTAATTGAACGGTGAGTTCTCTGATTGTTATTTCGACCTTTCTGCAAATTGTTCTTGAACGGAACTTCAAGGAAAAAATTTGTTTGTGGTGTCTTTGCCAGCTAAAGCACTCATGACTACACCATGGCTAGATGAAACTCAAATTCACTACTTACGGATTGGTAGACTGCACATAATTGCCCTCACCGGACTAATTTGTCACAGCAAATCATCAATAATTGGTTTTTTTTATTTCAGGTTATATATATCCAATTTTTTGTTATAGTACTTATGCTTGGTAAATTACTAAGAAAGGTGAGAGCATTTCTAACAATCAAACATGCAGCCTACAATTTAATCTCTATTTTGAATTTTACAGATTTTTCTTGGTACACTACGAGCAGCAGAATTTGAGCATTTAATGGAACGATTCTGGTATGCTCTAACAGAAACATGTTTGGCATTCACAGTTTTTCGAGACGATTTCAATCCGAGATTTGTGGCACTTTTTACAGTTCTTTTATTCCTTAAATCATTCCATTGGTTGGCTGAAGAGCGTGTAGACTATGTAAGTATTCTACTGCGTGTTGAAATACGAAGGACAATGTTCTAATTCGCTTTTAATAATTTTCCATTTCTTTAGATGGAAAGAAGTCCGGTTATTGGATGGCTGTTCCATGTTCGTGTGGCTAGCTTACTTTCAGTTTTAGGTCTCCTAGACTATCTGATGATTATGCACGCGTACAACTCAACAATCAGTAAAGGACCAACGGTTCAACTTGTATTCGGATTTGAATATGCAATTTTAATAACAATGGTCGCAAATACAACTATCAAATATGTATTACATGCGGCCGAACTGCGAGCCGATAGCCCGTGGGAAAATAAAGCTGTTTTCTTGCTCTATACTGAATTAGTAATTGGCTTAATTAGAGTCATACTCTATCTGTTGTTTGTGATCATAATGGCACGCATTTATGCATTACCGATGTTCGTATTCCGGCCAATGTTCTTCACTATGCGGTAAGTTTACATTTTCGTTACAATGACATCTTTTGTGATTCAGTACTTAAGAATTACACTATACACTTAAATACGGCATATCTTATCACGCTCTGTATATACTTATATATTTTTAAATTAGTATTACTTAAAAGCTGATAACGTTCTGTCTACGATCGGCGGTCATTAAGTTGTAATTCTAATTTGAGAATGTGATAACATCGTACGTATTAGTGCGACCGACATGAAAAAATCAATTTTGGTCCATATGTCTAAATAAAATATTTTGTCAACAGAAACTTTAAGAAAGCTCTCAACGATGTAATCATGTCAAGACGAGCTATTCGAAATATGAACACTCTATATCCAGATGCGACACCCGAAGAGCTTGCAATGTCTGATAATATTTGCATTATCTGCCGGTAAATTAGTTGATTGAAAACGCCATGCATTAGTATTGGTTTGAAACGTTTCCATTTTTGTTGTATTTTTTAGCGAAGATATGGTTAGTAATTCAAAAAAATTACCGTGCGGTCACATCTTTCATACGGCTTGTTTGCGATCGTGGTTTCAACGTCAACAAACTTGTCCGACTTGTAGATTGAATATTCTACGTACACCAGCAACATCGTCGCCGCCGCCACGACCAGAAGCAGCAAATCCGGCTAATCAAAATATCGCTGGAAATCAAGCACCAATACCTGGATTTAATATGAACAACAATAATAATATCGCAAGTAAGTTCAATATCAAATATTTTCTTATGTAATTATCATCAGGCGATGTTTATTAATTTTTTTTTTTTTTTTGATATTTCAGACGATAATCCATTTGCGAATCTCCTTGCACAGAATTTTGCACAAACGCAAAACATTCCACCACTCGGTTCGAATGTGCCATTGGCTGCCCAAGGAACACCCCTAGTCATACCACCGTTTCCGTTTGTTGGTCCGTATGCAATACCGCCACCGCCAATGCCACCATCTTTGGATACGCTTACCGATGATGAGCTACGAGCTCTGGAAGGCAATGAGCGACGTCATGTCGAGGAACGTATCAAGGTAATTATTTATATTGCAAGTTTCTTGTTTATTTTTTCTTATCAGCTAAACGAGATACGAAATTTGATAGTTAAGAGAAAAGATAATTAATGAAGTGAAAACGAGTTCAAGACGCTGATTTGTGTGTTAGCATAATGGCGTGATAATTTTATTTGACCGTTGGCAATTAGCAGTTTTCAGGTTTTTGTTTTAAATTGAATGATAAACAAGAAGTATCCACGGTTAGATAGTTCATAAATATTGTATACGTTATCGTTTCCAAAGGAAGATATATTTCCTCTTCACGAGGGCGGATCGGGTTAAAATAAAAATATTTTCATCTGAGTTTCCTATCTCATCTGATCATTTCTCAAAACTCACATTAGTTGGTTGCCTTCGATTCTTTCGCTAACTATTTTTGCCGTACATTTTCCAGGATTTGTGCTCGAAGAACGCACCACAAGAACTATGCGCGACTGACACTCTCAACCAGGGACGTCATTTGTGGGGGCAGAGGGGGCATTTGCCCCCCCGGGATTATGTATTTTTATAGATTATATATAACATATATAAAAATATATACAAACATAACATCTTGCCCCCCCCCCCCCCCCCCTAGAAAAAACTGAAATGACTTCCCTGCTCTCAACGTGCTACTGCATCTTTTACCTATTGGTTAATCATAAAAAGAATCGTTTCGAATATCAACAACGAGTCTGGAAGTGAGTCTACTGAATCATGGTAACATCCTGGGAACGTTATCAAAGTAATTGATTACGTCGTTAACTGATTAAAGTACCCGGAAACTGAACTACAAAAAAGATTTCGTTGTTGGTTTTCCGATCAGGACGGAACAGAATTAGACATGACAGACACAATTAACTCCTTGCGTTTGTTTAACGTGAATACCTGTCTCTGAAGCTTAATTTTACGGCCTTAGATACCAGTTTAGAATGAGTGGTGGCTCAGAATTAATACTAGTGGCTGCGAGTCCTACCTACAACTTAGAAAATAAATAAAATCGAAGTTAATTAATCATCATTTAAGGTTTCATCTTTGCACTCTGCCCAGAAAGGCCACAATATGATAACTATATTCAATGCATGGTTTCAAAATAGAAGTTCGTATGAAGAGACGTTTGTATGGGAAGCCCGAAAACTATATGAGGCCTTTTGCAATCCAATGATATGATCATTCCATCGCAGCAATAATGTTAGATAGACTTATTTCTCCAAAATAGATAGTTGGAATCTGTCTGTCTTTTTTGGAAGTTGAAATACAGCTTTGTGTTTTCAATTCAACTCTATTCTCTCTGTCCAGCCAAGAATTTTAATAATATCTGAGTTCAATGTATTTATCACGTTTTACCTAATATGAGGCAAAGAACTTCGACGGGCTTCAGTATTAACTGGAAGCTGATGGTACTATCATCGGCAAAGCAATGAATTGGATTGGAACTAACTGCGGTATAGGTTTAAGAAGGGGAGCAGTGCTAGAACCAACGCGCTCACTAGGCGCCATACGGGCCCATTGCGATCCCTTCAGATTCTCGTGGGCTGTTCCATCCTCTCAAAAACACTCAAATTCCCTGCAGAACCTGACCAGTTTGTCAACCCCTAATGACCTCAAATCCTCGATATTATCGAAGAAAAGACTACCCAGACATTTCAGTCGCCTTCTAGCGATCCCTGGACATTCACACAGGATGTGAGTGAATGTCCTCCACAGCGTACAGATTTTGGCAGAACCTGCACATGCCCGTCTCCGCTAGCCCTAGCCGCATAGCGTGTTTCCCCAGCATACAGTTACCAGTGAGTGCTCCGACGAGCAGTCGCAGTTTTCCTCTATCCCAAGTTTATATATTCCTAGTTTTTTGACTATCCAGCTCGGGCCACAGGGCTCTAGAAATGCTGCAGCTTGCCAGCGCTGCCCACCTAGAGTTGGCCGCCTTATTTGCACGCTCACCAATATGCGCTTTGATGCCGCATATCGATGGAGAAATATCCTCCTCAACCCTACCATTCGATGCCGATCCCGATCTCGCAAGCTCGTCTGCTCTTTCGTTCCCTAGTATATTACTATGCCCTGGCACCCAGCAAATCAGTACTCTGTTCTGACTACAAAGTACCTTCAGCACTTCTCGACAGCGCTTTACTAACTGGGATTTAATGGTGACCGATTTCAGCGCCTTTATGGCCGTAAGACTGTCAATGTAGAGTGAGATATTCTGATCACATATCTCCCCCATTAACAGGATGTTTGCTGCCTGCACAGCCAGAATGTCCGCTTGGAAAACACTGCATACATCTGGCAGTTTCAACGACTCCCCTACACTCAGTTGCTCAGAGAAGACGCCAGCGCCAGTGCCGCATTCCATTTTCGATCCGTCCGTATATATGGAGATTTCTCCCTCACGTAGTATCCTATTGTTCTCCCACTCCACTCTACTAGGATATACAATTTCGTATGGCGTCCCATCACTGGGATTAAGTAGTCCGTACTAATATCTGCCAGGTTTCCCAGAAATTCGTTGAGAAATGCGGTTAGATCACCAATAAAATAAAAAAACGAGTGGGGGAATGGATAGTCTTCAATGACGCCAGCATTAAAAAAATGAGGAGATGAAGTGATAGCATCTAGTATTGTAGTATTATCCGGTTGTACAGAAAAAAACTTCCAATACAAATAATAAGGGAATCAGACAGACTATACACGGACGTAATTTAGCTAAAAGACCGGTATGCCGCACTCTGTCAAAATCCTTCAAATGCAGCTAAGTGGGTCTCCGTGGATTTGTTCAGTCAAGCAGATCCCTCATCGACCGTTTTGAACGAAACCCATATTGACGATTATTGATAAGTTTTTCTTGCTCAAGATACTTCACCATCACCTGCGAAAACCTTTTCTCCACTTTACACTTATCTATCTAAAGACCGCGTCCTCCGGCTGCTAATTTTTATGATGGCTTTGCTGTCTTCATCAACCGAGTCTTCCCATCGCTTGCGTGGTTTGCCTACTGGCCACTCGCCTTTAAGAACACGCTTGGCGATTCTTCTATCTTCCATCCGCTCTACATGGCCAGCCCACTGCAGTTTACGTAGTTTGATGAACGTTGAAGCTCTCCTTGAAGAGTTGATACAGCTCATGATTGTATCTTATTCGCCAGTCCGTTCCTTCCTTTACAGGTCCAAAAATTCTTCGGAGAACCTTTCTTTCGAATGCGTTAACTGCTTTTTCGGAAGTTCGCGTTAATGTCCACGTTTCGCTGCCATAACAGAGCACCGTTTCCGTTTCGTTGCCGTCTTTTGCTAGATTAGCCCCAAGATATATGAAGTTGTCCACACTCTTCAAATTATACTCTGCAATAGTTACATTCTGTCTGATTGGCGTTCTCTTCTCGTTCTCCAGCAAAACATATCCGAACTAAAGGTGAATATTACTCGAGAAGTAAACGATATTTAGCCATCACTTCTGCAGTGCGTTGTACAGAATATTGGCGAACAATCTTTAACACATAAAGTTCACATTTTTCGTATTTGGTCGAATAGTTTTAACAAATAAATTTTTTTTTAAATACTAAATCTGCCACCGATCAACTTCTGTCTTGAGATGAGCGAACTCGTTTTTGACTAAAAATTGCTGGGTTATGATTGTTGATATCAAAGCACAACTTCCAATGCAAGGTCCCAAAGAATCAGTTCTCTGCATCCAAGTCGGCTCTTTTAAAATGCCGACAACACGACGCGGTGCCTATTTTTGTTGCGATAACTTAATTCCTCACTCGTTGTACAACTTCAAACTACAAAGTTTATATTTTACAATCCGTTTATTATTATTTTCTTTGTTTTCTTCTAGCTCCTGCGTAACGTTCAGCTCCTTTTGGATGCATCGAGCGCTCTTATGACTCAATATTCGCTAGTTACTGCTCGTCTTCCTCCAGTTCCTAGTCCACAAATGGCAACAACAGCATCAGTCTCGACAACGGCACAGGAGGCAACAACTAGCAAAGAGCCAAGCAAAACGAAAAACGATGTTATTACGCCGGTTTCACTACAAACCGACACAAGTAAAAGCGACAATGTAACATCTGCTGTTGATATGCATAAAGAAAAAATCCGTATTGAAGATTTAGGTAGCGAAGAACATGTCGATTCGGTGATAGATCGTAGTTCACCGAAGCCAAGTACGAGTAGAAGCGATGATGGTATGGACGGAGAGAGCTCCGGAATTACCGAAATACGGAGGAGAAGACTGCAAAAATTCGAACAGAACGACAGTATGGAGACGACTACAAATGAATAAATTTACTATATATAATTGAATTAAACCGAAAAAAAATCATTTCTCATATAACAGTGGTTTTGAAATTCATCTTCCCGAACTTATGTCCTTGTGTTCTCAAAAACAAAAATCGTAAATTATCTACTTTTCATTCATATTATTGTTGTGTGTGAATGTGTTTTATCTATCACACGATTATGGCAATAATATGTAGAGTTGAGTTCATTTTTATTATTTTTCTTTTTAATTTTTTTATTTATATTATACTATACCACGCAAACATAATATTTTTATTTACAAGTAATTATATAATAATTTCATAGTTTATAAGTTTGTCGAAGTCGCATTACTTTTTTTTTTGGTTTATATTGTCGGTAAATGATGTTCAGTTCGATTGTGCGCATTCTTAAGTGGCTGTTTTAATTCCTGAGTTCCGGGCAATAGGGGCAACGAAGTGTTTGATGTCTTTAAAAATTATATTAATATTGAATTTATCGTAATCATTCTTAGTTTCTATTTACTTTTATTTTAAACAATGATAGAAATTTAAGAACCTTTGACTTTTCTCGCATTGCGTTCAAATCGGATGCCCCCATACGTTCGATTTCGCGTTGTCGCGCTACATAATCATCGAAATACGAATGTCGAAGTAGTTTTTCGCATGTCCAACGCTTTGCAGGATCTTTATCGAGACATTTCTGCGAAGAAAAAAGAAACGGAAAGCAATAAATATTTTTAATGTAAAGTTGACGTATTATTTACTACAAGAAACTAACCCTTAAGAAGTCCATTGTTAACGGATTTTGAAGCGATTTTGGCGGCATTTTTTCTTCTAACGGTTCCAAAGTAGGCGGTACTGGTAATGTTATGCCCTGTAATTCGATCAATTTTCGTTTTTTTTTGCTGTTCATGTAATGCGAAAAAAATAATTGCGTACCTTAAAATATTCATTTTGATTAAATATTTGTACATGACGTGGTAAAAGATCGCCAAGCGTTCGTCGTATTAAAAACAATTGATCTACATCACTTCGGCCGGGCCATAGCGCTTCGCCTTTGACAAGTTCGGCAAATACACAACCAATAGCCCAGACATCAACCGGCGTTCCATATTGTGTATCGCCCACAAGAAGTTCAGGAGCGCGATACCATCTCGTTGCAACATAATCTGTATAATTTTCGCCAGGACCTAAAAGTCGTTTTTTTTTCAATCAATTATTTTGTCTTTTGACGATTTTATAGCACTCACTTAGCATTCTTGCGAAACCAAAATCGCATAGTTTAACCTGTCCTTGTGCTGTTAGTAGGATATTTTCGGGTTTTATGTCACGATGTAAACACCCTTGTTTGTGACAATACGATACACCTTGCATCGTCTGGTAGACGATTTGTTTTGTTAGATTGTCGGGACAACCTTGTGGATGCCGTTCCAATTCGTGTAGAACTGTGTGCTCGCAAAATTCGAAAACTAAATGTAAGCGACGTTTTCGACGGAATACTTCCAGTAATGATACTAAGTTCGGGTGTTTTAAGTTCTGAAAGAGAATTGATTATAATGCATTTGGGTGGTTTGCTATATGATTCGAATTCAAACTCTACTTTTAACAAACGAATTTCTCGTAAGGCAATTTTCCTGATGGCAGGATCTTCTTCCGACTCGACGAAACGTTTTACAGCTACTAATGCACCTGTGTCTCGATCTCTACATTTGTAGACAACGCCGTAAGAACCTTCGCCAAGTCGACTCAACTTTTCGTATCGATCCATTTTACTGCTTCCTTGAGATCTGCAACAATTTTAATTGATTTCTATTGCTTCAACACTTTCTAATATGAAGCAGAAAAAAGGGGTATTATTTTTTTTCGTCATATTCATCTTCTAGACCGATTCTTCCCATGATCTTCCCACTTCCTAAATCATCAGTTTATAAACCGTTAAAAAATCGTTTCAAAGTTCCGGAACATTGTCTTTTTTTCGGGGAAAAGTTCTTCGTCCCTCAAAAGTAGTCTCATCCCCTCACCCCGGAAAGGGTGTTTGGGATGAAAGGATAACGTAACTCCGGAAACTTAGATCAGACGGAGGACAAATGTAATGTTCCAAATTAAATTAACGAAGAAGGCGCCATATTCTCATATTTGGAATGTAAAAAACTAAAGAAAGTTGTATATAAAATCCTCTAGACACATCTTTTGTGCCTATTAGGACTATCAATATTGTAATTTTTTCAATCTTTAAAAGTTTTCTTCATCTAACATACCCCTTGCTGAAATGTACCCAAGGAAGGTTACGTAAACTACCGCTGATTTAGCATCAAGAAACCATTGTTCGATGAATCACTTTCATTATGTTTGCCTGATATGATCAATAGTTTTCTAACAAATATAATGCAAATTTCATCTTAACCTTCCTCTTGTGTGGTCTAAATTTAGGCAACATTGAGACAGGTCAGTAATTTCTTATTTCAATTTACATCATATGAGAACAGTATAAATAGAATTTCTTTACGTGAAAGAAAGTCTCACGTGGGTGAAACTTTTGTAAAAATTTGGATCAAGCAGAGATCGAGTATAGCTTAAATGTAGCTTAATTCAATAGAGTTCGGTATCTCCTTATTTAATTAACGATTCATTAAAATGTTTAGTGGTTTCAGTCCAGTTCTCGTCAGAGTAAATAAAGATTCTATTCGATTTGCTAATCGTGATGGCCAGATCTTAACGAAATTGCGTGCTTAGAAGTTGCTCGAATATTTAAATACGCTCGTGACAATTTATATTTGAGGAACCAAGCCTCGCAGCGGTAATAAAACAGCAATTAAATAAATATTTAATTCGACTGATGAAGACAAAACTTGAATGCTTATCAGGAACTACGAAAGGTCAAATTGTGGCATATCAGATGTAATTAGCCGAATGTACGAATATTTCCCTTTATGTATTTGTATACTTATTACCTATTGTTACTGTTCTGTTTACTTCATAGGGCATAGGTGGCATTAGGAACTTATTTATACTTCGAAGGTTGTAGTACGCTGTTTGAGAGAAAGCAGTGCATTGTGGACAAACTCTATTATAACTAAGCTGTATATAAAAGCATTAGCATCAAGTCGTGAAACCGTTCCACAAATAAATAGATTATCACATTATACTCATATGATTAGCGGCCCCATAAATTATAACAAAACCCTCTAAGGTCTATCCACGACCATATTTACTTCTTGAGCGATACTCCTGAAATTCCTGTCTATGGTCCCTCCGTCTACATCACCCACAAAGCTTAAACTTTGAATTACACTCAAAATGTTCGGATTTTTCTAAGATATGAAAATCTGTATCAAAAGAACGATTTTTTCGATGTATTCTAAGCTGCTAACCACAGAATAAGAAACTCTATACACCAGACAGTCGCAGTCATGCTTCGAAAAAAACCTAGAGCTTCTTAAAATGAATAGAAATTAACTTCGGTGCTTATCGACATGTTCATACAATTTAACTAACGCGTACCGATATATTACGCAGATTATGCGATAGTAAACAGTTGGCACAATGAGACCGACCGCCAAATTTTACCTTGTGTATTATCATCAGTGGGGTAGTCAAGAGCAGGTCAGGGAACATATAAATTAGATCATTTGAGTGCTACTTTAAATTCTTTCCACCCTCAAAAGTTTCGGTCAGGAAACGTAAAGAATTTCTACGGATTCCTTTTTAGTGAATGAGGGTCATTACTTAATAGTCTCCGTCCCATAAGTAATCAACTTCTGGCTATACTACTGATTGCACAGACCTAGATAATTAAAGTTTAGAGATATACTCTATTTCAGTATCCACGTCCAATATTTAAAAGTTCAACTTTCTTAAAAATTAATAAATCATTGTAAATGGTAATTTTTATATTGAATAAAACAATAATTCGCATTTTATTTAAAAACATGTATCCGTCATCAAGATATTTTTCAACATCTGAAGGGCGAAACAAAAACCCTCGCCCATCAGGAAGCGACAATCTCGTCGTCCTTACGCATTTTCTTCACGCCAGTAGTTTTAGCTATTTCTTCTTGTTACGCCCAACGACTTCTTTCGAAAAGGTTCGTCACACGCGACCATCCTGAAAGAAGATTAATGTCATCATTAACTTTACGCCTTACGACACTAAAAGATCGATTGATGATATCTCCTAAGAGAGTCAACCGCCTCGTATCTCTTTAATCGCCTCGATGACGTACCCATTGTTACCTAACGCCTTTCTTACTCGAAAAGATCGATCATATTTGTTCGCCAATTTTCTACTCATGCCAACGCCTGACTTACTTGCGACTACATGTCGCCACAATAGAAGTTCGCCTACTACATACTTGTTGGCCCCTTTCCGCCTTTGATCGTATTGCTCTTTCATTCGCCCTGCCGCCTTAGTGATATTTTCACTCGCCTGTGCGCGGTCCAGTAATAGCCTCTTTCGTGTCACAGAATTAGAAGAGTCGTTACTCAACCTTTTTTGAGCTACATTGCCAGAGGACGCCCCGTCTTACCTCTATTAAGATCCACATCTATGGTATTTACGTCATCTTGAGTACTATCGCCAGTCACGCCTTGTGAGTTCTCATTACGAGTCAGAATTTCTCCAAAAACCTCCTCGTCGCCTTGTACTCTCGCCTCGCCAATCGCCAAATCTGCTGTGACACCACGACTTCCGTGGGAGAACAGCAACTGTGCTGGAGAGAACCGCGTACTAGCACTGATAGTGTTATTTAAGCCCCACACAATATCAGGCAACGCTTCGTCCCAACGAACTTCAGTTTCCGCCCCAGTCCCCAACGCCTCTATAATTGAACGATTCGACCTTTCTACCCGACCATTCGCCATCGGTATAGCTATCGCATTTAAGACATGTCGAACGCCTTTCTCCGACACAAAGTCCTTAAACACCCTACTGGTAAACGCCAAACCCTCGTCACTTATTATACACCTTGGATAACCATATTCAGAGAATATCTCTCTCAGTCTCGCCACTGTTTCGGTATATCGCAAGGTCTTCGTTGCCCGCGCCAAAACAAATTTAGTGAAACCGTCAATCATCACCAACAAATAGGAATTTCCCTTTGCACTCATAAGAAACGGTCCCAAATGGTCTATATGCACTGTGTCAAACGGTATCGCCCGCCATTCTACAGGATATAAAAACCCTTCGTCCCGCCCGTAGTCGCCTTTTGCGAATGAACATTTCAAACACGATCTTACATATTTTAAAATGAAACGCCTCATTTTCGGAAACCAGTAAGTTTCCTGAACTAACTTTAAACACCTTTCATAGCCCTGATGCCCTACTTCATCATGATGCTTATGTAGCAGATTAAATCACACCAATGCCGGGACATATAAGCGATCACCTTGTAATGTCTTGCGATATAATCGTCCGCCTTTTATTTTGTAATTCGCCACTAGCTCTGTTACTTGTAGACCATCTGTTAGTGCTTTTACAATTTCTTGCGCTTTAGAATACTGTTATTGCACCGTCAGAAACCAATCATTGTTTTCCATGGTTACGACATTAACATGTATCGCATTCCCTTGGTCTTTTTGCGCCAAAGGATTTCGACTGAGAGCGTCAACATGCTGCATCCTGACGCCTGGACGATATTCTACCTCAGAAAATTATGTTTCTGGAGCCAAAGGATGTTTGGAATGGCGCCTTGATCTCAGAATTTGATCATCGTAAACCTTATTCTTTTACTAAATCATTTAGCCACTATTGTGTAGAAACTTGTTACGCAGTTTCAATTCGTAATTCGTCCAGTATTTCCTTATGGCGTTCTTCTGAACTTTGTACGAATTCTTCTTTGGTATGGCGGGTCATAAGGCATAAGCCCATCTCATGGCAGGATTTATAGAAATTGGACTACACCGTTCAGGAGGACAAAAAGCAGAGAAACAACACAATTTCGACTACGAAGTTTTATGAGTTTAATTCGTTACAAGGTGCCTAGTGTGCGCGGTGGCTCAGCGCTTCGCCCCTTCTTAAAACTAAAACTAAAAAACTAATTCGTTACAATTGTTAAAAAAAATTGGACCGCGTGTATATGAAATTCTCGACGCTCTCGAAATTGTATCTTCGCTGGTGATGTTTCTCTTACATCGTGTCAGTACTTTTCGTCTTCTTCAGTTCCTATATGACCCCTACTGTTTATGTGACGTAGTGAAGTTATAGTGGTCTTCTAAAGCAGTGAAACAAATTTTTTTTGCTTAAACCACAACAAAAATTTGATGCATTGATTCCGCATACATTTTTGTTCTACTTTTATATTGCGCCGTGCTGGTATAGTATTTTTTATTTTAACTACCTACACCAAGCAACAACATTGTGGCTTTTAATAAAATGAATATATGAGACAAGGTTAAATGTTTTTCCGTATTGCAAATTGCTATCCCTATCCCTTCCTTTTCCATACTACCTGACTACCATGACGAATAAGTGTTAGTCACTTTCAGATTTCTACAATAGCTAAAACCATAGAACAAGTATATTTCGTCATTTTCACTATTTCTAATTTATATACAGAAATTATAAAATATGTAGCAATCAGTCACACGCTCGAAAAAGCAAACACAAGCTACTACGTTGGAACAAATTTAAATACATACCAACTGGGGAAACTAACGAATATCTGAAGCAATTCAATGTATAATTAAAAATGCACTTTTCAAAAAATTACCTCCACAGTAAGTAACTATATATGTGAATTCTTAAGTGTACAGTTAATATCCATACTAATTTTATACACTAATTTTATCTAAATTATTAGTCGTCCGTTTTTATGAACTTGTACAGTTCATTGTCTGTTCGGAACTGAAAAATAAAAACAAACAATGAACTCGCAATCGCCATCGCCGATCTGACCATGCATTCATTACATTAATTATTAATTTAAGTTGTTTCCTTTTCGATCGATTAATTAACGTTAAGGTTCGAGTTATTGTAAGGACAATGATAAAAAGGAAAAATCGATTTAATTGTTTTTTTATGTACACAATCCGCACTCTAGAGTGAATGTGTGATATTTAATAATAGCGTAAGTAAGGAGCAGTGTTTCAATTATTAAAGAGAATTTTCTGATAGAATTTTAAAAGAAACAATAATTTGAAATAAAAATACCTTCGTGGCAATAGTGGAAGATGATTACCAAACAACCAGAGCCGTTTTTCACCAAACCATTTGTCCATACAGCAATTGATACACGGAAAAATTGTATTACTACTATTTCAATTAATTTTTAATAAACTTTATATAAATGTCGAGTTTTTTTCACGCTATAACTTTGAACTTTACAATTTTTTCTCGTACATATTCCCATTTGTTTTTTTAGAGTTTTGGCGACGTTGCCCAGGTGAACTTGGAATGCAAACTAAGGGCAGAACAGGTCGTTGAAATTGTTTTGCTTCGTTCGTTCGAATGAGCCTTGAATACTACCTGACAGGATTATCGATCCGTTCATAATGGGCGTAATGAAATATAGCTTCAAACCGAAACGAATAAATAATAACAATGTGGACATTATATTGCAATGCGCACGCAAATATCCATAGTAAAAAGGTTAACTTTAAATAAAATCGCAGTATTGAAAATAGAATTTACATTTCTTTATTCATATTTTGACTAAAATTAATCTTGAATTATCTATCGAAACAATAATTAACTTATGATTAAACTTTTATCACAGGTTATGAACCCGTTGTCCTTTGCCTTCTGCTTTTCTCTCATAGTCGGAACTTTACAGTTAAAATTATAGGTTTAGCACACATCACTGCTTTCATTCACAAATTAAGTTGCATCTTGGCTTTGTATAACTAGATAAATAAATAAGTAATAGTTCTACTTCATGTACATAAATAAGATGTCGACGTTATTCAAAAGCAACTTTGAGAATTTTTTTTTTGCTTCTGCAGGTTTGCGAGAAAATATATAAAAAAATACTGTACAGACTCATCTCAGCAATAATACGTAATAAATTTACAAAAAAAAAGAATTAATAATATTGTACTATTGAGAATTGTTGTATTGATGAATTTATTCCTTTTTTGGAGTCTTATTAAATATATATTCGTTTGCCATTGTATAGGCTAAACCAATTGTTAGACATCCTACGACTGTTCCTTGTGCGGCGACACGAAGTTGCATCAAAAATACACTAGTGCTCATTTCTCCGCGACGCTTAAATTTATAAGCGCCAACAGCACATGCGGTCGCTAAGCCAGCCAAACCTGATTAAAATTGAAAATAAAATTAATTTTTGACTGTTTGTAAAAACAAATGTTATTTTATAAATTTTTTTTAAGCATTTATATGTCCTGAAAGTTTCCTATTGTACACTTACAGTGCGGGAATATTTTCTACAAGGCTCCTAGAGTATTTGACGTCGTCAAAAATCTTGAAATAAGTTCGATATTATTCCTGAGTCGATATATTTACAGAAAAAAATGCATGGGTATCTTCCTTATAAATACAAGGGTAGCCTCGTATATCACAGAGGTACGAATATACAGAGATGTGATTCATAATGATTATCTGGTTAAGACCACATTCCGATGCGGACAGATTTGAAAACCCCCGACACTTAAACACAAGCAAACTGCAACCTCAAAGGCATCAGCTATTGTAGAACATTTGGAACAAAAAGTCAACCACAAATAAATGTCTGTAGAAGAACTGTGACTCACCATTGAGCAAACCTCATAGGCATCACTGCATCAGCAATTTCGAACAAACATTCAACCGCAAAGAAATGGCCGTGGAAGAACTGTGACTCACCAATGAAAAGGGATCGTGAGGTTCAGGTTATCAGATCGGTTGCAAAAAGGCGACAATAACCAGAGAGATAAGAAAATATAGCTTACAGACAATTTTTCAGCAGCCAACAACAGCCAAGAAAAACGATTTGCTAACAAAATATTCAGACAACAAAAACGGAAGTATCTGAACAACGGACTATGCGCAATTGACGAAAACTTCAAACGGACCGATATTTTAATTCCAACAGATCGTCGGAAAAAAAAATATTTTAAGTCAAGCAGGTTCTAAAGACGTTCACCAAATAATCGTAGATTTCAAATAAGCATACTGATAGTATCGACAGGTTCATACCGTGACGCTTGAGTTGGGAATACTTGCGATACTAGTCCAACTGATCGAAGTTATGGATTCAGAACGAAGTTAATCCGGTACAAGAACGATTACACTCAATAAACTGCGTAAGTACAATGGGCTGGTTAAATGAAGACAAAAAATATCTTGGGAAATCACGAAAAGCTGCATGAATTATACCTACTGCTTCTCAGTTTTATCAATAAATTGGAGGTCACTAAGTCGAGCTGATTAGAGGCGAAGCATACAGGCAACCAGAGTCAGTTTTGGGCTGTAGTATTATTGAACAAGAGTAATCACAAAAAAGTTTCTGTTTTTAAAAATCGCCCGACATTGGAGATTACTAATCGATCTTTTAGTTGAGCAATTTATCGTTGCAACCTCTTCTGACTGGATATATTAACGTCGGATACGAGGTTTCTGCTATTTTCGTCCAAATGGGCTTAGAAGGTTGACTGCCCCAGTCAACCTTCTAAGCCCCGTTTAAACGAAAAGTCGTATAAGGGAAAAGTAATACAATCAAAAAACAATTCGAGCTGGCTTCGTTGTCATTTTTTTGATCTTACTGATTGATTCAGCATCGTCGCTACCAAATCTTTTAACAGAAAGACAATCACAATTGATGTTGGTGCATCTGTAAACGGCTGATATCTTTGCACTTTGCAAAAACACGCAAACCATTCAGTAAATCATTTTTTTAACCAAAAAGAACGTGGACTACTTTAGACTACGACGAAATGTTCGTAAGCGTTCCGTGATCTCTGGCAGGAGATGTAAAAGAAATTCAATGGTTGGGTTTATCCTACAGTTTTTATTTCATATCTACTGCAATCGAGAGACTCAGCAATCGCGTACCTGCAAGTGAATATCCTCTTGGATAACGCTACTCTATCACACAAAATTCTTTCCTCTTTTCGAAATTATGTACCAATCTCTCAATAGACGGACATTAGTTTTTACAGATCGGAATTACCGAATTGTTTCAGATTTTTCGAAATAAACGCCATCTTTTCTGACATTTATTTGACCAAGTTTAATAATAAATGGTTACCATAATCGTGCTCGTCTGAATAGAATCAATCTGTGAGGATGTAGCCAAATAATTTGATACTTTTCATCCCAATCTATAGAGACTTTCCAGTATACTTTAAAAAGGAATATGTAATAGTGTAACTTTATTTTACAACAAAGTTGGTAATAACTGAGTCGGATCATATAATAAGACTCAAATAGACGTCTACGATTAAATTGACTAGAAAACAAAGAGACGCAATCACCAGGTCTTTGGCGAGAGGTCGAGGTTGTACTGAAAGTTGAGTTTATTGTGATTTACGTAAAGGAAATAACCTTTTGTCCGTACCCAGCATATTCACCACAATTTCCACAAGGAACTTTCATTTAAATAGACGATTGCACATTAATCACCTTAAATAAACCGATTATTTTGTACCTACACGAAATAATCTCGACTGTTTCGTTATATAAACACGATATCAAAAATATATATATATAACATGCACTTATACTTTTCGTTTATGTTGACTAGAACTGTGTGTTATCTGAATACACGACAATACACTATCGTAAAAATGCGATTATAAGATATTGAAGCAGATTAATATAGCTAGCGCTTCAAACTAAAGTTCAACATTAAAATTTACACAATTGCAAATTTCCGCTTAAATAGAAGACTATACAATGAACAATGAACCCAAAAAATGGGAAATGTTTTCCCTGTACATTTCGAAATAGAAAAAACAAATTTTTCGTAAAGTTTCAATAGGGAAACTTATGGTTTATTTATAATATGATGGTAAAATGAGTAATTACGTTGTTCCAGAGAAGGCAGGCTAATACTCTGTAAAAATTCCCAAACTTGAAGAAAAGAGGTTGGGTAAACCTTCATTGGATTGACTCCAAGTCGTTGATGTAACAGAAAAAATATGGAGACAAAGAAACAGGATCTTGGACACTGGGCTTTCCACAGAAGTATCGGTCGGTGATTGACAATCGTTTTACACAAAAATTAGAGCCACAAAATCTAAGAGGTTACTTCATCGTCTACGCAAACGATGGGCACAGAAAATATTCTATTTACAGATGAAAAAATATGCACTGTTAAAAAATATTCTAGAAGCAGACACCTCTCGAGAAGTCCCTGAAAAAAATTAAATCAACTGCGGTGTCGGTTTGGGGTGCATAAACTGCACTTTGGTGAACAGTGGGTCGAAACACGGGCGAAAAATTATCAAAGTGATATTTTAAAGAAGATAGTGAATCCTCTAAGCTTTAAAATGGTTTCAGATAACCACTGGATATTCCAGAAAGACATATCGCGAAGCGTAACGATGGCTAGAGACGATTTACTTTAACGCTGTTGAAAATTAGACTTTTTTAAGTGCTGATCTCAATCCCAATACTGCATGGACTATCGTTTGTCGACTGTTGTAGAGGAGATGGCATATTCTAAACGACACCATAAATTTAAATCGCTAAAGGCTGATTTGGTGAAGGCAGTGGTCTCGATATCTTTGGAAATCCTGCGTGCAGCGGCAGCCGAATGGCCAGACCGTTTAACTAAGTTTGTGAAGGTAAAGACATTTTGAGTAAGAGTAAATTATTTTAAGCTTATAACTTTACTACATAGTAATGCAATGGTATATATATTTATTTTGAATAAATAGAAGCTGAAGCAGGTAGTATTTCCTCCACTGGCATTAAAATATGTTTTTCACGAAAATCTTTCTGCATTAAGGGCTCACAATACCCCTGAATTTTTTTCTTACAGATGTTCATTTGTTATACTTTTCAGAATTTAAAAAGAAAATTTAGAATTAAAAAAAAATTTTTTTTAAGAAAATTCCACTACGTTACAAAGTTATAGCAATAAATGTGATCTAGCTAACTGCCGCACCCCTCTCGACAGCTGCGTTTCGTATTTCTTTTGTTCGCAAAACCTGGGTTGCTTAGAAAACAAGGTTGTTTATAGGACCAAGAAGAGGAAGAGACAAGGGGAAGAAGGTGTACAGTACGAAGCTGGAATCGGTGACTAGTCCCGTAAGTTCACGTTGTACCTACCAGAAACTTTAAACGCGTTTTCTCGAAACTACGTTTTTAGACAGTGTCGGCATGACTCAGTCAATTTTCAATATTTTTCAATTTTATTTTTGATAATTGTTTTCTCTATAGTGTGACGAGAGGTTTTTTTAATTTTTTGGTTGAACAATTTTTTATAAATTTTTAAACGCAAATTTTTCTTAAAAAACTGATTACTAAAGTTTACACTGTAGTTTCTTTATTTTTGAAAGAAAAAAAAATTCCCTCCGTCACATTATACCTACTACATTATTTTACAAGATTCTTTTTCATTTTTGCAAATTGAATTATTTTTGGTGAAGTTATGATGCCGACAAGGAGGCGCCATGGTTTTCATCAGCAGCCCATTTATACCCGTAAAAAATTATGTTGATAATAAAAGAAAAAAATTTTATTTTTTTGTTATAGTTGAATAGTTAATAAGATATGTGAATGCAACAATTTAAATTTTTTTTCACCATATAACCTTTATAATAATTTTTCAAATTTACTCGGTTTTCAGCGCGCACAGGGGTATGTGAGCCCTTAAGGGGGTCGCCTGGTTTAGATGGTCAAAAAAATAGTTTTTTTCCTTTTTTAATCGATGGTTTAACTATTTGAAAATATGTTCCCAAAATTTTAGAAGCCAACTCGAAAGTATTTTCGAAGATACAGGTCCGAGTACAGGTAAGTGTCGAGCAGGTATGCGAACACTTGGCTAGAGGGGGCCGGGCGGCACGCGCGATAGGATACGGCGTGGTATCTCGGTGCTTTGATCGAATTATAATGTTTAGAAAAGGTACAAAGGAGTTGTCTGACAGAAGCGGAAAGATTACTGTATGGACCAGGCACCGCTGATTAGCATTAGATTCCGGTAAGTTACCAATAATTAATATTTTTCCGACCGAAAACTTTGAAGCATATTTTCTCGAAATCTTTTTTTCGTGGTTTTACCAAATTGGCGGGAACAATAGTAAAAAAAACTATTTGGCCTATCGACCCAAATCAAAGTTCATTCTTTATCCTAAATGAACTAAATCCTAAATGAACTAAAAACATTGATAAAAAGGGCATTTTATACTATTTTTATTGCACGAATAAACAAAAAAAAATAGTGAAAATCGTCACTTTTTTGATCGAAAATTAATATGATTTCACGGTTTTTTTTAGTTCAACGACGATAAAAAATGTTTCAATTAAAAATAATTTTGATTTACGTTTCTGAAAAGAATTACGCACACCATCGTTCCCGCCAATTTCAAACTCCAGCTGCGAGGCGCTTCAATGATCAACTAATAGGTTTGTTCTTTTTGCATACACTTTCTACACTTTTCTGCATCCGCTCAGGAGCAAGCTAATAACTCCGCCATTTCGCGACAATTTAAGGATGACAATTTTTTTTTGTACTTTACGAATGTGCGTTAAAATACACTCAAAATTTTAAAATTTTAAAAATTACCTTTTTTTAGGCCTCTAAACCAGGCGACCCCCTTAAAGCGTTTTGTCAGCAAGATTGGGTTGAGGATATTGAGAAAGTTTTCAAATGTGTTGAGCTATGAAACTGTACTATCTCCAGCTGATCAAGATGAGAAAGTGTACTTAAACACGGAACATGAGTAATGAAGAATTAAAGAAAATGATTTGTTTGCCTGTATACCATAGAAACACTCAGTGAACCAGGGACCTGGGATGGACGCACCAGTTTTCGAGTAAAAAAATTGCTACTCGCAAATCCGACAGGGGTCTCAGATACTCTATGCTTGATCTTATCCAAAAACATGCGTTTCGAGCAATGGGAGATGAAACCGTTTCAGCTGTATTTACTTCCGATATTTCCATTCCAAACGTAGTAAGGAACTACATAATACCTTCACTCTCAATCACCCTCGCAAGTCGCAACATCCTACCTTCATTCTCAATAGCCCTCGCAAGTCGCAGCAAACATAATGAGTCCAACCACTTCTATTCTCCGAAATTTCCCGATAATTATGACCCTCAAAACACTTAAGTATATTCCCTTCTGTTCCACCACTCTAAGTCCCCTACCGTACAATTTGAGACGACTGATCCTCTAGCAACTGCAATAAAGGGCGACCTCTATTTCGACGGTCGTAAAACAATACAAAAAAAAAATAGTCGCCCTTTACTCGAGCGCCCTTAGAATCAGTCAAGACTCCGAGATAAAATATTTACACGCTCTTGAGTTGAAATAAAATTACATTCGTATCAGTTCGCTTCAGAACTTAATCTCTATAAAGAAAGATCCAATGACAAACCCTTTGGTAAATATTCTGATCCTTTTTCAAATTAGCTCTAGAATGTATTCAATTTCAAAGATTTCATCATTATTTGAAGCTTCCGATCAGAAAAATCGTTACCAAGAAAATTAACACCATTAGAATCAATCGATGCAAATTTAATTACACTACCAAATTTCCGTTCAATCAGATTATGGATGAGCTATTGCATCAACCGAAACCGTATGATCATCAACAACCTCGCAGAATGATTAATTTCGTTTGCTGTACAAATATGCAGATAAATGCGTCTAGGGCTTGGCTAGCAAGTCTGGCCGGGGCGAGCGGCGGAGCAAGCAACAATTCGAATATTCTACACACCATTCTACCATGCGGTCGATTAAGTCGTTTGGAAAGAGCGAAAGTTTATCTTGGCAAGGCAATAAGGCCGACCACCGCTACACTTCGCACTCATCACATCATGCACACGTGCCGGTTGAGTAGCCGACGTCACCAAACGGCGAAATGAGAGTGGGCATCAGGGAATTACTCTGTAATTCGGACTGTATTAAGTTATGCCTGGATAGTTGCATCTCGAGAATAGATGCAATTTCATTGACATCATAGGAATCATGCTTTTGGGTCGACGTCCAACAAGTTCGGATTTTTTTAATATTACCGAACAGCAGAGAATTTTTCCATTAAATTAGCGCGAAAAATGTGCGGCCAGCAGGTTTAAGTTACGCAAGCTGCTGTGCTTTTAATTGCTAGCTGAAATGAGTGTATCCAAGGCGTTTAATAGGTTGGGTAGCTGTCTGACTGAAATGGGGGTTTTTTTATTGAACTTCCTTTAATCGTTCAGCACGCTAGAAGCTTAGTGTGAGATTATCAGGACCGTCCCTTGCCACTATCATGTACACGTGTACTAAGTGCGGATTCTCTTCGAAATCAAACTGGTCGTACGTGACGAATACCATCTAACCTTGCGCCCAATCACTTTTACAGCTGTCCGTAATTATTTCGCTAATCTTATGTATTTTATCGTTCAGAGCTTGTTGTTACGTCACATTTTGCATTCAAGAGGCTGACTACATCTGACTGAATTTCTTCCCGTTCAGTTCTTTCATTTCGTAAGACCCGCTTTTTATATAACAAAAACAATGGGGCGCAGGGCTCCGAGTCTTCGCGCGGCTACTCTATGCGCAGTCCCACGAAATTCTCTCACAGACCGGAAGGTCTTCTCATCGAAATTCACTATCAAGGTCAGGACCAATTTTCTTGGTTGCCAAAATAAAAATAGAATTTTTTGCTGAACTGTGCACAGTATGGACACGGGACTTACCGATTAACATGAACGGCGATTCCTTAGCCTTCCTCGCCAACTTTCCGGACGAATCCTCGTCGCCGTAATCGAATAAAGACTTCGAACTCATTTCTGCAATGACAAAATTCGATGACGTGAGAAATTAACTCGAATGATTTTTAAGACGATAAACGACTTACTGGATGGAATTCGAAATTAATTGAGATTTTTTCGTTCGAAATTATTAGAAAAAAATGCAATTCAAAAATCACTGCACAATTTCACTCGCAGCTCAGCTGTTTTACTGCGGCGGAAATCACTTCGTTCTTCGCGCTCACTTTTCCACGAATGATGATGACATTTGCGGGTTTGGTTGTTAAATGGGATTTTAAGCTTGCAGCATTGCCAACGTTGAATTTTTTTTGGGTGTTGTTTGTGAATCGGTTGTGATACAGGGTAAGTGCCTTAGAGATCGGATATTGTAATGGCGGATGGTTTTATAACGATTTCCGGTGAGGCCAATGAAGACTTTACTTTATACAAGTTTTGTCGGGCAGCATTACTGAACGGTCGGAGTTAAATAATAACAATAAAAATTAACGGCGAAATACAGTGAAACAAAAAGGTTATTGATCATAATCTAAATCAAGCCTATTTTTACGAAAGTTGTGTGCTTGAATTAATTTAACGCCGGAAAAGGTATTTAAGACTCAATTAGTTGATTATATAAAAAAAAATATGATTTTATTGTTCCGTAGTAAAAAGTAGACTTCGTCGAGTACACATCAGAGGAGCAAAAAGTAAAGGAATAAACGGAACGATAGCCTGGAAACCTGAAGGGAATCAAACCAATCGTATAAATAGCATAAATCGTCTGCTGGAATTACGCAAATGGACACTCCTCTCACTACAATAACGAACGAGGGTCAAATAGTAAACCACATGAATTCCCATTTTGCAAATGTAGGTAAAAACTTAGCCAATGAATTACCGGATCATAACATAAAACGACAAATGAACAATCGTGTACCTAAGACTATGTATTTATATCCAACTGACGAAGTGGAAGTCAGCAGTATTATCACAACATTAAAGTCGAACACATCACCAGGACTTGACGATATAACACCAAAGGACCTAAAAATTCTAAGCAATATTATATCTGGTCCACTTGCCGAAGTTATAAACTTGCACCTATCACTTGGTTCCTTTCCAGATATACTAAAAACGACAGTACTAATTTCAGTTTTTAAAAGTGGTAACACAAAAAACCCAGATAATTACAGACCAATTGCGATCATAAATTCGTTAAGCAAAGTTTTTGAAAAGGTACTGAATACAAGGATTGTTAAATTCGTGAAATCAATAGGAGGATTTGACAAGCACCAATACGGTTTCTACCAAAAAAGCAATACAACAGGAGCAATCATTGACGTAATGCAATATAATAATAAAGAACTGGATGAAGCTAATTATGCTGTTGCAGTTTTTATTGACTTGAGGAAAGCTTTTGACACAGTTGACCATGAAGTGTTACTCCAGGGCTTGGAGAAGTTAGGTATAAGAGGTACGACCAACTCAATAATTTCAAGTTATCTCAAAGACAGAATATATATAACCAAAAATAACAAGCTCCTAAGTAACAAACTGACAGTCAATACTGGTATTCCTTAAGGCTCGATCCTTGGACCAACACTCTACTTGTTATACGTTCATAATTTGCAATTTGCTGGACTATCAGGAAGGTACGTGATATTCGCGGATGATACAGTATTACTATACAGCGGCAAGGAACTTGAAACGTTGGAAAATACGATAAACATTGATCTAGACAACTACATGACCTGGATATATGGCAACAAACTAACAATAAACATTAAAAAGACAAATTATATGCTATTCAAACAAAAAAATAAACCGGACGTAAAACTAAATTTAAAAATTAATGGGCAAACTTTATCTAGAGTGACTGAAGCTAAATATCTGGGAATTACCATTGATGGAAAATTGACCTGGAGTGCCCACATTCGACAAGTAAGGAAAAAGATTGCTCCCATAATAGGCATACTACGAAGGCTGAAAGGCCTGAGAATTGACGTAAAAAAAAAGATATTCAACGCATACATAATGTCAGTACTAATATATGGTTTAATTGTGTGGTCGCAAGCATCTTCGAGTAATATTGACATTATCGCCAGACTACTCAATAAGAGCATTAAAGCTGTCTTCGACTTACCTCACCTGACTCCGTCAGTAGAGTTATATGAACTTACGGGGTTGCATAATATCAAACAATTAATAGCTATTGAAAGAGCCAAATTTGTATATAACTCTCTGCACGGTAATGCAAAAACGTCACTCACAATAATGCTTAATAGAGAAATACATGACTATCCGACTAGAAATGCAGGATAAATAAGTAACTCACACCGTCCAAGAACAAATCGATTACGAGAAGACCCAATTTATAGAGCAGTGTTATTTTATAATGCACTTCCGGATAGAATTAAAACTGCGGAAACTATTACTAAATTCACAAAGATGCTGAAAAGTTACGTAAAGAGTAATCCTGACGTAGTAGACATCCAGTAGAGTCTGTTGGATACTCAGCATAGCTGGGTTAACTCCAGCGACACAAGCTGGGTGAATGCTAACTGGACAGATAGGACCAACATGAGGATGAATATGGACATCAACAACTGAAGAGGAGTATCTTATATACACGACTTCTTCTTACCGTAGTTTCTTTATTCAAGTACCTTGTTGTTATCTACTTTTTTATTACTTTTCTTTTTTACCCTTTTTTTATTTTTTTTTATTTCTACTGAACCACGAAATATTTACCATTTGTATGGAATATTGTATATAGAAGAAACTAATAAATAAATTGAATTTAAAAAAAAAAAAAAAAAAAAAAAAAAAAAAAAAAAAAAAAAAAAAACCATAAACTGTAAATAGTACTAAGTTTCAAAATTTAATATTCATAAATAGGGAAATTTCCAAAAGGGAAACAGAAATATATAGACAACATACTTACTTATGATGGTCCAAAGCAGGCCTTGGCCTCCTGTATGTGCCGCCTTCAGCCTTCCCGGTTCAGTGACTGCGTCCTCCAGTTTGAGAATCTTAGCAGTGATGCTGTCTGCGTCAATAGAATCCTCCCAGCGCGGTTTTCCAACTGGTCTTTGTTCATTAACTTCCATCCATTAGTGTGCGTTTGGGGATTCTTCCGTCATCCATCCGCTCCACATGACCAGCCCATTGTAGGCTTCTTGAATTTTATTAGGATCGATATACTTCTGGATTATCAAAGCTGGCTTACAATTCTCTATTGTATCGTATTCTCCAGATCGAGTCTTCCCTCACAGGTCCGAGGATTCTCTGAGGACTTTTCTTTCAAAGGCGTTAAATAATTTTTCGGACGCCTGAGTTAATGTCCACGTTTCGCTGCCATAGCATAGCACAGGTCTTATAATTGTTTTGTACAGTTTAAGCTTTATTTTCCTATGCACATTTTTGTTTTTAATTATTGGGAGTACCGAATAATACGTCTTATTATACACAAGCTAAATAATATCTCTAAGTAAGGAACGGAATAGCAAATGGCGAATAAGATACAACCATGAGCTGTATCAATTCTACGAGGAGTCTATAATGTACACAAGCATGTTTTTGGCGTAGTAATGCTGAAGTGATTTGGTGCGCTATGATATGAACTGAATCATACCATAGTATCCGTCCAACCAAATCCTCGCACAACATTACTACCCAATTAATCGTCTCAGCCATCAGTAAGGGTTCGTTCTTTACCCCGTCATGAAACAACTGAAGGGAGTATGTCTCCATCAACAATTGTCTCACGTCGGTCAGGACAAACCCACACCGCGAAAACGATTGTCAGCCGGTGACCAAGCCACAGTTGGGTGACTTTAGTCCCATGGTTTCCCGATAGGTAGCGTGCATCTAGCTCTAGCACGTGCGTAGCTCGTCGGAAGGGGCGTGAGTGGCTACCTTTAACCATGGACAAAACGTATTTATGCACGGTTTGGGCTGAAAGTTCGAATTGAGTAGTTCGAACTCTATCTTCAGCGGGCTGGAAGGTGGAGGAAAAAGGAAGGAAGGATTAACAGACGGTGGAAATGAAAATGGAATAGAAAAGAAGGAAATGAAAGGCGGAAAAGCACAGAAATGTAGACTTTTCGACGGGAAGGCCGAGGTCATTCTCAATCACATATCATCTGAGTTGACAGAAATTTAACTCGCAAGAGTTGAAGTATTTACAGCCGTATGGCTCGTTGAATAGGACTTAGAATGCCTGTATTCGATATATATGTCAGTTAACACTCAGAGTGCCATGTAATGTAACCCAAAAACAAACAGGAGAATACCCAAAAGAAAATCCTTGGGCTCCATTCAGTTTATAACACCAGAAACCGAACGCAGTAGGGGCCACATAAAATGAGGCGCTGTACCACAACCAATACTGTAGGTATCCTATAACGACGCGATAAATAGTCGTTACTTTGGGGCGACATATAATGTATGGCGCGGCTACTGAAGGAGTAAGGCGCCATGTAAGGTGAGCCGTACTCTGACGACGCAAAACACATCGTTGGGTGCCATGTATTGGGAGCCTAGATGCACCGCAAGATCCCACGAGGAGTTAGTCATGCCCTCATACCAAAAAAAAAATAAGAGAAAATCTTCATCGCATAATTCCGTTTTGACCAACGATAAATCCTTCCTGAACCCTTGATGTGCGTCAACGGATCATCCCGAAACTAATCTGTGAAACACCAAGCATTCTGAGACAGCAACTAAACGAAAGTATGTACCTATTGAGGTATATATATACGACAATTAACCAGCAGGGTCCGGCACGTGCTAGGACTTAACCTTAAAAAAAAATGATTTTCTCCGATTTTTCTTTCTTTAATGTCTCCTCACAAGACTGATCGCAAAATGGCGTATAGTTGCAATAAAAATTAATATATATACATATATGTAATTGTACTGCTTTTAAAGGCCAGCAAGATTTCGACCTTAGCCTGGTCAACTGGGTGCCTTGCAAAAAGAAAAAAAGAAAAAAAAAACCCGGAGCACATGTCCTGAAAAGGAGTGTATAGGGTCCGATCCTAAAATTTGGAGGGCTAACCGTGATCCAGCCGTTGTCCATTCCGTACTCTGCTCCGCATCACTATAAAACCTAAATTCAATCCAGAGAATAAAACCAGAAACACAACAGCAAACAAAAGGGGAATGTGTTCCACACCTTCTGGGCTAAAAGAAGTGCCAGTCGGTAAAGCATGTGAGAGGATCGAATACAGGAAAAGTTACACCAAATTTTCACCCGGCTTGTCCTCCCATGAAACTAAGTCCTGACAAAAAAAAAAAATCACAAAAGACTCAAATTGAGCGAAATCTAGATGACGAATCCAAAAATAAAACCGGTGGCTTGTATGTGCCTATCTAAAAGCGCACGCGGTTGCGCGTCGCATAACGGCCTAACCAACGGTATTGAACAACGGACCGAGTCCGCGTTGAAAAGATCCACCGTTAACGCGACACAATTTTCACGCGCCTCGTGCCACTGAAAATTACGGTAAAAAGCCGAAAATCGACTAAAATCGACGAATCCGTGCACATTCCGTTGCGAGATTACGCTCAAATCGACAGAAAAAACGAATAAAACTCGCAGTCATGGAAGCGAAAGTCGCGGCTGAGGTTCACGATTGGGGCCTCGGTGCCTGCAATATGCCGATTATGGTTCGAAAATCACTATTTTCACCAAACTGGAGATAACCAAAAAAAAAAAAAAAAACAACTTGCATACCATAGACCCGACACTAAGCCAGCCGACTTCTGACCGCGCAGAGTATAATGCAGGAGCGCTAGCGCTTTACCGACCTGCTCTGAGGCTCCAACAGGGCTGTCAGGTCGCATGTCCACGAGACACCCTTAATTCATTACTCCCCTTACGACCGAGAGGGAGTTTAGTACACCGGTAATAGACGGCACAAAATCCTAGCAACGTACTTGAAACGAACCAAAAAAAAAAGAAAAACACAAGGACACTTCACTGCGTACCGGAAAAGACGCAAACAAAAAAAAAAAAAATCTATGAAATCAACAAAAAAAAGAAAAAAAAGAAAAGTAGGTAATTCCCATTACTTACATATTTTATTTAAGTTTTTTTCTTCTAAAAATCCCCGTCTGATAGTTCCTGCTCGCCTCCCTGTGGCTACCCCCCGGTGCGGGCCCGTTTTCCGCTGCGCACAGCACACCTGTCCAAAAATGTATTCCTTTCGTTCTTGTTTCGTTGCACAACTTCAAATTAAACCAAACAAAACTTGACCGGCTCGGCCAGCGGCTGGAACGCGACCCTCACGACCTGCTCGGCCGGTGGCTGGAACACTCCTCTCAACTCAAAAAAAGCGACCGTCTCGGCCGGTGGTTGAAACAAGACTCCTCTCTCGGGCACCTGATCGTGGATGACAGGTCATTCTTCAAAAAAAAATCTGCAGCGCGACGTCTGTTTAGCGGAATAGTCTGTCGTGCATGCGTACTTGACATCTGCAGTTTATTGCCCAGCATACAAATTTCTCGCGACAGTGTTAGTTGAGATTACCGAACATTTTTGCTATGCTAGATGTAACATTTTTTTGGCGTTCGTTACAAGTCAGAAGCTTCAACGTTCATCAAGCTATGTAAACTGTAGTGGGCTGGCCTTGTAAAGCGAATGGAAGATAGAAGAATCCCCAAACGTGCTCTTAAGGGCAAAGGGAGTGGTAACAGGCTAGTAGGCAAACCACGCAAACGATGGGAAGATTTGTTCGATGAAGATAGCGAGCAATCTCAAAAATTAGTAGGTGAAAGACGCGGTATTTGGGTCGAGACGATTGGAGGCGATGACTTCAGGAGACCAGGGCCCAATTTGGGCTGTTGCGCCATTGATGATAAAATAATATGACAACTGAGATTATAATTCAAGCAACTATATCGGCAAAAGCAGCAGCGACCACAACAAAGGTAAGAAGAAATAGAAATTTTACTTGGACAACACAAAAGACTTCGTTACTTCGGTCAGGATTTCATGGAACCATCGGAATTCCTGAAACGCAGGGATTGAAGAGAAATCATAGATCATCTAGGCCCAACTGAGGCTTCAGTGGCAGAGGTTATCCAGACCAAACCCATTCCCTAATCTATCTATCTATTTGGACAACACAAGATATTTTATTACAAATTAAAAGAAAGTATACGGAAAATTTATGCAAGACCCGAAAAACCGAAATTATATCATTAGAAAGGTTAGGAATGAAGCAACTGAAATGGTAAAATTAGCCAAGGGAAAATATTTTAATGAGCATTTTGCGAAAACAGACAGGACCGCTAGGAAATTGTGAGTTTGTGGTATTAACTGCAGTGCTCGTGATAAAACTGTAGTTGATGTAAACTTGGTGATTGAAATACTTAAATAATATATTACATATTTATTTTAGATTTATTTCTTGTTAAATGCTTGTGGTGGCTTGCTTGCCCGTTCTTCTTCTTCCTCTTCCACAAGGTCTCCTCCTAGCCCACCACCTTGCTCTGTGGTGGCTATCCAGATTCAACACAGTAGTAAGTACATTAGACACGCCCAAAGGATCAATTAATGATCTCGCATTAATTGGAAATGCTTTAAACAAATACTTTTTTTTTAATGGCTGAATTAATCCCATGTCTAGAGCACACTTTCTCAGTCCGAAGAGCTGGAGGCAGTAAAGTTTCACAGCTTATCGAACTGGAAAAATTTCACCATATCAACATACTCATGCTGTATGCTGACATTGGGCTCAATTTAATGTGTCATAAGTGCTCCTCAGTCAGTACAGGGAACTGGTATTAGAGGTAACACAAAATGACACACCCACCTAAATTAAAGAATTAAAAAAATTAATATAATAAATTTAAAGAAAGGTGAAAAAAAAATAATAATAATAATAATAATAATTATAATAACAAAAAGAAAAAAGAAAAAAAGAATTAACGGAATAATCCAAGGATAATAATAAAAAAAAAAGAAATTTGGAAAAACATAATGAAAAGAAAAAAAAAAGAACAAAAAACAAAAATCCAACATGGAACACTAGAGATTAACTGGGTTAAAGAAAAAAAGGAAACAACAACAGTATTAGTTAACCAAGAATCACGCACCATGACAAAACAAACCTTCACCATTCTTTATTTCTATTTTTTTTTATGCTCTATTTTTTCACGGCATATTGTTAATATGTAGCTTCGCTAGTTTTTTCAGATGCCCGATATTTTTTGCAAGCTGAATATTGCTAGACAACGCATTAAATTCTAAGATAGCTTCAAAAATTGGATCATTTCTTATTCTAGATGTTCTCGGACAATATTGCTGTCTAATCGAATTTGCACTTCGTGTATTGAAGTTGTGTACATCTTGGCCATATGTTATTTTGATCGAGGTTTTAATAAGACCGTTTTTTACACTGTAGATTATCTTTATTCTCTCTAACCTTCAGCATGATTGGCACAAATCTTGCGGATAATCTTACCACTTATAGTAATGCGGAGAATTTTCAAAGAATCTGCTGTCCCATGGTATCGAATGCAATGTTTCTTTTATCAACAGATTCTAAGGAATTAGAAAACATCATTGCTGAACTCAAATCCCACATAGCCCCTGGTATTGATTGTATAATAACATATGATCTGAAAACACTAAAGGGAATCATCTCAGCTCCCCTTAGCATTGCTATAAGTAACCATTTGGACAAAGGGACATTTACTACTGCTTGAAAACAGCACTGATTTCTTCCATCTATAAATATGGTTCAAACAAGGATCCCGATAACTATCGACCAATAGATTTAATCAGCGTCAGAAAAATCTTTGAAAAGTTATCAACAGTTGAAAGTTATAAAAAAACATCAATACGGATTTCAAGAAGGCTGTTACGTTTTTTTTTTCCTTTCACTCCCGGCTGAGCTGCAGAGACGGGCGTGGCGAAGGTATTGGGTACCAGCGAAATTCAAAGGTCATAGGACAAAAGTACTTGGGCGCCAGGTGGTTTTACGGCTCAACCACCAAACCAAACAGGCAAGTGCGAACGCCTGCTAGGTCCAATTGGAAAAACCAATGAACTAAAATTAACCGAATTTATTTAATTAACAAATATATATTCATTCTAAATATTCGAAATATTTCTATGCAAGGTGCGATACAAAATACTTTTAGTTACGTATGCCTATCTTGAGCAATTTTTTTCGGAAAATTACGACAACGTGTCGCAATCGGCGTCGGATCAGCCAGCCTCACTCCTCGACAGTCCAGTGGCAAACAAGACCTTCGTCATAGTGTCCCATTTGGAGGAAACCTCGGTTCCTGCAAACTCTGCAAATTCGTTCTCCATATCAGTGTTACAGTATTTGGTCTAATTGGCCTAATGTTGGTACTGATTTTCTGAATAATGTTCCATGGCCCTCAATGTTCCATGGCCAAACGTAAAACAAATTACCTTAGCAGGTACCATATTCGAGCCTTGCGGGCCTTCGTTATTCTAAACGTAACACGGCGTTAGCCTTGATAGATACTATACAGAGTATAAATGAAAGTCTAAACAAAGGTTGTCGGAACTTGGCTTGTCGGAACTTGGCTTGAGTACTAAAAAGTAATTTAAGCAAAAAACAGAAGGGATTACTTTAGCGTGCGGGTGTGTGAAATGAATCCAATAAACGATCGCTGATCAAAACATTATTTACACCTCCAATTACACTTTGGTTTCCGACCCAATTCTGCAAAACTCCCCATTCCGACTATTTTTTTTTGTCGCCAGTGGTGTGTATCTTTTGGGGAAAAAAATAAATAAAGCTTCGGCGAACTAATTTTTAAGAAATTGAAAGTTTTTTGGTAAATTTCTCGGAGATTCAACCACTTGAAATTTTATGATATTTCATATCCTTCGGAAAGGAGAACGAAAGGGTTTTATGATATTTTATTTATTATGAAAAAAACCGTAATTCAAAGTATATTTTTAAAGATAACAAAAAAGAATTTCAGTCAAAATAATCAACATGATCACCGGACTTGAACTTAAATTCTTCTAAGACTCCTATGAACTTAGCTGTCGTTTGAGCGGTTGTTAAAATCGTCTTTTGATCAATCTTCTCGGTAAAATACGATCGTAAGCTTTCGTCCTTGCTATTCTTCTTGATATCCTGAACCATTTCCGTATTAACTGGCCCCGGTGAATAATTCAAGATCACGGTGTTCTCTTCTTCGGCTGCCAAAACCTTAAAATACATTTCGCGCGCTGCTTTTCCCGAACAATACAAAGTTAGACTTTTGAATGGTTCGATGCCGCACAAGGACGTGATATTTACAACCAGCTTTTCGACAGCTTGAAATATTTCCATGAAAATCGAATTCAAAATCGTGACAGAGAAAACGTTGAGTTTGTAGTAATCGGTCCAAGTGGCTAAATTGTCCAGTTCTTTGGCGGATTTGGTACTATCGCCTGGCGATCCGGCATTATGAATTACAAACGCCCTTTCGAAATCTTCGATCTGATGTCCTTCCAGTGACGATGTGATGGCCTGTTGCATTTCATCTTTTGATGCTTTCGCGAGATCAAGGACAAATGTCTTCACAGATATTGCGCTGTTTTCAGAGAGTATTTCATTTTTGGTTGCAACTAGACCACTTTCTGTTCGAGCCAGGAGTACAACTATGGAGCCTGGTTTGAATTTTTTCGAACATTCGATTGCCATCGTTTGGCCAATTCCTCTAGAAGCTCCGGTTATGAGGAAGTAAGTGGTTTTTTTGAGGTCCATGTTGGAGCTGAAATCGAAAACGAGATTAATTTTTATAGTTTTCAAAAAAGGTTATTTGATAGATATTTATTTCTTAAAATTTAGATACAGTTCGATATTTCAGTTAATTTTCATTTAGAGTTTAGACGTAATGTCTTTACAGCTTTGGTGAAAACAGTAAGCACTAAGCAGATAAAAATTATATTTACACATAAAAATTAAATGAATACATAATACAATAGTTTCCAGGGAAAAGTTATTAAAAGAACCCTTTGATAAATTAAAAACTAAACTAAGAACTAAAGCTAAAAACTAAACTAAGAACTATAACTAAAAAAAACCTAAAATAACATTAATTCATTAATTCATTTGTTTATAAATGGAAGCTATCGTGGGGATGTCGCAATTTTTACATCGGTTCTTAAATCAGTTTACTATTTCTTTAATAATCGGATTATATTAATTTTAATTTTGCTTGTTCGTGTAAAAGACGAGTAGACATGTGCCAGGGTTCATTTAAAATAATATTCAAACACTTGTTTTGAATTATTTGCAATTTTTTGCGATTAACTTTAGCACAACTTACCCAAACCGGAGCGGCTTATGTGAGGATTGGTAGAAAAACTGATTTGTATAAGAGCAGTTTATATTCTTGGGACAACTGGGATTTTCTATTGATTAATGGGTACATAACTCGAATGTTTTTAGATATAGTGGAGATCGTCTGTTCAATGTGGTGATAAAAAGTTAATTTAGAGTCAAGATGAATACCCAGGTACTTAACTGTTTTTGACTAGTTTATTGGCTCGCCAAAGATGTTGAGGTATGGAGCTGGCAAGAATCGAAGAGCTCGTCGTTTTGTTAGAAATATGCATTGTGTTTTTGATGCATTTAATTTTATTTTCCACTTCGTATAATAATCGGATATTTTTTCCAGTTGGCTTTGTAAGTTATTTATTATTTCAAGTGGGTCCGAGCCAGCAGAAAGTATGGCTGTATCATCAGCATATGAGGCATGTTCACATTGTTGAAGTTTTGGGACATCGGAAGTATAAATATTGTACAAGGTTGGGCTGAGGCATGATCCCTGTGGCATACCCGCAGGGATACATCTAGAACTAGAAAGTTTTCCTTTAACTTTTACTGAGAAACTTCTATTTGCTAAGAATGATTTTATAATATTGCAAATGTATGTTGGAAAGGAGAAGTTTATAAATTTGGATACCAGACCATCTAATATCTAATATCTAATATTACCAAACCTACGGACTTTTTGGAGTGTACAGCCTTGTGGATCACAGACTTCACTCTGAGAAGCTGATGAGTAGTGGAATGCTTCGCGCGATATCCAAATTGAAAATTAGGAATTATGTTGGAGTACTCGCTCGTACTAATTATGCGTTTCACTATAATTTTTTCAAATATTTTTCCTAGGATTGGGAGCAGGCTAATTGGCCGATAGCTTTGCGCTTGAGTGTGATCTTTCCCTGGTTTGGGGATCGGTGATACTGTTGCCACTTTCCAGGCTACTGGGAAATAACCGATCTTTAAGCAGCAATTATAAATAAAATTCAAGTATATGATTGAAATCGGTGGAAGGTTTTTGATCATGCATGCTACTACGCCGTCGAAACCAGATGCTTTCTTGATCTTAATAGTTTTCAGGATGTTTTAAATTTCACTGGGTTTACAGAGCACCGACTTAATAGATTCAAGTAAATTGAGCGTTACCGAATTTTCTAAAGTTTCTTTTACTATTCTATCTGTGTCTCAATTTTCCATACCTTGCGAAGTTAAGTGATATTTAGAAAAGTTATCCGCAAACAGTTCGACCATTTCTTTGTCTTCGCAAATAACTGTGTTATTACTTTTTAGAGGTGGCATGTAACTACGACCCTTTCTAAATAGTTTATTTATTTGAAATATGATAAAATTGTGCCTTTAGTGGCATCCTTTCATAAAAAGAAAATCCCAACATTCCGGGGTTATCGAAACAAAACTGTAGACTTCAGTATTAGTTCGCTTTCTAGAAGATTTTTTTAAAACCATTTGCAACCATGTCTTGTGAATAAATTTATTTTTGCAACATGGTGTGTTCAAGATGCCAGCTATAGCTGCTTCGAAAGCATAACAAATGGGCTGAAAAGTTCGTAGGCCGACACATAGATAGCGTGACTAGAATTAAATTCATATGATTTTTAGTTAGAACTAACCTTAAAACGACACGTGTATAAATTTGACATTTGTCGGACAATTGGTTCGTGAGATATAGCATTGTGAGTGAATCAACTTTTGGTGTTGTAAAAAAAATGGATAAAAAAGAATTTCGTGTGTTAATGAAGCATTGCTTTATTATGAAAAAAATACTGTGGAAACCAAAGCTTGGCTTGATAAACATTATTCGGACTCTGCACCAGGAAAATCAACCGTTGAGAAGTGGTTTGCTAAATTTAAACGGCGCGAAATGAGCACCAAAAACGGTACACGCAGTGGACGCCCGAAAGAGGCTGTAACGGACGAAAACATAAAAAAGTGCAGAAAATAATTATGAATGACCGTAAAGTGAAGTTGATCGAGATAGCTAAGACTCTGAAGATATCAAAAGAGCGTGTTGGACATATCGTGGCTGAATATTTGGACATGCAAAAGCTGTGCGCAAAGTGGATGCCACAATCGAGCAAAAGTTTCAACGTGTCGTTGACTCGGAGCAATGTTTAGCGATATTCAACCGTAATAAGAACGAATTTTTCCGTCGATATGTGACAATGGATGAAACCTGGCTTCATCACTACACTCCAGAGTCCAATCGACAGTCAACCGAGTAGACTGCACGCGATGAACCGAATCCAAAACGTGGAAAGACACAACAGTCGGCTGGCAAGGTTATGGCATCAGTATTCTGGGATGCGCAAGGTATAATATTCATTGATTACCTTGCAAAGGGCCAGACCATCAACAGCGATTATTAGATAGTGTTGTTGGAGCGTTTGAAGGATGAAATCACGAAAAAACGGCCCCATTTGAAGAAGAAAAAAGTGCTATTTCAGCAAGACAATCCACAAGTCAATGCAAACGATGGCAAAATTTCACGAATTAGGGTACGAATTGCTTCCCCATCCATCGTATTCTCCAGATCTGGCCCCCAGCGACTGTTTCCTGTTTGCAGACCTCAAAAGAATGCTCGCTGGAAAGAAATTCAGGACTAATGAAGAAGTAATCGCTGAGTCTGAGGCCTATTTTGAGACTAAAGAGAAATCGTACTATAAACATGGTATCGCAAAATTGCCTGACCGCTATTATTGTTGTATCGCCCTCGAAGGCAACTATGTTGAATAATAAAATCGAATTTTATCAAAAAAATTTGTTTTACTATGTTAGCCTACGAACTTTTCAGCCCATTTGTTAGCATAGCAAGACTGTAGCAACTGTCAAATTCAGTCATAGCAAGAAATAGCTTCGTCGGGTTTTAGACAGCCATAAGCAGCTTGTATAGCTTACAACAGCTGTTCGACACATACATACGCAAGTTGGCGTAACATATGACATTATTATAATAAAATAAAGTAAAAATGAGCACTACTAGTAGTGTCCTTAATTTTTTCGCTTATTTCCATTGTTAATAAAACATCATTTTCCATTTTAAAAATTCAAAATGATGTTGAGACGAAACTAACAGCTACACACACATATGGATATTGCAATAGCTGCTTTCTTGCTACAGTCCGCAGTATGAGCAACAAAAAGCAGCTATGGAAGCAGCTTTTTAAAAATCTTGAAGAGATCTAGTGCCATATAGCAAGCACGAGAAAGCAGCTAATAGCAGCTATAGCAGAAATCATGAACAGAGCCCTAATAATTAGGTTATAAAATTGGATCACTAATAAAATAACAAACCGGATGTGAAAAATCCGTTAATCTGCGCACGAAATGTGGAAATATACTTCAAACCGCTGTATTAAACAATGTATCGGCAATGCAGTTCAAAGTCTAAACCAACACAAAAATGCATGGCAAATGGCAATGCCGCTTATGAATCACTTTTCGTGATGTCAAAAGAAACGTCAAAATGGTCAAAATATTTTTAAAATTGCGCAAATGAAGTTCAAGTGCTAAACAATTTTTTTACGCTTGAAAAATTTGTGAAAATACAAAGCGAAGATTATTCTAATTTCCGTAATCAGTGAAAATCTTAAATGTGTGATAAACTAAACTTGTGAAATATTCGATAACACGACAAAAATCTCACCTGTTGATTTTTTCTGACACCAGGGAATATACCGCAAAATTAACAACACGACCTGGATCCAATTTATACGGTATTTTCACTTAGATTTAAATAAACGCCGCAAAATTTCCGTCGTCCACTTCACTACTAACAATCTAATGACCTAAACTAGCGTACGAGTCGGTGGAGAGAGCGCCGCAGATCCAAAATCGACCGGTTATGTGGACAGTGGCTTAATCTTTGATGGCTTCTCGCGGTCGAGAGACAACTCTCGGATCTGGTTTCTGGTTGTGCCGATTTCGTCCCAGCTGCTTGTGAAGGCTGCGCCGGAGATTACCATCAAGGCCATTCCGGTACTCTTGGCTTTTCTTCGCGCCAGTTATTGCTGCCACGCTGCGCACAAGAAACTTTTGGCTTCCAGCTCCAGTCCAGCAGCCCCATCATATTTTCACATCACATCGCAGGTGCAAAGCAGTTCTATTGAAGCAACACTTTTCAGTTTACCAGCTTCAGCCGCGGCTCCAGCATCACAATTTTATCTTTCCTAATTTCCTAATTTTTTTTTGTGTCCGCGCGATTCGATCGAACGCGTCTAGTAGATAAAAGCTGTGGTCGCGCTCATCCAACGTCCGAGTTGTTCTTTGATAGTCCACCCAGTAAACGAGTGTTCGTCCTCTGCAAATCCATTTGATTGTTTGTTTCAAGTTTAATTCGAAATAGAACATTGTTGTTTCTAGAGAAAGTGTCCCCGGGATTAAGTGAAGTTGTCGCCGAGAAAATAAGTGAAGAAATTTTTAGTTTGTGGTGAAGTGAATTGAATTTTTAGTATTTTTGTTTTGTTTTGTTTATCGATTTACGCTGGATTTAGTTTCACGATGGATTCAATCAATTCGGTAGTACACTCGGCCGTTGAGTTTTCCAATTATTTGTCGTGCTTTGCAGTTCTATCGTGCGTCGGTGCTATTTTTGTCTTTCTTATGAAGTAAGTTTACCTATTTTTTAATTATTGTTTTATTTTTAATTTTTTAAGAATATTGGGTTAAATTTGGACACTAACATATTTTCGTTTCGGTTTGGTTCTACATTTGCAATCCTTTAAAAAAATCTATCCTGGACATGGGACTATCGTCTAGTGGTGAATATGTGATTTACCTTTAAAGGTAATTAATTTCAGTCACTGTCTACCACTTGCTGTCTAAAAATTTATATTGGAATCTTAATTAGTGATTCGGCGGAAGCGTTACTGAACTACTGTCCTATTTTTTCAAAGGTAAAAAAACTGAAAAGGGTTAAACCTTAACTTTAAAAAGATAAGGTCATAAATAGCGCATCAGTACGTATGTATATTTTCTTACGTTTCTACAAGACTTACAGGTTTAAGAAGGGGCTCGGCGCTGGAACAACCGCACCATACGGGCCCATTGCGATCCTACAACCTACACCTGTCCATCTCCGCTACCCCTAGCCCAGGGCCGGATTTCCTATAGGACTAAAAGGTTCTGTAGCACAGGGCCCCAAATTTTAAGGGGTCCCCAACAAATTTCACTGGGACCCGAAATTTTCATATATTCAATACAATAGAAATAAGTCCTGATGAGTTGCCGTTGGGCGAGATTTGTATTCCCTGCTGGGCGTTGCGAGCGCGTTCAGAAGTCGCACTTCGCTGACATTTGAGCGCACTGGCAACTGCCGCTAATCTAACACCGCACGCGGGAGGACCGTTAGGTGATAGAAGCCGGCGTGGGTTTTTGAGATTATAACAACTCTTAGTAATTTGGCGTGTGATAGCATCCAAAATCAGATAACCAAAAATGAGCAAATGGCATTCTGAATAAAATGAAAGAATTCGATACTGGTGTCATGGTAATTTTTTGGAACAAAATTTTAGAACGCTTCTATGTAACTAGCGAATCGCTTCAGAGCGATTTACTGACTGTACGAGGGCGGATTGATAATGACGTGCAAAAATTGAGAAAACATAATTTTATCCGGAAAAATTTATTTTATTTTTCAATGTAGTCTCCTTTTAGCTCGATACACTTAGTCCAGCGTTTTTCCAATTTTTTGATCCCTTCCAAATAATATGATTTGTCCAACCCTTCAAAATAGGCGTTGGTTTCACTTATGACGTCAGTATTCGTGGTAAATCTCTTTCCAGCAAGCCATTTTTTCAAGTCTGGAAATAATAAAAAGTCGCAGGGTGCCAAATCTGGAGAATACGGTGGGTGAGGGAGCAATTCGTACCGTAATTCAAACAGTTTTGCCGTTACAACAACGGACGTGTGAAACAACACTTTTTTCTTCGCGAAATGAAGCCGTTTTGCCTTGATTTCAACATCCAATGAAACCAATACCTCAGAATAATATGCTCCCGTCATTGTTTTTCCTTTCTTCAAGTAGTCGGTGAATATCATTCCATTGGAATCCCAAAAAACTGTCGCCAAACCTTTCCAGCCGATAGAACGGTTTTGCCTCCTTGAACCGACATCCTTCCATTGTTTTGACTGTTGTTTGGTTTCTGGAGTGTAGTGGTGAATCCATGCTTCATCAACAGTTACGAATCAACGAAAAAATTCATTTGTATTACGTTAAAACAGTTGCAAACCGTGCTGCGAAGTTGTCACACGATTGCGTTTTTAGTCGATTGTGAGCAAACGCGGCAGCCATCTTGCGGATAGCTTTCTCATGTCCAAATGGTTTTTCAAAATATTCCAAACACGTTCCAATGAGATGCTTACTACGTTAACTATCTCACGCACTTTTACTCGACGATCTTCTATCACGATATCATGGATTTTATCGATCATTTCTGGCGTGGTGACCTCATTTGGACGACCTGGACTTGGTATGGTTTGTTTGCTCGTACGACCACACTTGAATTCAGAAAACCATTTGTAAATCATTCGGATCGATGGTGCAGAGTCCCCATAATGCTTACCTAATTTTTCTTTGGTTACTTTAGCTGTTTTCCCTTTTAAAAAATGGTGTTTAATCAACACACGAAATTCATTTTTATCCATTTTTAAAAATTTTTATAAGTCGACTTGCTTAGACGGCTGCTTCTCGAAAACTAAACGAGGTATCAGGCTTAAACTTTGCAGGTAATCTATTTAAGGATGGTACAGGTAAAAAAAAATAACGAATTCCTTACCTGCCCACTCCTTCTTGATTTTTGCACGTCATAATCAATCCGCCCTCGTATGTCAACTATGTATATAGGTCTTTGTCAGGTTTTCTGAATAAATATCGATATTGTTTTAATCATATAGAGGCCGAAGCAAAGCAACTTGTGGATGATCATCAATATAGAGAATATAATAGAAGAACAAGAAAAAGAGCACGTTTTTTTGATGAGGGCGATGCAATAGAAACGGAATTTTCTGCACGAGAAAAATTTCGCGTAGAAACCTTTCTGTTGATAATCGACTGTCTGTGTCAGGAATTAAAGAAGAGAAGCGCAGCGTACAACAGCATTGAAAATTTATTTGGATTTTTTAAGAATTATCAATTGCAGAAATTCTAGATAAATGTAAAGCTCTTATAAGTGCATATCCCAATGATTTGAAGATTGGTTTCGTTTATGAATTCTTACAATTTTCTGAAATTGTTAAGAACGAAAATATTGCAAAAACTAAGCTCGCACGTATGAGCGAATTACTTGAGGACGGTAGTTCAATTTTTCGCACGTTTCGAAACGTAAGGATTTCGTTGCGAATGTATTTAACTATACCTGCAACAAATTGTGAAGGGGAAAGGTCCTTCTCTCCTTTAGCAAGGATTAAAAACTATTTGCGTAATAAAATTGGCGAAAATCGTTTGAACTCACTTTCTCTAATGTCAATAGAGTTTGACGTACTAAAATCGATTGACTTTGATGAAATAATAAATGATTTCGCTAAAAGTAAAGCACGAAATATTCCCATATAAGTGAGCATATTTTTAAAAGGAGCTAAGATGAGTAAGCAATTAAGGAATTGATAAATATTTCAAACTTTTCAAAATTCTTTACCATAGTCTTCATGATTTGAGATTATCTGGTTCAGTTCAAAATCCACTTTTATCATATAAGGCTGCCCTGATGATACACATCCCAAAAACTAAGTAAAATCCGTTTTGATCTCCACTTCGAAGAAAAGAAGCAGTGAGCAGTTACCATTCAATCCACCAATGATAATCGTGAGAGAGAAGGTGATATTTTGATGTTTATTATTATTTATAGTTCGGTGCCGATGGATCCAAAGCTTTCTGAAATTTATAGTGCAGTACCAGCAACTTGACAATATAAAATACGTACCTGGCCCTAATGTTGTTTGTCGGTTGTGTTGTTGTCTGGTTTAGGTTTAAACCTAAACCAGCAACTTATATTGTCATAGTTATAATAGAATCCTTGGAAAAAAATTAATTATTGAAAATAGTGAGATCCTCTAAAAAATAATGAAGTATGTGAAATAAATGAGAGTCTGGCAAAGTTTTTGCAGTTGTGGAATTGGCACGCAAAGGAAGAAAGCTGATATCTTTGGTGAACAATAATTTTTTTTCTGCATTATGTGATACAAATACAAAAAAATTTTTTCAAATATTTTTCCGATTAGAAAAAAAATTAAAAAAATCATAAGCCTTAGTTGTTAGGGGCCTCCAAAAGTGAAATAGCCCCGGGCCTCTTCATAGGTAAATCCGGACCTGCCCTAGCCGCATAGCGTGTTCCATCAGCATACAGTGACTCCGACGAGCAGTAGCAGCCTTCCTCTATCCCAAGTTAATATATTCTTCGTTTTTTGATTATCCAGCTCGGGCCACATGGCTCTAGAAATCCTGCAGCTTGCCAGCCCTGCCCCACATAGAGTTGGCCGCCTTATTAGTACGCTCACCAATTTGCGCTTTGATGCCGCATATCGGTGGACAAATAACGTCCTCAACCCTACCATTCGATGTCGATCCCGATCTCGACAGCTCGTCCGCTCTTTCGTTCCCTAGTATATTACTATGCCCTGGCACCCAGCAAATCAGTAGGTACTCTGTTCTGACTACAAAGTACCTTCAGCACTTCTCGACAGCGCTTTACTAACCGGGATTTAATGGTAACCGATTCCAGCGCCTTTATGGTCGCCAGGCTGTCAATGTAGAGTGAGATATTCTGATCACATATCTCCCCCATTAACAGGAAGTTTGCTGCCTGCAACACAGCCAGAATTTCCGCTTGGAAAACACTACATACATCTGGCAGCTTGAACAACTTGCCTACACTCAGCTGTTCAGAAAAGACCTCAGCGCCAGTTCCGCATTCCATTTTCGATCCGTCCGTATATACGGAGATTTCCCCTTCACATAATATCCTATTGTTCTCCCAGTCCACTCTACTAGGATAAACAACTTCGTATGGCGTCGCAAAATCCATCACTGGGAAGACTTACATCTAAGTTAAGGTGCAATTTTTCTAAAAGATAATAATAAGAACGCTGTAACAAAAAATAGAAAAACTTCAAATTGCCAATTTTATTATTTTTCTGGGTTGAAGAACGGGACGCATTGCATGTTTAAATGCGGTGCCGGTTACAATGAGTTTAACTCCATAAAAAATAAGTTCCTAAATAGCCTCCTGGCATATATTCCGCACGCAAACTGCTTTAACATCCGATAACTCTTATAGATATTTTTTTTTAATTTTCAAAAAAGGCAGACGGGGTGAGCCCTTTTCGGGGGTGAACCTTTTGTGAGAAATGGTGTGAGGGAGGAAAGTTTTAGACGAAAAAATTTGGTTTCTATATCTCCGAAATCGTTTATCCTACGAAGTTGTAACTTGCAATCTACATAGACATGCCAGTGGCTTCAACATCAATGGCGCGACAGCCCAAATGGGGCCCTGGCCAGGAGGAGTCATCGCCTCCAATCGTCTCGATCCAAAGACCGCGTCCTCCAGCTGTTAATTTTTAAGATGGCTTTGTTATCTTCATCAACCGAGCCAGTGGCTTCATCATCAATGGCGCGACAGCTCAAATCAGGCTCTGGCCTCCTGAAGTCGTCGCATCCTGAAGTCGTCGACTCTAATCGTCTCGATCCAAAGCCCGCGTTCTTCAGCTGCTATTTTTTAAGATGGCTTTGCTATCTTCATCAACCGAGTCTTCCCATCGTTTGCGTGGTTTGCCTACTGGCCTGTTATCACTCGCTTTGCCCTTAATAGCACGTTTGGGGATTCTTCTATCTTCCATTCGCTCTACGTGGCCAGCCCACTGCAGTTTACGTAGCTTGATAAACGTTGAAGCTTCTAGTTCTTCGTAGAGTTGATACAACTCATGGTGTATCTTATTCGCCAGTCCGTTCCTTCTTATACAGGTCCCAAAATTCTTCGGAGGATCTTTCTTTCGAATGCGTTATAACTTGCTTGCTCGGAAGTTCGCGTTAATGTCCACGTCTCGTTACCATAACAGAGCACAGATCGTATATTAGTTTTATATATTCGCAGCTTAATGCCATTGGCTTCACTGGCAAAAATATTGCTTTGCAAAAATATGGTCGACATGTGTGCGGGGGTGGTCGAAAAACGCTATGCCCGGAAAGCTCTGAGAAGCACGTTCTAGAAATTATATCTTTGGAATCTTCAAATTTGATATGATATTCATTGTACGGCTCAAAAAGCTAGCCCACACAATATATGCCGTTTTTTTTTGCAGTTTTCAAATAATTTTGTCACCGTTGAACTGAAAATACTTGGAGGCTTTTCAAAATAATGGTTTTTGTTATTTTTGATCACCTAATTGCACCTAAGTTTTACTAAACTTTTTGAGGTGACTAATCAGTGCCCATAAGCTCATTAAATTTACAGTGCAACAGCGACACGAAACACGTTTATTCAAAAACGTATAGCCGTTTCTACAACATTCCACAGGAAAAGTTTTGGTTCACGATCATCAAGGCCCGATTTGGCTGTCGCATCGTACGACAAGAATTGAACTCCCACAAATACTGAATCGTCATCTTTTAATATTTGATTGAAAATCAAATATTAAATTTAAAACATATTGTTATTTGCATCTATATTAAAAACTGTGTAATATAAGTTAAATTAAAAAAAAGGGGGTGGGTCCGTGTGTTGTGTCGAGTTGAAGACTTTTTTCTTCGACACCTCACGAACCGCTATAGGAACCACTGATATTTAGAATGTGTTTATAGGGTAACTAGAGCTATACTTATTTATCGTCGTAGAACTACTAAAGGAACTAAATTTTTAAAAATTTGTTAGGCCCTTTTTCAGTGGCAAAGGATTCTTATTTCATCATATGAATTTTCCGACTGGATAAATCGATAACCTGACCTTTGCCATTAAAAGAACATGACATTTTAAAAGGCTCTGTAAAGGCCAGGTATTGGACTAGTCCCGAAGAAGCTGTCTCATTGAGGTTGCATTTGAATCGTCAGAGAGTGTATTGTGTGTTTCCGACAAATAGCCCAACAGGTGGTATAAAATTCATTTCCTAAAGTTCTCCCCGACCCTGAATCATTGTGAGTCGTTCAGACTACCGGACTATTGTATTGTGTTTGAAAAGGGTGTCATGCAGCATAAACGCATTGTTATCCTCACGGACAGTCAAGCAGCGATTGACTCAGACTCAATGAAGTTTAGTCTTGTAAAGGTGCGTAGGGACAAGCCTAGCGCATTATGTGCGTGCTTTAACATTACTATTTGTTGCGTTCTTAGCCATAGCGAGATTCGTGGCAACGAGTCGGCGTATGAACTAGCATGGAAAGGTTGCAGGCGTTGAATGTGTAAAGCATGCTATCGGCATAAAAGCCATATCATGGGTTAATAAAAGATGGGCATGCCTTTCGTTGAGAGCCAGGCATCTCTGAGCTTAAGTAAATCCAAGTTCATTCTACTCGAAGACAGGAATACCCTATGCATCCTAATCGATGTGCTAAAGCGCCATTATTTGTTTGGCAGACACGCCAGAAGACTGGGTATAGCAAACGTGATAGATTTGTGCCGCAGCCGCAGGGACTCTGATGGTGCGTTTACACTCACCCTTGAGGCTCGCCTCGAGGCGAGCCTCTACCCCCATCAGGCCATTGCAAACCGGTTTTCATCGGCTGTGTTCTTTGCTGTGTTGAAAGCAATTTACACTCAAAATGCCTCTGCGGCGCAACATGCTTATGAGTGCGAAACGACAGAAATACGATGAGCTGCGAATTGTGTGCTGCCACAGTTCATTGTATGTGTGTACACATATGGAAGCGTGCGTCGGAGAAAAGTTGAAGAATGTTAGACTCTTGCGACTCCACAAGCCATCTGATTGGGTGATTTTTTGGTGGGGATAGAGGCTCGCCTCAAACGCTGAGTGTAAATGCACCATGACGCCGGAGAAGACACTTTCAATTTCCTTTGCGAATACCCAGGATTGGCAAGGAGGCGTGACCGTGGGCAAGCGCTTTGTCAGTTGTCACTGATCTGTGAAAATTCGCTAACAATAAAATGGACAAACTGTTACTGTTCGTTCGGCTGGTAGGTCGGTTCGCATGAGTTAGTATTGGTCTCGCGGGTATTTTTTTGAAATGTGATATCACAATTCACAACGGACCCATTCGCGGTCTGGTCGATTGAGACCCCCACCCTCTTTACCTAAAAAGAAGAGAGCTAAATTTTAAAGAATTTTTTACTTTTTTTTTAAATGTAGTTTTTAAAGTGTTTTACCGGTCCTCCTAATAGCAGTGGGTGGTTAAGAGCGTCTGATTTTTATATCTTGAAAATGGCTAACGCTAGGAAGTTAAAGTTTTGTAAAGAAAAAGGTTTATAGGCGCATATTTGAAAAAGTATATGTTTTAGGGGAAACGACGTACGGGCGAAAGGAAAGGTGAATTTCACAAATGACTCTTATTCCTATGTGGAGTTTTGTTTTAAAGATTTTTTCTATTACAACTAGATTACGCTAATACTGAATTAATCTTACTGTTTACTTAAACTTGCTTTCTTCGGTTCAGGATCTTATCAAAGAAGAGGTACACGAGCACTTGGTAGCCTCTAATAAAGCGCGTAATAAAGAGTAAAGATAAGCGAAATATACCTGCAAATATATAGGTACATACAACACTTTTTTCTGTTTAACTAAGTGACTGAATATTTATTTTAAATTTGTATTCTTATTTCATAGGCACGCAAATCTTTTTGAACTGAACATATGAGTGCATAAATCTTTAGGTCCACACGGAAGTTGTTTTCAATAAACTTTTTCGTCTGACTGACTGACTGACTATAATTACGGATTGTTTGTAGTCTAAGTTTGCACTAATTCAATAAGGTTTGTTGCTTAAACAATGCGTGTATATATTTGATATATTACAGAATAACACGCAAAATTACAAAACATAAGTTTTATCTTAAGTAATAGAAGTCAAGTGAAGCTAAGCTAGTGAGGGAGTGTAGGAAGCGTCTGAAAACAATGGGCGCAGCTCATAAGGTTTTCTTGTGCTGGGTTCCGGGACAAAAAGGGATACCAGGAAATGAGGCAACCGATGAGCTGGCCAAAACTGGATCTGAAATGGCTGCTATACATGCAACCCAAGCGGTAAAAATACCGTTCAATTACGTCAAGACTTATCTTGACAGGAAGAAAATGGAGCTGACCAACGGTAGATGGTTCAACCTAACTACGTGTGAAACCTCCAGGCATCTATGGCCAGTAATACATCCTAGAAGGATTACCGATCTTCTTAAAAGAAGTCGTATAGTGACCTGTAACATTAGGGCAGTCATAACGGGACACTATCTCTTTGGCAGACATGCACAACGCCTAGGCGTTCACTTCTGCAGAAGTGAAGAAGAAGAAGAGAGCGTTAGGCGTCTACTTTGTGAGTGTCCCCATCTAGCCAGCTGTAGGTTCAGAGCCATGGGCAGCTACTTCTTCTCCAGACTCAGGGACATGACTGGAACACGAATTGATGAGCTAGCCAAGTTCATTCGCACCTGTGGCTGGTTCGACTAGTTTTTCCCCTGTAGCAAAACTACGATGACTCCCTATATGGGACTTTATTAAGGTGTCACGGGTGTGGTATCACAATGGACCAACCGAATGGTCTAAGTGAGTCGATCCATAGTTTGGATGGCTGCCACTATAACCTAACCTAAGTCATAGAAAAGGTACGCGTGGCTGCCCGTGAGAACACGTAAACACTTAGACCTAAAAAGGTCCGTTGTGTTACCACAGGATCATCAAATCCGGTCCTACTCGTCGAACCATTTAGAGCTTGCAATGAAGCATTGGATTCTCGCGACCTCCATTGCGGCAAGATCACCAAGACAGTTGAAGAAGTAAGCTCCAAGATGAGCTTTTCTTCTGGCTGATAGAGCTGGACAGGTACAGAGAAGGTGAAGGACTGTCTCCTCCTCCTCCTCATCCAGGCAGTTTCTACAGAAGTCGTTTGAGAAGAGGTCGAGTCTTTTAGTATGTCGACCTATAAGACAGTGTCCGGTCAGGACACCGACTGTGGTGCTGATATTCGCCCTTTTGAGCAAAGTCAGCCTTCTAGAGCGTTTTAGATCCAGTTTCGGCCAGATCTGTCTCGCAGTGTGACATGTAACACCGTCTGCCCATCTTGAGTTGGTTTTCTGAATTGAGTCCAATCCCAGTAGCAGTTTACATGTAGAGAGAGGTACACACAGATTCCGATGTTCCGGCATAATCTGAAGGGTGGTATTGCGCCAAGCGTCAGCCATGCAGTTCCCTGGAATATCCATGTGTTGTGGCACCCCAAGGAAAGGAAAGGTGTAGGATTAATTGAATACTAGCACTGATAAGGAAACAACAAGATTTTTCGTAACCGAGACTTCTGAGGAGATACCATTGAAAAGTTCAGGTCTGGTTTGGGCTTCAGCGTCTTCCAAGAAAAAGGGGACCGACTCATTTGTTCAAATTTTATAAGGTCAAGTTCGTTGATCGGTAAAATTCCTTCTTTTTAGAGGAGATACGTAAAACAAGTTCAAAAGAACTCATTTCATTATAACTTCAGAACACGTTAAGTTATTCCAGGTATAGAATTGAATATAGAAAGAAACCGTCCTAACTTTGAAAATCATGTAATAGTACCTTTAATTTGGTGCTTGAATACAGTCGATTGACAAATATATTTTAATATCAGTTAGCTGCGAAGCTGACATTTTTAAAAAATAAATAAATAAAATAAGTAATCATTTGCTACTGCTTTTACCCATGTACGAAAAGCAGAACGGCACAACATAGGCTTAGTACTGGTGCCAGAGTTGCCAGTACTGGCCAATGTTTCGGGTCCAGTATGTGGCCTAGACCAAATCATTGCCGAGCCAATGTCGATTTGATCACACCGGTCCTACTCTTGGTGAAACTCTGGCCCGATACTTTTTTTTTGTTTTCAACTACGAATTTATTTTCCTATTATTATTTTTTTGAAAAATGCGAATTGATTTTACTTACACACCTTGCACACTCTCGGATTCGAACAATGGTCCCGTCACACATTAGTTCGCTACGCTACCCACTAGGCCAATCTGAAACATTCTCGTAATAGGGTTGAAGCCGAATCAATTGATATGTTGTGAAACAAAAAATATTTCTACCAAGATGTGCCCAATACAGAGCCGACCGTCGAGCCAATGCCGAAAGAGCTTAGACACCAATAATAAGCCAATTCTAGGCCCGACATACGCCCAGCAACTCGGACCAAAGTCGGCTCAGATCAAGTGGGAGTACTGATCACCAGGATTGGCCCGACACTGGACTGGTTTGTCAGTACCAAAACAATACCGATCGATAAGTCTTGGCGGATAATGCAATGCCAATTCTGGGCAGTGTACGGAACTCTGGTTGGACTCCGGCATTAGCAGTATCAGGTCCACCCTATGATCACATTGTTTAGATCTATTAAGTGCACAATAACTTCGGACAGAACGCGTTGATAACATTTGGATATGATGTAGAAGATGAAAAATTTTCTTAGGACAAGAAAGTCTTGTGAAAGAGGGCTGTTTAGGGCGCGTGAAACCAAGTGCGTGACGTTATGTGTAGCCTTGTTTATTGCCCACATCTCGGTCTCTCACATCTAATTAGAAATCATACCAAGTTGTTCCTCGGTTTAAGTCGATGTGATGACATATGATTGACCATAGCTACTCTGGTAGTCAGCAAGAACTTCGCTTCAGTTCAACTCAAGATCTAACCATTAGTCCGGACGTATCTGGAATGCATAGTTATCCACGGTTTAAACATCCCAAATGGGAACCTGATGCCCAAGACATCCCTTCCTTAGTCATCTCGACCCATTGACCGCATCTTCCAGTAAAAAATCGCCTAGAATCGATTCAAATCGGTTAGATCAAGTGGGTATGCAAAGCTTCGAAAATTTTGAGAACAAGCTCCCATTCCCAAGTTGATTTGCAAAAACTCATACAATTGTAATGATTCATCACGAACGCTCTTGAAATTAAAAAGAACCGAAAGAACCAAACTTTTTGCTACTCGGTAATTTCATAGAACATCAAAAAGATACTAAAGTCTAAATTTATTTAATTTATTCTAGAAAATTAGCAAATAAGGTAATTTTGTTGTTTGTTTATGGCTTGAATGCGGCGGCAAATGGAAGACAAAATTACTTTAATAATAGCAGAATCAAATAAACAATTAATCACCTAATACATAAATAATTGTGATGATATAAATTAGTACAGATAAATTGTCTAAGTTAGACGGTTTGCAAACGATAATGATCATTACATTTACATACTATTCTTAATTTCTTAACACATTTCATTAATTAAACTCTGACTCTAGTATTTGATTAATAATAATTGTGATTGCAATGAAATAGCATTGGATAATAATGTAAGTTGTGTTCTGCGTTAACAAATTATTGCTTGATTTAATTAAGATAAAGATCTTAATACCGTTTAGTTTAGACACGTCTTATTACATCTGGTTGTATTTATACAATTATCTTTAATTCTACGGTTACTAATATATTTCGTTGCGCTTAGGAAACCCGTAATATCATTTTAATTATCCTGTTAAGTTTTATACATTAGATAGTTTTACAGTATAGGCAGTGTTGACTAAAATTAAGCGTCTTCTTAACGTTTTTTTTTCGCTTGGGCTTAAAATTTTTTTCCATGATTTGTAAACTAAAAAATGTCAACAAACATCACCACATGTATCTAGGTATGTCTTCTGATGAGTAGAAAGTGTTACCACTGTCACGAAACTCTTTACTTTCTGACTAAGTCCAATTCATTGAACTGGCCTTTCCTGTGAACTTTTACACTCGTTGTAATCAATAACATTCTACGTCGTGTAAACTAGTCGAGTGGCGTCTTCTCCAGACGGATAAAAACAACAAACTAAAAACTAAACTATCTTTTTCAACGTTGTTTTTATTGCAGCAATCCTAGGACTATCTTAATAACAAGTAGAAAGGTGTTGGTTTTGATGCAATTACCTTAAAACAAAAACCTTGGGACACGCAATTCCAAATTACACTTAAAACTTTTCAAACATTTTTAAAGAAAACTCGACACAATAATTTAAAAAAAACATTTTGTCTTCAATAGATACTTCATCAATTTTTACCACCATTTCATCATTTTCATTTGATTTTTTATTAGACACCTTTTTTTTAAATAACAATTTCAACACGGTCGAAAAGTATAAAAATAATTGTGAGATTTGGTGGGTGTAAAATTTTTAATTTATTGTTTTTGTTTTTCTTTTAGATGCAACATTGATGATTCTGTTAACATTGTGAATTCTATCATATGCAGGTGATATAGTTTACTGTACTATTCATTAGAAGCTTTAGATAGAAATGAATCTTTTGAAGTTGTCAATGAATATCTTCGGTGAATTTCTTTTTTTGTGAACTGTATAGAAGGTTTTTTTTGAAAGAGACATGTTCCAGCTCTTTGTATGTTCATATCGATATAAATAAAAAATTTATATAATGTAAAAACACAAAATTAATTGTTTGGCGTCCTTATCGAAATGTGAATTGTAGTGTTTGCAGGACGATTTAATAATACATTTATACTGATCTTAACGAAGCCTTCGACAGAATCAGCTACTCGTTGTTGACAAACTTAACGTCCTATCTTATCTATATATTTTTCTCGATTATTCTAAAGACTTCTAGTGTACCTCAGGGTAATCACCTGGGTCCTGTGTTATTTGAAGAGTACCAATGGTTTTTATCGGAAAAGATTTTTCACTATTCTGAACATGCGAAAGCATGCTAAAGCAATCATTTACGCAATAGGAAGTGTTGTTTTGGTAAAGAGAATTGTTTTCTTCGACAAAAAGTTATGTCTGTGGCCTTTCCATTCGATAGATCCGTTTTTGTCGGAAGGGGGCGAGTCCTAACTTGTAGGAGACCTAATCCGGAGAATAGGGTTAGCATTGGGAACACTTTGAACCGGAGAAAATCGTTTTCTTTTAGGCATCATTGCCCTTTCATCTGATCTCAATCGAGGTTCCGCAACACTGCCAATTTTTTTCCTAGACTATCGCCCAACCTACGAGTGGTATAGGTTCTTTGGTACCTTTAAAATGTTTTCGAAATAAATACCACGATTTGATCCTGTAATTCAAATACCGAGACACTATTGAACTCCATTTGTCTCAAAATCGTCGATCAACAAAAAAATGTCTGGAAACTTCGCCTTCCCTTCCTCAAGCCGGGTATGTTTTAATGATTTTTAATACACAGTATGACTGGGTCCAGATCTATTAGCTCCTACCATCCCAAGAAGTCAGTGTCAATAAGGATCCCATACTAGCGATACCTCTTTCTGATTCAATGGTACCGAAATTTAATTTCTGATAGCCATTCAAAGTTGTCCTACCTGAAAGGGAGGATTGGGCCACAAACAAACCCACTCCAAAACCAGGATCCATAATCTGGTACACAGACGGATCTAGAACGGATCAAGGAGTTTATGGATTGCGCCGAAATGTCAAATTCTACTGTAGTATGCACATAACATCCACTGTTTTTCAGGCGGAGACTCATGCATTAGAGAAAATATCAGACGCGGCTACAAAAACCAACAAATATGTATATATTCTCTCGGTCAGCAAGGCTGCAATAATGACACTTCAGCCCGTTCAAATCTACTCCAAACTTGTTTGGAATTGTCTCCAATGTCTAATTGAACTCGGAAATAAGAACAGAGTTAACCTCATTTGGATTCCGGGACACAGCGGCTATGAAAGTAATGAAATGGCCGACTTCATGGGACCATATCCATTCTGTGGGATACCGTTAAGCACAGCCAAAATGAACATCCGAATGTGGCAAATATCGCAAAGTGCCATTCACTGGGACTTGGCACCGGGCAACAGGCACTCAAAGCTTTTTATGCCAAAACATTCGAAAAAAAGAACATTTGATTATCTAAAATTAAGCAGATATCAGACCCGAACCCTAGTGGGAGCTCTGACTGGACATTGTCACATGAGGAAGCATCTCAATAGGATTGGTCTCTCTGAGACTAAAATTTGCAGAATATGCAATGACGAAGACGAAACACTAGAGCATATCCTCTGTGAATGTGAGGGCTTAGCTTAGAAAAGACTTCGTCACTTCGGTCAGGGTTTCATGGACCCATCGGAATTCCTGACCATTCCTCTTCGCAAAATACTAAGCTTCATTGAAAGCGCAGGGATTGAAGAGGAATCATAGTCAAACTGGGGGGACGTCACAATAGGCCCAACTGTGGCTGCAGTGACAGAGGTTAACCATACCAACCCCTATTTCCAATCTATCTAATATTTTGATCGTTACGACAGGAAACAAAGCCTAGTTTTGATGTCTTGAATTTGAAGTTACATATTGTGGAAGATAGTATTTTTTATTGCATTTTTAATTTTGAATTCGAAAATGACTGACTTTCAATCAAACTCTCTTAGAATGGAACACTGACCTAACTTTTATCCTACAATGTGCTGAACAGGTTTGCCCAGAAAACTCGATAAAATTCCTCAATATTGATTTAACAGCTCGGACATCCTTGATCTGGAGCACATTCGAGCTTAATCCAATGCCTCGAAAACAAAAGTTTGTCATCTGTGTACAACCGAATCTTTATCATCCGAATGGATTTGATTTAAGAGTGTGGAAATAAATTAACACCCAGAAAAATTAGTATTATGTATTATGTAGAGAGGAATGTAAGAATAAATTAACGATCGAAGCAAAATACCTTCAGTTCTATCCACAGATTTATAAATACCAGTGCCGAATTGGTAATGAGGTTTTACTCTAGAGTTTGCAATGTAAAATGGGTTGTTTAGTCAAATGGAATGAAAGGTCGCCCAGTTATCTATTAACGCGGAATTGTGTGTGTGGTGATCATAAATTAGATTGACATTACAGATAGGAAATAAATCAATTTACTTATATAATTGCCATTATTACCTATTTTATTAATGATGTAAAAACAAATTTAATAGCTGCCTTAATATGTTCCGTGAGTATTGATAGCGTCACAACCAGGCTGAGTATATGAAAGAGATGTGTTATCAGAGCTCTGCTCACTAAAATTAATTAATTTCGCAAGTTTACAAAGTAGACAATCCATATACTGAGCGAGGTCCTTGAAGTGTCGTGTCCTCTAAGTAGATAAATTTTCCATTTCCGCAACATTAGCCTGCAAATCCAATAAAAGATTATGTTCGTTGCTAACCGAGCCCATTGCTGCGAGTCAGGGGCTCACCTGGATCTCAATAAAAACAATGCACTTTCCCTAATTAAACAATTACCGGTTTTTTTGCTATGCTTATATAATTAGCACTGCTGATACTTGCGCGACCTTTGCGGTAGAACAACATTTTTTTTCTGCCGTAGTATCGTGTATCACTTGATCAGTTAATTGAGAATTGATTCTGCGTTTTTATACCACATGTGACGCTTCGCAAAATCCGTAGTTAACTCGATGGGATGTGTGTGATATCATTTAGAATTATTGAGACCTTCGTGAAACGTTGGATTTTATTTTACCATTGAATAAGCGATTTGTGTTGCTAGTGAGTAACACTATCTTCGGCAAATTAAGTACCAAAATGCGACTGTATAAAATCTTGTTAAATTGGTTTACCATCGTTTCCGGTACCTTTGAGAAAAAGATTCCTCGAATGATGTCGTAAGAAAATTAATTTGTTGCTGTAAAGAATTTAAATCGCCGTGAAGGTCGCGAAATTTATCTTTCCACAGCTTAGATGCGACTGACATAAGTTACCTCCCTGAAATTTTTGGGGTGGTGTTGGCGCGACAACAAAAGTCCTAGAGTATTCAACTCTTAGTTTCGCCATACTGTTCTCGTCCCTGAAAAATGTCCTTAGCATTCAGTACGTGGATACTTATTGAGCTTATTATTATAACTTATTGAGCTTTACTGGCATTTTTAAGCGACGCACTGCAACTTCCATGCATTCCATATATTGAAAAAAGACAATTATTTCCACATGCCTGGCTGCAGTGGCTTTGTATTACGTTTAAGATATAATTTATTCCTTTATTCTTTCGAAATTAACATACAAGTAAGATTGACTTGATTCAATGATACCTTGCAAAAAGTATATACGCCTTTTGTATTGTGAAATCAGTTATCTCTGTTTATTATGTGGGCGATAAGTGCATAATATAAATAAGAGCCTGAAGCAAGGTACTAAATTCAATGTAAGTAAACCGACAAATCCCAAACCTTTCCGGTTACCAGTTTAATTTTTCATTTTATAGAGAAAATTATGAAAATGCTTTGTTCCATTGTTCGTATGTACTTATCTTCTTGTAGGCGGTGGAAAAAGTGTACATCGTTTTTTGTTGAAAAGTGCTAAATTTCATTGTGATGAACACGGCTTATTTATGTTTTATGTATACACTAATCAGTTAACAATTAGCACCAGTACTATAGTAATTCATTTCCATTAATTATTTCAACTATTTGTTGTTTGCTTAAAAAATCATGAAAAAGAATTTGTCTGCCAATTTAAATATAATGCAAGAGACAGATCATATCTAACTTTGTTGAGGATTTTGAATACGTCAAGGTGATCAACAATATTGTTTAGATTGATAAATATTGTTTAGATTTCAAACTGAGTTTAAAATTATCAGGCACTATCTGTTGAAATATACATATATTAAAACTATAAGAAGTCGCCTTCTAGTGGCAAGTGAAAAAGTATATCAATCTAGAAGCTATAGACTCGTTATACCTGAGGTTTTCTTTCAGGTCATTGACGGCCCTAATTACTTCCTCTGTACCTTGTCGCTAATCGAGGACTGCTCCTATTGAGTTAAAATGCCAACTACCCGAAGTTGGGAATGTCTCTAACTAATGAATTTGACCGATTTCAATTTGCACAAAATTCAAGGACTCTTGAATGGTGGCTGTACGGCAGAATAAGTCTATTTTTTCCATATTCATACAGGCGGAACGATTTTGACTGTATTCTAACTTGTTAACTAAAAAATTCCAAATGCCTAAGTCAATTTGTTCTTGAATTATGTCCGAACGCGGACAGATGGATGAGCAGTAAGAGTTTTTGCGTTTTTTGGCCATCGCTGAACATAACAAAAATATAATTTATTTTTCGTCCGAAACAAAAAGATTAGACTCATCAAAAAAGATCAGATTGGCCCTTTTTGCGAAATTATGGCAATTTTATTTGCCATAGTTTAAGCCCAATACAATATCGAATTTGTTTTCACTTTTGCTTGATACTTATACAAACCCCTAAAATGTTTTTACAGGATTTTTTTTATTAACCCTTCGTGGTCACACTGGGTAGAATCGACCTAACGACAAACATTGGGCGTAAAATGGACCCTTTTCATATATCGGAATAAATACCTTTTTTGGAACGCGCACTATGCTACTATTTTATTTTTTTCTAGAAGCAGCATATCTAAGAAGTGAAACGTAAAAAATGTTATAAAAAAATATTGAACATTGACGAAGCTATAATTTTTTTTAGCGAAAAAGTGTCTTTTTTACGTTTTCACCTCTTCATGAAATTTGTTTAACATGTCGCCATTTTATTTCTTATAAATAAATTTTTCAAACATCATCTAGAATGTTTAGAGCATGTTCCGTAATTTTTTTAACAACTTTGGACGGATAGTTTGGTCACAATACCGTTTTGAACTTATTGACTGGGTAGAATCGACCCAGTGTGACCACCGAGATTTAATACAGAGGTGTGACCACGAAGGGTTAATTACAGCAGTTGGTCAAAAAGGATGTTTTCAGAAATTTTTCAATTTATCTTAGGACCGATAAAATATCGACTGCAAGCTAAAGATACAAACTTAAAAGCCTAAAAAGCAATTTCAGTATTTTTCAATATTCAACCCTAAGCGGTACAAAGGGATAAAATATGTTTTCACAAATACTAAAATATTTCTTAAGTCGAATAGGATATCAAATTGGGGTTTCCTTCTACTTCCTTACCTTCTGCTACTTACATAAACGCCTAAAAAATAATTTCGGAATTTTTCGATGTTCAACCCCCAACAGGGTAAAATGGGGTTGAATATGGTTTCACAAATTCTTCAATATTTCTTGGATGCGATAAGATATAAAATGAGTTTTCCCTTGTAAAGGCAACTTATACACATGCCTAAAAGCGTTTTAGGAATTTCTCAATATTCAACCTCAACGGGAATAATTTTCTTCGGGAATGCCTCAATATCTCTCACACCATACGGTGCGATATCAAATTAGATTTGTACAGGCTATAAACGCCTAAAAGGCCATTTCGGTGATTTTTGCTATTCAACCCTGAAGAAGGCGAAAAGGGGTTCAGTGTGTTTTTACGAACTCCTCAATGTCTCAGAGTCTTGATATGACTTCCGATTGGTTTTTGCTTCTAAAGACGATTTGGTCACTTGTTTCAAACCTGCTTTTGGTATTTTTTCATAACATCTGAAGAAGTTTGTAGTAACTGTGACATCTTATGAATATTTGCTACGACGTGAACGCCTTGTCGGAAGTGGTATCGAATACGTTCACTTTCTGTTTCGGCAGACAAGTGTCACTAGCTAAAAACAATCATATTCACGAGGTTAAGTGCTTTGGGTAAATGCTCTTAATCTGTACATCGGTATTGTATTGGCTTGACATAAAATTGTCTCTTTCAGTAAGCTACACGACTTTTCAAGTGTCCGCAACAATTCTATCTAGTAATATGTTTCCATGGAGAGTTAAATTCATGTTGGATCCAAGCTTGTGTTTATTGGAACATGATTTGATTGGAAATTCGTATGATAAGTCCAATTCTACTCCGCTCATGGAAGCAAAGGATAGGGATACAATAAGGTCGGTTCATTATAGTATGGGAGAAGGATCAAAAATAATATCTTGAGAAATACCTCAACTATCAAAAAACATTTAGGGCCGGTTTCACAGTCGAAGATTAAACCAAAAATTTGGTTTAAACTTAGGAACTTATACGTTTGTTCCTAAGTTTAAACAAAATTTTTGGTTTAAACTTTGACTGTGAAACCGGCCCTTAGTGATATTATCTAGATTGCGATTTCTTGAAGAAAGCTAAAGTAGAAGTCTTCATCTATTGCACGACAAACAGCTGAAATCAGTGCTTGGCCTTTCTCCTCCGAATTTGAGATATCACAGTGGTCCTTTCGTCCTATCTGATTTTTTTCTTCAAAGTTCCGCCACATAGTTTTCTATAGTTTTTAGGGATGGAATTGTTGAGCACTGCAATTAATATTGATTTAAATCTACGACTTTTGAGATGTTAGATGAGCACGCTCACATTAACTTACCGAGGACACGAAACTAGAAATTGATATAGGTATTTAAAATAAAAAAATCATTTTTAGTATTATCTGTCGTCCGCCAACTTCAAGCAAAAATTATCCTCACAATTAACATACCTAATTAAAAAAGGATTTTTTTTTACAATTTTCAAGGTACAGAATGTGTTTGCACCCTTATCCAGTTCAGAGCAGAATAGCGACATCGAAAACCAACAACAAAGCGAGCAGAGTGGTCACACCTCTAACTCTTCCAGTGGTGAAATGTTGAATTTAACACCTAGAATGCGCTGCCAGACATTTCTCCATGAATTTTCGCTGCCGTCTCAGACAAAATACAAATGCATTCTTTGTGTAACCGAATATTATTTCAGTATCGCGGATTGTATTATTGGATGCAGTCACGAAATATTCGTCACTCCTAAAGATCAGCAAACAATAGTTAATAATATTTGGCACCTATAAAAACTTCAAGGCAATCGTTAAAAGACGTTAAAAGTGAAACCTACTTGCTCTGTATCGTTCTTTTGCAATCCCTCTGCTCCGCTCTAAACAGTAGCGCAAAAAAATCGCACCTAATAACCAAATATGCGCTACTAGTTTTATTACTTAGCTTCGGCATTACCTCCGCCAAATGTACGCCTTCAATCTTTGCGCTCCGCTCACGGAAAATGGAACTACTTGTTTTTGCACTGTATACCAAATTCAGGTACTTTCAATTATAAAACGGCAACAATTACATATGTTTCGCAGTAGAAACAATTTATTTATTTATTAATAATTTTTTTTAATTAGATTTATTAACTTTTGTGCAGTATTTAGTACTTCTTCAATTTTTCGTCAAAAGTGGAGAAGGAAGTCTCCTTTCTTGTCAGTGGAGCAAGCTGAAAATAGTGTCAGTTACCTAGAAGTTCTAAATAGAATACGCTGTGTAAATTTCAAAAATATCCCCGGAAAAATTAACAGTCTTGATGAAGACACGATTCCGTCCAAAAAAAATGGGCAGAAGATCATAGAGGAGTCCCAGCTCGACTTCGCCTCATAAAGGCAGAAGAGCTTTATATTCTATTTTTGACAAAGCTGAGATTATTAAATTTAATCTGAATAAAAATAGTAATCTGAATTAAATGGCGGATGTACTGGCTGGACAACAACTCCATTTTAGCTTGTCTTTAACCAGTTACTCAGGTCTCAGATGATTAAGAAAAATACATACATAAAGAATTCAGTAACTCGAATTCAGCAACAAGATTCTGAAAGCTATGAATTTTTCACCTCAGATTAAAAAAAATTTAACGCACTGATACTAAACGGGAGGACATAAGTTTTTATGATAAATTTTGTAAAGGTCATGTTGCAAAATGAAAGGAAAAACAAAACCGTTCAAAATTCCGCCTATGAAAATATTTATCCAACGAAAACACACCGAAACCATTGAGCGCTAAATTTAATAAATAAACAGTAATCGGCCTCACTACAGTACGCTACACAAAACGTACATATATGGATATTCATATTATTATTAACATTTGCACTTTGTGAAGCTTGTTAGCCGTATAGTATAATTGACTATAATAGTGCGGTCTAACTAAGCACGATCAACTTGACTATTGATTTCCTTGAAAAATAAAAACTCGTTTTAAATAGCCCCGACTACTTTCTTTATTAAGAAATTTTTATTCTATGTTGCAATTGCCAACATTGTATAGTATTTTCGGAACAAATCAATCAAACTACCATTAAAATCTTCAGTCATCAACCCAGTATCGGGCAATTACTTTCGAAACTTCACCTCAATAATTTCTTACGAAAAGTTCAATGAATTCAAAACAACATCCTAAATTTCTTATTACTTTTATGCATGCACGATCACTGATCTCTCCAAATAGATATCATATTCGATTTTTGATGTTGTTCACAGAGAGGTCATCCAGTTTTATATTGACAATGAACAATCTAATAGAGGAGACCTTAACATAGAAATTTAAAATAAATTTTTTTTTAAAAAAAAAACCTATAGAGATTCGAACAAGATCGTTTTGTCGGATGTTTCGGACGTTAATACAGACACAAGGACAATCTCGCGTGCCACAAGCACTATTTCAAATTAAAACGAAACATTCATTACGAATTTATTCATGGTGTTTGATCTTGAAGGAATTTTCTTATAGCGCTTTAGTTTATGTCAAGGTCTAGAGGGCATTCTATAAAAAAAAAAAATTGAAAGTTATATGATCACTTCTTGATCGTACGCTACGATGTTTTTTATGTCCATGGCCCCTTACTCCGAAAAGACCGTGGACCAAAATGAACATTCTTTTTAGGGCTCTTAGTGCATTTTGTTTTAAGTATATATCCACAAAAAAATGAATATCATAAAAAAGACTATTGAAACCTACTCAAACAATTTACCGAAATTAACTAAAAATTAAATCTAATTACTGAATATATATGCCAGTTATTTCGTTTAATAGCTAGACCTGAATAGTGTAGAGTACTCTAGAGATGCAGTCCGACTTTTACCAAAATTTGAAGATGAGTGACCTTCATTTTTGAAGTTATTTGAGACTATGTTAATTATAATTATGTGTAATTTGTATTCACCGCCGTCGTAATACTCGTATGTAAGAAAAACACTTGTCTTTAAATTTTACTGTCGGGTTAAAGTATAGCTTCAAGTGCGAGCTGAAATAAGTAGACCGACTATATTTTTTTTGCATTTTATCAGTTTTACTAATTATTTACGGCTAGAAAGTCTTGTAATAGACAAAAATTAGAGGCATTGTTCTTCGTCACACGAAATAAGTGAGAGTATAATCTTTAAATAGGTTAGGTTAAGTGGGTGATTATTACAAAGTAATTACCGCCGTATTGACTACGTACGCTGCAAGGACTTTTGAACAGCAACTGAATCCCGAAGTTAAAATATCGACCAAATCGAATCGAACACAAGACGAAAACATTCTATCAGATCACATTATCTTACACTCTAACCTGTGCTTTGCCTGCCCTGCTTTCAAGGTTGCATCTGACAGGCAGCTGACCGTTTTTTTTTTAAATAAATGTGTTGGCGTGAAGTATCCTTTCCTGTCGGTCAAATTGTACACTTTAGTTCAGCTTACATATTAACTTTGTTTAATTATTTTTTATTAACAGAATTAGTGTGGCCACTAATAGCAATATTGACTGTAGGATCAGCCCGCTAGCAATAACAAACAAAAAAGTGTGTACGCGTTTTTGACATTCAAAATGGTGTTCTCCTTGATAGCAAAGTTGTCTAAAATAACTCAAGAAGTGAGTTCTATTGTGATCGAAATTCATAGTTCGGTATCAACAACAACTGACAACATGTTCTAAATAACATTTTGCTACCACTGGACTACACTCAACCGCAATATATAAAATCTGCTAACAGTCTGGGCGCAACTTTATTATTTTATGGGTAGAAGTCTGGAGCGCGTGTAATGCTGAGATGCGGTGTAAGTTTAGGTTGAATATTTAAAAATTCTGAAATTAACTTTCTGGCAAATTTCTGGGAAGAAATAAATTCGATATCTCATCAGATCTAAGAAATATGTAGGAATTTGTGAAAATGTGTGCAACTCCTTTACACTATCTCGGGTGGTTGGATATCAGAAAATACTAAAACCGGTTTGTAGGCTATTATAGAAAAACTCTGCAGAAGTTGTAGCCAATTTGATAGCTCGTCAAACCTAAAGAGATATATAATATTGTGAAAACGTATGCAACCCCCTTACACCCACTTGAGGATTGAATATTCAAAAGTCCTGAGATTAGTTTCAAGATAAATATAAAGAAAGTCCGAGGAAGTAAAAACCAATTTGTCTTATCACTCCAAAGAGATATGACGGAATTCGTAAAAACGAGTTCAACCCGTTTATACCCTCTTAAGGGTTGAAAAGACAAAACCCTGCAAAAGGTGTTTTTCGCGATTATAAAACAAGACCGTGGAAGGGAAAAGTTACTCGATATCTAATGAGACCTGAATTATATGTCTGAATTCGTCAAAATGTACACAACCCCTTTACACTCCCTTAGAGGTTGAATTTCAAAAAACACTGAAAATACTTTCTAGGCATTTATATGAAGAATCGGTGGAATAAAAATTACTTCAATATATCAGGAGACCTAAGAGATATGACGAATTTCGTGAAAATATTTTATGGTCATTTTCAGTGATAATTGTTTTGGCCCCCATTCCGTACGGCATTTTATATTTTATATTTTTTTTATCTAAATTACTTTTCTAATAGATCTACATATTCTCACAAAGTTTCAACTTTCTAGCATAAGCCATTCTATAGATAGAAAAAACACTCCCCACCCCCGTACTATGCAACCCTTATAAAAAAATTATATTTTTCTAACTTGCTACTACTATAACTCTATCTAAATATCAGTTTTTAGCTATCCGTCATTATGTGTTCTGGAGATATAAAAATCTAAACCCTCTACACCTAAAAATTGTAGGATCTATTAGGTCTATATATATAACATTTTTCCTTGGAAATCTAAATTGTAACTACAGATGAAAATATATAAAATCTGATCACTGAAATTCCAATTCATTGTACGAATTCTTTGTTAAAAATTGAAATATTTTATTCTTCTTAAAAAATTTTATTTTCAGCAAACTTCACTTGTTGACTTGTATACATAAACCGAATTTAATTTGGTTCGTGAGATATCGTAATCTAAAGTTTTTCACCCCCACCCCTACACGCTACTGACCCCCTTAAAATTTTATTTCCGGTCTATTCTCCTTGTAGACAGGCAGTCATTAAGTTTCAATTTCGTGACAATAACCATTTCGGAGATATAGATTTTAGAATGTCTCAATCTCGGCTTTCGGGTGTTTCGGACGCATTGATTTTTCCCCCACCCCTATCTACAATTTTTTGCAAATAAGTCCACTATCAAATCTCTACATAAATTCCAAGTTTCAGCCTCCGAGTGTAAGCGGTTGCTGAGATCTAGATACCAAAATTTTCCGTCTAAAACGTTCCTCCCACTTCCCCCTCACACCTCAACCCCTTAAAATGTGGACACTTAAAGGGGTACACCTAGTCTACCCACAAAAAAAAATTCAAGTTAATAGCTCAAAGGGTTTTAGAGCTACGAGCCTTCAAACGATTTTACGTACGGCGTACGGCGCGGCGTACAGACGGACTAAAATTTTTTTTTTTGACTTATTCCAAAAAAATTTTTTTTTTTTGCCTTTTTTGTGTTTACTAATCATGAAACGTGAAAAAAAAAAATTCGAGATAATAATTTTTTTTTTAAAAGTCGTTAACTTTATTTTATTATTAAAATAATAAAGTAAATTAGTAATATTATTGTAAAGAAAAATTGCTACAAGATATTTTCTACAAGAGAAATAGAAGTTAACGCAGGTTCGGCTCTTCCATCTGCACAGAATTTCCACTTGGCGCTGAAATTACGGGCGACGAAAATACCTTATTATCTTCATACCTTATACGTTTATCAATTGCAAGGTCAACGCCTACATCAGATAAAACTAAAAAGAACCCAACCTTCTCTTAATTCAATTCTTCATTTTGGAGTCGATCAACGAATGTCCACTGCAAATATCTGCATTAAAAAAAAATTCTTTTCAGTTCGAAATTCAATTATGTGAATTTCTTGAACAACATTTGAATCCAACAAAGGCGATAAAGCTTTTGGTGTGAATGAAATTCCGTTCCCATCACAAAAGCTTGTTCCAGATGCTTGGGTCGTAGTGGTACTTTTCGGGTTCGAGTATCGGTTAATTGACAATAGATTTTGCAACGTTATAAAAGCAGTGAGACGTGCATCATTTTTAGTGTTGCGTTGGTTATTAGATTTTATGATCCGAAATTTTGATATGTATTTACATGTCCACTTCAAGAGTATTGTGAAACTGACCTAACTTGGCTGCTTACGCTTTTAATTCAACAACAGCCACCACTGTAAAAGTTCACTCAGTAGTTTAGTTTAGTGGCGATTAAAAGGATAGATGAATGATCTCGAGAAATTTGAAGAATGGTTCTGTAACGTTTTTAAACAGTGACAGAATTTGCTACTCAATAATCAATTATTTTAATTTATTGTTTTTATAACAAGGTATTTACGAGTATAAAATAATAATAATAAAACTGTTCATGCTCTCTGGCGTTGACCACAATGATTCGTCGATTTTTGATTTGCAGGCACTTTGTTTCTGAGCGACATTCAAAAAAATAAAGGCGATACCTTATCAGTTGCAAAAAGAAAATAATAGTTACTATTCATTCATATTTATTTTTCATATGAAATACAGAGTAAGATTTAAGTTGCGAAATTAATAACTGACGAATATTGCCCCATGACATATTTTGAGATAGAGGACAGAACTCCCGAGTAATCTCGTAATTTGTTTTCAAGTTTAGAAATTTGTAATTACGTACTAAAACGGATGAAACTACATATTAATTGATAAGCTATGTACTTAAGAATCTTCTTTGAAGACGCTTAATATCTAGGGGTTTTCGTTTATTTATTTTTTCAATTAGAAAGGTGAAAGGAAAATTTTTGTTTATTTAAAGACTAATACAATTCGAAAGCACACAGTTCAAAAACTATTATTTTGTTTAATCTTCTTAACAATCTGAAAATGACTTATTCCAAATATTGACTGATTTATCAAAAACAAAAATACTACCGTAAATCACTTGAGCAAGATCAGATTTTTATTACTTCTTTCCTCTCAAAAAGAAAGTTTTTTATTATCTGGGACTGGGTCATTTACCTAGTTTCTGTTGTCACAACAACTTGTGTGGATCTTAGAAATAATTTTTTTTTTTTAGAATGACAGGTATATTTACTCTGTTTATTTATTTTTATTATTATTCTCTATTTTGGAGTGTGACTTTCAGTTCAAAGTCAAATTGAAAAAATGCTTCCCAATCAAATATGTTGTTTTCAAATTAGTCACCTGTATAACCTCAATGCCCTATTGTGGTCAATATTTGCTTAAGAAATTTTTAACTCTTATGATACAGAGGTTATTCCTCTTATTATGAAAAGAATTTTGTATGAATAGTCGGAAAAAAATGGTTAAGCTTTTAATTTGATATCATCAAACTAGAGGTTCACTTAAAATACCTGCGAAATTTTGCATTCATGTTAAAGTTGTCAATAAAGACGATCGGATTGGAGTAATCGTTCGTCTTGAAAGAGCCGTTCTAGAGATGAAGAAAACTGTTAATTTCTTAATTTTTTTTTTTAAAAAGTTAGCACCTGTATTGTAGTTAGTGTTTTGAGTCAGATCAAATATTATGTTACTATTTCGTCGTAAAATAAGAACAGAGTTTATTAACAAAAAATTTAAATTTTTAAATTTTTTAATTTACGTCATATTTGTTCTTGATTGGTTCTTATACGGATAATACTTCTCTGGGGATAGAGGTGCATGTATGTATCTTTTGTATATGATATAATTTTTTTTACTAAATGTGGAATTAATGCTAAGAGGTCAAGACGCGTTTATAATTCTAATAATATTATTAGGGGAAATAGAGTTTTTCTTTCGATGTCTTCATTGACTTTTCAATATACTTAAGTTCTAGTAAGGATCTCGCCTATACTGTACTCGAATATGTATTTAAAAATTACCTTTGGCTATTTATTTTGCTTACTAAAAATCATAAAAAATTACGAACTTTATGATCCTATCTTCGCCCATTACTTTGGAACTTTGTACACTCGAAGAATTCGTAAAAATATTTTTAATTTTATTTTTCTGTGTAATTTTTGTCGTTAGTTAAGTATGTTTAAGATTTCGCGAATTTGGTTTCTGAATCCTTTAAGAATTAATATCGCTGTTAATTTTGATGATATTTAAAAAATATAGCAAAAATTAAAATTATATTTCCAATAATTTCTTGTTAAAATTTAATGATTTTGTTTTTTATCCTTAAAAATCTCAAATATCAAATCTTTAATCTTTTTTTTTTATTATTGTTTTTCAAATATTTAAAAATCAACTTGGGATTTCAAAGGGAACGGGAAAAAAAATGGACAAACATCAGTAGTCTTGAATTATTTCAAAGAACAATTATTTTATTACTCGTATGTCCTCATGATTTTAGTTTTATGGTACCAAATGCATGAAAAGAAAATCATAAATTTAAACTAGTTTAATTTTGTGTACTGATAAAATCGAAAATCGTTCATATCTTTGTCCCTTTAACCTAAGGAAAATATATAAAAAGTTGGAAATCACCTTTTCTACAAGTCTTGTTATAGGTGTTCAATTTTTAAATATTTAGAAGAACTGATTTTTCCCCTGGACGATAATTTACGACAATTACCTTTGTTACCACCGCCCTTTTACTCAAATACTCAAATACCTAAAATTACTTTTAATCAAATACATCAAATTCTGATCATTCGTTTTCCCGTGATGTTTGAACATAAAATTTGTCGGTGGACAATTCATCAGGTTTTAAATTTTGATTACCTAAATTTTTAATTTAGGTAATTTAAATTGTAATTTAATTATTGTTTCTAGTACCTAGTTGTAATCATAAAGAATTCTTAAGAATAAATTATAATAAATCTTATAACCAGTAATAAAATGAATTTGTACATATTTCTTTATTTCATAATTAAATACTATTAAGTTAAAATAAAAAAATCAGTTGAAAAATATTTTATTAATAAAATAAAATATAGCTGAAAATTAAAACTAAATAATTATTTGAATTTTTACTTTATAATTTTTAAATAATAAAGTATTGTGATCAATCTGAAATTTGGAAAAAATTTGCTGCTTTCAAATTTGGTATTTTCAATATTTTGTAAAAATTATTTGCCGTGCGTAAACGCGTTTGACTGACGCATCATAACTCAAAAACCTCTAAAGATATTAGCATTCAATTGGGTTGGAATTTTTTGAATCAAATAAATTCGTTGAAGAGGGTAGTTGCGTAAGGTGGAGGAGGTTTCACAAAATGTCTCAAAGGCTCACCGCCTTGAAATTAAACTTTCTGAAAATTAGATCTTTGGGATCACTCATACTTAAAGTTTTTAACATGTATAAACAGATATATTTGGAGAAAATAGAAAATAATTTTTTTAGTAGAGGTCGGGGTGTGTGATGCGGTAAGAACATTATCTTTCCATATCTCTGGAACCACTTTCGATAGAGATGTGAATTTTTTTACATAAAAGACGAGCTCACGCTGCAAATATTAAATATTAGTATAGTAGACCAATATTAAAAAAAAATTAAAAATTTTTGATCGGGAAGTGTCGTAAAGGAGGGTGGGGCAAAAGTGTACAAATTTATATTTCAAAAACATCTTAAGGTACAATCTGGCTGGTACTGCCGACCGTCGCGATCAGCAGTAACTGCCGGCAGTAGACTACCGCTTCAGGCAAAAACAAGCTGTCATGTCTGTTTGCGACTGCTCGGCAATTGACGGTTGTGAGTGCAAAGCAGTCGCGGTGAGCTGTTGAGGTTGGTAGTTACTGCTGACCGCGACGGCCGGCAGTACCAGCCAGATTGTACCTTTACGCTAAATTTTTTACTTTATTATTTTTTAATAATAAAGTATTTAATTTGCAATGAAAATGTAGGTATAAAGTGCTATTCAATAGGGACATAACATAGATCAATCAAAGGACAATAGATCAATTGTTTGACCAGCTGTGTGGTATGTGGCACCATCTTCTTGGAACCACATATCACATATCCAATTCTGGCCAAAAATAGTCTTCCAACATGGCACGATAGTGAACTCTATTGATCGTAACATGGCAGTTACATCAGTTTTATTGACGAAAAAATACGGTCCAATCACACCTCCGGCATAAAATCCACACCACACGGTCACTTTTTGTGGATGCAATGGAGTCTCTTGAAGCATATGTGGGTTTGTTGCTGTCCAATAATGCATATTTTGCTTATTGACAAAGCCACTAAGCCAAAAATGAGCTTCATCGCTGAAGATGATTTTTTGATGAAAATGAGGATTTCCAAACGTTGCTCGTTCGTGAACTTGAACATGATAAAAATGTAAACCTTGACTGACGTTTTGACAGTGACAGACCAGCAAAAAAGTTTAAGGGTGCGTTTGTATTAAAATACAAAATTGTTATGTACCTATTTAATAGTCCTTTATTATTAAAACTTTCGGACGACAAAATATTTAAAAATTTTAGTTGAGAGCGGGGCTGATATTTTAGATACTTGTTCACTTACTTCTTGTTTTAGTTTTATTACCGGTAGATTATGATGATGATGTCGGGGTCATAGTATAATAATTTGCTCTGGCAGGAGCGATTTAAACGAAAATTTGGGGTTTTCATATCACTGAAACGGTATTTAAGTGGCGAATATAATATAACTTTATATAGGTTTATTATAATCGAATATGTAAAAATAATCTGCCAACAGGATGGGTGCAACTTTATTATTTTTCGGGACAAAGACCAGGAAGCGGTTAAAGTCGGAATGAGACAAAAGTGCTTAAGTCAATCGCAAAATAAGAAATTAGAACATAGTGGAGGCCGTGGTCAAAGTCAACCCTTAAAAATTAACAAGGAGTATATTACCATTACCAGCCACTTTGAAAGAATATGTTTTTAACCACTATATAAATCTAAATGAAAAGACAAAACTCTTTCAGATCGCTAGTATAGGGTGTTTCAGTAGGAACGCTCGAAATTTGTTAGGTTATAGCGGCAACATCCATCGAATTTGTTGTGAATTGTTCAGTAGTGTAGTAGTAGTAGTCACCATGGAAGGTTATAGCGTTGAACAACGTGTGCAAATCATCAAATTTTATTTTCAAAATCAGAGCTCCATTCGAAAAACGTTCCGTGCATTACGTAATTTTTAGCGACGAGGCCCATTTCTTGATGAATGGATGTGTGAACAACCAAAATTGTCGGATTTGAAACGATACCAATCCACACGAGATACACCAGTATCAAATGCATCCCGAGAAAATCACTGTTTGGTGCGGATTTTGGTCTGGCGAAATCACGGTGGCCAGTTCACGTCACCACCGTTGCTGCCTTTAGATTTATTCTTTTGGGGCTATCTTAAATCGCAGGTTGATGCGTATGATCCGCAAACAACTGATGACCTTTAAGTCAACATAACTAACGCCATTATATTCCATACTTAATGCCATAAAATATTCTTTCAAATAAAAAAAGAATTGGGTGGATAGCTCACACACAACTTTGTTTTATTTACATTTAAAAATTGAATGTCCTTGTTGAAAGACTCTTATATATTTGAGGTTAATGTGTGAAATCTATTGAGGTTAAAGTATTTATTTATTTTCAGTTTTATCACTTATAGAGTAAAGTATCCGAATGTGGAATACCATTTTCATTTTTTTATCTCTAGACTATAATTTAGCATTAAGAACTGCGAACAATATACAAATCGAGACGGTATCTAGGTAAAAAGATAATGTTGTTTTGAGATACAGTAATTTATAAAAAAATAAAAATTTCCGAAAAGTGCATATCTTGCAAAATACATTTTATGGTCTTAATGTGGAATAGTGTAAAATTACTCCGAAAAGAAAGGATCGTCGCATTTTGGACACAGAAATGCTTCATTATATTTTTCAATAGCGCACTTTTTATGAGCCCAAGTATCGCACGAAAGACATTCAATCCATAGTAAAGGATTTAATTCATTTAACCATGTCTTCTCGCAAAACTGGCAAACAGTTTCAACTACTTTTCACTTATATGACATTTGAATAAAACAGATGAAGAATCCCCCATGTATGAGTGTAAATTCTCTAAATGTGTACAAGAAAAGATGATTTCAATATGAAATTACGGATGTCACGTGAAGCAATTCGAAGTTAGGGGGGTATTCCACATTGCGACCATATACCACATTCGGGTACTTTACTCTACTTATTGAAACAAATATATTACAGTTTGGCAAAAAACTAGACCCTATTTAAATTACATAGGCTTGCGCAGTTCACCGTAGTGAGCGATCATTTCCGATTCCCGATCCCTCGCGAACTAGTTCGTTCTTTTAGTTCATAGTTCATTACTTCAGGTGAATTCAGTGACGAGTAGTCGTAGTTCGAAGACAGTAGATCTAGTAGAAGATGATGAGCAAAAAAAGGTCAGTAGATCTAGTAGAAGATGAGCAAAAAAAAATAATGTCAGTAGATGTAGTATAGTATATTGTCTCACAGAATTCCGAACGGCAATGAAAAACGAACTAGGAGCGGGACTGACTGCGAACTAGTTCGTTCATTTCAGTTATGGGAACGCTCTTCTGAACTACACAAGCCTAATTTAAATGTTTATCATATTCTGAAAGTGAATTTAAATCAAATCATCAATAAACTTACTTTCTCTTACACTTCACTAAGTGATAATTCAATGACAATAGATTTCCAATATTCAGAATATAATCATGTAAAGAACAAAAAATGATTCATTCACAAATTAAAAAGATTGTGAAATTTTAGTGAAACTAATGAAGCCCAAGAAGTTATTTCGGATAATAGAATTTTCTATAAATTTCTCAAAATTATTCGCTGGAATTCTTGTATTCGATTTATATTTGTTGTGCCCCATGAAATTCTACCTTTTGAAATCAATATTTATCACTGAAATAAGCAATTCGTCATCAACTCACTATCGTCGATGAAAAGTCGACTAAATTATGCTGGATTTCTAGTCGTTTTAGTCTTCCTAGTAAAGACAGTGACAATCAAGATCTTACTATGTTTGTAGCAAATACGAAGGCCTGTCGACTAAGGTATATTCTATCAATGGCATAGAATATATCAAATACCGTAAAAGGCACATTAGCTAACCAGATTCTAGAATAAAATCGTAATATAAAAGATTATAGCCTTTTAATTTATTATAATAATATTCAATATGTTGTCGACGATCGCAACACGTTTGCATTCATGCATCTTACAATTAACGTGATCGATCTTAATAAAAGTTAAATGTTAATCACAATATTAACTTGGGCATACGTAGGATAACATTGTAAATCAAAATTTATGTAAGAAAATAACTAAACGAGTTTAAAACTCAATCTGAAGCTGACACTGAAAATTTAATAAAAATCGAACCAAGATCAATGTATTCCATGTTCGTTTTTGTATAAAATACTTAAATGAAAAGTGAGAAACGAAATATAAAACGAAAGTTATGCCTTGAACTTGACTTAAAGGCAAACATAATACGGTGCAGAAAGCGCAACATTGATGCCTACTTCGATTTCGATTAAATTTACATAACACCATTACAAACTGATTAGATTTTCTTCGGTCATGGTATGTATGAAAACAGATCGTTGTAAAGTATAAGAGAAAAATGTTTTATGCAATTCTGGGGTCACGTCTCAGGTGCCGGGTAATTCAATAGATACCTGTATGTTTTATATAATTTTTCAGTTTACGTTGTTGGGTCGCCCGTGTGAGGTGCAAAGATGCGAAGAGAGGGACTGATCGATTGAAAAAAATTGGAGTTAGTAGGCTGAGAGAAAAATAAAAAAAAGGAGGAGAGTTTTGGTTTTTTGGTTGACAAGGAGTTTTTGGGATTTTTTTCGGAGGATTTTGGAGGAGTTTTTGAGTTTTTGTGGGTGATTTTGCTTCGATTGTGAATGAAATTGGAATTTTTGGGAGATTTTTCTACCGCTAATGAAATCGTAGGGAAGAAGGGAAAAGAGTAGGACACTGTCGCGATCGATGCAGGAAGAAAAAAAAAATAGCAATTAATCAATCCGACGAGATTAAGAAAAAAATCATCTGGAATCGGAATTGAGAGGCGGTCCGTACCGAATAAAAGAAAGAAAAAAGAAACACCTACCTCTCCTCGAAATGGCCAAATATTTAAAAAAAAATAATATAGTTAATAATGATAATAAATAAGACAAGACTGGACTTAGACGGACTACAAAATTATAAAAGAGAAAAAAAAAATAAATATTAAATAATAATTAAAAAAATTAAAAAGAATCATAAATAAAAAGGGGTAAGTTTTTTTTTTGTTTGTTTTGTAGTTTTTTTTTTGTTTAAAAATAATTTCATAAAATAAAGAAATGACAGGCTAAAGGCCATTTGATGGACCCTCGCGGGTAGTTGTCTCTGACCCTGAACCTCTGTATGGGGCCACGACGCGGATACTTTTTTTGGAATGTCGTGGCTGAGGCAGGGTGGGCAGACAGGGCGCTTCAACACCAGAGCGCCCTGACAAGTCGCGAAGTCGCGCAATCCATCGCTTCTCGGTCTCTCATGACCTTTTGGGAAAGATATCCCAAATTTTAATACCCTGGATAAGTCGGCGCGACTAATTTTTTTTGTTGTACAGGCCTAGGGTTTATGGTCTGATTTTTCGAGCAACGTACCCCCCCACAGCCGCAGCTAGCCCGGACGCCAGCAAGCGCGTCGCTCCAGCTCGAATTTCAGCCACCAATTTGGACGTAGGTGAAATTGGCCCACTGATTCCCGTACCTTACCTTTCCCGTCGAATATTTTGACTTTTTCAAGACAAAATATTCACTCCACGGCCTCCGTTCACAACAAAATGGCGCCCAACGTGGGGCTAGACACAGCTACGCGACGTGCACAAAGCGTAGCTCATTAACACGCGTGAGATCGGAAAAATTCCGCGCACAAAGTTGATGAGCAAAAGGACTCAACTTAGTCGTTCGGCGACAGACATTTTCGCCTAAACGGTACCAAAAGTCCAAGTGTACAAGCTTTTCTGATTTTTCCACAGCGAAATATCATATTAGGCTTGCATGGAGGCGATGTGGAACTATTCTATTGACGAATCGTTTTGGCAACCTTTAGGCGCCAACTCGATTCCATAGGATGGAGAAATATCATCTCTCTGTGAGAGTGATGTGATTTTTGGTTGGGTCAGTTAATAATTTGGAGGTTCCTTCCACTTATGTGTTGCAAGTACCCTTTTGAGTGCTGGGCATGCCTTGTCTTGGCGGGCATGTCGTCAGACAATTGGGAAAGATACTTGTGAGATATTTGTGAGTTTGATAGTGAAAAATAATTGACGAATTTTCAGAAAAGTTCCTAAAAATCCTTATCCTATCCTTTTAGAGTTCCCGTAAAATCATTATTAAAAGTTTTTTTTTGTAGCTTTTTAAGTCTTTGGACAAAATTTTGTAAATTTTTTTTGTAAGTTTTTGAATTTGTTTTCCTCATTAAATTTTTTTTTTTTAATTTTCTCCTATCGCGATCCCGATGGGTCTGAGAAGACAGGGATCGGCTTCGTGACTTGTCTGCAATGGAGGGGATGGGAAGGGAGAATGACTTGTGAGGGTTCAGTTTGATTTTTTTTGTCTGAAAGTTTTTTTTTGTTGTTTGGAAAATTCACTTTTCGTTTTTTTTACACACTTTTGAAACGATTTTTGTTTTTTTTCTTGACGACGTGCACTGTTTGGTTTTTTTTCGTGTTTTTTTTTTTTGCGGTGAAAATAGTATTTTTTGAAGAGGGTTTTTTTTTTTTAAATTTGTTTTTGATTCAGTTTTTTTTTGGCGACAATTTTTTTTTGTGTCAGCCACGATTTGTTAGCTTTTCGTTATTTGGTTCATATAAAATTCGAATTCCAACGCATTTTATTGGAAGGGCACAAAGCAAAGTACCAGGAGTACATATATAAATTTGGTGACCCCGACGTTCACGTTTTTTTCTTGTGTTCCTTCGACAGTTTTTTTTTTCTCAGCGACATTTTTTTTTTTGGTTAGCTTCGCGACGATCAGTTTTTCTTTCGTTTCTGCATTTTGCAGTGTTGTTGGTTGGCGCGCTTAAGTCATGCCACTAACGCATTCACCGGCAAGATTGGATGACGGTATTTGTACGGCATGCCAGAGAACAGTAGAGCCCGAGCGCGAGGCTCGAACCAAATGTCTTCACGTTGGACATTTGAGCTGCCTAGAATCGTGGGTTAGGCAAAATAAAAGTTGTCCAAACTGCAGACAGCACCTTGGGCCGCAAGATTTTTGGTTGGTACAGGGCGTGGAAGGCGTGACTGCTAGACAAGGAGCTGTGACTCGCAGTCAGATAATGTCACTGGCTTCTAGGTCTCCGAGAGGTGGAATTTCGCCCAGAGGGTTAAATTTAGATTTTCCACCGGAGACAGTCAGCGGTCGAGGTCTCTGCGTCTTGGACGAATCAACAGTCCAGGAACAAGGGGAGCCGTCACAACGTGCGATTTTGGGCGGTTTAGTGAACGAGGAGGTTGGTGAGCGGCCTCGTCAGTCGGATGTGCGCGGATACCGGGTTCATTTTAGGGATACGGTGGACGTACATGAACCTCCGGTAAGGTCGTCGAATGCTCTGGAGGTGGATGATTTGGTGCGGCTAATTCGTACGGTCCTTCGGGAGGAATTAGCAGCAAACGGGACGAATGACGGAAGAGAGCAGATACCAGGCGTCAGGAGTGAATTAGCTCAGGAAGGAGGATTGAGGGTTCTCGATCGGCAGAGTCATTTGAGCACGGGAGTTGGCAGTCGTGGAAGCGACGGCCCTACCTATAGACACCGCAACCCTGACATCCCAATGAGACATTGGGGATTGAGATTCACTGGGGACAGTCAGTCGTTGCGAGCGGAAGAACTAGTCTTCAGGGCAGAGGCTCTCGCGACTGGTAACTTGGGTGGTCATATGAATCTGCTGGCCGAGAATTTTCACCTGTTGTTGGAGGGTCGTCCCAAACAGTGGTATTGGTTGTGGAGGCGTTCCAACCCAGCCACTTCCTGGGTGATATTGAAGCCGGCGTTTTTGCAGGCTTGGGGTGAGCGCAGTTCCGACTGGGAAGTGCGCAAGCAGATGTTGGGGCGACGTCAGGCACCCAACGAGCCGTTCCTGCTATTCGAGCAGGACATGACGGAGCTCCGCACATTGCTGCGTACTCCTATGTTGGAGGGCGAGTTTGTGGACTTGGTGCGCGGGAATTTGCTGGCAAGTACGCAACAACAAATGTGCTTCCACGAGGTGAGTGAGATGGCACAACTTCGCCATCTTGTGAGTCGAGTGGAAGAAGTGCGGAAGGCTACGCGGGCAAATTCTTGGCATCAGACAAGGGTTCATGAGCTCAGCGAACCTCAGGGCGATGTGTCGGATGAACCGGAGGCAAGCGATGTGGCCGCACTTTCAACGCCTTGGATCTGCTGGAATTGCGGGAGAGAAGGGCACAGCTACCGTGAGTGTGGAGATGCTCCGAAAGGCATTTTCTGCTTTGGGTGTGGACGGGCTGACGTTCTAAAGCCCAATTGCACCCATTGCAAGGCGGGAAACGGCCGAAGGGACGGAAGGGTAGCGGGACCCTCTCGTCCGAGCACTTCTACACAAATACCCCGACTCCAGTAGAAAGTGATATACCAAACCTTAACTCCCACTCCCACTTTAATTTTGAACTCCCGAATAAAAACATTTTACCTATTTTTTCAACACCCTCAAATACCTTTACAAATTTTACTACCTCTAATTCCCATCCTTTTAACGTAAACTCATCCCCACCCATTTTCCCATCCCCTATCACTCCGCCCGTGACGATACTGCAGAAGGGAATAGGTGATGAGACGGAACCGACTATTTCTCGGTCTGAGGAATGTCTCGAGCGTCAAAGTGGTCCAGGACGGAATGCTCCCCATCCTCACAAACCATACCACCTTCGGTTGAAGGAATATATGAAGGCGCGAGAGCGAATTTTTGCACCTGTTTCAGACGACAGTGTTGATCAAGTATCCGCACTGACGAATGCAATAGGCCGCAGAAAGTCGATCTTGCGCCTGCGTAGATTCTGGAGGATGGTAAGAGAGAAGAGGAGAGCGATTGTATCTACAATTATTACCGAGCCGTTCGACGTGCGTCCTTACGCAATGGTGTCCTTGTACGGAGTGGACGTTAAAGGACTCCTCGACAGTGGGGCGAGCATCAGTTGCCTGGGGGCAAATTCCCTACAACGCCTTCAAGATGCACAGGTGAAGTATCGACCAGTCTGTCAGGAGGTGAAGACAGCTGATGGTGTTGCGCAGAAGGTAGTGGGTACGGTGATCGGTGAAATTACTTTTCGCGGCATTACCAAGGCCATTACTTTATATATAGTACCGAGTCTATCGCAGGAATTGTACCTAGGGGTAGATTTCTGGCGATCGTTTCATCTGGCTCCCAGCATCATCAGCTCGGTCGAAACTGCCGAAACTGCATCGCAACTGATTGCTCCGAACGCCCACAATTTAACGTCCGCCGATGTAGAGAGGTTGGAACTGGTAAAGTCCACATTTCCATCTTACGATGTTCACGGACTGGGTGTGACCAACGTCGAAGAACATTGTATAGACGTTGGCGATACGAGTCCTATCAAACAGCGACATTATCCTGTGTCTCCTGCGATCCAAAAACTCTTGTATGACGAGATAGATCGTATGAGGGCACTTGGCGTAATAGAGGTCAGTCAGAGTGCGTGGAGCTCGCCTGTAGTTCTCGTGAGGAAACCAGGCAAGGTTCGGTTGTGTTTGGACTCGCGCAAGGTCAATAGTGTGACGAAGAAAGATGCTTATCCACTTCCACACATTGACGGCATTTTAAGCCGCTTGCCGAGAGCCAATTTTATCACCAGCCTTGACTTGAAAGACGCCTTTTGGCAGATTCCTCTTGAGAGCAAATCCAGAGAATACACTGCTTTCACGATCCCTGGGCGTCCTCTTTACCACTACACTCGCATGCCTTTTGGGTTATGTAATGCGCCGCAAAGGATGTGTCGCCTGATGGACAAAGTTATCCCACCCGAGTTAAAGGAACAGGTCTTTGTTTATTTGGACGATCTGTTGTTGATTTCTGAGGATTTCAGCTCACACTTGGTTTTACTGACTGAAGTCGCAGACTGTTTACGGAAGGCTGGCTTGACCATCAATGTCAGCAAGAGTAAGTTTTGTCTGAGAGAGGTAAAGTATCTCGGGTTCATCGTTGGTGACGGAGGATTGAGAACAGACCCAAATAAAGTCTCAGCCATCGTCGATTACCCATCGCCTAAGTCCGCACGTCAAGTACGACGCTTCCTTGGCATGGCAGGCTGGTATCGACGATTCGTACCCAACTTTGCTGCTACCGTGTCACCGATCTCAGACACCCTCAAAAAGTCCAACCAGTATGCTTGGACTGACGAGGCAGAAACCGCATTCCGAGCTGTGAAAGACTTGCTGACAGGAGCTCCGGTATTGATCAATCCCGATTTTCGGAGGTCTTTCGTGATTCAGTGCGATGCCAGTAAATCAGGTGTGGGTAGCGTTCTTTTTCAGGAAAACGACGATGGAACGGAATCTCCTGTAGCGTATATGTCGCAGAAGCTCACTTCCGCTCAGCGCAACTATAGCGTGACCGAACTCGAATGTTACGCAGCTGTGTTGAGCGTGAAAAAATTTAGAGCCTATGTTGAAGGGACTGCGTTTAAAGTTATCACGGACCACGCAAGTCTCAAATGGCTAATGTCGCAGAAAGACCTGCAAGGACGGTTAGCCCGATGGAGTTTGAAACTTCAAGGCTTCGATTTCACAATCGAACATCGACGAGGGAGCCTGAACGTTGTACCCGACGCACTCTCTCGCGTGTACGAAGAGGGATTAAATGCGCTGATTGATGTGGCACCGATGGTGGACATGGATTCTCCAGAATTCTCTGGCAAAGAATATAAAGAGATAGTGTCTACAGTCGATGCGAACGCTAATCGGCTTCCTGATGTATGCGTGAGGGATGGCTACGTGTATAAGCGCACAGAGCCTTACAATGGTGATCCGATTGCTGAGGACAGAGCTTGGAAGTTATGGGTGCCATCGAGTCTTACGTCAACTGCGATTGCTCAGGCGCACGAGGCAGACACCACGGTCCATGGTGGTTATGCCAAAACGCTAGAGCGAGTCAGGCGATTTTTGTATTGGCCCGGGATGGCTACACAGGTACGCACCTACGTTCTGGCGTGCGACACTTGTAAAGAAATAAAGTCCCCGAATCGACCTTTACGAGCACCTATGGGGAAACCGTTTCGAACGGATCAACCTTTTCAGCACCTCTATATCGACGTACTGGGACCCTATCCTCGAACGAAACGCGGTAAAATCGCGATCCTAACTATTCTGGACCATCACTCCAAATTCCCACTTCTTCATCCATTGGAGCGAATCACGGCTGAGGAAATCACCACCTACTTGGAGAGGCAGGTCTTCCATACGTTTGGAACACCAGAGACGATCCTCTCCGATAATGGCTTTCAATTCAGGTCAAACATGTTTAACTCCATGTTATCCAAATATGGAGTGAGACACTTGTACACCCCGAGCTATTCACCGCAAGCAAATGCTTCGGAACGGGTTAATCAGTCCATCCTGGCCGGACTACGAGCTTTCATCAGTGATGACCAGACACGATGGGATGAAAGCCTAAGCAAAATTGGATGTGCACTTCGGAGCTCAATCCATCAAGCCACTGGGTTTTCTCCTTATCAGGTTTTGTTTGGCAATCATATGATGTTGCACGGGAAGGACTATGAACTGCTGAAGCGTTTGCAAGCGTTGGGAGAGTCAGATGTACAGTTACGGCCTGGAGAAGGAATTCCTATCGTGAGACAGCTAGCACAAGCGAAAATAATGGCCGCACATGAGGACAGCAGCAGGCGTTATAACCTGCGCTCGACTCAAACACAATTTTGTGTAGGACAGGAAATATTCAGAAGAAACTTTTCTGTGTCCACAGCGGCGCAGAATTATAACGCTAAGCTGGCGAAGAGGTTCCTCAAGTGCAGGATTCGTCAAGTGCTTGGTAACTCACGATATGAATTGGAGGATCTAGGTGGTAAACGTATTGGGATTTACCACTCTAAGGATCTGAGGCGGTGATTCGGCGGAGAAAGGTGACCCGGCTCTCAGTCGTGCGCACGAAACTCCAGACACGCACGGGTTCCTGTTTTTTTTAGACTGTTCGGCGTTGAAGGTCAATGGCGATCAGTCTAAGGGTGTTGGGTCGCCCGTGTGAGGTGCAAAGATGCGAAGAGAGGGACTGATCGATTGAAAAAAATTGGAGTTAGTAGGCTGAGAGAAAAATAAAAAAAAGGAGGAGAGTTTTGGTTTTTTGGTTGACAAGGAGTTTTTGGGATTTTTTTCGGAGGATTTTGGAGGAGTTTTTGAGTTTTTGTGGGTGATTTTGCTTCGATTGTGAATGAAATTGGAATTTTTGGGAGATTTTTCTACCGCTAATGAAATCGTAGGGAAGAAGGGAAAAGAGTAGGACACTGTCGCGATCGATGCAGGAAGAAAAAAAAAATAGCAATTAATCAATCCGACGAGATTAAGAAAAAAATCATCTGGAATCGGAATTGAGAGGCGGTCCGTACCGAATAAAAGAAAGAAAAAAGAAACACCTACCTCTCCTCGAAATGGCCAAATATTTAAAAAAAAATAATATAGTTAATAATGATAATAAATAAGACAAGACTGGACTTAGACGGACTACAAAATTATAAAAGAGAAAAAAAAAATAAATATTAAATAATAATTAAAAAAATTAAAAAGAATCATAAATAAAAAGGGGTAAGTTTTTTTTTTGTTTGTTTTGTAGTTTTTTTTTTGTTTAAAAATAATTTCATAAAATAAAGAAATGACAGGCTAAAGGCCATTTGATGGACCCTCGCGGGTAGTTGTCTCTGACCCTGAACCTCTGTATGGGGCCACGACGCGGATACTTTTTTTGGAATGTCGTGGCTGAGGCAGGGTGGGCAGACAGGGCGCTTCAACACCAGAGCGCCCTGACAAGTCGCGAAGTCGCGCAATCCATCGCTTCTCGGTCTCTCATGACCTTTTGGGAAAGATATCCCAAATTTTAATACCCTGGATAAGTCGGCGCGACTAATTTTTTTTGTTGTACAGGCCTAGGGTTTATGGTCTGATTTTTCGAGCAACGTACCCCCCCACAGCCGCAGCTAGCCCGGACGCCAGCAAGCGCGTCGCTCCAGCTCGAATTTCAGCCACCAATTTGGACGTAGGTGAAATTGGCCCACTGATTCCCGTACCTTACCTTTCCCGTCGAATATTTTGACTTTTTCAAGACAAAATATTCACTCCACGGCCTCCGTTCACAACATACGTATAGCTAATGAAACCTTTCGGACTATTGTAAATTTATCATAATAAACGATGTTTGTGGTAATCTAATAGATTTTTCTTCTGGTCTATAGATGACTTCAGACTGTTATATAATGTACGTTGGATTACAAATTTTAGATTTTTTGAGTTTTTTGTGTTTCTGTTTTTTTTTTTACCAAAAAGGTGTGATGACTAAAGGTGGGTTTATGCGACGGGTTGAAAATTTCAGTAGTAGCGATGTTGAGAGTTGTGTTCTGTTCAACTTTTTCATCGACACTGGTAAGCGCCGAACACGTAAATTCACCATAATACTCGTAATCGGCAACTGGACCAGATCGCTACTTTGGCTGCTGCTAAACAAAGCGAATTAAGGCATTGATGGTATGATAAGATGAAAAACTTGCATTGCAGTTGAAAATATGTTATACTATGTTCAGAGTTTCAATGCGTCATCATTTTATTGATGTTCCTTCTACCATGACTTAAATTTTAAATCTACAACCTCTATGTTGGTGACATCGTACCCATTAACTTTTTCTTGTAGTTTGCTTCACACGAAATTTGGGAATATTAGAATACTTTTAATTAGGAACATGAAATAATTTGTTTCTACTTTAAAGGTCATTTCTTTCGTCATGTGTTTGATGTATGATATAAAAAACATTCATTTCTTGGAAAAAATAATTTGTTGTTCCCGAAAAAATGGTATAAATATTTTTTAATTTGCTATTAAAGGAAAAAAAATACTGGACAAACTTCTTTCTACGGTAACATTTATTATTGTACGGAAAAAAACTTGAAATGTAAAATGGCTTATTAAAATGCTGATGACGCATATTACTATCATCGCAATTCTTTAGTGATTTTCTTAAGAAACATTCAAATTTTGCCAAAATTTGTTATTCCTTTCTTTAATGATAACATAGCATTATTATTATTAATATCTATTTGCGGATTTTGTTTTATAATTCTTGTTTTGTATAGTTCAGATGAATTTATGAATCATGTAATTTATTTAAATTTCTTCTTTTTTTTCAGAGCAACAATAGCGATCCTGGCGCAACGCGAAGAAGGTTTAGCTCCTGCGAATAACTACAATCAAAATGTGATACAAGTGCCTCGATTAAAAATGACACGAGTTCATATTCCATTTACTTTTAAGCTTATGGAAGCTGGAAATAATTCGCTTGAAGGTACTTTTTTAATCTGCTTATACGTTTAGCTAATCCTCTCATATGAAGTGATCTTTTGGACTATTTGATCTGTAATTCAGTCAACTCCACTTTCGGTGAGGTTCATTGATTTACTGTAACCTGGTATAATTGATCGATTAATACCAAAGAGGGAATCGTACCTGTATGGTAATCGTGCTATCAAGCTGAAAAGAGTATTGAATTGTTAGACAGAATATTAGAAGGATAAAAAAAAACCAGGTCCAATGTCAAATATTTGACTATTTTTGCCGCCAAATATAATGTAATCGTCAAATTTTTGTTTGTTAAATTATTTTATTTTATTTAATTTGACTAAAATTTTTGGCAAATTGTTGTGGGATTTTTAAAATTTTTGCAAAAGATCTGACAGTCAAAGTGTTTCGAAACAAATATATCGAAACAGCGGTAATGATTTTGCGTTATCTCTGAATGCGCCGAAAGGATACAAGCTAAATGCAACTCTTGATTCTCAACGAACTTCTAGAAAATGGGGATTCCCAAAAGAATGAAATAGAAGAGTACTATTTAGAGATAATATTTTTCGTAGCCTTAATGTTTAGATTGAAGTATACTTAATTTTTCAGTTGCAATATCGTCGGTTTCTGTATCGGGAGATTGATATATTTATTGGTCAATATTTGGCTACTATACCGGTTATTTTAACAGCGTGGAGGGCAGAAACTTAGATAGTCAGCAATACAAGTTGCAGTTGTTCTTTGTCTCAAGAGTATACACTAGATCAATTTTTGAACTTGGTTTCAGTAAGTTACAGAACATTATCCTATTAACTTGGGTAGGCAGATAAAACCGGTTTTTGATAACATTCAGGACACCATTTCGTTTAAGTATTACAAACCTTTCAAGTTTTGTTCGGAGGTTTGAAGGGATCACCCCTTTCTAGACGTGAAACTAAAGCCTGATTTTTTTTATATTGGAGTACGGGGGTCGGAACTGTACCTGAAATAAATCGGCGCGACTAATTTTCGAGCAACTAACCCTCCCCCACCAGCCGCAACTAGTTCGGACGTAAGCAAGCGCATCGCTCCAGATCGAACTTCAGCCACCAATTGGGACGTTGGTGGAATTGGCCCACTGTTTCCTCGTACCTTACCTTTCCTTCGCATATTTTAACCTTTTCAAAAACAAAATATTCACTCCAAGGCCTCCGTTCCCAACGGAATACAGTGGATTTCCCAGTATTAGAACACACATTCAAGCTATTCAAGTCAACATCCTTCCGTAAAGTCTTGGAGCAAGTATTATTCAGAGAATTTCAGTTTCAGAGCGATATTTTGAATTTCATCGTGTGCTGATAACAAACTATGTCTAACGTCCAATCCCTCCGGCATACTCTACTCTCGAGCAGAAGATCGGACGATTGTTCTTCCTTTCTCGAAGCGTGCGTGGAAATGGTTCCTATTAGCTCTGAAAAGCCCTTATATGAATGTAACATTTGTATGGGAGTAAAGAACCATTTTCATGGATACAGGGATTAACTTCCCAATTTCGTCCGTAAAACCGGGCCAGGCAGAGAAAATTCGAAGAGTTTATATCAAAGTCGTCTTGATAAATGGTGCTACATTTTTGTGATATATTTTTTTGCCCCACCGACGCATGTCACTACAAAATCAATTTTTTTATCTAAAGTATTTTTACATAAATACCTAATTTAATTTTTTTCCGTAAGCCGCTCTTGCGATAGAAAACCCTTTATACAAAAAAACTGCCCTTTAGAAGTTAATTGTTGTAAAACTCACTTAGTATACTTATATATAAGCTCAAATTTTACTTTGTAGTGAATCATCGAGTTATTTTGACTCATCAGAGCGCATGTTATACAAAATCCGAAACGCCCTAACAGCTTCAACCCATTCCTCAAGTTGTTTCTATTACACTAACGCAACCTGTTATAGCTCAGATCAGCCTTTTAAGACTACCAAACGAACTTCCCGATTGGGGCCAAAACGCTACCTTAAACTACAACTATTGAGGCCATGTCAGATGAAAAACCTTCAGTGGCATCATACAGCGTTCTACCCGAGTCGGGTGGTAAGTATGGTTGTCTTCACAGACTTCTCTGACACCGAAAAACATACCAACACACTTTATTTTATATAAATCGCTTAAAGATAAACTTAGTTTGTTTTAATTAAAATAATTTGTCTTTATTTCAGAAATCAAAATTATCATCACCAGTCAAGTGAAATATTCAATTCAAGCATTTTGGGGTGTATCAATTCGTGATTTGCACATGTTTCTATGGAAGTCATGGCAAGAAATTAAGGATCAATCGTATCTAACAGACAGTGCTATTTTGACTGACCAATACTATAAGCAACTTGCAATTGACCGAAGGTATATTTCGAATTTTTTCTTATTTAATTTAATTTAATATCTAAAATCCACTCAATTAGGGATCAAGGACCACATGGCGAGCAACAAATAACATTACGATCACCTAAACCGTCAATGGTATTGGGAGCACCACCGCGCCTTGCATATCCTCTGGTCTTGTTCCTAATACGAGATGCCGATTTTAATGCCACACATCCGGATGAAACAGTGAGAGAAATTTAGAAATTAATTTTTTCAATTATATTTTATAAGTGTGACGGGTTGCATGATTTATCCTATATTTTATCCTATTTACCATAAAAAAATTATAATGAAAACGAAATTAAATTACAATAAAAAGCAATTAAGTGAAACGAGCTTACTACTAGAAAATAACCGAATAAAATAAATGCATGATGTTGTTTAGTGGTTTTTTAATAGGTAAAAAACTGTTTTTCTGACATTGAACCTCACCAAACTTTACATATATAATTACGTAACACCTTTGAGGGTCATATTGTAGTAACACAATACTATTACTGTCTTGTTCATTTTTATTAACCCATAGGCTGTAAAAGATTATTGCATTGTATACTTCAGCGTTACACGAGTCTAGTACATTACTCGTATCTTAGCAATTTTTGCAACCTGAAACTAATCATTCATAAAGTTGTGCTCACGTGGATCAAGTCACGTAAGGAATGAAAAGATCGGTACAACGATCACGATTAAATGATTGTGCATCCGTTACACAAATCAGATCATTCCCAATGTAGTCACATCTGAAGATTTTATGGTTATTATGCGACGTCACTAACTACCATTAAGAATTCTTATTCTCGACTCCGGTATTTCGAAAATATGCGATCATCCGCACGTAGTCCAAGGCAGGATCATTTTATGTTGTATTATTTTTAGATTGATTGATTTGCGCGTAAGAATGTTGCGCAAGGAGTAGACAGAATGAAGTTAATGTAATGTACAAGTATTTTACTGGCTTATAATGATACCTGTCATGTTTTAATATTGATTTTTTGTTTTAAATTCCTCAAGTTTTAAACCTATACGGCAAAAGAAGTTTGAGTAAATTGGATTTATGGTTGGGAAATTATATGCATTTGCCAATGTATGAATTAAAACGTGTAGTTGTTCATCTCAGTTATAGTCACTAAATAGCTAATTTATGAAAAACATGTTTTCCAGGTTAAATTACTGTTGGATCTATGCTAATTTATGTAAAATATATTTCTTTATTATTATTTATGTATATTTTACTCAAATTGATTTAATTTTTCTTTTTATACTCGTATCCAATGAGTAAAATAAAAATTAAATAGTGGTATCTTTGAGAATACACAAAACTTCGTTTTCTCGAAATTCTACGTAAATTAATATTTTTTATTGCATGTTATGCCTGTCCCGCTCATAGTGATGACATAATTTTTCACGTGCTTAAATATTCGCTCAATAAATTCAAAACCCTACATTTATTCGATTTGAAAATTTATGAATGACCTCTGTAAAACTGGAGGAAGCAGTAATCATAACCTTGCGATTCAAACAACATATGTTTTGAAAATTTGATTTATTACCTTTTGGTGGATATGGTATGCTTTGAACCATTCGATTAAACATGGTGATAAAATCATAAAATTAATTTCTTTTAATGAAGTCTGGAATCACGTGGTGTAAATAACTACACAACCTAAATTTGGTCATTTACCATATTTACAATGCGGATATAGTTTAATGGTTTTTCTTATGTTTGAATAATTGTTAAGAATTTTCTATGATTTGTATAAATTGGATGTTCTATTTAAGGCAATCCAAGATTATTTTTCAACTCATATTTACATAAAGTCGTATTTTCTGTAGGTTGGCAAGGTTTATGATGTTTGATATAATTTACCTTGTTGAAAACATTTTTAATTACACAACTAACTCCCTCACATTTGATGTTAAAACTGATTAGCGTAAATACTGTGAAATTATTATAAAAAAAAATTATTACCTCCGATGAAAACGGAGCTAAGAAATAAGAACACAGCTGCGACTGTGTAAAGAGAATTTTGTAGAGAAATTCAGATTAAATAATTGTTTAGTTAGTTATGTTTTGTTTAAACAGATTAAGCTCATGTAAAATTTAATCTCATAAAATTTAATCTCATTACTAATATTAACTTTTTATGTAGTAGTTTTTGGAATTGTTTTGTTAAAATTAAGAGGGAATATTGAGAACTTCGGAATGAATTATGTTAAAAAGTTGAAACTTATGGCATTTAAGCACAGAACACGAACACAGTTTTAGTGGTCATGTACCTTGATAAACTCAAGGCATTCTGATTCAGATGTACCAGGTACGATGTTGCTTTTCACAACTCATAAACGACTAGATCATTTGGATAATATGTCTTCTGAACAAAAAAAAAATTGTTCTCTCAAACGTGTCACTCCGAAAAGTATTTTTGTTTATCAGAAAATATTATAACAATGAAAAGTTTGATAGGAAAATGCGACATTAAAATTAACTTCAAATGCAACATTATATCGCGTTGGAAATGTTGACCTAACTCGAATCTTGCTCTAAGGGGCTATTAACTTCAAATTGCCATTGATTCGGAAGTAAAGGTACCAGTATTACTGGTTCTGCTAGAATTGCTACCTACTATAGACACGTGGATTTTGATTTAATAAAAGACCACACGTGTTATATAGTTTTGACCCTTAATTAAAGAAATTGGCAAAACTAGTTTTTCTTATGAAATGGCAAACAGATAACTTCGTAAAGTGGACTCAACCAGTTCTATTTACGCATTGTATTTGGCTTCAGAAAGATGAATGATATAAAATGATGGTGAAATACTATGATATGATAAACTTGTAAGAATGAAGAGTGATGTGATCATCATCCTTTTCTTTGAATCGAAATTTATGTCCTTTGATCACATGGGGTCAGTGGCGGTCATATTGCTTTTTCAAGAGGGGGCCATTGAAGTTCAGTAGCTACTGTACAGAAAATAGGTGTGGTAGCTACCCGTTACTGCAGCGTGGATGGAAATTGTGCAAATGCTATGGTAGCTGCGGTTGGTACTGCTTGAAAGTATCAACTTTTCATTTCCGCATCTAAATCGCCAGATTTTGGCAACCGAATTTTAGAATATTAAAAAGCATTAACATCGCTCTGAAGGGATTTCTTTGACATCGTTCAATTTATCAGCTGATTGTATGATATCAAAAATTTGAACCTGTATTGTATGATTGTCTTTAAGTAATGGAAAATTGAATAGCATGGGTAGGAACTAGAAAATAAAATTAATTGCTTCCAAAGCTTGGTGAACATAATTTTCGATTTCAGTAGAAGTCGTTGTCGATCTCGATTTCGACAAAATTTGGAAGCCCAAACAGACTTCAAGATTTCGAGATTTTGAGAGTTTAGTTAAAATTCGAGATTTCGCCAAATCCAGTTTGAAATCTTTGGATGCAAATTTGCTGAGACCACTAGAAAAGTAGTGTATTTAGTTTTTATTAGTTCCACTTTCATACATATTTGATGAAACTCAATATTGGGCATTAAAATCCGAACCCTATATATTAGGCCCAACGAATAAGTGATCATTCCAGTTATTAAGTTACTACAATACTTAAAATCTACGAAAGAAATATTTTATATCAATGTAATTTATTAGGCTCATGTATCACTTAGTCTCCTTATTGAGTCGATCTATAGTAGTTTAGATAACTGCCACCATAACCTAACCTAACCTACTCTCCTAATTCAAAAATTTAAAAAACCAAACTCGGAAATTCTCATTTTGGAAACGAGGAAACGATACTATATAGGCCCTATGTCGATATCTTGGGAGTTTTGTTAATCTTATACAATTTTGGTTTCTTTCAGGTCATTGAGGCACGTATTCCCCATATATTACCGAGATGAAAATTAAATCGTATTTTTTTTACACTAATTCGAGCCTGCGAAAAAAATTCAAAATTTTTAAATTGAGTGATTAGCTTTTATTAGGGTTTAAAACACCCTTTTTACCCGAGTAGATTTCAAATTCATCCAAATATGCGAAATATATTAGAATTTGATAGAATCTTATCGAAATCTCGACATTTCGGCAAATCGAGTTTTAAATCTTTGGATGTAAATCAGTTATTAATATGTAATAGTTACTGTAAATACTCATAATTAAGTTCTTATAGCTGATTTACAATGCAATATTTCAAACTGGATTTGCAGAAATCTCGTGATTTCGACAAAACTATTAAGATCTACTGGATTACCCATAAATTTGAATAAATTTGATATCTGCTCTGGTGACTAGGTTTTGTGAAAACATAGTTCAAAATCCACTTAAAACGACCTGGACAGCAATGATATTGTGTTTCACTGCATTTACCACAATTTACGTCTTAATTTAGGTTTAGGATGCACATTATAAAAATTGTACAAGTATAACCCAAATCCAAATTGATAATTTTGAAATATTCTTAATTAGTACAGTCTTCTTTTCAATCAGGAGACAACAGACAAAAGAAGGATTAAAGAAAAACATAAAAGGAAATCTGATTTAATTGCATTATACTTTATTAAGTGCATTATACTTTATAAAGTGTATCTATTAATCTAATAGTCTCATATAATTATAAAATCATGGGTGACGAATTTGTTAGTGGGGGACCATGGCCCCTATGGCCCCCCCTCTATGACCGCCACTGCATGGGGTCCACTCTCGTTTTGAAATATTTGTAATGCCAACTTTTAATTTGCACTGCGGGTAGTGGACCCGTACAGATGTAACATATGGGCGCTTGGAAGCGAGTACAAAACGTTTCGATAGCACGAAGACTACAATTCTAATTTTGCGCTTTACATTTCTGGGAGTATACCACGGGAATTAATAATTTAATGAAAAAAAAGTTACACCCAGGTTATTATTAGATTTTTTTTACGCTTCTTCACACACGTTATTTTCACTAATTATAAACTCAACACGAAATTAACCATTAGCTCGTTAAAGAAAGATTGTTTAACTCAACATGACATTTCGTGCAGCATAGAAAATTCGACACAAAATTCTTCATGGACATAAAACATAATAACTTAATGACGAATTACACAATTACGACATTGTGAAAGAATCATTAAATAGAATATTGCAAAAGAAATATTTACGTGGCCGTATCGCATGAGTGCACCGACTTAAGATTACTGTTCTCAAAGACAAATCAATTTTTGTTTTCGGTAAATAAATTAAAGTATACAATCAAATTATTTCTTGTGTAGAAAAGTATTGAGGTAATCGTTATAATTATAAATTAGACACGGAAATTATAAACCAATTAACAAACTTAAGTATCAATTATTTACTATATAATATATAGAAAAAACTATTGAGTTTGTTATGTTTGATCATTTCATCTTATAGTTATTATCTTTTACAATTTTAAAAATATAATTTATTTTTTCAGGTAGTTCTAGTCAATGTTATTCATCTGCGAGATCCAGTTTGCCCACTTCCAACATCGATTTTGGCGCAATACCTGAAACAAGCCAACGGACAGCTATCGTGCTTAAAGGTAATTTAATACAACAAAAAAATTAGTCTTTCGTAGTTATTTTGTATAAACGGGCAAATTACGATGACAATTTTCATACTATAATTTTGAAGAAAAAAAAAATTAACCTAACTGGTTAGGCACAAAAAAATTTAATTTTAACAAAGCATGTGAGATGAAACAAAGAAAATCAGTAGTAATTGGTGGTGATGTTAGACTTTCAATCTTGAATTCCCTTAAGCAAGAACTGCATAAATGTACATAGGTACATGTATGAACGCGATCGTAGCCCACAAGACATTACGTTTTGCAATGCAGCACCGGTAGCTAACTAACTTGTATACCGGTTTTAAGGTAATTTCATCAACAGTTACAAATTATGCAATTTTCTCAATTCTTCTTTGAGCGTTCTCGTTCATCTAGGTCATTCGTTGACGGATTTTTTTTTCTCAAATCTCACATCCGTTGCCGTTTACGAAAACCATGAATTTTAAAATAGTATCTGGTTTTGGTTAGAAAGTTAATAGGAAGTAGAATTTTAAATTTAAGAAGATGTTCGTGGGTTCAAACGGCTTACGCGTTCATAGCTCATTTTCTAAATTTAAAAATTATTGAAGATTCGAGTAATGTCAACATTTCCAACGCGATATAATGTTCCATTTGAAGTGAATTTTGAATGTCGCTTGAAGAATTTTACGTACATCTCCTTTTTCATATCTGGAAACACATAATAAATGTAAGTGACCTTTGAGGCACGGTCCAGCAATTGGATGGCTCTGTGTCGGCATTTGTTGCTCCATTTAAAGGGGAATATAACTCAACAAGATTGTTTGAGTCCCATTACTTCCAATGGTTTTTTTTATTCACGACAGTTCTCTACAGTTCATTGTCAAAAATATCCTGATTACTTTTTTGTATAATATATTTTGGTCAATTTGAGTTACTACCTGTGGTTTTCTCGCTTTCGTCTTAAGTGGGTCATCCCGTGTGACTGGTTCAAAAAATATCATAGATTTTTTTTTTGCATAAATTGCATCCAAGTATGGTGTGAATATGCGGGCGAAGTGATATTCCGATATTCGAAGCCGTTCGGAAGTTATAGGCCGTTATATTCTCTAAACTCCTTTCTTGTTTCGAATATAATGGTCAGTTTAGTCGCGTTTTTCTCAAAACGGTATTTTCCAAATTGGTAGACACGATATCTCGAAATCTATCGAACGAATTCCTTTGAAATTTGGTGAACTTATTCAGTACTCATGTAGAGACTTTGCAAACTGGAATAATTGTGATTCATCAAACCGTTTTTTTTGTCGACCTGAAGAAGTCGTAAAAAAGCACCAAAATTGACGATAAAAAGTTCAACAAGTTGCCAAAAATTAACTGTTCAATATTTTTTGATAATCCCAGTTCCGAAACTAGTTCAAACTTCACGGATTAAAATGCCGTTTGATTTATTATTTGAGATAAGCAGAACGCCCGCAATCGTGTCTACCGAAAAAAAGGTTTTTTGAAAATGAGTGACTTGCCGTATACCTCAGCAATGAGCGACATATTCGGGCTGAAATAAAGTGTGCTCAAAAAGTGCATAAATATGTGATAAAAATTTCACAGTTTTATCTTTATCTACTTCTCAAAAAAAAAAAATCCCAAAAAAGCGAAAAAAAAGAACGTTCACAGGGGTTGACCCCCTTAACAAGTCAAAATATTGGGACGGGTTGAAAAAAATTGTTTCTAATGTATTCTACTAAACATAAAAATAAATCTTAAGCTTACATTCGACACAACTTTGAGCATTAGTTGTGTTGTGACTAAGGTTGCCAGATTGGGCTATTTCCCGCGATTTGGGTTCAATTCACGGGTTCAAATTTCAACAAGCTACTTATAGCTTTTTGGGCTATTCGACCAACGCAAATTGTGTTATTTTGCTAGTTTACAACAGACCCGATTTATTAAAAAAATTAGAAAACTGAATTTCAGTCGTCTCTTGGGTTAAATCTTCTGGTGTTAACGCCTCAAATACAACGTTTGCAAATTATGTCACATCACAAATCCTCTTACCACTAAATTTTCGGTTCTCCAGTCATAGAAATGAAATAGTTCACATGACATCTATCTGGTATTTGCAAACTAAAATTAATTTAGAATCGGTTCATTATTTGTAGACTTTCTACAAATGAACCACTTTCATTAAAGTTATGGACACTCATAGAAATATTACGTTCAAGAGACTATTGATTTACCAATATTTATGACTGTCATAGAGTTCCTTTATTTTTTGCATAATTTATTAAATACTAGCTGCGTACAGCGGCTACGCTTACGTTTGTATGGTGTAGCTCCTACCGCGGCTACGCTCACGTTTACATGGTGCTATACTATCTTGCTTCCCGTTATTCAGTCGCTCCCGTTGCGCCCGTTGATCCCGTAGCTCCCATTTTTCCCGTTGATCCCGTTGCTCAAATTTCTCCCACTGTTTCCGTGGCTCCGTTGCTCCCATTATTCCATCCTCTATTCTCCATCCTCTATCCACCAATCCTCCATCTTCTATGCATCATCCACCATCACCCATCCACCATCCACCATCACCCATCCATCATCCACCATCCACCATCCTCAATCCTCTATCCGCCATCCTCCATAATTCATCCACTATCCTCTATGCATCATTACTCCAACTTTACTATTTGTTGCTCCCGTTACTCCATCCTCTATCCACCATCCCCCATCCTCCATCTCCTATCCATCATCCACCATCTCCTATCCATCATCCCCCATCCACCATCCTCCATCCTCAATCCACCATCCACTATCCCCTATCCAACATCCATCGTCCAACTTTACCATTTAGTAATAGGAACGCATAACTAATACACCGAAATCGAACGAACTGCCGCGAAACTATATGAAATACACTGAAATGTTGAAATAACCAACTGTTAAATGTTAACCATCGCGGGCGTGCCCTCAATAAATCACTAAAGTTTAATCGCAATTGGATGAGTGGTTTGGAGCGTATACGGGACAGATAAACATTCATTTTTATATATAGAGATAATTTTTACTGGATTGGTAGGTTACAGGCACGTATTGCAAAAATTTCAGTCCCTTCAAAGTTATTGTTACATGTGTACTCTGGCAATTCGAACAACTCACTTATTATTGATATTAAAGTTACCAGAGAAAAACAACAATCTTGCATTATTGTAGAAAGCTCTATATACTTCTCGCATGTTCTAGTCACTTCTCGCATGTAATAGGTACTTCTTCCGCGTTCCACACAAATAACCGAATATGATGGAAATTTCTTGACTCAACACATGCAGTATATAAACGCCGCAGAGCCGGGGGATACGTTTTTCTACTGCGATCTATAAACGAAAGTGTATTTTTCAAGTGATTTTCATCAATACCAGCGATCATGTAGTAAATTAAATTGAATTGTGTTTTACTTGAAAACTTGGCGAAATTTTTTTTCATGTATAATTTTACCTTTAATTTGCACCAAATATGTTTTTAAATAAGATTTTTAAAATGGCGATAAATACGAACTTATGTATTCACACAATAGTTATTATATATTACAGTGTTTCGTAAGAATTCTGGAGCACAGTTCGTCGTTCAAATCGCAACTGTGTTCAACACGTTTAAGTGGGTCTTTAAAATTGCAAAGTTGACCGCGGTATTTGGGCTACAAGTCTTCGTGCGGGTTTTGGGCTATTTCATACAGCTCACTCGGCGGGTTCTACATACAACTATCTGGCAATCTTGGTTGTGACTCTTCCTGAACTTAGCAGTTTTTGTAGATTCTCTGTAACAGTTTTAGTTGTTTCAAAAATAAATTTATATAGTAGTTCAGGAACAGATAGAACGAATAAGTATGCATATGGTGTACCTAGTTGGCTACTCGAAGAAGAAGGCAAAATCTCCCACTTTCAATTCGATACTGAGAACTTTAGGTGAATCACTTAAGCAAAATTTTCAGATTACGTTCGTGTTGTGTTCTGAAGTTATGCAATTATTATTTAAGATCGTTTGAACGGAAACCATCCATAGAACTAACGTGATTATGCTAATAAACTTCTCTTTACAACTCAACTCTCGACTCAGTTGTTGAGTTGTCGCCCAAACGCCCAGTTTTTTTATATGCATGGTCAGTTGTATTTGCTTCGACATACGAATATGTGTGCTGTTCGCAATACTATTCAATATTTGATTACATTGCGGAACAATGACTTTAACATCAGTTAGAGCACTACCATACCCGGCACACTCCCTAAATCTCTTCGCATTCACACAATTGTTTTTACACTTATCCGCATCAATCACGGAAGAAATTCCACTGAATAAAACCGTGGCTAACGTTCTCAGTTTGTTCATGTGGTAACTAGCCAAATGTGGGTAGAAAAGTTCAGATTATTATAGTACAGTGCGATTGCAAATTTTGGTCTATGCGCTGACTAATTTTGCAAGAAACAATCCACCAATCTCCAAACTAATTCGAGAAAAAAATCCATTTCCTGGCTTAGCAATGAGTTATAGATTGTTGGTTACGCGTGATGATTGCAAACAATTTTCAAGGAACTTCACTCGATTTTCTTCATGTTAATTCTTTCACCTGGAATCGTTGTAAACGTAATGCATGCAAAAATTCAAATTCCTGGATTGAAACGTTCTGTAATTATTAGCCAATATTCGTTTCGCTCATATCATACACGAGTTAGCTAACATACCACTAATAGCGGAAAGAGCAGCGAATTTTAATTTAAAATTTTTACGAAAAATGTCGTATTTTAAGCATTCCTCTAGCAATGCGTTTCCCAAGTTGGACTAGCCTTCATTATCTTTTTATACTTCTTTTTTTGTCTTTTATTTTCTACTCTTCTTTTTGCTCCTTTCTTTTAGTTTAAAGTTAGATGTATGGTCCGAATAGTTAGTTTTTTTTTGAAATAAATTTAACTAGTTCTAACACTTGCAAGTATGCATAAAACATAATTAACTGAAATTTGAAAGGCAGTTATAGTCTCATCACTTGAACATTGTATAAGCAGATCTATAAACACTTAAAAATTAAATAAACACGTATGCATAACCTTGATAGAAAGCTTTTAGATAGAAAGTTGTGAAGTTCTAGTTTGCAATGCTAAATTCGTTACTAGACAAAATCCTAACACTCCCTAAGGTACCTACTTAAAAAATTCACTCTCGGTGAAATGAAGAAAGAGAAGAACATGACTGCCTAAGAGATAATCCCAAATTCCAAGATACAGCCCGAGAGGTGCGACTCCATCAGAAAAGTAAGACATTCTTGAACAGCTCCTCACATAGTTCCGTCCAGAAACTGCACTTGTCATAGTACAGTCAATTGAACTTAGGTTAGGTTAGGTTTAGAGGAGTGAACTGTAGCACTGTGCCACAGCCCATCACGAGAGATCACTAAGGGTCCATTGTGTTCCCCTCGTATGAAACCGGACTCTTAATTATGGATTCCAAATGTTGCTCTTCTTTATGAAGAGAGCAGTTCTCCATAAAGGTATCATTGCAAGTTCAGATAAATCGGACAAGAAGAATTTCCTCAAGTATCGATATCTGGTACGAGCCAGACTTTCACAACCACACACTAGATGCTCCAGTGTTGGTTCTACATTCTCATCACCACAGCGACATAGATCAGCCATGGGTATTCCCAGTTTTTCTCCATGTCTCCCAAAAGGACAGTGTCCCGTTAAGACTACTATGAGTTGTCTACATGCGTTCCTACCCACAGACAGTATGAAACTAGAGTTCCTCTTATCAAGTTTCGGCCAGCACATTCTAGCCTGCCGGCAACCCGAAAGATTCACCCAAGCCTCTTCAGTTTGTCTGAGTGCTTCTATGTCAATCATTCCCTTTACACGTTCAATGGGACATAGAACCGATTCATCAGCCAGCTCTATGCTCATCTCCGACCCCTTTCTAGCGAGCTCGTGTGTCTTATCATTTCCAAGGAAGTCACTGTGACCAGGGATCCAACAGATTTTTAGAGTATTGTTTAAACCCACCTCTTGCAAAGTTCTTTTACATTCGCTTACTAGTCTAGATTTGGTTACGTGCGTATCAACAGCCTTTATATAAGCTTGGCTGTCAACGTATATAGTTATTGCACTATTCACACACTGTTTCTGCACAATTATTTCCGCTGCTTTTGTCAATGCAAATATTTCCGCCTGAAACACACTCGAGCTATTGAACTTAGAAGCACTGTTCCTGAATCGTATTAATTCATGTAGTTTTCTTATCCAAAACACTAACAAACATACATACATATAACTTTCACTTTATTTAGAAAAGATTAATTTCGGCAGACTCCTGGTAACTTCTTTAACTAGTTCTTCGTTCCAATTAATACCAGCCAATGCTGCATTATTAACTCATTTGATTTATTCTGATTAGATTTTCACGATTCAAATTTATACAAAAAGTATCGCGATTTTACAAATGTGGTGGGTTTTTATCAGGAAAGTAATTTCTTGCTGACCTAGAAAACTGCTGATCTTCGAATCAAGTTCGTTGTTTGTTCTTTTTGTACGTTCACTTTCGGCGCAACATTTCTATAACTTTCTCTACACCTTATGAGACCTACTATTTTTATTTGATTTGTTGTAATAGGAATATTAAATTAATCACCACACATAAATTTTTTTTATGTATACTTGTAGCAACTTTATTTAGCAACAAGTGAATCAAGCAGCTCTGATGAATCTGGATCAGCAGTACAAACCAGTTCCTTATCTTTGGCAGAACCGGTAGCATGTGCCGGTTCGGGAGGTCCACTTTTATGCTCAGATGGACCACAACCGGAACAAGTATGCATAGTTTGTCATTATTTTCCACTTTCACGTGCATTGCTACCGTGCCGACATACATGCATATGTGCGATATGCTTCGGTAAGTTCGTATAATTAAATTCTTAAAAGTCATTTATAAACTTTTATTGTTTTTATTTCTACAGCGAAATTAAACAGATGTCCAATGTGTCGGGCTCCGATTTCGAGCTACTTCTGTATACGATCCGAAGATTATGTTCCGCCGGGAGCATTTGAGCAGCGCTCAACGAAAGCAAAAAATACCGTCCACTGGTTGGACGCACTGAATGATAGACTGACCGATTTTTTGGGTTTTCGATAGTATTTCGTATAAAAAAAAATCAATTTTTTTTTGTACATATCATTTGAACTAAATATTTAAGTATTTATTAAAACTGAAAAAATAGTGAATGCAAGTGAAAATGACCATTCAAAACTGATAGAATTTTAGAATGAAGTGATTGGCAGCGTTAAGGTTTGAGAGCGCTGCCACTGCTAGTATTAATATTAGATTTTATGTTGTTGAAATTGTTTACTACCTTTTCCTTAAAATTTGCAATGATATAGCTTTAATTATACGTTTCTAAGTTTAAGTATTTACAAACACGATAATAACAACACGACAAGCCGCCTACAAACGCAAAAATTCAAAATAAATGTTTTAAATTTTAGTATTTCTTATTATTTATCAATTTCTTAAAATATTTGACGACCCAAATATATTAAATTGTCTTTCTTGCCGCAAAAAAAAAATTTAAGGTTTAGATTTTTTTTAATGTAGTTTAAAAAAATAACTGAAATTTATAATTTAATTGTTATTCCTGCTGTACTTCTGCTACTTATGTTAGAAAATATTGTGTTTAAAATAAATATAAAAACAAAAATTGTTCATGAATTTCTTATTTATTCGATAGTCTCCTATGTTTGTTATTTTAGAAGATCCATTCTAAAAAGCAGACCTACGTTCAACCAAAGGCATTCAGTATAGTGAAGACTTTGGATTTTAATATCTTCCGCACCAATTACAGCAGGAAGATAAAATTTGGTTTTTGTATATAGTATTGTAAGTGAAGTCTTCTGAATGTTAACTTTTTGAGGAGGGAGGTAAGGCACAAAAGTGAGGGGCTATTCCCTTCAAAAAATTAAATTTGTATGTTTCAAGAAAAGTACCAGATATGATCTTAGATATTTTACAGGTTTTAGGCCCAGTAGACTTCTAGCAGGGAAAACAATTTTGAAGGTGTGATTGTAGGGGGCGATGTCGGGAGAAGGTGAAAAGGAAAAAAATCTGATTCTTATTTTTCGAGAACCGCAAAGGATAGAAAACTAATAATTTTCGACTATATTGAGGGCATTCTAGAGAAAGAAGGCAGGCACTTTAAGAAGGAACGGGTCTGGGGAAGTACACCTGTGCAATTTCGCACCTACCACCTACACATTAAATAAGGAAAGTGTAAATGAGTAAGGGAAGATTATGTTAGATTTAAACAACGAATTCAATATTTATCGGAAGGGAAAGGACCGAAGAGTTAATCTGTTTTTTTATTTTAGCTCATACTAAGTAACCAAAAATATATATAGTAAGATTTGTACATTTTAGTAGGTAAGAAAAAGGGTAGTTTGTAGAGTCGGCAGAAAAGCCGCATATACCTCCCATGAATCCATAGGAAAAGGACGATCGGTAAATGTCTGCTTTGAAAATTTGAATGACAATGTATGCAATTATTGTAAGAGGAAAAGAAGAGTAGTTTGGTAAATTAGAGCAATTTGGATCCTAGTAAATAAAGCATAAATAGATCGCTAAATCTATGCGTTATGTAAGGAGGAAAGGGTGGGTGTTGTTAGATTTGAAAATAACAATGGGATTGAATAGAACTTACATACGAGTATATCGGACAATGAAAAGGATAGTAGAGTAAATCTGTGTGATTTCGCACCTCGTAAGTTTGGGCAAGGGTAGATGGGGTAATTCCGTAACATCTTGGTTTTGATTTTCATGTATATTCGATTTTGTATTCATAGTGTCTATACCGTGTTACAGTTTTTTTCAGCAATCAGATATTCTGCAATAAGCTAATAATAGTACATTTTCGCAATCATATTGACATTCAAAATTCAAATACCGCAATGTTTTCGTTAGCTTAACTTCACCAAATATAGTTATAAATCTCCATTCGATGATCATTTCATGAAGATTCTTTTCCAACAGGCACCAGCTCGCCATGATACAGTAGATATTAGTTATATTCACGTATTAGTTTATAGTACTGCGTAATGAATATATTCGTATTAGGTGATATCACCATATATCGGTATCAACCCATCTCTACATGTGATACTTCTTTCGCAAATGCATAGACATCTGTTAAAGACTCAAGGCGGAGCTGATGTAAGTTCTCAAATATACGAACTTTATGCACTCAAAAATTAAAATTAATAACCAGAAATGCCGTAAGTTAGATAGGTCAGTTCTCGCCGGTTTAGTGATAACCCTATCCCCGAAAAAAACAGTATTGCAATCTGTCTCAATAGAAATATATAAGCGAATTAACGTAGAATTGTTTACGGCGCTCTAAACGATATTTGCTGCTTTCGGGTCCAGGATAAGTAACCGAACGAATCTAGTGGCTAGATTTGAGTTCAGAAGACTATTTGGCCTGTTATCTTAAAAAAACGAAACAGGATCTTTGAATACCCTACTCCTTTTAAATTTCTACACCTCAGAATCTTTATTAAATTTGAAAATCTCCAGCATGCTGCGATTGAATAAGATAATTAAAATCAAACATTTTACGTCACAAGGTTTTCTAATAAAAATGGCAAAAGCAACGACAATTAAAGAGGCTCTAAAAAGATGGGAAGAGAAGAACGGTATGCAAGCCGTCGATGCTACCGATATACAACTTCAGTTTCAATGGCCACCAATCGAAAAAATGGATAATACACTTTCAACATTAAAAAATTGCCAGTAAATATTTATCGCTTCTACTTATCAAGGTGGGTTTTAATTGAAATTAAATATCACAGAAAGTTAAGTTTATCGACGAACATGATCGATAAAGTAGTTGGATTGAATGGCATGAAGAATCTGAAAATCCTCTCACTTGCCCGGAATTATTTAAGGTCTCTTACTGGGATAGTAAGTATCGTGCTAGTTACATAACATTAGATCCCAATTCCATTTGTTCAATGTTATAGGAAGCGTTGGGCGATAGTCTCGAAGAACTCTGGGTCAGCTACAATTTAATCGAAAAATTAAAAGGAATCGATTCATTGAAAAACTTGAAAGTACTCTACATTGGAAATAATATGGTTAAAGATTGGACGGAGTTTAATAAACTTAATGTGTTAACAAAGCTAGAAGATCTGCTATTCTTAGGTAATCCTTTGGCTGAAAATATGGACGAAAATGTTTACAAGATGGAGGTTATTCGACGTTTAGTAAACATCAAGAAATTGGATGGTGAACCGATAGTGCGAGAAGTTTAATTCTTCCTTTAACGAAATTATTATATTTATAATAAAAATATATTATAATTGGTATTTTTTTTCCTAAGAAAACATAATTTTTGATATTTTTTTTCGATTTCTGTTGAACTACTCCGGGATCGCCTCAATAGCACAAATTGCCTGGCTCCCAGGACATGTGGGAATTCTGGGTAACGAGAAAGCTGATAGTGCAGCAAAAGAAGCTCATCGTCTGCCTCTTATTATGGATACGCCTCCTTTACACCTGCTCATGCGGTATGTCTATAAAGAAAACGTAAGAGATCCTGCAACCGCAGCATGGGATAGAAGCAACTCATTTCTACGCTACCATAACCCCGCAACGACTCGACCAACTTACCATAACGACTTCACTAGGCCTGAATGCATCGCCATCATGAAAACACGAGTAGGGAAACATCTTTTCATACATCTCTACAAACAAACACCACCAGAGACATGCATCAACTGTCGAACCCAGTTAACCATTCGGCATATACTAATTGAATGCCCACTTTCAAGGATTTTCCAAACCTCCACGAACGACTCTTCCACTCGTCTCCAAGACATACTCGCCCCCAGTGACAGGCATACTTTAAGTCGTATTAGGACGGCTTTCGAAGCTCACAACGTTTGCTTTCTCTTACGTTCCCATCTGAATTTATTTTCTGGGCACTTATAATAAATAAATAAAATAATTTTTGATAGTTCCACAATTTTGGGATCTAGAAAAATACATAGATAGATATCATTCGGGATTTTCATCGCGGCTTCTTCTGAAGCCAGGCAGTTACTTGGTTCTTCTGTTACAGATTTTAACATCATTTCCTTCTCTTATATCTTTGTGATAGGCTCACGAGCACCCATTAGAGATTTTTTAATATTAAACCCACTGGGTAATATTCAAAACAAAACTATGTACAATTCGAAATGATGCCCTATGTGTAAATAGAATAGCATCCCAGTGTTTTGGGTATATTATTTTGATCAATATATTAATCCGTTGCTATGCATTCTTTTTGAACCACTTATTTGATCGATAAACAAGTGACACAAAATGTCGAAAGCAACTACAATTAAAGAAGCCCTTAAACGTTGGGAAGAAAAAACTCACAAAACAGCCACAGAAGCAACTGATATCGCTTTGCAGTTTCAATGGCCACCAATAGAGAAAATGGACAATACTCTTGGAACACTAGTCAACTGCGAGTATGAATTGCATATTTAAATTGTTTTTCGAATTATTAACTGCACTCAATTTTTTTTCACAGAAGATTAAGTTTATCAACTAATTTAATTGAAAAATTCTACGGTTTAACGGGAATGAAAAACCTTCGAATTCTTTCTTTATCGCGAAATTACATAAAACAAATCTCCGGATTGGTAATCGGAAATTAAATTGGTTTGATTAAAAGGAAATCATATATTGTTTCGTCAATAGGAAGCAGTTGCTGATACACTCGAAGAATTATGGGTCAGTTACAATTTAATTGAAAAACTCAAAGGATTGAGTGCACTAAAGAAACTCAAAGTGCTCTACATGAGTAATAATCTTCTGAAAGATTGGTCCGAATTTAATAGGCTACAAGAAGTAGTCACTCTTGAAGATCTATTGCTTGTTGGCAATCCACTAACGGAAGGATTCGATGAAGCGACATGGCGCGGTGAATGTATTAAAAGACTGCCGTTCATCAAGAAATTAGATGGTGAACCGGTCGTAGTGAACGAAGAAAATTAAATGTCCATAAATTAAGTACACCGATTGTAATTGGTGAAAAAATATAATTATTCGATTTTAGATTACATAGAACTACGAGTAATATTCAACTTTCATATCGTTCAACCCCAACTCCTCATTTTGCTCAAATGTTCGAGTGTACTTTGTAATGATGAGACCCTCGTCTGGTGTATCGTCATCGTTTAACGATTGTACATAACTATTTCCAGCAGGATCGTCTAATACTAGTACTACACTACGTTTCAAATTTATCACGTTTGTTATTTCATCTGTAAACCTGTCGAAATGATGCCCTTTATTATACGAATTACAGTAAAAAAAATTATCATTCACATACTTTTGCATCCTTTCTTTCGTTTCATTGTCCTGCGAGTCTCGAAACATCATTCCATTTTCTTCCAGTTGATCGCGCATTGCAACCAAAATTCCTTCGACAGTTGTAAATCGGCCACCTAAAGCAAACGCACCAACTTCACATTCCAATTCGACTATTTTCATGCTACACGTATCTGACTGAAACAAAAATGAAAAAAAAAACAAAATAATTATTCCTGCTTGGAAGATTTAATTGTATTTTTGAAGTGATTGAAAACCGTGCAATTTTTTTCCGTTTCTCGGTCTCTCATGATTTATTGGGAAAGATATTCCAGATTTCTACAGAGTGGTTGACGCGAAAAGTTGTGTTGTTAAGGGCTAGGGTTTAAGGCCTGATAATCGAGCGACGAACCTAAATTTGTCAAATCAAAAGAATCATTCCGTGTCCTTTATTCACAATAAGTACTGAACGGAAACACACAATAGATATGGTTAAGTTTTGGAGACCTTTACAGCATCGGGCAACAAAATTGTCATTAAGAAATGTCCCACAAAAAGGTAATTTTCCATAAAATTTAAAAGAAAGAAATTAATACCATTTTTCACTCGAATGTTTTAGTCGCAACTTAAATTTTAAGCATTTCAGAAAATAACCGACGAAGAACGGGACGAATTTGAAAGCAATCGGCGGCTAAGCTCTTTTAAAAATATATTGTTGGTTTAAATGGGATTAAAATTTTCTAAAATTAAGCGGCGGCTAAGAAGAGTTGAGTGAAAACTAGTCTTCACTTCTTTCTCTTAAATTTCACGGAAAAATGCAACAAACAACTTTGTCATTTCTACTATCAGAATAATGTTCAAAATCACCTTTTCTCCTCATAAATATTTTAAAAATTGTTTATGCTCTCCTTGACCTTTTATAATAAACACCCCGATTGATAAAAATCATCCTCTGAACAGACCCAAGAAAAAGTGGCAAAACATCTCCGAACAGGCTCTGGATTAGAATCCACAAGGCAGATGGGGAGTGGTTCATCCAAGAAACACAACGAAACGAATATTCAAGAAGAATTCAAGTGCAGGTGAAAGATAAAGGCTATCGCCAAGAATCCTGACTTGTGAAAGAACAGTGTTGCTACACTGTGCCCCCGTCGATAGCCACACGTGAAGTAAAGAATCGGGTTGGTTTTGCGAATAGTAGCTTCACAACCGCAGCTAGACCGAAAGCTAACAAGCACGTAGCTCCGGCGCGCAAGTAATGTGATCGGAGTAATTATTTTGACTCAGACACGTTATTTCGCACCGGGGTTAGTAATTTGGGATATTTCCGAATCATGGCAGACCGAGAAGCGTTGTTGTTGCGCGGCTGCAGAAATTAACGCAAACTTGAACTGTAGATCTTTTTCCTTAGGATTTGCGATCGATCAAACTGTTCGTCAGATTGAACTGAAGTGTGCGGATCCCACAGTTCGATAGGATTTTCGAAGGACAAATATCGATTTGTATAGGATGCTATCTTGTCGACGATTGTGTGACGACTGTGTCTAAACTTTTAGATCAACCTGCCGTCTGTGGACGCATAATCTAACAGCTCAAACTCTTCGATTTATCTGACAGGTAGAACTAAACGTGTATTAAGTCCTAACTATATTTACTATCGAAAGTAATTCAGAATCGATTAAAGCCTTATACAGAAAGTATTATCGACGAATACCAAGGTGGTTTCAGAACCAGACGATCTACTATTAACCAGATATTCTGTCAAACAAGTGCTAGAAAAATGCTGGGAGTATAACATTGAAGTGCACCAGATCTTCGTGGACTTCCAACAGGCTTACGATAGTATAGACCGTAATGTGTAATATAAAATAATGCTTGACTTCGGAATTCCATCAAAACTCGTCCGATTAAAAAAATGGCCATGACTGACACTGAATCTCAAGTAAGGATACAAAACGTGCTTACCCAAAGCTTCCGAACAGAATCCGGCCTGAAGCAGGGAGATGGACTCGCTCCCATGCTCTTCAATCTCGCCCTGGAATATGTCATCAGAAAGGTACCCGTTGATACCAGAAGTACCCTACTAATCAAGTCCACTCAACTAGTGGTGTACGCGGATGATATAAACATCATTGCCACGCGAAGGAAATCTTCCACTGTCTAGACTCAGCGGCAAAGGATGTCGGGTTAAGGGTCAATGAGAATAAGACCAAGTTCATGACCCAAACAAGAAAAACGCGCCAATTAGACAATATGACCATGGGGGAGTACAACCTGGAGAATGTGGATCATTTCTCATACTTGGGAGCACATCTTGTAATAGACGGCAACGAACGGAACGAAGTAAAACAACGGATCACACTATCAAATAGGGCATATTTCACGGTTCGCCCGATCTTAAAATCGAAAAATGTGCACAGGCAGAGCAAACTTCGCATATACAACACCATAATAAGACATGTGCTACTATATGCATGCGAAACGTGGTTTCTCACCTAAGCGTCTGATAAATCAAGACGCTTTTGAACGACGAATTCTTCGAAGAATTTTGGGACCAGTAAGAGAAGGCACTGAATGGCGTATCCGGCACAACAACGAGCTGTATAACACCTATGACAACCCAGCCGCATCGACTCTTATAAAATTTCGTAAGCTCCAATGAGCAGGCCATGTGGAGCGAATGAACGACGGAAGAATTCCCAAACGCACACTAAAAGGTAGAGCTCAGGGCAAACGACCGGTGAGAAAACCGCGGAAAAGATACGAGGACTCAGTTGACGCAGATTGCAGATCGCTTCTAAGATGTACAAATTGGAGGACGCGGGCGCTGAACCGAGATGACTTCAGGCAATGTATCCTGTAGGCCCTGGCCCGATTAGGGCTGTCATGCCATTGATGATGATGATATTTACTATCAACCTAGCAACATAATTGACTACTACCTGTTAAAATTTATTAATTCCCTAAGCTTCAATTTAATCCCAATTGGATTTTCTGCATGTACATACCTTCAAAACGTCTCGAGTCAGATCCTCCTTCTTCGTAATCTTAACTTCGAAAATATTTCCGTATTCCTCGATTCCACCGCCCGACTTAACTTCATTCGTTTTACAGCCGCATGCATCGCATACCGTAGCCATAATAATCACCTCCTTAAAATGCGGAATATTCGTAACTTTCATGTTGGTCTCGCACGGCACATTGCAGTTCGGACACATCGTTTTAAATTGCAAAACTTCGCCTTGCAACTCCTCGAGCGGCCAAGCTCCTTCCGCCAGCGGTTTCAAAAGTGAATTCTTCGGTTCTTCCGGCTCGGCACTTTCGTCACCCTCTTTCAGCTCCTCGTTCTCGTACATGCCCAACAGTTTGTCCTGATATTTCGATCGAACGAAATACTGTATCTTAATATCCGGATCGAGTTGTGGCGCGTGTAGATTTTCGATGTGACAATTACCGCTCATATCTTCTAGTATCACTGTAAACGGCTTTTCAACACGCTTCAAATCTCGCAGCGTTTCAATGAAGTCGTCGATTTGTTTGGCCGTTGCGGGATGATCCCGTCGACGCGGCTCTTGATCTTGTTCCAATCCGCTAATTGCCCGTTCAATAATACCTTCGATTGTAGTGACTTCGCCCTTTTGCGATTGTGCCGGTATCTCGAAATTCACCTCGGGAATTTTAATCGAGCTGTTGTCCGACTTTACAATACGACGATTTAAATCGTCCGGGGTAGATACGGTCAGCGTTAGGTGGCAGCCTCGTGGTTGTATTTCACCGGCCGATTGAATTTCGTTGTTCTGGAAGCCACAGTGATCGCAATGAAACGACATTATAATTACTTCCTTGTAGAAGGGGATTTTCGTGAGAAGAAGTCGAGTTTGGCCCTGAAAATTAAGCGAGGATTAGATACAACTTTTTTCGAGGTTTATTCACGGCGCACATCTTTAAAACAACTCATGCAAACAGACTCTATACTAGAAGCTTCTGGGTCCGGATCATCGGCATTTAAATCGCGAAATATTGGCTGATTTTCAGACATAATTCGTTTGGAAAAAACACTTTTCTGTTACGTTCAAAAACCGGGAACACGTTTAAGGAATCTCAGAAAAGAACTGTCACGAATAGTCTCGTTGTTTTCGTCAGCCGACACAAGTACACTGTTAAAAAGCAACTGATTATTTTGGTTTTTAAGTCTTTCGTATTTTCTAATTCTCAACGGTTGCGACAGTAAATTAACTACTACTGAATTACTTTTGAGCGCATTAACATCTTTTGATAAACAAGAAAGGGGATAAACATGAAAAAAACGAATTAATTCCTTATGAAATTCACTTTTCGGAACTATACCCACAGTGATTTTCCCGCCAAACGAAAACCTACTGTCAAAACATACGGTGAAATGGACGAGATCAGTATTTTGAAGAAACGAATTTTCACAGCATTCAAATTAAGTGGATTTTCAATACGTTCGTACGTGTAACTTTCTTCTAAAACGATTCGAAATTATTTACTGATTATTATTCTAGCGAGCCGTCTCTATATCTAGCCAAAGAGCTTCAGTCGCTGAGCGAAGACGAACGCGAACAATGGATCAACACAATCACGGAAAGTATTCAAAATCAAAAATTAACTTCAATAAATGTCGAACAGCAGCATATCGAGACGGCAATTAATGTAAATAATTAAGTTTAAGATTGAGCATAGCGTTGGAATCATTTTGGTAAAGCATCCGCTTGAAATTTCAGGAAATAAATCGCGTTGGACTTGATGAAGGCGAGTCGGTGTTTAGTTTGATAAATGCCTATGATGTTCCGCGGTTTGAGTACAATTTGCAGCGGAAAAAGTTCAACTTGAATACCGGACCGAAGAACTTCCTGCCAGGTGCTGATAAGAAGGCGAAGTATATAAGGGACAGGTCAGTTTCTAGGTTTATATGCCCCTAATTCATGTCAGTCGTTGGCAAGGGGCTGCGGGTTTTATGTTGCCTAGTGGTTACAGACTGGCGTAATCACTTTTGTTGGAAACAGTTACAGTGCCAGAAGAGGCAGCTCAAATACCCTTAGCTTAGTAATCGGGCCTATTGTGATTCTTCAATTTAATCGTGGAGTCCAGCAAGTAGCACCAGAAGTTCTGTGCTTCTGACTCCACAGCAAATGCTTAATTTGAATATACCGGTCCATAGGCACTTATTAAATCAGGTTTGACTAGTCTTATGGTTGCGGTATCTCGTGAGACCAAAACGCGATGAAGAAACAGATAAAACGAAAGATCTAAATGTAGAATGTACATAAAAAGTCGACTTCGGCATTCGTAGGAACGCCATAGTTCCAGACCTTAAGGTGGTCATCCCGTGTGACTGGTTCAAAAAACCAATTTTTTTTTTGTTTGCATAAATTGCATCTAAATATAGTGTAAAATATGTGGGCGAAGTGATATTAGGATATTCGAAGCCGTTCGGAAGTTATAGGCCGTTATTTTCTCTAAACTCCTTTGTTGTTTCGAATATAATGGTCAGTTTAGTCGCGTTTTTCTCAAAACGGTATTTTCCAAATCGGTAGACACGATATCTCGAAATCTATCGAACGAATTCCTTTGAAATTCGGTGAACTTATTCAGTACTCATGTAGACACTTTGCAAACTAGAATAATTGTGATTCATCAAGCCGTTTTTTTTTGTCGACCTGAAGAAGTCGTAAAAAACATCAAAATTGACGATAAAAAGTTCAACAAGTTGCCAAAAATTAACTGTTCAATATTTTTTGATAATCCTAGCTCCGAAACTAGTTCAAACTTCACAGATTAAAATGCCGTTTGATTTTTTTATTTGAGATAAGCAGAACACCCGCAATCGTGTCTACCGAAAAAAAGGTTTTTTCAAAATGAGTGACTAAGTTGCCGTATACCTCAGCAATGAGCGACATATTCGGGCTGAAAAGTGTGCTCAAAATGTGCATAAATATGTGGTAAAAATTTCACAGTTGTATCTCTATCTACTTCTCCAAAACAAATTTCCCAAAAAAACGTAAGAAAAGAGCCCTCACACGGAAGACCCCCTTAAAGAAAGGATAAGTATCCGTAAGGTCGCTGTTTTACCCGTTAATCGATTGGAGGTAATTTAAACAAAGAGATAACACGCGTCAATTGGCTGTTTTTCTAGAGAACCTTAAAGAAAAATGAAAAAAAAAGGTTTTTTTTTTGCCGTTACAGTTCAAAATATACTTATCCTTTGAAAACTCAATTCCAGATAAGAGAATTAGACTAATTACATTTTATAACAGTTGTTAAAATATTCCTATTAGTTCTACCTATCAAAATCTTACAGTTTACCAGGAAACTTGGTTTTTAGCATCCAAGTCATGGCTCTTCATACACAAATTTTGAAATTTGTATGGAATAGTCATGTTGTTTATGACTGCTATTGTTAAGATAAAATAAATATCTTTTTATTATAAATACTATTTTATTTATTAACACAATATACCATAAATATTATTTTATTTATCAACACAATATTTAATTATTCATTAAATTAAAATTATAATATTTAATTATTCACTAAATTACAATTTATATTAATGATATCTGATCACGTTCAAGTTACATTTCTGACTAAAATAATTTTCAAAATATTTATTTTGTTCCAAAAACATGCCAACTTCAATTTATTCAAAATAATGCATGAAGTTGCCAATAATTCAAACTTACAGTAAATAAACTGAGTAAAATAGAATTTAGACAAAAATCATAAAAATTCAATATAAAAATATTTACGTACGACATGACTGACGTACCACCACACTATGACCTTATGTTTTATGCATCTGCAGGACCTTGATTGTAGGTTCTCATGAAATAATACGCTTAGATCAATGTGGACAATGCACTAATGGAAATAAAATATGGAGTATCCCAAGAGTCCATCCTAGGACCACACGTCGTGGCCCGTTTATGAAATAAATTAAAAAGTTTAAGTAAAATGTTACGATACTGCAGCATGTACTTCAATCTTTTTCCTGTCTATAACTGTAGCCACTTTATCTATAGTGCAACATTTTTAAATAGGGCCATAGAAACGGTTATCAATAATTTACAACTATTTAGAAATGAAATAACAATAACAACGTAAAATAGACTGATATTAATTTGGTGTTGAATTCGGATATATAAAGTACACAGCAGCTGCAGAGCCGTGGCGGCTCGCCACATGAGGCTAGTGAGTCTAGTGAAAAAGTCATCAAGTTACTAGTAATCTTTTATTTTGAAAATATTACTTAATGACGTTCCGCAGTAAACCGACATCCTTACTCATATAGTTTTAGTCCGACAAGTCTTGTTTTAATATTCCAATTCAGCCTCACCTGGTAAGAAAGGAACGAGCCGCCACTGCCGGGTGCAGAGGACACCCGAATGCAAGCATCACGTTCTGGAAATGAGTGAATAAAATTACGCACGCTTCTATTTTTTTAAATCCTGCCAAAGGCCATTAAGTCGTGTCTTGGTTTGATGCTTCAATATATTTATCAAAAAAAATTTATCGTAATCATTCCTTTTCAAACTTATTACGAATTATATTAGCTTCGTTCCGATCTTCGCTTTATATTTCTTGGATGAATAACTTTTGAGATACTGCGTGAAGAGTGATTATGGTTAAAAAATTATCAGTCATCTAAAATTCAAAAATTAAAACATAAGCCAACAAAAAGTTCATAGAAATTTTATATTTAACAAATTTTGTTTAGGGTCTAATGTGAATCCTCGGTTTGCGACGTTGGCGGCACACTGTCTAATTTTTGAAACGAATACCCCGTTCGCTTTATTGTAGCTGCGATATTCCCAGGATATCACAGTCAGTATATGTGTCGAAGAAGGAACGAAGATTTGTTTTAAAGAAACCTGAAAATTGGTCCCGGCATTCGTGAGAACGCCACAGTTGGAACCAGAAAAAGGTATAAGCGTCTCCAGAAGAGACGTAAATTGCCTTTGAGGAATTTTTGCTGAAACGTAAAAGAACACGTAAGTCGGTTATACTTACTGGCTGCGTGTATTCCAAAGAATAAGACTGAGTTTCTGCTTGAAAGTAAAAGACTTTATTCGAACCGTTTTTTATTAAATGTATGCTAACGCGTATTCAAATAGACTAGACCTCCATTAGAGCTAGAGTCTAGAGCTAGTCTAGAGCTTAATAATAACAAAGTAAAAGCTTATATACTAAAAAAAAGTGCCGACTAACACGGAATTGAGTATCGTGTTCCGCTTTGGGAAAATAGTCAATTCTGTGTCACTCGGTTAACTTTGTTTCGGAATTCAATCCAAATCTTAACCGGGTCGCACTTTGCGTAACGGAATTGGGATATTCCGCAATATTTACTAATGACTAATTAAATGCTACGACTATGGTTGGTTGGTTGTTTGGTTTAAGTGGCAGCTCTGTCCTCTAGACGGAGCTCAATTAGCTCAATGGCCGTTTTGAAACCACAAACTGGTATTAAACCCGGATGTTAGGGGTTGTTGTGACTGGGGAATTTAAAGGATGAGTGCGAGAAAAACTGATCTGTTAAACCCATCCTGTACTGTCCAGGAAGAGTAATAACTCTCTAATTTTCTTAACCGAAATCTCCCTCAGGTCCCGGTAGAAGGGTTTGCCTAGTGCTCGCTCTCGGGCTCTAGCTAAAGCCGGACATTCGCAAAGGAAATGAACGGGCGACTCTCGCTCATTTGTGTTCTGGCAGCTGCGGCAGTGTGCATTAAACGGAATGCCCAATTTGGCAGCATGATCCCCAATTGGCCAGTAACCCGTACTAATCGCCGTGATTCTGGAGATGTCTGCCCGGGTCTTGTATAGAAGTTCGTCTGACTTGGCTCGGTTGTAGGTAGGTACGCGTGGCTGCCCGTGAGAACACGGACACACTTAGACCTAAAAGGTCCGTTGTGTTACCACAGGATCATCGAATCCGGTCCTACTCGTCAAACCATTTAGAGCTTGCAATGAAGCGTTGGATTCTCGCGACCTCCTTTGAGGCAAGGTCACCGAGACAGTTGAAGAAGTAAGCTCCAAGATGAGCTTTCCTTCTGGCTGAAAGAGCTGGACAGGTACAGAGAAGGTGAAGGACTGTCTCCTCCTCCTCCTCATCCAGGCAGCTTCTACAGAAGTCGTTTGAGAAGAGACCGAGTCTTTTAGCATGTCGACCTATAAGACAGTGTCCGGTCAGGACACCGACTGTGGTGCTGATGTTCGCCCTTTTGAGCAAAGTCAGCTGTTTAGAGCGTTTTAGATCCAGCTCCGGCCAGATCTGTCTCGCAGTGTGACATGTAACACCGTTTGCCCATCTTGAGTTGGTTTTCTCAATTGAGTCCAATCCCAGTAGTAGTTTACATGTAGAGAGAGGCACACCCAGATTCCGGTGTTCCGGCATAATCTGAAGGGTAGTACCGCGTCGAGCGAGTTCGTCAGCCATGCAGTTCCCTGGAATATCCCTGTGTCCTGGCACCCAGCACAGGAGAATATTGAACTGTTCAGCCATCTCCTTAAGAGATGATCGACATTCTGCGGCGACCTTTGATGTTGTCGAGGCCGATTCTAAGGATTTTATTGCCGCTTGGCTGTCTGTGAAAATGCTAATGTCCCTAGTAGATATTACATTACACCTCAGCCAGGACAAGGCCTCCTTAATCGCCATAAGCTCCGCCTGAAAGACACTACAGTGGTCCGGAAGGCGGAAGGAGCTGCTAATGTTAAGCATATCAGAGAAAACACCTCCACCTACCCCGCCTTCAGTTTTGGAGCCGTCCGTATATATGTGGGCGGACTCTTCCAACCGTACCGAATCCCTTTCCCATTCTAGACGGGTTGGGATGACTGTTAGAAAATTTTTCTCAAAATCATAACTGGGAGGGGTGTAGTCGGTGTTTTCAGCAATGTTATTGAAGTGATTCAATATTGTTGAGTGACCTGCATATATGCCAGTCCACTGTGCAGAGGCCCTAAGTCGAATGGCTGCATTGGCTGCCATTTGCTTGCCAAAAATGTCTAGGGGTGGCAGACTGAATAGCATGTCTAGTGCTGCAGAGGGAGTTGTTCTCAGAGCTCCACTGATGCATATGCATGCTGATCTCTGTACCTTCCCTAGGGTGGTGCAGTTAACTGCTTTGTCTAAGGCCGTCCACCAGACAACAACACCATACATTAGTATCGGTCTGATGACGGACACGTAGAGCCAATGAACTATCCGGGGTTGCATACCCCATTTTTTGCCAATGGCCTTTTTGCACGAGTAAAGCGCAACTGTTGCCTTCTTTACCCGTTCCTGAATGTTAGGTTTCCAATGAAGTTTCCTGTCCAAAATAAGACCCAAATATTTTGCACTATAGGTGAAAACTAGACTAGTACCATTCAGAGAAGGAGGGTCTACGTGAGGAATTTTATATTTCCTGGTGAAGAGGACTAATTCTGTTTTGCGTGGGTTCACACCCAACCCGCATTCAGCATTCACTCAGGGAGAGCACACCACCTTGTGGTGTACCTCTGCTGACAAACCTTCGAGAGGAGGACTCGCCCAGCTTTGTGTTCACAATCCTGGATGTTAACATCAAATTGATCAGCGCGCCAAGCGAGGACTCTACCTTCAGGATAGAAATTGCGTCAGTGATTGCTTCTGGTCTGACGTTGTTGAAAGCTCCCTCGATATCGAGAAATGCAACCATGGTGTATTCTTTAATACTGAGAGATTTTTCAATGGTGCGCACGAGCGAATGTAAGGCCGTTTCAACCGACCTCCCCTTCCAGTACGCATGTTGGGATGTTGACAGCAGTCGCTTGTCAATATTGTCGCGGATGTACACATCCATTAGTCTTTCCAGTATTTTCAGAAGAAAGGATGATAGACTGATAGGTCTGAGGTCCTTAGGGCAGACATGGGAGCTTTTTCCTGCTTTGGGTATGAATACCACTCTGACTTCCTTCCACGTTTCAGGAATGTAGGTTAGATCCAGGCAGCCTTTCAAGATAACCTTCAGCCAAGGAAGAATTATGTCCGAGGTCTGCTGGATTTCAGCAGGAATTATTCCATCCGGTCCCGCAGACTTAAATGGTTTAAAGCCTTCTATCGCCCAGAGGAGCTTGGTCTCTGTTATAAGAGCGTCAGAGTTGAACGGTGCATGGTTTCTTGTAATGTTTACCCGCTCCGACTCAACAGGAGAGCTACCAGGGAAGTGGGTGTCCAGGAGGAGATCAGTGGTTTCCCTACTTGAGGTAGTCCAAGATCCGTCCAGTCTCCTCAGGTAGCATGGTGTGGTTGGATTTTTAGAGAGAATTTTGCGGAGCCTGGATGCCTCGGATGAATCTTCTATTTCGCTACAGAAGAGTCCCCAGGATTTGCGCTGCGCCTTTCTCAGTTCATATTTGTATTTACGAAGTGATCCTTTATAGGAGTCCCAGTCGCAAACGTCTTTCGTGCTTTTGGCTTTGTTAAACAGTTGCCTACAGCATTTTCTAAGAGCCCCGAGTTCTGCGTTCCACCATGGCGGCTTATGTTTCCCTCTTGGCCTGCTCTCAGGACAGGAGTTCGACAATGCCTCGTTTAGGGCGCGCGTAAGGGTGGTGACCAGACCTTCGAGATCAGTTGAGCTACTCGGTTGGAGTGGCGGTATGGGAGGGAGTAAGCCGCTAAGAGTTTCCCTGGCTCGGTTGTAAGATGGTTAGGCTTTTCCATCTGGAGTTAGCCGCTGATTGGAAGTGGGAGAGTATGTCTCTCTTGACAACTCCTAAAGGAACGTGGACTAGTTCTGCAAAAGAGCAGGGAAGAGCGGAGCCCTTCCTGGCCAGTTCATCAGCCCGCTCATTTCCCACTATGTCTCTATGTCTCGGGACCCAGAGAACAGAAAATTTGAGCCGCTCCGCTAAACCGGCTAGTCTATTGAGTGGGCCAAAAAAACCAGCTAACAAAAAGGTGATAATTCGATATCGTTGGAGATCGAGGAAATAAGTAGTCGGGAAAAATGTTAAAAATGGCTTAAGTAGCCCGGTCGGAAGCTGAAGAATTTTTCAACAACGATTAATAAGGGCAGTCCAAAGAGCAGAGGAGAAAAAAAGGAATTTTTAAGTTGTATATAATTAAGTGAAATTGAAATCAATGAAACTGAAAATAACTAGGAAAGTTCGAAACAACTTTCTAGGATTTACCCATCAAATCAGCACTCATTATCGTCGATATGCGCTAATATTCTTAAAGGTGTACCAAGAAGTAGTGTCAAGCGAAAGCATAAAGTTCGAGGATCATGAAGATGTATGTTCAGCAATTTTTCAATCTTTTTGTCTCTACTACTAGTTCGACTATAATTTGTTTTATGTGGATATGAATAATTGCGATAGAAAATTCATTTAATTTTTCAAAATAGCTGGCTCTTTGGCCAATCCGTGCAAATTACATCATAGGTCTTAGCATGCACTGCAATTTGTAGTAACTCTCAAAAACTAAAATTTCGCACTTACTAAGTACAACAAAATTTGTAGGGTGAAGCAGTATAAAATTTTTTTAAGTTTCAGAGTAACTAGCTAATAAAGTGAAATAGTTTTTTTTATTTCTGGATCACTGCTCTTCAGATAATCGTGCGTTCGGTTAAACATCGTTTCGATAACCAAATGTATTTTTTGTCTCCTCTTTCCATTCCTCCTATATCTTCTAAAATTTTACCTGTAGATTATTGGAGCCGGAAAATTGGTCTCTATTCTGGTTTTTAGAAGACGATATGTGAAGAGGAAAATGGCAGCAAATAAAATATTTTCTTTAATATTTTTTTTCTTACAGATTCACGCTTCTTTATCAAAAAACGATGCGACATGAACTATTCTCGCCCGCAATCGATGGAACATCGACAAAAACGAAAAAATTCAAACTCTACTACATCGAGGTGTTACTTTCCAACTCGAAAGTGAGCGAAGCTGTTGTGCTCGGTTTACTTACACAACTTACCGAAGGAAAATTCTACATTGAAGATCCGACCGGTGTAGTGCCGCTCGATTTAAGCGATACCCGTTACCATTCCGGATTCTTTTGTGACGGTTCGTTTGTCCTGGCCGAAGGTAAATATCAGGACGGTGTATTAAAAGTAGCAGGACTGGGATTTCCACCGCCCGAATCAGCCGAAAGTAGTCGTGCTTTCTTCGGTACACAAAATACATGGGGTGGCCAATCGAAATCTCTACTGAAATATTCCGAACGATTACTCGAAATCGAACGGACAAATGTTGAAGCAACCATTGTTATTTTATCAGACGTACGACTCGATAATCCATTGGTAATGGAGAAATTGAGACAATTGTTTCTTGGCTATGACGATTGTCCGCCAATCGCAATAATTTTGATGGGCCCATTTTCGAAACCGGATGGAAATCTCTATAAATTGAAGCAACTGTTTAGCGATCTTGGTGAATTGGCGAACACATGTGATCGTCTGAAAAAACAAACCGATTTAATATTGGTACCATCGTCAGAAGATCCAGCCGCGCCGAATATTTTACCACGTGCTCCATTACCCGAAATATTAACTAGCGACTTGAGTCGGAAATGGCAACGTACAAAGCTCGCGACTAATCCCTGCCGTTTGCAATACTGTACACAGCAAATTGTGATATGCCGAGCTGATTTGGTGACAAAACTTTGCCGAAACACACTTCATTTTCCCAATAACGATCAATTGGAAGACCATGTAATTATTTGTCGCTCTTCGTTAGTATTTTATGGTTCCGAATTTGAAGTTTCAATTTCTTTTTAGTTTGCCCGAACGCTTATTTGCCAAGGTACATTAGCACCTGTTAACTCGATAGCTCTGCCTATCTATTGGGACTATGATGCCGTGATGTCATTGTATCCTCTCCCAGACTTGGTTGTCATTGGTGATCCGAGTCAATCGTTTAATACCACTCAGCATGATTGCACAATTCTGAATACGGTAAATATAAAAAAATCTAATGTATTTGATGAAGATTTCGTTATTTATTGTTTATTTTTTTTTAATTTAGGGATCTTTCATTAAATCGAAATTTTCATTTAAAGTTTATGTTCCATCAACAAAAACCGTCGAGGATTCCGAAATTCCAGATGATATACCAGAAAGTATAGAATAAGAAAATAAAATAATTATTTAGAAGAAAAATCGATTAGTTCTATTCTTGATTCACCCACCTTCAATCGGTTTGAGTTCTTTTTCAGTTTGCATTAAATTAAAATACATCGATCGCCAATTAGACGTTCAATCGCTATCAGTGCGGAAGAGAATCCTTTCCACAATGTATCCAACACTTTAGGCAATTGCGCATAACACCGTCATCCAATTATTTCGATATAGCGACCGTACCTTTTAGTTTGAAAATCTTAACATCAATTTACCATCTGCGTTGGTCCTATTGCTTACCGAGGTTTTCGAGTTGGCGATTTTTATCAGTCTATTAACGTCCAGCAATGAGTATTTAGTCCAGTTGCTCGATTGAAATTTTTGATCTTTCAATCGGTATCACAGCTCATTGTTGTACCCGATTCGCTAACTAACCATTGGTTTCTTTGTTCATCGAAGGCAGATTGATTCTTCCAAGCACTATGGGTACTTGTCCTTAAGAGCATGATCCCTTTTCCAGTTGCACTCTAAAGATCGTTGTTTTCCAAGTAGAGAGGGTCCTGTTATGGCATTCAAACTGGCGACTGTATAATGATATGACTAATTTTTTCGGGCAGTTGTCTTTGTGGGACAATAGTGTGCATGGGATAAATTTGTTCGCCGGCTTTTGTTCCGCTGCAGCCAGCCTAAAAAAGTTAGCGATCAAAATTCATGCATGCATGCTTGAGGGAGACTGCACATTAACTAATTTTGCATCCAACTACGATGATACTTGCATAAGGGAGAGCTGTACAGCATTCTTCGTTCGCTAACCAACGTAAGGCTTCCATTGCCAGCTTTGTGTACGGGGTGGAAAGTTTTTCAAAATGCGGAGCTATCGCATTTCTCGGACTTTAAACTTTCGCTCCTCAGCGTCAAAATGCGACGAGGCATAAGGTAGGACTATAAAAACTGAATAACCACGCACACTACAGTAAATGGGTGAAAAGTGCAAGACTTTTGGCTCCATGGAATTGGGGTAGGGAAAAAATTTGTAAGGTAGTATCAGTCGCCAAAATTTTGGTAGTTTTATCTGTTCCCCTTATCAGAAAACATCGAAAGCTGGCATCTCTCGCCAAATTTTTGGTTTGTTCGGCTGCATCATTTGGACAGAGACGTCGTTAACGAGAACCGTTGTAGGGCGATTTCATAGTTTAATAATAATAATAATTGATTTAATCCCTTCATGCTACATGGGCAAGTTATCCCCACTTAAAGAGTACGGCATGCCATGCGGAAGAACAATTATCTTTAAACCGAATTTGAAAAGACAAGGTGTGTGAAGCACACAGAAGACTGAGCACACGGAAATTGGAAACGTACTAGAAAATAGCATATGAATCGAGTCTACAATTTATTGATCTATAACCGAAATATTTACACTACACGACACACGTAATTTTCTTTAAGCCAGATGATCTATTAGTTGTAGTTTTGTCTTAGTATTCATCTTGAGTTTCTTTTTCTGATTAAATTCTACGTCCGTTTCAGAATTCACCGATTTCCGTTTTAAGACCTGAAAAGGAATTTGATCAATGAAAAAATGAATAGCTCCAACAATACTCAATTTTCTATATCTTACATTTTCCGGTTCGACAGAACTAATTGTTGCAAATACAAAATTCTTCGCTTTACCCGACTTAATCTGAACGGTTGCGACTCCACCATCCTGTTCCATACTCGACTTTGTGATGGATGCCAGCCTCGACAAAGTGTCTTTATCACGAATGAGAAACGAACCGCGGTTTGATGTTGCCGATTTTGCTATCAGAAACGGTGAGCTTACTTCGCTTGGTGTTGTGTTAGTCGAATTTATATTTACAATTGTTAACTTTTTATGAATGATGGTACTATTCATTTGTAGTGATTTTTTTTCAACGCTTGAGTCATCAACCTGTAACAAAACTACTACTAAACTGCATATTTTTTAATCGTTACCTTAACTTTACCGTTACAGAAGTTTCTTTGAGCAAAACTTCACGTTCGTGTCGCATTTTCCTCCATAATAGTTCGTCATTTTCTTCGTCGCTTCCTTGTTTACCATCTCCATCAGCGCCTCCTTCTGTTTCCAAACTAAAGCCACTTTCGGTATTTTTCCATTTGAATTGTCGCTGACGGCCAACGCCATCCATTTCTTCGTCCTCGAAAAGTAGCTCTTGAATTTTCTTCACTTCACGGATATCATCGTCAAGAAGTCGCCGCCTAGCAAAAAAAAAAAATTACAATTTAGTTCAGTACACCCGCCATTTAAATCGAATAAATCAAATTACATATGGATTTTTCCCAGCTCGGTTTGAAGTTTATCTTTATCGAACTCTTCTTCGTCGGCCAAATCAATATCATATCGATCCAAACCCTTTTCATCTTCATCGGCACTTCCCCATTCCGATTCGGACAGTTCAGCCTCGTTTTCGACAAAATCGTTGGCTTTTAATCGACACTCTTTCTTTGTCATTTGAACCTCAATTTCATTTTCCTCTGAATCGTAATCAACGTACGTAGCTGGAACATCTTCAGCTATATCGTCTTCGTGAGCCGATTCCTCGTCAACATCTTCAGATTGTTTATCAGTCTGACCGCTCTCTTCAATGTCGTTTTCGTCATCATCCGAGTAACTAAGTTTACGTTTCTTTTTCGGTTTGGATTTTTCAGCTGGCAGTGGTACGTTTTTTTCTTCTTCTTCGTCCGATGTTTCCAGTTGTGCATTTAAAGTCATTTGTTCATTTTTTTCAGTACTTTCCGGAATCGTAACCTAAATAATTATAATCCCGATAAGAACTCGATTTGATCAGTTTCATAAGAAATGTTTACCTGTGTGCTTTCTTGAAATTTGCCGGAACACAAAGCAAGAAGTTCATTTTCATCCGTAGTTTGTGTTAATTGTGTCGTTGGGATTTGACTTATTGCTAAATTTTTCTGTGTTGGACCAAAGCGTCCGGAACAAAGCCCCAACAGTTCGTCTTCGCAGTCTGATTGTTGTTTTGGCTCTTCGTTCCATAAAGGTAAATTATTGTCATTTGCTAAAATACTATCACATGGTTCTAAAGGGAAATGGCATATTAAATAACTGTCGTCAGTCGGTAGTCAATTGACTAAATACTTACTTTCTTTTTCCTCATTCTCGTCGTCAGAATCGTCGAAAGCTGTTATGATTCGATTTTTAATCTGTTTTGTCACTTCAGGCAAGTCATTTTCGTCTTCTCCACTCTCGTCAGAATCATATTCATCGTCAGCTTCCAGATTCTCATCTTCTTCGTAATCCAATTCGTCAGCATCATCTTGTTTTTCTGCGCCATCCTTAATTGCGTTATCATGCTCCACTTCGTCGTCTTGGTCCTCATCCAACTGTTAAAGTAGATTACAAATAAATAATTTCCTAAAGAAGAGGAGAGCCCTACTTACTTCATCTACATATTCTTCGTCATCCAAACATTTTGCCTTTTCCAAACAGTCGAACTCGTCTTCCTCGTCATCAAAGTCTTCATTTTCCTTATCGCTGCATGCATTTTCTTGTACTCTTTTCATAAGCTCTTCTTTTCGCTTTTTCAGCATAACTTTTTTCAAATCGTTTTTTAATTTAAAATAGGCTGCTCCGGGTTTCTGTTCGGTATTTTGCGTTTCTGTTAGTGTAACGTTCACGTTTGTTAGTTCTATAATTCCGTTATCTGTCGAAAGAATACTGAAAACAAAAAATATTTTTATTGAGATGTTGAAGCCAATAAATTAATAGACAAAACTTTACCGCATATTAGTTTGCTCCTTTGGCTTTCTCTTTGCAGAATGGTTGAGAAATCGCTGAAATAATTGATCAACACCGGATGGTTCAGGTTTTACAACAGCGCCGGTTTCTAAATCGATCATCATATTTGGACTTCCGTGAAGCATCGGGCTCATTGTTACATCATGCTCTTTGAGAAGTTCTTTTATATTATTTATAGTTGTAGATTCTGTAGAAGGGTCAATATCACGCGTTCCCGGGAGTTCAGTCTCTTCTGCTTCAACATTAATTTCCGTATCTTTTTCTTCAGTATCTGCTACATCACCTTCTTCAATTTCGGGTGCATCTCTTTGATCGTCTTTTGCAACAGTTTCGGGTATATTAATTGCAGTATCTTTTACTTCAGTTTCGGGTACATCAATTTCCATCTCGTCTGCTCTGGTGTTGGGTGCATCCATTTCCGACTCGACTGCTTCCGTTTCGGGTACTTCAATTTCGGACTCATCTGCTTCGATTTCGGAGGACCCATCAACTTCGGTTTTCCGCTTTCCAGGAAGATCTGACTGTTCTGGATTAACAGATTTGTTTAATATCAATTTAAAAAAAACAAATGGGCAATGAAAATAGGACATGAATTTACCTATGTCATTCTGCTGTGTCTCAGGCACTTCGACGTCATCATGTTTCTTGTCTATTATTGGATCAGTTGTTTCTTCTTTAGTTGGTAAATATTTTTTTTCTTCGTCTTCTTCTTCGGAGTCACTTTTGAAGAAATCCTTTGCTTCTTCTGCACGTTCCTCCAAGTTTTTACTAGAAAGGGTTAACAATTTACAGTTTACAAAACACGACTATGACAAAGAAAATCTTCGCACGCATATTCGATCAGTTCTTCTCGGCTCATTTTCAATGAAAGTGGTTTCTTGCTGGCTCTTAAATCCGGCTTCGATAGGCTTTTTCTATTCATAAACTCTTTCAAGGAATATTGTTTTGGCTTATGATATGGAATACTGCAAGTGAATGTTTTAGAATTTGATCTGTACATGGATTATCTAACTGATCGCATTACCTTATGTAGTTTTCTCTTGTTAGCCTTTGTGTCTCACTTTTAATTGATTTCATTTGTTCCATTGCAGCCTTTGCTGACATCTAGAATAAAGAATTCGTTTCAATGCCAAAATGGTTATTATTATTACGATATGAAGAATTTTTATAATAACCTAGTTAATAGTTAATAATAAAAAAACATTGCTTTCCTCTTTTCTGCGCGGTCTTTATATTTAACGCGTTGGTGACCATATTCTGTGAACATTCAATTAATTCTACTATTTTTTGTCGGTAAAGCCGTCGTTTTTTATTTTTCTTTATAAATTTTGCGCTGTTCAATAGTACAATGTTTGCACGTCCCATTTCTTGTCGACATCGTCAATATTTTAAATTCTTGTATTCGTTATTACTTCGGAGATGAAATCAGTGCACTCAAAACAATTCAAAGGTCTTTATGGCTTAAAATTCAACACTCAACTGATGTCGCCCCAATTTTACCGAACATTAGATTAGAAGGAAGTAGATAATTAGAAGGAAGCAGATAAAGGAATAATATTTTCGCTAAAACATGAACAATCGAAGGTTGTTAAGTAACTGGTCTAGTTCGGACGAGGCGCGATAGGAATTACATGAAATGGTCGGTTAATCCGCATTTGAAACAAGGTCCAGTAGTCCCTTTCTTCTCCTTACATTCAACAGATGTATGACCATAACGTGGACAGTTATAGCATCTTATTTGGACGGCTGGATTTGATTTTAACTTCCTATTGTCAGAAGGTTGTTTGCTTGAAGCTGAAGCGTTAGTCGAAATTAACGAAGCCTTACTTGCGGATGGATTCAAACCGGCTTGATGAAGTCGACGTTCATACTTTCGAAGAAGTATATTCAGCTCGTCAACGGTAGTAGCCGTGTTAAAAAAATGACGTGTGGCCAGTATTGTCGTGTAAACCGCTAATGATGGCATCAACAATGCAGCTTTCTGGTAACTCGCCAAGATTCCCAATTTCTTCCATCATCAAGACGTAGCGTTGATACGTCTGATCGTATCTTTTTATTCTTTTGAGAAAAGGTACGATCAAATCGCTTAAGTAATGCGGCCTCCAATGTTGGCCAATCAGTGATTTTTTCGTGCGTAGAAGAATTTTTTCAGTGTCTTTCATAAGACAGCGCGCGCGCACATAAGAATTTGAACTTAGCATCGCAACCCAAAGATTCTATGACGTCATTGAAATCCGCTATCCACTTGCGCACAGTGTAGGCGTCATCACCACTGAAGCTCGAAACAGTATTTTCGATGTCCGAAAAATCCACTCGTTTCGGCCGAACTGTAACTTCTTCTCGTTCCATCTGCTGAAGTTCACGACGCAATTCAAGGATCGCCTTCCTTTCGCGCAACTCCAACAAAATGGAATCACAATCAACAATATTCTGCACTTCATAGTCGATTAAATCGTTAGTTTCTTGGATTTCATTTTCGGTAGCAGTTACACCCAAATTGGATGCAGAATTATCTATAGCAATGTCCATGACTGCGGACAATTCAGTTGAGCCGCTGCCTGATTTTGGTTCCTTAGCAGAATCGTACAGCGTACGTAACTGTTGAACGGTTGCAGTCGGAGAAAAAGTCACACCAGCTTTCTGCAGTTCTAATTGCAGCTGTACCTTCGTTAATCTGGTAACCGGCATGAATATAGTTTTACAAGGAGAATTCGGGCATACACCCCACACCTGAGTTTTAATATACATATACTTCATTTAATTAATTAAATTAAACAATTAAAATTTATCGTTGTTCACCGTTAGACATCTATTTTTCAACTCTCTTATTTTTGTTTTTTTTTTTATTTACAATATTTTATAAAAACTCACTAGATCAAAAAAATGGAAACAAACTAAGTATGAATATAATATTTTACTACACATAGAAACTATTTTCAGGAGATGTAAAGGAGTAGCGTACAATTTCACGAATTCTGCCATATCTCTTGGGTCTGATTAGATATCAAATTACTTTTACATCCACGGGCTAAAAAGTGTTTTTAGTATTTTTCGTTATTCAACCCCTAGGAGGGTGTTCGTACTTAGAACACATTTCTAAAATTTAATCAAAACCACTAATAGATTGTAAGTCCGAAAATAGTTATCCACTTAATCGGACGGTCAATGTACCGACATTTGGTCGTCATTTGGTCACGCTGAATGTAGCAACTAGTATCAACGGCTCCCGGGCACACCATAAACCATTACAAGCCACGACTTCCTCGTTCTAGGGTTTTACTTTAATTGCACGAGACGTTAATTTAACGCCAAATCAAGGAAAACGTGAGCCTTTCGAACTTCAGACTAATTTCCAATCGTTTTCGCGGTTTGGAGGTATTTTGAAGAAGCCGAATACGTGACTCTTGTATAAAAGAAAAAAAAATCACTTTAGACCGCCTCTTTCTTTGAGTTTCGCTGCTAAAGAGCATTTTTAAGAATCGAACCGCCAATCCTTGTAGCAATTTTACTGACAAAAGATACAACAAAATAGCACACAAACTCGTCGTTTTTTTACAATTGTTGTACCTCACAAATACTGATAAGTCATGCCAGTCGTTCGGTCACGACTCAATCGGCATTTTTCCGCGACATAAACAAAGTAGGAAGTCGATCATACCAGGGAAATCCAATACTCGACCTGGCCCGTGGTATTATGACGTCATGATACTTAAATTGCAAGTAAAGCAAGTCGGGGGGATTCCGCCTACTCTGCTTTATAGTATCATGGCGTAAAATGTGCTACGGTCCAAGGTACCGGGAATGGTCGGGTCGCTGTTTGTTTTGCGCACATTGTACAACAAAAATTGTGCAATCGTTTCGACCCACAAATGTGTGCACATATACGAGTTGCACTATTTGTCGGTCGCCAAAAATTCCGATTGCTTATTAGCAATTATTTATACTCGTCAAGTTATGGGTTGAACGACTGGCCCAAATTATATTTACTAAGTTATATAGTATATAAGTTATTGTAAGTTAACAATTAAGTCTCAGTATTTTCTAGAACTCGATACAAATAAAATAATTACACTAGCATTCTCTTTAAAAAGTCTTCTTATTTTTTAGTTTCAGGTGTGGACTTTAAACAATTGTTCCTTTTCAGGGTATTAAACAAACCTGGCTAGTCGATACACGGCGGCATCCATAGGTGCCATAGTAATAGACAGGTAAGCTCCACACATCGGCATCCTCAGGTGCCATGAGTGAACTCAACGTTTTTATTTTAGCAAACAGGCGCTACTCGTTGGACGAGACTACGAGCATGCGTTGACCACTACACAATCCACTTTTCCCTCCTTTAGCTGGTAAAGTGGGATCGAAACATAAGAGTTCAGAGGATGTGAAAGGGTTGTCTATGTTTTCACGAATTCTGGCATATTTCTTAGGTCTGTTAAGATATCGAATTGGATTTTACTTCTAGGGGCTTTTTATATAATCTCTTAAAAAATAATTTCAGGATTTTCGGATAATCAACCCACCCAGGGGATGTAATGGGGTTGTATGCGTTTCCACGAATTTCGTAACATTTCTTTGGTCTGATTAGGTAGCAAATTGCTTGTTACTTCTAAGCGCTTTTTATATAATCGGCTAAAAACTGATTTCATGATTTTCTGAAATTCAACCCCCAAGGGTTCAAACTGAGACTCTTAGGCTGGCCGCACACCGAAAGAGCAAAAACAGTTTTAGTCAAAAACGTTTGTGACTAAAATTGTTTTTGCTCGTTAAGTGTGCGGCTAGCCTTAGGTCTGCTGAGATATCCAATGGGTTTTTATTTCTACAGGCTTTTTAGATAATTGCCTAAAAGTTAGTTTAGAGATTCGATATGAAGCCCTCAGCGGGTGTAGGTTGGTTGGTTGGTTTACGTGGTGGCCCGTCTGCCGAAAACAGGGCCAAATTAGCACAGGAAGCGCCGTTTTGATGCCACAACTCGTTTAACCTGGTCGTTGAGGGCTGATGAAGTATATGTATAGTTTTACAGAGACCTGGGGCTTGAATGGATTATCATATCCATCCGGAGCTATTCAAGAAGCTGATCAGTTCTCCTATCTTGTTTTTCGAGATCTCATCGAGGTTATTGAAGAAGGATTTGCCTAGTGCGGGTGTAAGGGGGTTGGACACATTTCATCTGCTCTCTGCTTCACCGTTTGGACTCTGGAGAGGTTCTGATTCACCGCACCTACAGCCACAGGTCATAGTTAGCATGCACCAGTATTACAGAGGGAAACTACTTCTACTTTAAGCCTATTTTACAAAATATTAGCAAAGTTTTAATAGTTACCCTTATTGGTACTGGGCCTCGACTCGCTTTCAATTCCTCGCTCTCTTCACTCTGCTTCGGACTTTCACCATCGTCCGACTCCTCGTCCTCATTCTTCACTTCGTCATCCTTCTCCGACTCGTCAGATTCGCTTTCCGTATCGGGATCAATAAGCGATTTATAATTAGCTGCAACTGGCTGTTGTTTTTCATTGGCAGTTTCCGCATCTTCTTGGTCCGTCTCACTTTCCACCCGACTGTCTTTCACTTCCTGTTCTTTAGTCGCCTCGAAATCTTTTTCGTCGCCACCTTCGTCCTGTTTATTTTCCGAACTTTCCTCGTCGTCGTCACTATCACTGTCCAAAATTCGCATTTCTCTTTTCTTTCGGCTACGAACTGGCGAAACTTTTTCACCGTCGTCATCATTTTCCCATTCCGATGAGACTTGCAATTTTTCGATTTCATTTAATTCATTGCCGGATCCGTTCAGGCTTGTATTTTGATTTGTGTTTGTTTCGCTTTCTACGCTCGTCGTATTTGTCGCTAAATCCGATTCGTTGGTGTCCATTTTAATTGAGAAATTTCGAAAAAATTGTCATAATAAAAACACTGAACATTAGAACTGAAGTCAAACTGGCGATTGCCAAATACGTTTGGCGCCAAATTGATTTTCGTTTTGTTAGGTTGGTAGACGAGTAGGGACTGAGTGTCTTTCAAACTGCACAAGAATTGAGCTATTATTTCTAAAGTTAAATCTAAAGCATTTAACATTGAATTAAAAGAGAAATATTAATAAAATAATTAATAAAACAACAGTTTCCTTTTTAATCGTTGCAATTTAAAACCATGAAAATTATTTTTCTAACTACACACCGACCGCCCCGACACCTACATCCTCCGTAGAACACAAGCCGAGGTCCACACCCCAGACGCGACGCTATGCCACGCATTCGACTCCCATTGAAGCGCGTGTACGAACAGCACGAAAAGCTTAGGCAAACCATTTTGTAAAAATTTATGACAGCCGCAATTTGTTTGTAAATATTCGCGATCGCGGCTTGTAAATCTTCGTCAAGTGTTCTTTTAAATAATTTACGGAAAAGCGTGCAGCATGATGTCCGATTGATTTCGGTACGATCGTAGCAGGTGATTTTCAGTGATTTGACGGTCGAAAAGTGTGTTGAAAATTGTGCGGTGCAAACAAAATGGCTCCAAGCCTGGGACCAATGCGCCTCGTCTCACGGACTTTTAAAGGCGGAATTTTTGGTCGAGTTTCTTGACTCGACGGTTGTGTTTATTTAGAATAAATTAATATCCGATTATGCAACAAATTCGTGTAGGATAATTGCGATATCATATCGGGGGTATTTAGCACGTGAATATTTCGTTAGAAAAAACCGCGGAATTTTCGATTCGCAACGCGAATGAAAAAAAATTCCCTTCCAGTTCCAGGTCATGCGCTTCGTTTGTAAACAAGATGCTTGTGATGCTAAACTAATTAATTGTTTTTTTTAATTGGAAACTACACGGAAACCGATCAAAAGCTGTTCAGAATTATTTAAAATGTGCGTAAGAGTCACGCTCGCGAACTAATTGGACGCTTTCTCCCGCCCAGTAAGCGCCAACTTTCTCCCCAATTATCCCTTTTAAATTTTTGATTTGTTTGTAGCTGTTTACGTCGAACTGGCAACAAGTTTTTTTTCATACACCCACAACTTCATCCCCCATGGCGCCAGGTATTGTTTCTGTTTCCCGCTGCATGGGGGCACGTAGTTGGATAGGATTTATGTGGGCATCACCTTCAATCGCAAAAAAAAAAAATTGTTTAAAATCGATTTTTTGCATTGTACTGATTTTGTTTGGGAGAATAAAAAGTCGGCGCATTGGAAGTAGCGCGATCCCCAGTTGGGCCCTATGCTAGCTTCACTTAAGGTCTGCCTTGATTTGTTTGTGTGTTTTTTTTCTGTGTACTCGAACTAGTTTCTTTTCTATTAGACCCTACCATAAAACCCTTCGCCAACTTTCGAGTCTATAGGACAGTTTGACCTGCGGCTCGCTAAAAGCATTTAACGGAGATTCTGCCTTTAATTAGCCACGTAGTTCCTGGCCACTGCACATGCCTCTGAAAAGGCTTTTCAGTCTTTGATACACGGAAGGAAGCTACAGAGTGTTTTTTTTAGAAACTGACATTTTCCTAATTACTTAAAAAAAGTAAAATGCAGTATTCATTTAGTTTAGTTAATATCCGTGACGAAGGATTTGGTTGGTTAGCTTAGAAAAGAACTTGTTTGATTCTTAGGCACGTGCAGACAGGGTAAGTTTATTCGCTGAATTTAGCGTTGCGTGCTTTGAAATGTTTTTGCTCAATTGGAACCTTCCAGGTCTACAGTTTAAAACGGGCCGGATATCCTTAATGGCATTTCTTGAGGAGTTTCAGTCTTCAAATTGTAAATTAATTGAGGAAATCAGCCAACAGGCGAAACTATAATTTTTCGAGTCAAAGCTTATAAGATTGGAAGCGTTTAAAGTGGAGTGCAACAGGAAAGTTCAGTAGCCTGAGTCATCCTTATCAAGAAGATTTCAGTTTTTGAGCGGTCAAAGTCAAAATATAACGCCGATTGTTCCGAGACAAGGATTTTTTTTGGAAAGTTAATTTTATCCTTAGAAAAGAATAACATGTTTGAGTGGTTCTTTATACAAACATTAAAATAAGTAAACTGACCAACGTATGCAACCTCTTCTCACTCACCAGGGTGTTGAATATCGAAAAATCCTGAAATTAGTTTTTATGCGATTTCATAAAAAGCGTGGAAAAGACGTAACCAATTTCATATCTCATAAGATCTTAGAGATATTGCAACTCCTTTACACCACTTGAGTGACTTTTATTACTTATGTTGTGTTTATTTTGGTGTGCATGAGGGTTACCCGACCAGAACACGCGGTTAGTTAGGAGGTGGGACCTGAAAGAGAGGAGTACTGTTGCTTGCTCGTGGTCTTGTCCAGCGAGCAGCACCTTTTTCCTGAGTGGTGGATCAATTCATTCTTCGTGGACTTCTTAAAGTTGATCCACCGCGTAGAGAAATTTTCTAAGTGTCCAAATAGCTCGAGGATGCAATTAAGCCCGTCGCACAGACCATTGGGGATCACTTTGAATTTCCTGGAGTTGATCCAGGTGCAGGAGGGATATTCTAAATGTCCAAATAGAGCGAGGATGCAATTAAGCCTGTCTCAACTCTATTCGGGAACATTTCGAATTAGTTTGCTAAAATAAAAAGGTTTTAGGTTTTAGTTACCTCGAAAAAAGGAAAGAACTCTTTGAATCCGTTGATTTGATGGTCGATTTAATTCGGTTGAAAAATACTAAGATACTAAGAGATTATCGCTAGTTACAACTAAACTTATATATTAAAAAAGTGCCGACTGACACGGAACTGAGTGTTGTGTTCCGCTTTGGGAAATACTCAGTTAAGCCCCGAACACAATGCTCTCGTTCCGTTCCGTTCCGTTTAGCTGTCAAAGTAGACCTTATGGGCTGGCCATGTAAATGCACACAACGGTCGTAACGGAACGGAACGGACGAGTAGACCAAAATTCAACTTTTACGGATCATATAACCTCACTTGTCGTGACGGAACGGGAGCATTGTGTTTGGGGCTTTACATGTCATTCGGCAAAACATTGCTGACATTAGGTTCCGGCTCTTGGTCTCGGTCGCACATTGCGTGACGAAATCTGAAGCTCCAAACAATTGTATTTTGTTTGTAGCTTCGACCTCGGCCGGGCAATATGAACCGGCTCTTAAGTCCGAATCCACAAGTTAGCAATATTACTTAAATATACTTAACACTACCGGCATTTCCAGTAGGTCAGTAAGCAAACCGAGCTATGTATTTACATTTGGACATTAATGCATTTAATGCAGCTCGAGTTTGTTTATATTAGAAAACTGTCCTACTGGCAATGGAGATATGAGGGGAAATCCAAGCATCTGGATTAGATAAGGGAATAGGGATGCTGCTATAGTGCTAGGCACAACACTTATTTACATTTACATTAATTATAGCAACGTAAAACTCGCCGATGCAATTGAGCTTATTCGGAACTAACGTAGCTACTTTGTCCTTTTTTCAATTAACTTGTTGCCATTAAAGGAATGCTGAAGGAAGGCACTGCTGAACACTGGCTAATCCCAACCTACTCCAAAAAATTTAATTAATTGTGCAACCGCGCCAACTCACTCCATCTGCAATCTCAAAGACTCTGGCTGGAATCTTATCAGTTAATAACGGTCTAATTTTCTACAGCCTACGCCGCTACTAGCAGCTGAGTGTAGTTTTGATAGAACGACTTACTGTAATGGCAAATCTACTGTGATACAACAACAAACCTCGAACAATATTAAAAAAAATAGCTGACAGTAACAATTCGATTCTGCAGCTTCCATAACAACACACACAAACTGCTAGGTTAGGTTAGGTTATAGTGGCAGCCATCCAAACTATAAATCGACTCACTTAGACCATTCGGTTGGTCCATTGTGATACCACACCCGTGACACCTTAATGAAGTCCCATATAGGGAGTTATCGTAGTATTGCTACAGGGGAAAAGCTAGTCGAACCAGCCACAGATGCGAATGAACTTGGCTAGTTCATCAATTCGTGCTCCAGCCATGTCCCCGAGTCTGGAGAAGAAGTAGCGGCCCATGGCTCTGAACCTACAGCTGGCTAGCTGGGGACACTCACAAAGTAGATGCCTAATGCTCTCTTCTTCTTCTTCACTTCTGCAGTAGTCATTATATTGAACGCCTAATCGTTGTGCATGTCTGTCAAAGAGACAGTGCCCCGTTATGACTGCCGTCATGTTACGGGTCTCTATACGACTTCTTTTCAGAAGATCGGCAGTCCTTCTAGGATGTATTACTGGTCATAGCTGCCTGGAAGTTTCACACGTAGTTAGGTTGAATCATCTGCCTTTGGTTGCCTTCCTGTCAAGATTACGACGTAATTGAGCGGTATTTTTACTGCTTGGGTTGCTTGTATAGTAGCCATTTCAGATCCAGTTTTGTCAAGCTTATTGGCTGCCTCATTTCCTGGAACCCTTCGAAACCCAGCACAGGAGAACCTTATGAGCTGCGCCCAATTTTTTCAGACGATCCCTACACTCTCTCACTAGCTTTGACTTGACTAGGTTGGAGCTTAGAGCTTTTATTGCTGCTTGGCTGTCTATATAAATCTTTATACACGACTCTTCGGGAAGAATTGTCGCGGAATTTAGTATATCCACTGCACTGCTTACGGCAAAAACCTCGGCTTGAAAATTACTGCAGTAGTCCGGCAGACGAAAGGATACTTGAATGTCCATGTCGGCTGAGAAAATCCCGCCGGTATCCATTTTTGACCCATCCATGAATATAGCAACTTCAGATTCCCTTATCACTTTTTGATTATCCCAGTCCCCCCTAGTAGGGAAACGGGTATGGAATCCTGTATCGAAGCTTCAAAAAGGAGTTATATAGTCGGTGAGTTCACTAAGCCCACAATCTGGAAATAATGAAAGAATTCTGCTATGCCCATAATCCGCAGATTTCCTGCAGCCACCAGACTCTTTTAGTCTCGGACGCTCTTGGCAGCAGCATTCATGATTTGAATATCTATTGGCAGCAGAAGCATCATAATCTCCATTGCAGCTGTTGGCGTTGATTTCAAAGCGCCCGTGATACCTAAGCAAGCCGCTCGCTGCACTTTCGTTAGACTATTCTTGTACACGCTTTTGTCCAGGACTGTCCACCATACCAGGCCACCATTAAAAAATGAGCCTTACGATAGAGATGTACATCCAGTGAATCATTGCGAGATTTATTCCCCATTTCCTGTCAAAGGCCTTCTTGCAAGTATAGAAGGCAATTGTTGCTTTCATGATGCGTTCATCAAGGTTTCTCTTCCACTTATTGTACTTATAGACTATGACTAGATCATTTCGCGTGAGATGCATTGGTATGTCTTCATCAGTACTAGTCCTCGTCCTCGTCCTCGTCGTCAATCTGTTGTTGCATTAATTATAGCAGCGTAAAACTCGCCGATGCAATTGAGCTTATTCGGAACAAACGTAGCTACTTCGTCTTCTTTTCAATTAACTTGTTGCCATAAAGGAAATTCTGAAGGCACTGCTGAACTCTGGCTTATCCCAATCGCTTCCCTTACGATTCTTTGGTAGTAGTGTTTTGTCTTGGCCAATATTTCAACGTTGTTAAAATCGATTGAGTGGTTTTCTACCACTGCATGTTCCGCAATTGCCGATGAGTGCACCTGGTTTTTTTGTGTACAGCGCTGATGTTCACGAATCCTTGTTCTGATAGTCCGTCCCGTTTCTCCTATGTAGACTTTGTTACGCAGGGAACTTTATAAATGCCCTTCATTTTGGTTTCCTAAGATGCCTCGGATCGTGGTTGCCGTAGAGTAGATCGTCCGCATGTCAGCTTTCTTGAGTAGATTTGATTTGTGGTACCTTCTATGTAAGGTAATTTCACCCACCGTTTGATAGTATGGTCGGTCTTATCATTTTCTTCCTGGTTCTTCATAGCTTTTGGTTTTTGTTTGCATACTCTGTTGATAGTGCTCTTCGTGTATCCGTTGGCTGCAAAGGTTTTCTGTAGATGTTCCATTTCGTTGCGAAGCGCGTGTGGGTTACCGTAGGTGATACATTGTGCTCTGTGAATAAGTGTTCTAAGTACTCCTTCCTTCTACTTAGGATGATGCGTGTAGATACCTGTTTGCATGAGTAGGTTTCCTATAAACAGAGAAATGTAGCAGATTTTTCAACTAGTACATCCAAGAAGGGGAGTTTGCCGTCTTTTTCAATCTCCATTGTAATGGTCCAGGAACTTTTCCAATTCCTCTTTCCCATGCTGCCAAATGATGAAGGTATCATCAACATATCGAAGGTATAGTTTCGGTTTTAGTGGTCCTGAGTTGAATGCGTTCTTTTCGAATTCTTCCATGAAAATTTCCGCCGCTACTGGAGATATCGGGGACTCCATAGCGGCCGTTTGTTTGTAGAGTTTGCCTAATGCTGAGAAATAGGTGTTGTTTAGGCAAAAATCCATTCTGTTATCTGGTATGAGTGTTTTGATGAGATTCATGGTATCCTTGATCGGTATGTTGGTAAACAAGGATTCGACGTCCAAACTTACTAGTATGTCCTCCTAATTTGAATGTTTTATTCAAAAACAAATTTGTAAAGAGAGATTTTGTTTTATACATGAATTACGGTACAGACAACTTTGTTATATAGGAATGGGCTCCTGCTGCTTGTCATCTCCAGTATATATATCTCTATGGTATGAAGTGACACACAAGCAAAATTTAATGTTGCACGATTTTTTAAATATATGACTTTACCTACATTTGAAAGAGGAGTTTGGTGCGAACATCCCTTTTGAGATCACTATCAGAAACTGGTGATGTAGACTAGGAAATAAAGATTTTGCTAGAAATTTAAACAATGATTTGAATCCTTTAGGACGCTTCAAAATATCCTGTCTTAAGTTTCAGGTTGTAATTTTGTACATTTTATGATTGGTTTGGACGCGTTTCTTGCCTAAATGATCTGATTTCTGTTGTCTTGGGTGGAATACTAAATGATCAATTTTTAGCTTGAATAAAATCGAGATTCATGATTGTTCCACTCATTAGTTGTGTTATCTGGCGATAATGACACCTACACGAAGCAGACACTTTTCTAGCAAATTAGAGCAAGCTTCTACTGATGGTCATTAAACAAATTCATCCCGGAAATATATAGTGCCTTGGAGCGATACTAATTAAAGTGATTGAATGCTTTCAAGTGCGTGAACAATATTGAGGTATTGTTACATGCATTTCGTGGCATAAATCGTTAAATCAACCGTAGAATGAAGTTCAAGACTGCACTCTCCATGCATCCCAGTTTGCTGTTCATTAAAGCTTCGTAGCAGCAAACTAATTTTCACTGCACTAGTCATTTCTGTTTGTTAGCAAATATTTTCTTACATGCTTCTTTTATTTTAGATATTTCGGACAAAATGGTCACGAATTCAAATTTGAGAGATAATCAAATTAAAAAACGAATAAAGAGAAACCGAAGTAAGAAGAAACAGAAAAAGGCAAAATGTGAAAGACAAGGTACGTAGAAGTAATGGAATTACAGCTAAGAAAAGTAACTAGCTTTAAACATCGTAGACCAAAGTAATCGACAGCCGGAATTAGTGCTGGAGAATCAAACGAGTGCCACAAACAAACTACAAAAACTTATACAAGAAGTTGTACAGCACACAACTCGCGAAAAAATTGTCCTTCTTTTCATCGAGGCAGCACAAAAGGCCGAAAATTGTTTCGATTTTCAAATTGGATATGTATGCTATGAAATTGTTTAGTTTTAATATTTTTCTAAACGATTTTATCGTTTGCAGTGGTTGGACAAGTATAATGAATTTGCAGACGAAATAAATTTCACGGAAGCAGCTCTTTTAATTATTAACGCGGCTCATATTTACGGGCGAAAAGTTGATTTTTTTCATCGATTTGTAAGTAGTAGTATTCAAGATAGTAGAAATGTTACCGGTGAAACCAATGGTGAAAGGTTTGTTTGACTTAATTATTGTCGACATGTTCGAAATTTTCTGATTTTATAAACGTTTCAGCTCTCAGTCAGCACCCAAACCGCGTGGACAAGCAGTTCGGCGGCCACTATCTCTACGTGATGGATTATACGAAGCTCAAATGGTAACGAAACAATTCAAAACTACGTCGAATGCAAGAACAACCGAAATACTATCGACTTTGATCAGCACAGAAGCTCCAAAAGCATATTTTCGAAAATGGAACGACTACAAAGCGTGGCGATTGAATCATAAGAAAAAAATGAAAAGTCCCGTACCATATTCAATTGTATGCGACGATACATACCTTCATTCAGCGATGTGGCGTCTATCGTGCATCGAAGATTTCGACTATGACGATGATGTCGATACGAAACGAAGCTACCGAATGTTTACACATTACACTGAACATCGATATGCCACTCTCGTACCGGACGTTAATTTCATTATGCATTTTAAAGTCAAAGACTTTATTGAAGCCGAAGAAGATGAAATCGAAATTATGAAAATATTAGGCTTACCCGTTCCACCGACACGACAATGGTCACCGTTCTGTAAAACACCGTGTTCTAATGTCGATGTTAATGAAAATAGTTACGATTATATTGCGCAATATGTTGCGGTCGAGGATATTGTGCTCGAAAAGGAGGTCTATGAAATTGACAGTGTACTTTTTCAAAGTGCTGCTGAAGCGTCCAAAAAGGGTTTAAATAATGGTGGCATAACCAATACTGCAATAGAGGCGACATCAACACCAGTCGGCTTAGAATTAGAAGAATTGCCTACTATTACAGTTATAGAAATAGTGGATGCGGATAAAGAAGTAAATGCAGCACCAGCCGGCATAGAGTCAGTACCTGAAACAGAAACTACATCAATACCAACAATTGCTGTCATAGATACAAGCAACATTTCAGTACCGCTGCCAACTGCAGAAACTGTTTTGGTACCGGTATCCGACGAAAACAACTTGAATGTAGCAAATCTTCCGCCAGTAGAAAACGCGATGAACGCTAAGAAACCCGAACAAATTGATCTCACTACGAATCCGAGTCCAGTTGGTGAATCAATTGTCGTACAAGAATCTGATAAGCTTATTATCTCGAAAAATGCATCGGAAATTATTTCCGAAAATATACGAAATAATATTGCTGATCAAATTTTCGTTCGTCTCAGTATCGATGAAGGTGTATCGTTTGGCGACTTAGATGATTTGGATCGTGCTATGCTCAGTCCAGTTGTTGAATTGGTTGATTTTCTGCAACAGATCAAAGAAGAGATCAACGAACCTGTAAACTTTACAGTCGATAAAAGAATAAAAAATTTATTTGCCATTGACGAAGCTTATTTAAACTTTGAAGAAAGTTTTCGTTTACCCTTCGAAGTTGTCTATAAGGCGCCACCACTTGAGCTGAATATCTTAAAGTTACCGGAATCGAAAATCCGACGAAAACTTCTTTTCTCGATGCCTGCCGACTATAGTCTGTATAAGAGTTGTGTATGTTACAAATACAATAATTTTTGATTATTTTGTAATATATTTTGATTAAAAAATTACAGCGTTTAAAGCGTAAGAGAGTTGAAAAAGAGGTCACGCGAAAAATAAAAGTTTTTAAAATGAATTGTGTAGACATAAGTGACGTGCCGATTACGCCGCCGGCAACACCTCGTCCAGAACATGGTTTGTAGCACATCATATCTGAAATTTTCTTTCGTTTCAACTTTGTGGTGTTATTCGTGTCTTTTAGATTTTCTCGGTTTCGATGAGAGCGAACTTCAGTATGACAGTTTTGCATCGAACGATATCTTATCGTCGACATTAACCGAAACGTTGTTGAATTTGAGCCAAACGAAGGCAGCTGTTGTGTCACCTAATCGAATATCAAATGATTCTGGAATTGGACTTACTACATTGTCAGATTCGCAAGTGTCCGCTGTAGATACAAGTGTACAAGGAGATTTAACAACGTCAGTAGAAAATGTTGTCAATACAATTGAGCCAACCCCGGAGGCGGTGCCGAAAATAAAGAAAGGTAAGTTTCGCGATTCTTATCATTACCGCTTGTTTCTCAATTTTTTATTGTATAGTATCATGTGTGGACTCACAAAATGCCATTGAGTTGCTGACAAAAAGAATATCAGATAGCAACGGTAAACTGAGTTTAGACGAAAATTCAAGGAGAGTTTCTGCGAGTAATATCATTGAGAAAAAGGTGGAAGAGATGTCTCAAATGATGGACAGGGTACGTACGGTCGATTTATATTTAGATTTTTATACTTTTCTTTATTGGAGCAAGTTTTTCGGATTTTACTTTATTATTTCAATAATACAGTATTGTTATCGATTTTTAAAAAAAAAAAATTTGCTACCCTCAACATTTTTTTTTTTCACGTTTCATGACTAGTAGACACGAAAAAAGCAAAAAAAAATTTCAGTCCGTCTGTCCGCCGTACGCCGTACGTCGACCGCTGTACGCAAAATCGTTTGAAGGCACGTAGCACCCAAACCCTTTGAGCTATTAAATTGAAATTTTTTTTATGAATAGACTGGGTAGGCCCCTTGAAGTAACCAAATTCTGAGGGGTGGGGGTGTGAGGGGGAAGCGTTTTAGACGGAAAATTTCGGTTTCTAGATCTCAGCAACCGCTTACGCTAGGAGGCTGAAATTTGGAACTTATATAGAGCTTCGACAGTGGACCCATTTGCAAAAAAATTGCCGATATTGGTGAAGGGGTTTGGGAGAGTCCGAAACGCAAAAAAGGCGAGATCGAGACATTCTAAAATCCATATCTCCTAAACGGTTAATGTCGCAAAATTGAAACTTGATGAATATCTGTAGGTATAATAGGAGAATAAATCGGAAACAAATTTTTGAGTGGGGGCAGTGGCGTACGGCGGTGGGGGGTGAAAAAATTTAGATTGCGATATCTCACGAACCGATTGCACTAGACAAATAAAATTCGGTTTGTGTATAAAGGTTGACAAATGAAGTTTGCTGAAAGTAAAATTTTTTAAGGGGGCGATGGAGCATGAAAGTGGAGGGGATAAGAATTTTTCTAAAAAATCACGTCTCATATCTCAAGAACGGTGTAAGATACATGCCTAAAATTTTTACCAGAATTGGCCTAATCGAACCTTAGCGGAAAACAAAATTGTGGAAGTGTGGTTGTAGAGGGTGAGGGTGAGGGAGGGTGAAAAGGAAAAAGTTCCGATTTTTATATCTCGAGAACCTATAATGATATAAAACTGAAACTGGTATTTAGATAGAGCTATAGTAGTAGCTTGTTGGAAAAATATAATTTTTTATAGGGGCAGTGTGGTACGGTGGTGGGGGGTGTTTTTCCTATCTATAAAACGGCTTATGCTACAAAGTTGAAACTTGGTATGTTTATGTAGATCAACTAGAAAAGTAATTTAGATTAAAAAAAATCAAATATCCATTGGCGTTCGGAGGGGGGGGCAAAAAAAATGATCAGTGAAAATGGAATGCATATATTTTCACGGCTTTCGTCATATCTATTAGGTTTTCCCAAATATTGAATTCATTTTTATTGTACGTCTTCCTCATATAAATACCTAGAAAGTGTTTTCAGGATTTTTTAAAATTCAACCCCTAAGGGGGTGCAAAGGAGGTTGTAAACTTTTTCACGAATTCTACTATATCCCCAGGTCTTATCAGATATCGAATATCTTTTCACTTTCACGTGCTTGCGTAATAATCGCCTAAAACTTGTTTTTAAGTTTTTTCCTTTTTCAGCGCCTAAGAGGGTATAAACGGGTTGAACACGTTTTCACGAATTCCGTCATTTCTTTTAGAAGTGATAAGAAATTAAATTGGTTCCTACTTTCTCGTGCTGTCTTCATATTTATTTATTAACTGTTTCACAATTTTTTCGAAATTCAAACCCCAAGTGGAAGGAATGGGTTTGTATACGTTTTAACAATTCGTCATATCTCTCTGATAAGGCAACAAATTCGTTTTTACTTCTATGGGCTTTTAGTGTACATAATATACCGAAATTCGAATAGTATACACGGGCTTTTCCAATGTTTAATCGGCTAAAAATCGCAATTTTAAATATTTTTATTTTAAGAACAAAATTAATTTTCCAAGAAATCTAATAATCTCAAAACAACTCATGATACACTCCGACTTTGACCGCTCCCGAACCTTGACCCGAAAAATTATAAAGTTTCGCCCAGACCCATTGGCAGATTTTTTTTCTTGTCACGGTTTTCATTACAAGGGGACTGTGTGTAGGGTGTTGATGGGAATGAGTTAGGAACTAGATGAGACAGAGTTGGGCAGCAAATAACGATTAATATTTCACTTAAAACGCTAATGAAATTTGCGGAATGAAAAACCCGGAACATTAGCAACATAACGAAATGGAACCCATGCGCAAATACACGATAAAATTGACATTGTCTTCCTCCGATTACATCAGAACGCTGTATGCTTTACTATTCGTCAACGGAAGGAACTGAAAAATTTAGCTTTAAGAAACTATTTTTCTTGACAGATGCCTATCGCACGACTTTGGACTTTACACTGTTAAGCTAATCTTGCTGAGGGACAGTATTTTGATTTGCTGAGACTTTTTGGATCAAATATACACCATTGAAAGAACGTCAACAAACGTCCTTCACAAACAAATGCATTTGCGGCCAACATTATCGTTTCGCTCAACCTTCACCTGGAGAACGAATCTATACAACATGTGACGTAAAGACACGAGTGTAACTCTCAGCTGTTGTTTATTCTTTGAAGCCAGATATCTAAAGTATACTTGGGTGTATTTAATAGTTCTAGTTCCATATTAAAGAAATGTTAGAAGCTTAGGGTTTTTCTTCAGTTCTTATATGACCCCCTCTAAAGATAGGGTTATAACAGCGATCTTCACTGATTCATGTATGATTTACAGGCGAGGAGCCCTTGTTATTTTTAAATACTTCGATTTTAATAATTCAAAAGTAATACAATATTTTAATTAATATTCAGATACAAAAATGGCACCGACACCTCAAACCGATATTGGCGAACTCCAAGGATCGACATCATTTCGATATATTTGCTATTGGCACCGAAATCATGGACACGTTTCCAGAGGAGGATGTTGAATCTAATAATTTAAATATTTCATTGGAAAATATTATGAGTATCAAAGACCCGAGTTTTCTATCTCGTTATTTTTTATCGATGTTGCAGTTGGTAAGTTGTACTCATAATCATATCCTTCTTAAATGTATTAAAAATACTTTAAATCATCAGGCAAACTCAAATAATCTACAAATACAAATCAATAATCGAACGCCAGAAGTACCTGTACCATTGAGTGATATTCACTTAAAGCTTTTAAGTCGTCAAAGACATTCGATTGCGATCGAAGATGATATTGGCGCACATACACCATCGTCAAGAAAACGTCGGCGTTCGGAAACATCAGACGAATATAGTCCTGCTCGAAAAATTATTCAACTTCAATCGAAAAATAAAGATTCATCGATTTCGGCATACAATCAGCAACAAGGCCGAAATGATACAATGTGTAATGTAGGGGCGTCGACGAGTAAAGGCATTTCATCTTTGCAAAACACTCATCGATTATCTAGCAGTAGGAGTCTTTTGATTGTCAATCAAGGAGCATCAACAATTAAAGCCCATTCGAGTTCAAATTACAAGCAATACGTATCTGGAAACAAAGTGACCTTAAACTACAGTGAAAGAACATCGACCTGTATAGCCAATTCGAATTTAAGTTACAATCAAAGAGCGTCGACCAGTAAAGCCGATTCGAATTTACTTTACAACCAAGGAGCATCGACAAGTAAATCCTCTTCAAGTTTAGATTACAATCAAGGGGCGTCGACAAGTAAAGTCGATTCAAATTTAGATTACAATCGAGGAGCGTCGACCAGTAAAGCGGATTTAAGTTCAAATTACAATCAAGGACCGTCGACAAGTAAATCCTACTCAAATTTAGACTACAATCAAGGAGCGTCGACCAGTAAAGCCGATTCAAATGTAGTCTACAACCAAGGAGCATCGACAAGTAAATCCTCTTCAAATTTAGCTTACAATCAAGGGGCGTCGACAAGTAAAGTCGATTCATATTTAGATTACAATCGAGGAGCGTCGACCAGCAAAGCGGATTTCAGTTCAAATTACAATCAAGGAGCGTCGACAAGTAAATCCTCTTCAAATTTAGACTACAATCAACTAGCTTCGACCAGTAAAGCAGATTCAAATTTAGTCTACAACCAAGGAGCATCGACAAGTAAATCCCCTTCAAGTTTAGCTTACAATCAAAGGGCGTCGACAAGTAAAGTCGATTCATATTTAGATTACAATCGAGGAGCGTCGACTAGTAAAGCGGATTTAAGTTCAAATTACAATCAAGGAGCGTCGACCAGTACTGGCCGTAATCAAGTAGGCTGCAGCAGTATCAGTATCACTAAATCGACGCCAACAAATCGAGCTTATTCTCAATTGAGTACCGAATCAGTTTTAAGAAATTCTGTACTAACGTTACCAAAAACTGCCGTGTCGACTTCTATCAGTAAAAACATAGCAACGCAACCCGAAATTGTTCCGTTGAACAGTAATAGCAGTGTGATAAGTAACCCAGGACCATCACCTAGTAAAATCGTTGGAAGCGATGAAAACGACAAAGAAACATACCTGCAAGAATTTATTTCCAAGCACAGTAAGGATATACCGTCGTCCCTTGTCAATGTATATCACGAACGTTTTAATGAGGCTGCAAAAATCCTTCGTAAATATCAAGAATCAAACCGAAAAATGCTATCGAATGAGGTTAATGCTCATCGAAACGACTACATTCGAACGTTATCACAAAAGCATGACATTAATTTAAGTTTATATTTAACACCCGAAGAAATTGAAAAAGTTCTAAGATCGACACAACAAGGTAATAATAGTTTTGCTCGCGATTGTCTAATTTATCCGAAACAGATCCGAACGCATTCGATTTTCAATACAAAACGAATTAGTTCGAATAACGATGATCTTGATTCGGGTGTATTTTCTTCGTCTGAACTTAATTCGTTAATATTATGATAGTTGTCGGAGTATAGTCGTCGTTTTAAAGATTAAAGCTATGATCAACTGCAAGATTCGCGTTTTTAAGTTATATGGAAACTTTTTGTAGGTTTCACGTAACACGATCGATCAATTCTGTGACAAACTGATTTAATTTATAGACGTGTTTTTTTTTTTGGGACCTTGTCGAATGTTTAAAGCAGATTAGCGTTATGGAGAAAACAACATCAACGGTTTAACTTTATTGTTGTTTCTCTTGACGCTATCATATCTGAACTGGATAAGGGCACAAAAGAACATACCTTCTATGCAAGAAAAAATCTGTGGTCACAGTGAATAACTTGGTAAGTCGGAAAATATTAAAATGGGATAAGTGTACTGTGGTCATCTCCCAAGGCTTACACGCACTGTGAAAAAGTTATTGTTATATGTTATGCGATCACTGAGATGTCAACAAATTTAATTTTTTCACAAAAACTTGATTTACAGGAATAGTTCAATTGTAAAAATAGCAAAAAAGTGCTGCTCTGAATAGTTCCGTTTTTAGACTTACCAAGTTATTCACTGTGACCACAGAAATGATCTAACATTTTCGATCAGAATTGATTACATTATAAAGAGCTCCATTATTCTGAAGACGTATTTTTGCAGTTGTCCATATTGCCTTTAAGACGACGACATATTTCACATGATTATCCGAAATCTTGCCGTTTCATTTATGTTCTACTTTATCCTCTCGAATCGGGATACGCAATGAATACGGTATTCACTTCGCAACTGGTATATAAGTATTAATTATTTTTAATATCGAATATACCGACATCTCGAAGCGGGATCAATGTTACCAAATTTGCTCGAAGAGTACAGTGTTCGATTTGTGATTCATAATTTCACTTTTTCGGCAGTAGGTGCACCCTTTTAAATGATATTTTCATTTGATAACTTCAAAAAGCATCATAAACTGTTTTTTTTAAACAGTTTAAAGTACAAGATAAGAATTTATAGTTTGAAAATCTTTTTTCGGGTGGAATATTAAGTTAGAAAGTACTTTACCTGAAAAATATATTTTTTCTCAAGTCGACCACTATTTTCAGTAATACCATACGGAAATTAAATAAATTTTCATAAACTATGGGTTACATACAGGCCTATAGCAACATTTTATCTACTTGTGGGGTATCATCTTAAAAACCCAAATATAAAGTGGAATCTAGCATCTAGAGTATGTCGTGATAAATTTTTACCCGGTAACTGTTATTACATTTACTTGAATTTCCAAAAATGTCCGTCCGTTTTCGTATTTTTCGTCAATTTTTCTTTTTTTCTTTTCATATAATTTTTATTTTCACATAGCTTAGTTGTAACGATAAAAATTAAGTCACAAAGCATTATGTCGAACTGCGTTTACGAGCTATATTTCATTATCAAATCATCAGAAAGTCTCAACATATCTCTAGAAGCATAACTAATTGCAGTTCAACTTCATTTCTTCGAATATTATGCAATTAATTACATTACATTACTTTTCTCAGGTAAGTAATTATATTTAATTTATGTTATATTTTAGAACAAACATTACAGTACAAAATAACCGATAGTCTACTTGACAAGAGCGTGTCAATCATAATTTAAAAATATTTTTTATGGTTGCAGTGAATTGATTCTTTCTAATTTTCTTTTAACGAAGTTCACAGATATTTTCCATCGAATTTTTTACAGGCTATAATCTTCTAATACAGTACATTTTCGCCATTTTATTTGTCGGAGAAAATCAAATTTTTGTTTAACATTTCCGCTCCAGAAATACTTTCGAATTTAATCCAAGACAACGCCCGAAATATTCACTTGCAATCCGATTTTAATCTCCTTTCAACGATTTTGAATTGAATGCTTAAAAGTCATGATCGTAATTTTCCTTATTGTTTTAATAGGCGATACATAGAATTCTCATTTAAATACTGTTGAACAAAACCCATATCCGCATTCAATTTATAAATTTCCTATGAACGAATCTCTTCGAGTATTTTTAGCGTCATCCTCTAAAGCATTCTCATCACTCGCAACTGCACATATTTGCGCCTCACGAATTAACGCCTACAAATTACACCCCTTCGACTTGTCCCCCAGCGAGTAGAAAAAAAATTTAGCTTGTTGAAATCTATAGGAGGCGACTGAGGTTGTTTGGGCAGTCTTTTCTTTGACAATTTGGAGGATATGAGATCGATAGGTTATCTCTGGAGCTCTGATATTATGAAATTTGCACAAATTCTTTAATTCACGCAGCAATTATCAGCTCACTTCATCATTACCTCTCGAAAGTAGAGAACTTCCGTATTATAAACGGCTTCTAGAAAAACATTAATCCGACACACTCTTGTCAAAAAGACTACATCTACGATTAGATCAAGATTTTCAAATAAATTAAATCATTCGATAGCATTCGGTGGATCGATCGATCTATTCGAGGTATCAGTATTTATGAATTTAGTAGCAAAATATTTACTAGTATTTTATCTGTTACGTGTATACTTTAATGTTAAAAAAATGTGTTTTCTGCTCTAGATGAAATCAGTGAATTATTAATAAGTTTAATATAATCTAAAAAAAAATTTAGAACATAAAACGAAGGCATGGACAAAACTTGAGATATTTTTAGGGTCGAAGATATCAAAATATGACTTACATATTTATAATTAGGCTTTTTTTTAAACTGACAAAGTTGTTCGAAATATTTAAAAACTCCTATTGCAAATTCCATAACTTCTTTCGATAGCTGCCATATAAAAGTTCTTTTTAAACAAAAATGTAGCTTTTAGTTGCATTTTTTATTTAAAAAAACATTACTACCAATTTTTTTATTTTTTCAAATATTTTTTTTTTGTTTAATTTTTTACGAATTTTTCATATATTTTTACTTTACCTAAACAGTCTTTACCGTGGATCATGAAACTGCCCAAGCCTTGTGTAAAAATAAATTAAACCTCTCTTTCTGTCTGTTGGTTGGTTGGTTTTCGTGGTGGCCCGTCTGCCGAAAACACGGCCCAATTAGCACAGGAAGCGCCGTTTTGATACCACAACTCGTTTCACCTGGTCGTTGAGGGCTTATGCAGTAGATATATAGTTTCTGTCTGTAGTTCGTACAAAAACGGAATAATTTTTCAACAGTTTGAAATTCAACAAAATATTAGATAATAATCAAGTAATTTATAAAATCGATTTCTTATCGTAAAAAAGACATGATTAAAATCGTTCAGTTCTCTTGAATGATCCTCATAATACAAAATGATCTGAAAATTTTTCATTAAATGCATTTCCTTAAGATTTACATAAAACAATTAACTTAAAAATAGTGGCTCAGCCATCTAGTAACATGTTGTATTACACCTAAAATAATTGTTGTACTACATCTAAAATAATTGTCCAAATACTCGGTCCCCCCTACCCATCCAATCTGCAGTTTAGCATTTCATCTAGAGTATCTCATGATACTATTGCTCTATCGTATCGCGTGTTATATTTTTGTATTGAATTTAATTTAGTTTATAAAATATTTTTTTTACACTTTTTTATGTTTATTAAGTAGATGTATTCAGTTGAAGTCGTTTGCGTTGCGATCGGTTGTATAATTTTTGTAAATAATATGAGTTCTTAAATATTAACGATATTCCGTCAGTTTCTATGTGGTTCTATAAAACAGTAACAGTGTCATCCCCAAGATGCATGCGATCTAGTACTTTATGTCGGCTCAACACTTTTGCCGAAACATTCGTCCAAGGTCCAAGAGAGCATGAACACCGTATATACGAGTGTCTCCAAAAATAGGGATTTTCAATTTTAAACACTGTAGGCAAAGAACATAACTGTTTATGGTTTTTTCAAATACCTCAAGGTCTTTCAATATTGGGCCATAACTAGAACATCAAATTGGACAGCAAAATGATGTACAGAAATAATTTTAACAACTTTTATCATCAAAGCATTCGTCTAGCTTCTACGAGTCGTAAGAGATAAATTTCCAATTTCTTAAAGCGTTCGTTTTGTTGTTTTTTTTTCAAGTAGTTATCACGAAACTATAAGACACCAAAAATGTAGCAAAATACTTTCAAAAATTCAGCCACCTTCTAAACACATGTAGGAAAAGGTTCCAATGATTTATGTTTTTTTCAAATCTTCTTCTCTCTCAATCGAGAGATAGGTTCAAGAAACAATCGAGAAATAAATTTAAGAAATAACTCCTGGCGAGAGATAAAGGCTCGTAGACACCCCGATTCTGTTTTGTTCAGGGGCTTTGTTGCTGCACCCTCTACAGTAAGTGCAATATTCTGAAGCAGGCTTCACCATTAGAGCATGACTGTTGATTAATGAGTGATTAATTACCCACAATGTTTGGAAGAGATCACTACGGGCCCTATTTGGTGCCTAGTCTGTATGACGGCTTAGCGCTGCATCTCTCCCTAAAACTAAACAGGCATTACAGTGGATGAAAAGAAAAGTGTTTGTACTTCTCCTTACGGGTATTCTGTTGCCTTTTGCACTTAATGTCGTCTACTTCCGAACTCGCAATGCAACAAATCTTCCGCTCCTGTTAAACAAAGATAAACTGAAGAACTGATTAGGTACTGATCAATTTTTCTGTATTTTTTTTTTGTATCCAAACGGGATCAAACTTCTTGATTGATCCCTATCAGATGATCTTGACTCCGTACAAATAAAAGAAAACTCTAAAAACCCTGTCTCCAGAAATAATTTTTTGATTTTAAATTAAAAAAAAACTACTTCAATCCAGATCGCAGATATTTAAATCTGTGATCTAATTTTATAAGTTTCCTCGCACGTTGCAAATGTTTCAATGACTTCAATGGAATACACGATTATGCGTGCAATTAATATTTAATTAAAAGTACAATTTAAAAGAATATATTTTTTCGAATTTCTATATTTTTTGTTATTATTTTTTTATTGAATCTTTATTTCTTTTATTGTATATACATCACACAATTATTTACAATTTAATAAGCTTTATAGACTATAAATAAAATTATATTTTAAAAAAAAATGAGGCATACATAACTAACGACTTTTACTTCACAACCATGTAAATAAAATATTGTAGCACAATTTTAACTGTTTGTCTACCATACAGGACACATTATTTGTATAAATAAATTAATTAAGTGTTGAAGAAGATGAAAAAAAAGTTTAATTTCACTAAATCCAATGCATATTAATGTGAAAGTGTCCTGATGAATTACTAATTAAAAATCCAAGACGAATTTTAAATGAATCTTGCGTGTAAATAATTAACTTAAATGTTTAATAAAAGATTTCTTTTCTGTGTAAAATAATAATATGAAAGAAAAAACTCTTTGAGAGATTTTATTAATTAAGAAAAATATTGTTGTAAACACCGATGTATGTATATGTATGTTAGTAGTTTAAATGAAATCCAAAAAGAAATAATACATGTATATATTTTTAATTGATTATTAAATGTTTTATTTACAAGCTCCTTTGTATCCACTTTTCTCGTTTATAGAAAAATTGCAATAAAAACTTACGTCTTTTGAACGCGTCAGCCCATTTTCACGGTTATTTCAAGCAATGGTCTTTAATTAGTAAATATTTTACTAACGAATAGCTTTGATACACTTGACGACCACGAGCTAGTGTTGCAGCTATACGATTCAATTTTATCCTGGAATATATCGCTCGAAAGGTCCCAGTTGGTCATCGCCGCCCTTTAGAATGAAGAGGAATCTTCTCAAAACTATTCCAAGTTCCTTGCCACAAAGTTAATGGGGTAAATGCTTGGTTTCAAGACTTGCCGAAAATTACTATCAACTATCGATTTTGTCTTTTGATTTGATTTTATATGTGATTTCACCAAACAACTAAAAATCTTTCATAAACTTGACTTGCTTGGTTTTAGTATCAGATACTCTCTATCATGTCGTACCAAACAGTTGCTCGGTCTGCTTTGATCTCTAGCACTTAGGAAATTTTACCTTGGTCCGCTTTTATTTATTTTACACATTAACGACGTGAGTTGGATTACTTCTGACTCGAAGATTTTGTTATACTCAGACGACCCAAACCTATTTGTACTATTCCTGACAAGATCGGCAATATTGTATTGCAATACGATTTGCTACGCTTCTCTTATTGGAGCAGTTTAAATCGAATGCTTCCTAACATCAGCAAGTGAACCACAATTTCCTTTTCACGAAAGAGACTTCGTTCCTATGAGGACATTGGACAGATTGAAAAGTTTCCAAATTTAGGAGTTATGTTTAATGATAATTTTAATTTCAATGACTACATTAATTATATTGTCAACAATATGAACAACGCTTGGGGTTTTGTCTCGTAAGGATTGATAACCCCTTCATTACGAAGACTTTGTGCGTACTTTTGTGCGATCGATCCTCGATTGTGCCTGCGCAGTATAGGCATGACACTTTAATGTGAATATACAAAAAAATAGAGACCGTACAGCGACGGTTTGTAAAATTGGCTTTTCGATGTCTTCCTTGGGTTAATCCGTAGTTCCGTAAATCTATTTGGAGCTCTGTACTTCAACGTCCCTGCTCGATTCTTGACGGACAATGTTCTTCTTTATATTCCACACCACTCCATCTAGTTAATAAAAATTATGAAAATATTAAATAAATATTCATCGCAACAGCACCTTTAATGCCTTTCAATGATTATTGTGGGCAGATTAATAGAAAGTCTTACTACGAAGTCGATTTCAAAAATAACTTGGCCTAGTATAGCCCAGTCAATAGATAGTTTCACCTTGAAAATGATCGCAACTTCCTTTAAAAACAGATTTAAATTAGCGTGCTAAAGTGAGCCAAAAAAAAAGGTCCGTGAACAGAAGATACATATCTGTGGTCACAGGGAATAACTAGGTAAGTATAAAAACGAAACTTTTCAGGGCAGCACTTTTTTACTATTGCACTATTCCTGTAAATCCAGTTTTTTGAAAAAATGTATTTTGTTGACATCAATGTGATCAAATAACGTTCGAAATCTAGTGGTTTGAAAATTATTAATTTACTGAAATTATATTTAGGATTTACGTTTAGTTACCCGATTGTTCACCAGATCATGCCAACTTATTCACCATATTACCTGATTATTCCCCATACTTTAAGCCCCGTTTACACGGTGATAGTTTTTGCGATAGTTGATGTCATGATAACTCTCATCATGCAAACTTCTCGATAGTTACTTTCGCGCTATCATGATAGCACTATCGCACTATCACGTTTGACGAGATAGTTGATAGCACTATAGCGATAATTTTATCTTGATATTGACGAGAAATTTTATTTTAACATTTACAAAAAAAATATTTATCAAATTTCGTCACGCAATATAATTTTTTAAATGAAAATGTTTTAACTTGAACTTGTAAAAATTGGAAACAAAGTTTACATTAGCCCCGTTCATTATAGAAACGTAAATGTCATTGGAAATTTACATAAATAATTAAAATATGTGCAATGAGTTCAAAAAGGTTTATCACAGCTTCGGTCAATTATGTGGAATTATTTAAAAGGTGCCCCTAGAATCAGGTGCAAAATCTTCGAAGGGTACAAGCCAGGAACAAATCCTACATTGAGTAAGCTAGTTAAAATATAAACGAATTTAAATTGATCACAGCTTCGTTAAATAGGAGAACCAGGTAGCGTTCGTTCTACCAACTATTGATGTCGATCAGAGTGCAACTGATCGAAAGGACGGAAATGTTCAGAAAAAAGTGTCTACGAAAGCTTCGGAAGATGGAAAAGAAAGTAAGGAAAAAGCACAAATTGATGAACAAAATCCAGTTGAAACTAAAAGAAACAAAGCTGAAAACGAAAGTAATAAAGATAAATAAATAGAATAAAATACCGAAAGTTTTTTAACGCAATTAACAAAATTCAAATTTATTTTATTTTAATTGTGTACTATTTATTTATTGATTGGGATGTAGTGAAACAAACCCGAAAAGAGTATTTAACACGGTGGCCCTTCAGTGGACGGAAACTGATTTTAATCCCTCGACTAAAATACAGACTTTCCCGCTTTGTGTTTTATTTTAAACAGCTTTACCAGTGACTCCAGCTGCAACCAGCTTTACTTGAAACATTTTCCATAATGATACCGCAACGTTTGACGACATAAACAATGTAACTATTGCCTAATTTCACTGTCGCACTATCGCGCCGTGTATACAGCAGACTGTCGCACTATTGCACTCTCACACTATCGTGCTATACTCTCGCGAAAGTACTATCGTTAAAAACTATCACCGTGAAAACGGGGCTTTACTAATAATAATAAGTTTCTTTGATGCTATTTCCCATTTATTTTGTTAATTAGGTGTACTTCGTTTAAGTTTTTCTTTTATATATTGGGTGATCTTCAGTGCCACCTACCTTTAGTATAAGGAGGCGAAGGCAAGAATTTACTTAAATTATAATTCGCGAAAATGAAATTAGTTTCAACATCGCCTATATAGAATAATCCCAAGCAATGCCACCAGCTGTAAGGGTGTTTCGGATTTAGGCTTGATACACCCTCTGACGAGTCTATGCCATCCGATGACGAAACAGCTCCTTCGGACCCAGTCCAACACAATCTTATAAAAAACTGGCCTATCCAGTGAAGGTTTTCCAACTGTTATGCCCTCAGGGACAGCGATTAATCAACAGTCGGGGATTTCGTATTGGGGTTTCAGAAACTCCGCTGACGCCGGAAAACAACAAAAACTTAAACAAATTTGCTTCTATGGTAGCTTCTCACCATGAAAAATTCCATTCTTATAGGTGTACTTCATTTAGTAAACAAAAATACCATTAAAACAAAAAGTTGCAGTTAAGAGAACTTTTATTACAAAATCATAGTAAAAGAAAACGCAAGCATTAATATCCACTACAATAGAATCCCTAAAATGAAGTTCCAAAAGGAACTTAGGTAATTATTATTACCTAAGATTAAAATTACCCCTTAAGATTAATCGTCAATCTTATCCTCTTCGATTTGAAACAAATCTGGATCGATTGGCGGTTGAGCCAAGTTTCGATAGAAATCGTGGAAAGCTGGATCTATCAAAGGCAATAGATAGAGAATGTGTTTTTTCTTTTCTAAACTGATGAGGTCCCTTGGTCCAAGGGAAACCAGGAGAAGGCGATCAAAAATACAATGTTTTCCCTTTTTTCTAAACTTTATCATTTTGAATGGTACATTTTCTTCAAGGGTATGTTTAAAAAATACTTTTCCCGGTCCTTGACGGTATTGCAACAACTGCACTGGTTTCAATAAAAATTTTTGATTTTCGGTATCCTGTTTTTTTATAATAAAATGATCGTCTTTTTTTAGCATAGCATGCATAGAAACAATACACTTCACTTGGAATAATCTGGCACGATGAATAAATGGATAAATGTATTGATAATTGACAACACAGATACACAGCGAAAAACTAGGTAATTCGACTTATCTTATTTTTCCCGTGAATGATGACTCGGAAAAATTATGTAAGTCGATTTAGCAGATAACAAACACAATTTTACCACTTACCAATAAACACCCACCGTTATAACTCGGAAACCATTAGGGTTGTGAGTTGCCAACCTCTTCGCAGTGCGTATAAGTCTTGGAAGATGGCCACAGTACACTTATCCCATTTTGGCAATTTTTCGACTTACCAAGTTAATCCCTGTGACCACAGATATATTTTTATGGATTTCGTCATCTCTTAGTTCTAAAGAGATGATATCGAATTGGTTTTTACTTTCTCGGGAAGAGGCCTTTTTAAAGAAACAGCTAAAAATTCAATTTCACGATTTGTCGGTATTCAACTTTTAAGAAGTTAAAAGAGGTTGACTAACAAATTCTACCATATCTTCGAGGTCCGACGAGATATCAAGTTTGCTTGCTTTATATACGAACGCTTAAAATTTCGGTGTTCTATCCCTAAAAAGGGTGAGAAGGGTTTGAATATGTTTTTACAAATATCACCATTTACCAAACAAAACAAATTAATAGTGTGGAATTATACTAAAATAAAAAATTTTGCAACAGTCTGGGCGCAACTTTATTATGTTATAGGTAGAAGTCCGAAACGTGTTTAATGCTGAGATGCGGTGTAGGTTACAACTTGAGGAATAACCAGGAGGCTATTTGAAACTCCCACAGGAGGTTTAATAGGGAAAAATACTTAAATTGGTTTTTTCCCAGACTATGTTCAAAGCTTATAGAAGTGAAAGTGAACTCCAAATTCAATATACCTAAGAAATATATCAGAATTCGTGAATATGTACACAACCACTTTATACCCCCTTAGGGGTTGGATATTGAAAAATTTTGAAGAACGTTTCTAGACGCTTATATAAATAGCCCGCAGAAGTAAAATTGCTTTGATAGCTCGACATGTCTAAAAGTTTTAACGAAATTCGTGAAAATGTGGATTAACGGACATTTGTTTTACTCAATCTTTGAACGCCAATAAAAATCTGAACTTTTTTTTGCTTTAAATACTCTAATAGCACATCTACATATACGTACTAAGTTTCAACTTTCTAGCATGAGCCGTTTCTGAGCCGCTTCCCCTATCAACAATTTAATTTTCAATGATGTCTCTATAGTGGCTCTATATAATCCTAAATTTTTAGCTTTCTATTCATTACGGTTTTCGAGAAATAAAAATCAGAATTTTTTTCCTTTCTACCCCCTTTCACCATCACCCTCAACACCCACACCACCAAAAAATCAAAAAATTCACTTTCTCTTGTGATCCAATATACAGAAACGAAATTTTATTTTCCTGGTGTAATTGGTTCGGAAGATATTGTAATCCAAAGTTTTTCACACCGTTTTGCGTACGGCGTCTACGGCAGACATTTTCTTTTTCCTTTTTTGGGGTTTACTAGTCCTAAAACGTGAAAATACAAAATTTCAGGGTAGCAAATTTTTTTAAATTTCAGGTCGATCATAATACTTTATTATTAAAAAATAATAAAGTAAATTTAATAAAAGTTCGTAAAGTACAGGAATAATTAATTTGAAAAAAAAGTAAATTAAAAAAGGGCAAATAATTAAAAAACAAAATAAAATAACTTAAAACTATAAATATTTCCTTAGGTTCCATAAGGTTTCCAATTAGTTTTTAATTCTGCGAGCTCAAGAATATAAACATTCCGCCATATATCTTAGGTCTGATGGAATATCGAACTGGTTTTTTGATGATTTTTATTTCAACGTCATTTTTATATGTGCACATATATTCACTAAAAAATCAATTTCAGATTTGTTCAGTATTCAACCCGTGAGAAATTTAAAATGGGTTGTCTAACGAATTCTGTCATATCTTTCAAGTCCGACAAGATATAGAGATCGGTGTCATTTACTCGATTTCCTTGTTCTTTATACAAAAGCCCAAAAAATCAATTTTTTCGATACTCCACACCAAATGGGGTAGAATGTTTTCACGAGTTTCGCATTCATATTAAAATAGTTTTCTGGCTTCCTATTCAAACGGTTAAAAATCGATCTCGGAATAAGTAGTTTATCAAACTACTTCCTTCAAGATCTATGCAGAAAATTAGGACGCTATTTGGAACCTTATTTTTTAGGTTTGTCAGCCACTAAGTTACCTACGCTGCAGCTAAATTCCAAACATGTTGCGGACTGATGTTAAAAAATAAAAGTTCGTCCAGCTATCGTGCACTTAGATTCTTCAGCCTACTTCCTTAGACAAACTGGTGTTGCTTCTAAGCCATCGCGTTAATTCTCGTGCATTTCTATTGGTATTAAAGCTTGCTAATCGCGACAAAATTCAAAATAACTTTACAACTTGTCGCAACTGAAATATATTTTTCGGAAGCACGTGCAATCGGACAGTAGACCTTTTTACTAAGGTACTCCGTCTCTGTACCTTAGTGGACCATCATTTAAATAAAATCTAATCAAGTTGAGTTAGACATACATTTATTTGAATAATATTGTAGTTACATTATATACAATTTGTTGTTTTTTTATATTTATATTTTTAATTTTTAGCGTTCATATTTGGTTTTATTTCGTTTCTACATACACTCCGCACGTTCCTGCCTACGGTTTTTTATTTTTTGTATAAATATCATTTTGGTTTCGATATTTAATTGGTCAACTACTAACTTTAATTAATTAAATTTTTTTTAAATATGTTCTTAAATACTTGTTTGTTTTATTATTTAATGCGAATAAATTCATAAATTTAATACTAGAATACACGGAAAATTTTATATAAATAAACGAAATAAACCAAAAATTTGTATTTAATGTTTTGTTCTTAAAGGGATTTTATTCTGTGCATTTATATAATTAACGATATACGGTTTTAAGTTGACAATAAATAGTTATTATATGGAAAATGTATGCAATATATTCCAGCTGTTGATATTCGACAACCGAGAGAGAGAGCTGATTCGACGAGAAAGAGGAATTACAAAAGCACCAACTTTTAAATTTATAAAAAAATCAAGCTTCACTTTATAAAAACTGATTGGTATTCTAAAATATTCCCAACAATTGAAAGCATTTAATAGACCGTTTGCTTGTTACATGATAAAATATTATTTGGCAGAAACTAATATTGAAAAACGCGCCACATAAAATATGGCGGATAAAACAATTTCATAGCGCACGATGTTTTTACTCTGCTCATTATCCGAATCGTTTTATTATTGTCGTTTTATTATTCAGAGTGATAATCTAGTACAATAGTACTCAATAGGCGACAAGCGATGGTCTGGAATGCAGTTTGAGAATTTCTCCAACTGAATCGACTCTGGCTTATGCGTTTGCGAGATACTCAGATTCAGTAGTAAGGATTCCCTGACACTTGTGAGTAAGTCAACGCTTGTTGAATAAACAGAATGCAAAAATATCAGCTCGTCTAGTCGGGCATTTAGCGTTCACATCCTCTAACATGGGAAAGAAATTGCTCAACTCTCTAGTGGATGTGTGTGTTCATAAAATTGAAAATCTCATTGAATAAAATTTTTCAAGAATAATCCAGGCGGAATATATTTCTTCTACGTAATATTTATTATTATTTTTTTGTTAAAGTAAACTAAATAAATATCATACTCTCTGTTGTTGTTGTTCGTGTAAATGATATGTCCGAAGCTGTGCGAGAATGTAAAATTATTCGAAACTAAATTCTTAAAAAAAAAATCCTAAGTTATAAAACATTCGAAACATAACGCTCATTAAACGATAACTCCACGAACCATAAACCGTACAATATAAAAAAAAAAGTTTCAAGGAAGACATTTGATGGCTATTTGTTATCGTTAAAAGTAACGAAAATTAAAAATATAACTTTTATAATCGGTAGTTAGTTGCATTAAGTTACTGATTATCACATAATTTATACTTGAGGAGTTCACACTTAATTGAAACCATAAACACATTGTAAAAGCTACTCTGAAATATTCAGTTTAAAATTATTATCATTACATTTCCGGTCTATTGTTCGGAAATTATCGCCTTGAAGTGTTAATGTTCGAATGTCGACAAGAAAATAAATAAATAATATTACAACTGAAGTGGTAATTGGAACCATTAAATACTACATTATAGTGCAGCGCAAGCATTAACACTTATTTCCGTTATATATATATAATTATTATTATTTTTTTTATATATATAATAATTTATATTATATAATTTGTAAATTTTTATATAAAGTCAATATCGAAAAGTGTTTGTCTCGGGAAATACAAAAAAGCTTAAACCTAAAGAACGACGTCAGGCAGGTCGTGCGGCCTGGCCTAGGCGCGCATTTGATTTTCATGAACGATTTTTCTTTCCTTATAGTAAATTTCTTCAGATTCCTTGTCACAAAGAAGTAGTACAACAGCTCCAAAAAGGAATATAGCTGCACCCCATCCTACTCCGTACGCCCAACCAAACTCCCAAATTGGACGATTTCCTGTTAGATAAGAATTTTAATTATTAAAACACAATTTTTGAAACCAGAATAACATAAAAAGCGATTTAGTGTATATAAAAAGATGTTTATTATATTATTAAGCAGTGTTTCTAATTTACGGTTTCTAAGAATGCGCGTACGGATTAAAAAAGATCAATTCTCATTTCATTTTTGAGTTGACCTAAAAAAAATTAGGAGTATGAAAATGGAGTTCCAAACAGCAATCAGGGTAAAGGCAATAAAGTCGGTATGAGTATCGTGTCAGGAGAGTGGAATGCTTAACTTAGGTTAGTTCAGAAGTGGCGGCCTATGGTCTCATCGGGTCTATAGCAATACCACTTTGATTAGTTGCCGAGATTTTCTCGTTAAATTTAAATGCCTTCGTCGCGACGGCGAACCACAAGATATCATGCGTACCTTGGTTCGAAACAATATCTAGATTGGCACAAAAAACGCTTTCGGAGGTATTGTATCCTTCGTCTATTTCGGGCTGATTCCGATTTTTGCAGAGATACTTCATTACGAGTCCCATCCTTCACGCATGCCACCCAATCAGACAGTTCGTATTAGGTCGTTGCAGATGAAATGTCGTTTTTCTCTATGAAGTGAAGTCAGTTGCGATTTTCATGTCTCAAACTGCCGCCAGGTGGCACAAGTGGTATTGAGTATTGAAGTAAAATACCCCTACATTTACTCATAGAGTCATTTCAGTTTTGGAAATCATTGAGATCGGACAGAAAAAAAATGGATTCGAGTGATAAACGGGTAATTTTCTTTGGCCACAGCGCAACGGAACATCAACAGGGCATTTGGAACTGAGATACGGTAAACAAACGAACCACACAGCATTGGTTCGAAAACTTCCGATCCGGAGATATGACCCTTCAAAGTGACCACGTGGTAACCCAGGACCTTCGATCGACAAGGACGAGATGAATTTATTAGTGGAATCTGACTCACGCCAAACTGTAAGGGACATTGCAGAGAAATTGGGCAATTCGACAGTTTGCCGGCACTTGCAAAAGCTTGGAAAAATCAAAAAGCTTGATAAGTGGGTTCCGCATGAGCTTACCGTTAAGCAAAACATGACGCGTCGACTGGAAATTTGCAGTTCCCTGCTCTCCCGGAAGAGAAACGATCCGTTTTTGAATAGAATAGTGACATTTGATGAAAAGTGGATACTGTACGACAATCGTCGGCACAATGGCTTGATGCTGATGAGACCCCAAAACACATGCCGAAACCAGGCTTTCATCCGAAGAAGATAATGGTGACTGTTTGGTGGTCTGCAGCTGGAGTTATTCACTATTTTTGAAGCGTGGTGAAACCATTAATGCAAAGAAGTATTGTGCTCAACTCGATGAAATGCATCAGAAATTGCGTGTTCAACGGCCTAGATTGGTCAACAGAGATGGAGTTATACTGCTTCATGACAACGCACGGCCTCATGTTTCAAGAACAACGGTCCAAAAATTAAACGAGTCGCAGTATGAGACTCTTCCTCATCCAGTCACACACTCACCAGACCTTTCGCCAACCGATTACCACTTTTTCAAATATTTGGATAATTTTTTGGCGAACAAACAATTCGATAATGAAGCAGCCATCAAAACTGCCTTCGAGGACTTTCTTCGCTCTAGAAAGTCGGACTTCTAGAAACTGGCATAAATGCACTTGTATCTCGTTGGGAGAAGTGTATTGCATGTGCTGGTGCCTATTTTGATTAATAAAATTATTTAAGTTTTATAAAAGTTACAGTTGTTTGAAATTGCACTACCAAAAACGACATTTCATCTGCAACAACCTAATATTTTCATTAATACACATTTTTTGAAGAAATTTTTTTTTTCCACCTTGGGATAACCTGTTGCTTTTTGTGGTTCTTAATCTATCATTCCTTTTATGGTTCTTAATCTATCATGGCTTTTATGAGATGAAATACTCTCAGCAAATTGTAGATCGAGCTAGGTTTCTCGTTTGGTGAGTGCATCCACCAACTCATTTGATGCAATACTGCTGCGCCCTGTGGCCATATGATGTAGTCCGTCGCTTGTCTTTTTTTTTTTGTAGCACCGAACTGGACTTAGGGGTCAACCTTTAATACAGTCATGTACCATCCAGTCAATATAGGATGGGGAGAAAAAAAAATAAAACAAAAGAAAAATAGGATTTAAAAGTAAAAATCTGCCAATAGTCTGGGCGAAACTTTATTATTTTTAGGGTCAAAGTTCGGGAGCGGTAAAAGTCGGAGTGTATCATGAGTTGCTTCGAGATTTTTAGATTTCTTATGGAAAATTAATTTTGTTCTTAATATAAAAATATTTAAAATAGAGATTTTTAGACGATTAAACATTGAAAAAGTCCGTGTAGACTATTCGAATTTCAGTATATTATGTACACTAAAAGCCCATAGAAGCAAAAACGTATTTGTTGCCTTATCAGAATTAAGAGATATGACGAATTGTTAAAACGTATACAAACCCATTACTTCCACTTGGGGTTTGAATTTCGAAAAAATTGTAAAATGCAACCTGAAATCTCATGAGACAAGCCGGATTTTGAAAAAATTCTGAAAACGTAAGCAAACCCTTCACATCTCCTTGGTTCTGGAAATTCGAAAAATCGTGAATTGGTTGGCCGTAATAATCAATTTTACATCTCATCAGAACTAAGGAATGGCAAAAATTGTGAAAACATATACAAACCCTTGGGGGTTGAATATCGAAAAATTGAGAAATGGGTTTGTAGGCGATTATATAAAAAGTCTGTGGAAATAAAAAGCGATCTAATATCTCATCGAACCTAAGAAATATGTCGAAACTTTGAAAAGCATACAACCTCCTTACACCTCTTTGGATTGAATATCTAAAATACTGAAATTGACTTTTTGGCTTTTTTACATAGGAAACCTTAGGAAGTAAAAATGAATTCGATATATCACCATATATGCAACCTCCTTACACCCACTTGGGGGTTGAATGTTCAAAAATCCTGAAAGGAGTTAATAAATAAATATGAAGACAGCACGAGAAAGTAGGAACCAATTCAATTTCTTATCACTTCTAAAAGAAATGACGGAACTCGTGAAAACGTGTTCAACCCGTTTATACCCTCCTAGGTGGAAAAAGGAAAAAACTTAAAAACAAGTTTTAGGCGATTATTACACAAGCCCATGAATATGAAAAGATATTCAATATCTGATAAGACGTGGATATAGTAGAATTCGTGAAAAAGTTTACAACCCCCTTTGCACCCCCTTAGGGGTCGAATTTTAAAAAATCCTGAAAACACTATCTAGGTATTTATATGAAGAATCCATAGAATAAAAATGAATTCAATATTTGGGAAGACCTAATAGATATGACGAAAACCGTGAAAATATATGCATTCCATTTTCACTGATATTTTTTTTTGCCCCCCCTCCGAACGCCAATGTATATTTGAAATTTTTTTTTATCTAAATTAGTTTTCTAGTTGATTTACATAAACGTACCGAGTTTCAGCTTTGTAGCATAAGCCGTTCTATAGATAGGAAAAACACCCCCCACCCCCGTACCATACTACCCCTATAAAAAATTATATTTTTCCAAGATGCTACTAATATAGCTCTATCTAAATACGAAGTTTCAGCTTTATATCATTATAGGTTGTCGAGATATTAAAATCGGAACTTTTTCCTTTTCACCCTCCCCCACCCTCACCCTTTACACCCACACTTCCAAAATTCTGGTAAAAATTTGAAGCATCTATCTTACACCGTTCTTGAGATATGAGACGTGATTTTTTAGAAAAATTCTTATCCCCTCCACTTTCATGCTCCACCGCCCCCTTCAAAAATTTTGCTTCCAGCAAACTTCATTTGTCAACCTTTATACAGAAACCAAATTTTATTTATCTAGTGCAATTGGTTAGTAAGATATCGCAATCTAAAGTTTTTCACCCCCCACCCCCGTACGCCACTGCCCCCACTCAAATTTTTGTTTCCGATCTATTCTCCTAGTATACCTACAGATATTCATAAAGTTTCAATTTTGTGACATTAACCGTTTAGGAGATATGGATTTTAGAAAGTGTCGATCTCACCTTTTTTGCGTTTCGGACGCATTATTTTTCCCCCCACTCCCAAACCCCTTCACCTATATCGGCAATTTTTTTGCAAATGGGTCCACTACTAAAGCTCTATATAAATTCCAAATTTCAGCCTCCTAGCATAAGCGGTTGCTGAGATCTAGAAACCAAAATTTTCCGTCTAAAACACTTCCCCCTCCTCCCCCCTTACACCACCACCCCTCCAAATTTGGACACTTCAAGGGGCCTACCCAGTCTATTCATAAAAAAAATTTTAATTTAATAGCTCAAAGGGTTTGGGAGCTACGAGCCTTCAAACGATTTTGCGTACAGCGGTCGACGTACGGCGTACGGCGGACAGACGGACTGAAATTTTTTATTGCTTTTTTCGTGTCTACTCGTCATGAAACGTGAAAAAAAAAATTTTGAGGGTAGCAAATTTTTTTTTTTTTAAAAATCGAAAACAATACTGTATTATTAAAATAATAAAGTAAAAGGATCGGAGGAAAACAGTCGGTGGAGCAGTGCACTGCTCATTCTAGGAAGATAAGATAAGAACTTTACTGACGCATCATTTGACGCATCTCGGTTTCATAGTGCATCTTCTGTCCATGATAGTGTACGAGTATATATCCGTCAATGAAAAGCTTTTCATGGAGCGTCATATCTCGTGGTGGGCGCTGGTCGCACTTTGTTACAAGACTTTTTTCATCAATATTGTGCAACGTCGACCGAGTAAACACAGTTTTTTTGCTAAGCTGCTTCACGCTTATGAATATCTAACTGAAATACTATACAATGGCAAAAAAAAAGCCGTGGTGTGGTGTACGTTCGGCTTGTGGACGATATGACTGACAAGCGTCTGTCCTGAGTGCACTAACTAATTATAATGAGTAACCGTAGCGTCGTAGTGAACGTTGTGTCATAATTGATCATGACTAACTCTAAAGAAATCATTTTCTAGTCCTAGCTAATTGAAAACTTGTAAATTGCGTTTTTATCCACTGAATAGTGTTTTATACTGACTTTGTATTTTAGCTTACGTTTTAATTAAAAAAAATCTTACCCAAATTAAGTTCAGCAGCAAAACACACTGGATATAATATTAATGCTGTTAGAACCGCTAATACTGAAATAATTAAATTTATATTTAAAAAATGTTTCTCCAATAACTAAATTTTCACAAATCTTACGTGAAAGAAGCATAACCAGAACTGCAATTCTATAGAACTTATATTTTAAATTATGGTTTTGTGACTTAAGTCCAAACCCTGTTAAAATTGTTGCAACAACATCTGTGATTAATGTTATAATACACAAGGCTGCTGTTGCTTTGATGTATGCTGAAATTGTCGAAAAAAAACTTGTTTCAGAATATTTCATTTTAGTTTAGTTGCGTTACAACTTACCAACATCTCTACTGGCATAACATCCTGGCGGATCGTGTAAATTAAACGGTAATGGTGGCAAAATATCTTCTTCGATACAATGCACAAATAAACCTTGGCGCCAACCTGCAGCCATCAACCAATCGGTCGATGCAAGCGCCATCACCATTAAAACAATTACTATTATGCCACATATAAAGGCAATGACCTAAACGAAATGGAAATTTTTCAATTGAAACGAATCCAAAAGAAACAAAAACAAAAATAGTACATACCTTAAGTGGTCGTGTAATGGTAATTGTTTCAATTGTTGTTGTTGGAGCCATTTTATTTGGAGATGGTCTTCTAGAACTATTTTCAAAAATCGATTAAAATTATTGTCTTCCAAAAGATTAGAAAGAAGTAAAAAAAAGCCTACCAAAAAATATCAAATCCTTTTAAATTGTGGAAGCCTTCCAAGGTACAATTTCACGGTTAGTTCGCTTTAAAAACACTCTAAAAATCTGTTAAAAAATCATTTTTTTTAGTTAGACACTCAAAACCATTCGTTTTTATTAGTAAATTTGTAATGAATAAAAATCTGGGAAAAAATAACTAAATACATAGTGCATGCATAAATAAAATAAAAGCAAAGCGAAAAAAGAAACGAAATCAGACAATTGTTTTGGTAAGGTCTTCATTCAATTGGATCACCTACTGGGGCAATAAGTACGTTCCGATCAAATAGAAAATTGATGTATACTACGGGTAATGAGTTGGTAAACGCTGGATCGCTTTTGAAGCGTTGTGTTATTGAGATTCTGGTTTGGGATTCAACAACTGATATAAGGCGTGATACAAACATTTCTCAGCCGCAATACATTCTCACTAATTCTGATGTGAAAATAAAAAAAGAGTCATTATCACACGAAAACGAGTTGCTCGCTACAATAAAAGAATGTCTCGACAAATACAATACTTCAGTGCGTTGGTTATGAGATGCGGTTGGATAATAGAAAAATAATCAGTCGCCTATTTGAAAGGACCTGCGATATTTGAAAGTCCCAATTTGAAAACGACATAACAGTTGGCAGTGTAAAAATCACTCGAATTGTAGCGCCAGTAATAAAGACGCAAATCAATAATTAAATTTATTGGAACATTAAAGCTAATCAGTTCTAATCAGTAAAAGATTTCTTGAATTGTAGCGCCAGAAATAAAGAGGCAAATCAATACTTAAAAAAGTTTAACACAAGATTGCGCCAACTACTGGCACCAGCAATAAAAACATCTGATTTCAATTTATTGGAAGATTAAAGCTAATCAGTTCAACCGTTAATACGATGAATTCATCACATTATCAATATTTTCAGAATGGTATCTTATATTAAATGTGTTAATAAGTTCTTTTTTTATCGCTGAACACTAAAATAGCATCAACGCAATAATATCAATACAACTGATGATATCAATACAACTGAAATCTTTTTTTGCTGTCGGAACAATTTAATTAAAATCGTTTCGCGATAAAAAGAAGAATTCTTTTGAATTTATTGATATTTATATGAAAAGAATGGGTACCTGTTTGCATAAAATTTAAACTCTTTTTTTCTTCTGTATTTTGTTTATTGGAGTCAATTTTTTTATTGTATTTTAAATGCAGGGGTAAAATCCATCAATACCAAGTGGAAAAAAATCACGGAAATGGTGAAGAATCCTTTCATTATTTTGTTTATAAATATTAATTATTTCTTATTTATACTGTTTTGTGAAATAAATTTTGTCGTAATTGTTGACTAGTTTCTTCTGAAACCGCATTATGAATTTAAGGGTTTACTGAATTTTCAAAGGCCGGATGTGAGCTTGAAGTAAAATATTCGATCATTTACTTCTCATGTACAGATTTAAACTTTTATGAATTTACTAACTGCTAGCTTTTAATTAAACTCCATTAAAATTAAGAGTACTAGAGATGAAAAGAAATTGTCGGGATATACGAACAGTGCCGTCTTGGTAAGACAAACAATTGATTATTGTTTTAAACATTTATTGACAACTTTTTTACATAATTTTTCTATATGAACACAAATGTCTTCGACTTTTGCACACAGATGGAACTGGAGAAGCGTTTCGAACCTATAACTTCCGAAATAACCATGTTCAGTAGAGTCCGATTATAACGAATCCGGTTACAACAAACTTTTAATTGTAGTAATCCAATTGGTAAGGTACCTATCAGTGCGGTACCTATCAGTGCCCGTGCGCAGGATTTTGTCAAGGGTGGGGGTTGAGGGGGGTTTCCAACAACCATTTTCTACGAGATTTGAATCTGATGAATGTGACGGTCAATACAGTACGTCATCGTCCCTGCAAGAAAGCGCTACCTTAATTCACTATCTTACACCCATCCAGCTTCGGAAAAAATTTTAGGTGGTGTTCTGCATCATACGATTTTCCCATAGGTATGCAGCGTGGTTAATTTAATAGTATTACAGGTAATTTTAGTCAACTATCGGATATCGGTAACGATGAGTGAAAAAGACGGCAATATTGAAGGAAAGAGGTGAAGAATCACAAGCATGTGCACCGATACGAAGTATAAAAGTGGATTTTGTCTCGAGGTGAATTTGTTTTAACTGAAAGATTAACCGTAAATGGATACTACAGAGCTACCAAAAATTGTTGATTGGTTCCACGCAGCACAAAGACGACTTCGATGTTTTGGATCGTTGTCCTCTTGTAGTATCCGATTTGAATTTTTCCTTATAAATCATCTTTGTCCTTCTGGTGTATTTTGACCATTTTCGAATCGTTCAAATTGTCTTTAAAAATGTACAAGTAAGTGTCAAATCTCCGTTCTGAAAAAGAGCCCTAAACGTGCGACATTACCAAATATTTAGTAGTCCGCTGAGTGAGTTTTGTTGTTTTGGTACGACAGGTAGAAAGGTCGCACAGAAAAGAATCTTCGACTTAAAAAATTACGATCTTCCAATTCGTTCATCCAAGCGAGTCTTTTTACGACGTGTCTTATACAGTAGTGGTTTCTACACTGTGCTTTTAAATTTCACATCATGAATTTCACGTATTCGAATAGTATTACAAGACACAATTAGACCTTTTTTGCGAAATATTGTTTCGCCTCCGCTTTCGTATTATAGTATTTCGCACAAGACCACGATGGATGAAAGTCGAACAAAATCTGTCAACTCTATACAAAGCGTCATTGGAAAAGAGTCACGTTACCCATATGCGTTTGAATCTAACATCTACCGGTTTTCAGGAAGTAAGAGAGTTGGACCAAAAGTTGCGCATGATTGTCCTCTTCGAGAATATACAATAATTTTCATTGATTTGGTACGATCTTTTTTCTCCTTGCCAATCATTAATTTTTGAAACTGGTATTTTAATCATGTTCACAATTAATTCTGGCGCCCCTAAAGACTCCCTTCGGTCTCCGCCTTTATTTCTCATTTTTATCGTTAACTCTCAATCCGATTCAGTTTTCATTCTTCAACTCCTTAATAATCCAAATATTATCATGTATCCCACCCATAGAGATATATGTACTGGAGATGACGAGCAGCGACTGTTTTGAAGCAGGAAAATTCCTCGCAAAGGACCGGCAATAAACACTATGCTACTATTAGCATCTTACTCACATTTACGTTATACTCCGGTCTTGAACACAAAAAACGCCAGACATTTGAATACTAGGCTACTATTTGCATTTCACTGCCACCTCGAATCAAACGGTCCATACAAAAACGTTCAATTTTTCTTCAAAATGCTTCAAAGTGCTTCATACAAAAACGGCGTCTTGTCGTCTCCAGTATTTATATCTCTATGATCCCACCCTACACCCATCATGATTAAATCTAACTACTGTAAGGCCGTTTTCATGCACACATAGCGGCAAAATTGGATCCGCCGGAATTGGATTCAATGTTATTTTCAATGGATGTTTCCGGTAGAAGTGTCGGCTCGGCCTCAGACTCCGAATCTTGGAGCCGGTGTTGTTCTCGACATATCGGAAGTCGGGCGTTCGCACTATTCTCGATTCCGATGTTTTCCTTTTTTATTTTCGTCTGAAGTACATAGTTTGACTAGAAGCTGACATCTGGGAGTAGCAGAGACATTTTCGCTGAAGCCGGAGATCCTAAACCGCATGTCCTGGCGCCGGTACGAATGAAAAACACGGTTCCAGTTTCACCAGTGTATGTGGAAACCAACTTAGATATTCAGTTTAAATCGGTTCTATTAAAAAAAATCCTAAGCTGGCAAGTGGACTCTAGCATATCACTCGTAGTCTCACGAATTAAATGATACTTGATACCGTTTTTCATTTCGTGAGCATTATAGCCCAGGATCGTGTCATGTAGTTCTTTTTGTTTTTTTTCTTTTCTTATTCAACTTTCTTTAATTTTTTAATTTTTTCTTTTTGCTCTTCTTTTGTCCTTTCTTTTTTTCTTTTCTTTATTTACTGAGCAAACACGGCAAAGTATATTTATTGGTGTTTTTCACTATTGACAATAAACTGAAATTCAAGATGAACAAACACACCCACCCTGTAAGCCAAGGTTTCAAAAGTATTTTCAGAAATAAAAACCTTCGCAAGCAGGCTATTTATTGCTAGTTTTTTAATTTTTACTACAATTCTAAATAATTAACGATAGAGAGTCCAACATAATTATTATCTATACCAGTCTTTTGAATTTAAACTTTACAGTAGGCAAATTCATAATGTCACTGAGGTGCTCTTACACGAGCGATTAACATTGCTCAATTTGCGGCAATTCCAGACAATTTTGACGTCACGGAAACATACAGCAACATCAGCAATTGACGATATGGATCAATTGGTGGTCTACTCGTTGCTCAGCAGTGACTAGCGATATGGAGCAATACTCAGCAATTTGGCAATGAAATCGTACACGTACAATACAGTCTATGAACAACATGAAAGCAAACTTGACAAACAAATCTAAAACTTAAAAAAAAACTTGGAAATATTTGAATTCCAAGCCATTATAACACGAAACTGGACAAATAAATGCAAAACTCAAAATAAGACTTGACAACTGAATCACCGAACGAGGACAATTGCTCGGAATTTTCTAGTGGAAATACAGCAACTATAGGGCGAGCAATACCAGCAATCTGTGAAAACATTGCCACATTGCCGAAATATTGCCGCAACTTATTGCTCCACTAGTTTTGGCAATACCCGTCGGGCAATCAATTGCTTGAAAAATTGATCGTGTAAGAGCACCTTAGCCCTCGAAAGGTACGGTAGTCCCGCCGAAATAGAAGGTACGGTCGGGTCGGATCCGACCCATTATCATTTTATCATTTTAACAGGGTTTTTTTTAATTTTTTTTTGTAAGAATAAATCATTAAGCATGTTTCAATATATGTTGTTGATCTTTCAACAATAATTGAACAATTTTTTTTATTAACATTTACCATTCTATCACCCTTTTACATTGAGCAAATTAAGTATCTCTTGAATATACTTAGGTACTTGGGTCGGATTCGACCCACACCGTACCTCTCGAAGGTTAAGTTTCTTGTAATATGTCAATTAGCAGCGGCGTAATAACCTTTAGGATGACTCTATCTTAACAAAATCACGAATTCTCCGTAAATTGTGAAGAATGGTTTATGTTCGTTCTAAACTTTATCTAAGAAATGGTGAACATGTCAGTGTTAATTACTTGAGCATCTCTCAATTCTCTTTAATAATGTCCATAGATTTCCTAATGATATAAGTTATCACCCATGACATCCAGCTTCAGGTCTGTCAATAATGAAAATTAATTGAATAATTATAGTAGTTGTGTTATTTTACTATTGGTAGAGAAATGCTATAAGCTGTGTACCTATGAGATAAAATAATATGTTTTATGCTTACCGGTCAACGCACTCTAATTATGTTCTCGTTGAAAGCAAATGGCGCCGCATACCTACTTAAGATATGGACAATGGACTAAGTTCATTGTAAATTATAACAGAACTTAGACGACAATGTGATTCAGACTTCTGTTTCGCCGTTAATATCAATTAAATACTGTTGGGAATAAATGATTTTTATTATCGTCTATTTTATTTATTGAATGTAACGGCCAATTGGACATTTGCTTAGGGTCTGGTTTGGATATCAACCCGAAAAAGCACAATTGTTGCATTCAATAAAAGAAAATAGACATTTTCTTTGGGTCTGGTTTGGGTATCAACCCGTAAAAAGCACAATTGTTGCATTCAATAAAACGAAATGTAATCTCGAGAGTACTTATGCCATGAAAAACTTATTTCAAATACTTATTTAGACAATCTTCTTGAAATGACTAAAATATCTCTGGGCCTGCAAGAGCCTTTTCGGAAAGAACTGAGTCAATCACCTTCGCATTCCGGTACCCAGCGACTACAAAGGCAACGAAATACTCGAGGTATTGGCTAGAAAAGATTCAGAAGCTACCTTCACAGGACCACATCAATTAGCTTCTTCTCAAGGTGTTATGATCATTTTCGCCAATGTGTTGTCGCCAGGATTTCAACCAAGAGCGGGTTTGTCAATGATTTACTCAGGTTGCGATATGATCGCTCTGCTTACAAAGTTTCTGTGTGAATCTCAACTGGTGCAACTCTGATTGGTCTTTATTTGACGCCGGGACTATAGTTCGTACCATGAACTTCCTTCTCTATTGTTAGTTTCTTTAAATTTCGTGATTAATCCACCAACCTCGTTTTCAATCTAGATCATATGGACGGCCTCAGTACAAAAGGTAATAAGTCACTGTGAGTTCACAAGTGTCTTGTTTCCTTTTGCACCGAGGCCGTCCATATGTGGAAATATTTTGCTTTGATTCATTCTGTTTACGCGTTTAAAAGACTTCGCGAAGTTCACAAAGATGTCGTGAAAACTACTCCAAGATTATCCGTTATGGTTGACACAAGACGACTCCTTGCAAGCAAAAATATTATTATACTCTTGCTTTCACCGAACGGAGATAGTTTCAGTCCGATATGCTCTTCTTTTATTGCATCGTTCTAGTGTTCTAGGACCGTTAAATTTGGGTGGTTCATCATTTTTATACTACATTGGAGCAGAAAAACGACTAATTTTAATAATGATATCGTTGAAATGATAAATGATCTACGTAATGTATATACTCTGCCTCCACTACTCATTACGAATCGCTTTTGCGAGGAAATCATGCGTGCGTTCATCAGGTACAACAGTAACTGTTCAATTTATCATGTAATTTATTATAGTTACGCGCTTTAATTTTGAAATCGGAACCCAGAGATGTGTAAATATCACTGGACTGTAAAAGGTACAACTTTGAACGGTGTATACTTGACGCATAGAATTGAAATGGAATAAACAAAAACACATTTTTTTTATATGTACAACAAGCCGTATAGAAATGTTGTGTATATGGCTATCTAAATGTTCATATCGATTACGACCATCGATGCATGAACGTAATACATGCCGATCTGATGCATGGTTTACCCGGTAAATTACATTCGCTAAGGAAAATGTGGAGAAATATGATACATTGAAGTGTGCTCGTTTAATTATTTATTTTCTTTTGAATGCCTACCGTTTGCGACAAACGTATTACAAATCTAATGAGCATAGAATACCACAAATCGACCAAATGGCTAACTCTGCACAAACGTATTAATGTATTTCTGCAACATCAGGATAACATTTGTTTATCATGGATAAATGGCTCACGACCTCTAGATCGGCAGACTGGTGCACTAGGCTACAGAGGCATAGGAATTTATTCTTAGGATACTCGAACAACATTTTCTATTATGCCGAGTGAAATTATTTTTACTGGAACATAAATAGAACTTGGTTGTTTGCTAAAGTGTTTATCTCTTTTACTTTGCGGACGCACACTGCTCCAGATTCTTGTCTGGATCTAGCAATTCATTTCAACGGTCAAGAATCTATTGTACTGTACTGTATATAGAACTTTTCACTGGCCTCAATTTTTCTATTTGAAAAGCTGAACTGATTTTACGTTATGAGGATTTGTTCTTTCTTTTCTTGGTTCCAGACTAACCCAGTTCTGCAAACGACCCATTTTGGTGGTATGATTTAAGTAATGAATTTTCCAGTAAACTATTTAAAAAAAGACTGAAGAGGGATAAGTAAGAGAAGCTGGGACAGGTACAAAGCCAATCTATGTGTGGGATTCGTTGTTTGGTATATGACAGAAATCTGCAAAAAATTGAGCATGTGATGTAGATTTAACACCGATAATAGAGCATTGTGCTTATGTCTTTCCACCAGTGCGTCTAATCTATGTTGAATACCTGAATATTTTTATTGGTAAATGCAGCAGAATATAATTGCCAAATTTTTGTTTCTTATGCCTCGATTACATGTTGGGCCAACCAAAGCAAATGCATACAAGCGCCATTTCAATTCATGGCTTCACTGATGCACCCTACACAGTTATCTTATTACTACAGATCTATCACCGAAGCGCGTCTGAGCTCCACTAAGGCAGAGGAAATGCATTCATTGAATTCTGACATTAGCACTGCGGTATAATGAATCAGGTCTAATTTAATGCATCACCAACCCAAAGCTTTCTTTAATACTAAACCACTAAACACGAAGGTGGTTTCGCCCAATGAAGAAATTTCAAAAAATCAGGACAACAAAAACTGATTGATGTAGTAGGTAGTTTAATGAATTGGAATGATCGTTATCTTTAGCATAGCCAAGGCCATTTAAAGCTTAGGCTTTCTTTATAGATGTAAAGCATTTTTTCCCTAACTGATTTGGACATTATAAAACCCATATTCGCCCTACCTTGAATACAATTCTATCATCTGGAAGTGTGCCTCTGAATCCACTCTGTTATACCTGGATAGAGTTCAAAGAATAGTCTTCAAGTTGATAGGTGACGATTCTATCACTGCTACCCTAAAACACCGACATAATGTTGGATGTCTTACTCTTCTTTACAGATATTTCAGACAGGCTCTCGCACTTCTAGCAGCTGCTAACACTAGATGGGGAAATTTAACCTTCTGTGCCATATTTAGAAAGACGTGACCATCATATAACCGAACCAAGACCAATGAACTTCTAAACAAGACGCGGACAGATATCTCCAGGATCTCGGCGATCAGTACAGGTCACTGGACAATTAGAAATCATGCAGCTAAGTTGGACATTCCGTTTAACGGGCACTGCTGTAATTGCCAGTACCCGAGAGCGAGAGTCGCTCTTTTACTTCCTTTGGAGATGTCCAGCAATACCCAAAGCTCGAGAACGAGCAGCCTTCTATGGTGACCTGAAGCAGATCTCGAAGAATAAAATTGAAAAGTTATTAATCCTTCGAGATAGCACATAGCTTCACGAAACCCTAACTAATTCAGTCAAGGGTGTGACATCAAAAAGGCACCCTTGCGCTGATTGAGCTACCACTGAGTGTGCTACCGTTTAAATATTTTTTAATTCATATAATGAAAAGCCAAGTAATTTTTACTTATTTATTTCAAATTAGAATCAGTTTTCTGAAGCAATGTAATTTTTTATATTTTACGAAAATAAAATTAAAAATTTTTTTTAATAAAAATAATTAAAATTGAGCGATTTTAAAATTCCAAGAAACATATTTTCTGAAATTATATCTTTTAAAACTTTTTAGTAATGTTTCCAACAAAAATAGTTTAAACTCACGTTCTTACCAATCTTCGTCAATTCGACGACCAGTACAGACGGCGGTTCGATCGGCCGATCGATCTGCAGATTTTGGCCTGTACAGTTAGATCTGTCGCGTGAAAAATCGGACTGAAATATTTAACTGCAGAAATGATCGCAAACTTCAACTGTAGGTTTTTTGTTACAACAAAACACTTGCGATCAATCTCACTGATCGTCGAGTAGAACTGAAGTGACTGGAGTGCTGGCGTTAGAACCTTCAGTTCAATGTAATTTTCGAAGGACAAACATCTTGCAGGTCGAACTGAGGAATTTATCTGTCAGGTGGAACTGAACTACCGAACTGTCGTGATCCTTAATGAGTTTACCTGCAGTTTAAGCGAAATCAATGCGCAAGGTGTCTAGATTAGGGATGTTTCGAATAACCGTATTCGTATTCGTTTAAGCGAATATTCGCCAAATTTTATGTATTCGTATTCGAAACAGTATTTGACAAATTCAACCCAAATACTCGAATACTATTCGAATACTAAACAAGGTAAAAAAATAAATAAAAAACTGGTTGTTGATGATAAAAAAATTAAATGCATTCTTTGCTTATTATTGTATCTTATCTGAAATTAATAATATAAACATTATCTTTCTTTTTCTTAAAATTACAACTAATTTCTTTGGTGAATTTAAAATTTTCTTTGGTGAATTTAAAATTTTCTTTGATGAAATCAAATCACGAGATTATCATTTTAAAATGAAACAAATGCACGTGATTAATGGGTACAAGTCGCTCGACAAATTTTATCAATTTATCATGCGTAACCGTGTAACTCCCGACAGTCGAGAGTCAAGTGTATACTACTCGTATTCGTATTTGCGAATACAATGAATGCATATTCGTATTCGTATTCGCAAATACAGATTTTAGGTATTCGGAACATCCCTAGTCTAGATATAGCCAAAATCAAAAAGTATCGTAGTCGATAAGAATTTCTTATTGCGTCTTTTTTCCTTTTTGGTAAAATATTTAACATAATGGCATACAATCAAGCTTATCATAAAAACTAGCAAAAAAACTATAGAACTGTTAAGAACATGTTAGCCAGTTGCGACGGCATTAATCGTTGCCATAGTCGCTGCCGTTGTTGTGGGGATGAGGTGTGTTGCGTCGGCATTGATCGCTGCCAACGTCTTTTGCAGCGATCGCGTCGACTTACACTGCGACGGAATAGTTCTGTCTTTTGTAGCTGTGCATACCGCGGTTACTGCCACTATGTTGCCGCGGCAGTTGCAGTAGTGTCAACGCCTTTATTGCAATTTAACCCTCGCACTCACTGGTGGTACATACTAGTGAACAGTTGACTGGCTGACGGACAACTTGGTGCAACTTTCATTTCTCGTCCTTATAGGAATCGAAATGACAACCAGTGTACTTGGATTTGTTTCTAGTTTGTAAGGAGTGTTTAGCCTACGTGAAGAACAATAATCGTTTACAATGAAAGAAAAACGTCTTAAACCTGAGAGTATTGATCAAAGAGTGGATTCAAGGATGCCGTCAGTTTATTGCGAAAAGTAAATAGTTTCAAAATTTAACATGTCACAAATCACAAATCATTAAAAGTAGTCAAAAAAAAGGGCAGAAGTTATGTAGAGAAAGCTAAGAAAAATACCGTCAGTTAAAGTTAAAAAAAACGCAGAACAACGACATTGGTATGGTTAGTGTTAATCAGTTTTTGTGAGCCCAAAAATTAGGAATCTACCAACGAAGAAAAATATAATGAAATAAAATCGATCGAGAGAAGGGAGTGGTGAATGAAACCCGCTGTCTCGCTGCATTCAGTTAGGATATGCTCCATAGTAGTCGCCCTCTTGCCCTCTGGCAAGTCAGACAGCCCGGTTGCGGCGTTCCGGTTATCAAGTACTGGTGGGTTAGTCTCGAGTGGCCTTCAGCATGACTGAATACTTTCTTTCCTGTTGAGGCAGTATTCTGGTGGACGGATGTAACGCCAGTGCTTGGCCAGGAATGTTGAGCGAATCATCTATTGTTGAGCGAGCACTTTTTTGGCCGTGCGCCGAGCGAAGCTAATCGTTTGCGGGATTGTCTCCTCTTCATGAGGGGAGATTATTTTATTCGCCAGTTGGTCCGCTTTTTCGTTTCCAAGGATGCCCACGTAAATTGGAATCCAGAAGAGGTGGATCCCAGCATGGTTACCTACAATAGTGTCCTTGATTTTGTTGGTTCGTCGGTATTATTTTTTAAGATGGCGCTGACATCTGATTTGCAGTCGGCGAATATCGCTGTGGGTACTGCAGCTATACGTGCCGTGTCTGCAGCTTGCAAGATGGCGAAGGCTTCCGCTTTACAGACGCTGGAGTCCTGGTGTAGCTTGTATATACCCTGGCCCGTAGTTTCGTTGGTTGAGGACAGCAGACCGATGAATGCCGCCGAGGTCTGGTTTGGAGTCTTTGACCCGTCCGTATAGTATAGGGTGTATCCTACCAGTACCTATGTGACTGCGGTGCAGCAATCGGTATAATGAAGGGGAAGTATGTGATTTGTTAGGATATCTCGAGGAGCAAGGAAGGGGATAGATTGAGTGAGAGCGGTTATGGGGCAGGGAGTGGTAACTGATGGGAGAGGTGATATTGGGGCAGAGTTGGATAAGGGTAGCGCGTGCACTCGTGGAGCGGTAGGCACCCAGGGCGGCACGTACAATCTTGTTGATCCTCACCTGTATCTTATGCAGGTTGGTTTGTGTCGTGTTACTATATATCGTTTAACAGTATTGCACGCAACCTCTGATTAGCGTCAAGGCGGCGTGTAAGATCGCTGATGTGCTGGCTCCCAACGATTTGGATGCTAGAGCCCGAAGCAGATTTAATATTTTTTTTTGCGATGCGATGATTTCTTGTACGTGTGCGTTCCATTTGAGTTTGTTGGAGAAGTTTAGCCCAAGTAGCCTGCAAGTGATCCGCGGTAGAAGAGTAGTCTCGCCTATACGGACTTCGCTGACTGAGGCTCTGATTTTCCGCGTGAAGGATATCATGTCCGCTTTCTCGAAAGGCATTTTCGCTCCTTTGTTCGCGCACCAGATGTCAATGTACGTCTGTATCCGTCTGTATGTGTCGTTGGGGTTAGGGAGAGAGGAGGTAATGATGACGTTGTCTGCGTATATGAAGTGGGAGATGTCAGGGATGTTGGGAGAGGAGTTGAGATACGGAATGAATATATACATTAAAGAGCACTTGCCTTCGGTGCACCTGGTACCAGGTTCGAATCTGCTTGGCGACAAGTAATTTTCGAGAATGGGATTGGGTGCCGGACTACCAGTTCACTCAGCTGTAAATGAGTACCTGAGTTATAATCGGGGTAATAATCACGGACGAGCGTGTGGCTGACCACTTCACCTCCTAGTGTTCCGTTGGTCTAGTAATGAAGTAACTCTAGCATTACTTCAAGGCCTAGGCCCAATTTGGGCTGTTGTGCCATTGATTATTATATACATTAAATAAGAAGGGTGATAGGGGAGAAACCTGGTGTGGCACGTTTTGATGGATGGGTATCCGTTGACTCTTACCATTATGGAACGTGAAGAGAGGAAGTCAATCGTCTGGATGAATCGGGCATCGATACCCCAGACAGACAGTTGTTTAGTAACAACGGTCTTGATTATCCGATCAAAAGCCTTCTCAAGGTAGAGGGATAGGGCACGGCACTCCTGTTTGTTGGAGAGTGCTAGTCTGGCGTGGTGTTCGAGATCGAGCAAGAAAGAGGTTGTACCTCTACCCGGCCGCGGAAAAGATACGAGGACTCAGTTGACGTAGATTGCAGATCGCTTTTTAGGTGCTTGAATTGGAGGACTCGGGCGCTGAACCGAATTGACTTCAGGCAATATATCGTGGAGGCCCTGGCCCGATTTAGGATCGCGCCATTCATGATGATGATCGAAGAAAGTTCAGAACAATAAAGGCGCGTACAAGTCAAGTTCGAGAACTAACGATCTTGGAGTGTATCAGGTTTCGCGACCAGTTCGTGTTCGGTTGAGTTCCCAACATGACCCGAAATTCTGGCGAACAGCATTAACGGTGTGGACGCTGTCGTTGAATAGTTCCAACTCGATCTCCACCACCTTGTTGTAGTACGTCCCTTTTTTTTATGATAGTTTGTTGGTCGTGAAGCTAATTATAACTTTTCACTTTGCAATTAAAACCAAACTGTCGCAAAATTCCATGGCAAATCTGACTTCATATTCGAAAATAGTGTGAGTGTTCTGCTCGAGAACTGATTGCAAATTGACCGCGCACACCTCACGAACTGATTGCAGTTCGCGAACAATGGAATTTTGGTTTGTACGCGCCTTAATTGGGATTTATTAGTAATGAGCTTAACGTAGAACAATTAGACTTGCAAATGAGAGTGTTGCGATTTATTGACGATGACTAATGAGCAAAACATGCCACAGACTACGGTTCGTTCTAGAGACCTTGTCGATTACTTTAACCTTGCTGCTCGTATACCAACAGTACAAGCAATGGTTGCAAACCAATTTTCTTGGAAAACTCAACATTAAACTTGACTTTACTTTCGCAATGCCTTGAATTAAAAAAAAGACTCATCAAACTTCCAACGGGACGACTATTACAAACTCCAAAGCTGCGATTTATCAGCGATTTCTACAACCCAAGGCAAGACAAAACCCGAGTGAAGGTACTTCCACGATGAGTTTAGCAAATAAATTTTCGTGCGATCATCATTATCCGCAATCCCGTTACACAAGTTTTTCGCGCATTTTTTTTCTTCTTTCTTTCACGAATACAAAACCATCGCAATTCGTAGGCAGGGCGATTTCTCTTTACGTACTTTCTAAATAAAGTGATTACCTTTTTGTTACTTGGCTTTAATCTACTTAAAAACAGATTACAGGTGAACGCTAATCTGGTTCGTAGCATAGAGGATTCCGGAACGAGGGCAAGTGATTGCTTGTGGAGCGGATTAATAATATTAAAAGGGCAGGGATTTCAGAATTCCTCTGTGGAATGGTAATCGAACGACCGATTAGATGGAACAGTAATTAGTCCGAAACGTGTACGAACTTTGCGCTGAATGGCAGCGAACAGAATCAAGTTTTGATGCGCCTATTTATAGGTCAATGGAATTTCGACAGTCTGAGATACTGTCGCGCTGTGCACGGTCGAACGCGGACGGCATGAGTAACATGTAAACAGAAAAAGCAAAAAATGAGACAAGGAAAACTCGTCTGGCCGCTTTTTACCTACATTATGCACGCACACGCAGCGAACGGATTTTTAAAACCAGAACAGAAAACGCTAAACCTTTCCGTTTCGTTTACGTTACGTACCTCTCCTTGAAGTAGTCCAAAGTTACAGATTCCGAATCGAATTCGCTATAATCCGGCAGCGAGTCAGCATCAAACGAATGCAATCCTCCCAAAATGTTTCGTTCGGTTGTTATTTGTGGTGCTGAGTTTTCAGTCCGGCTTCGATCAAAAGCATGCGACATTATTCTCTCGCGGCCCACTGGTTAATTGAACAATAATTGAAAATATTCTCCCCTGTTCAGCTGTTCTGTGGTGCGCTTCTTTTTCTTTAGTAAGCGCGCGATACTCCACACAAAATCGGATCAGTAGCGAAGCGAAGTTCCCATTTAAAAAAAAAATGGCGACACTCAGGATCTCGGTCACGACCGAAATTTTTCGAAAGGATTTTTCAATCCGCGCCCGCTTAAGAACCGAACTGAACACACGTTTGATTCAACACATCACATCACTTTCATTTTTTTATAGTCGATTATTTGACCGTTTGTTATTATTTTTTTATGCGAACGATTAATCGAAACACTTTGACACTATTACAGGCGACACAAAACAAAAGAAAAAACTGAAGAAGTTGAAAGGCGAACGTGAAGGTAAGCAATGGAGAAAAGTTCTTATAAGATTGAAGCAGGTGTAACAACAGCAGGGAACGGAATTCACCCGTGGTGATATTTGATGGATGATGGTAGGCACCGCAAGGAAATGTTCGCATTTAGGCTGTGTTACAAATCGAAACTAGGGCAAATTTGAATTTAAATTTTTTTTCCAGTTGTTTAAGCCGGGCGAAATTTATTTATGCAAAATTAAAATTCCACGTGGCGAGCCGCATCCGTACCACGATTATTTAAACAACGCAAACACTAGATGTTTGTTCTTTTTGCCAGAATTGTAGTGTACAGAAAAGTGCTGGGGAGCAGCACGACAATTTTAAGGCATATTAAGAGGTAAGAAATATTAATCAACATTCTTCTCTAGGTTAAAGCCTAAAATTTCCCATACAAATTTTTCGTTCGAGCGAAAATTGTTGGTGGATTTTGTATGTGATTTGACAGGCAATTTCGTTTTCGCTTCTAGTTAGTACTAGCCTTAAAAAAGTGAAAAATAAAAATGACGATTTTAAAAATTAAATTGCTCAATTTCAATTTTAACTAGAACTGTACATTCTTCAACCAAAACTAGTGATGTCATCAGTCAGCTGCTTTACACATAAACAAGCTCTCACACGAAACGTCAAAAGTTTCATTGTTTTGATATTTGAAAACGTTTCCGTACTTCCGTTTGTCCGGCAATGAAATATCGAACAAGTGTCTTATCATTTCTATTAATTGTTTTAATCGACTCGGCAATATCGTCGCACGCCAGAAATGAAAAGGAGACCACATCGACTGCGACGGCGTCTGGAACAGTACCGGCCGCACAGGACTTCAATCCTTTGGGACCGCTAGTGAATTGTTCGTTTCTGCCGATGGACTTTCTGGACTGCAACGAACCAATCGATCACAAGGGCAATCAGACGGCCTTCGACGAAGTGGGCTACGGTTGCATTAAGTTCGGCGGTGTCTACTACGAGGATGTCGAACGGACACGAGTCCAGTGTGTGGTTCTGAGCGGAATCGAATGTTACGGGAACCGGTCGTTTTTGCGCGATGGATTTCCATGCGTTAAATATACCGATCATTTTTTCGTCACGACCCTTATTTACAGTATTTTGCTTGGCTTCCTTGGAATGGATCGTTTCTGTCTAGGACAAACGGGAACGGCAGTCGGGAAGCTTCTTACGCTGGGTGGAGTCGGAATTTGGTGGATTGTCGATATTGTGCTGCTGGTAACGAACAATCTCCTGCCTGAGGATGGAAGCAATTGGAATCCGTACGTGTGATTTACGCTGTAGTACATATACTAATACATATTTTAACATAATTTAATGTTAAATCTCTGGACTAAAGTAGGCTATGTAAATAAATAAACAAACGTTTTATAATTAAATTTTAAGAGGAGTAAATAAATTTAAATTTATCAACTTCTGGTTTAGTTTTACTAGGTAGGTAGGTAGGTACGCGGGGCTGCCCGTGAGAACACGGACACACTTAGAAGGTCCGTTGTACTACCACAGGATCATCGAATCCGGTCCTACTCGTCGAACCATTTAGAAGTTGTAATAAAGCGTTGGATTCTCGCGACCTCAATTGCACCCATTTTCCTGGATCTAGGAATAGCCGCGCGGACACCCAAAGCCTTCAGGATGAGCGGCGAACATCAGATTGCGCCACTACATTGATTGTCGACGAGAGGAAGACTTGTTGGGCAATCAATAGCTTTTTACCGTACAAATCGCCTGGCCTCGACGGTATTATACCACTTATGCTGCAGAAGCTACAAGACATAGTAGCCCCTGGCTGGTGGCGATTTTTAGAAGTTGCATTTCCCTAAATCATGTGCCAAGACTTGGAGACAAGTCAAAGTGGTGTTCATACCGAAGGTGGGCAAGCGTAGTCATGAACTCGCGAAAGATTTCAGACCGATTAGTTTAAGCTCTTTCGTACTGAAAACACTAGAGCGCATTTTAGACATCCATTTGCGACAGATCCTGGATAGATCTCCGTTCTCAAAATCCCAGCATGCATACCTCAAGGGAAGATCCACAGCGACTGCTCTGGGCCCCTATCATAGAACACGAAACGAAATTTCGTACAACTCGAAAGTGATGTACGAAAAATTTCCTTCGATGTATCACTGAATACGAACGAAACGTATGGAAAGTATTACCTACTATTTGAATTCGAAAACTGATATGTTGACGAGAAAATATACGAAAAAACGGATCGAAGTGTCACATGTTTCGGGTTCTGTGATGCCTACTGCGAAAATTGCTGCTCGAAATTTCGTTTCGTGTTCTATGATAGGGGCCCTGCATAGGGTTGTGCGAACAATTGAATACACAATGCATTACAAACAGTATACCCTAGCTACTTTTCTAGACATTGAAGGTGCGTTTAATAACGTTCATACTGAGGCCATTCAAGAATCTCTTATCGAGTTCGGTGTCGAGGAATGTCTCAGCGACTGGATAGTATCCATGTTGAGTACAAGAATTATCCACTCGAGCTTAGGGAACAGCCATTTGAAAAAATCTGTGTGCAGAGGAACACCCAGGGTGGTGTTATCTCGCCCCTACTCTGGTTAATGGTCATGAACAAGATCTTAGTAAAAATGGAGAGGGAAGGGGTTAGGGTGGTGGCGTATGCGGATGACGTGGTTATACTGGTATCAGGGATGTTTCCTTCGGTGATCAGTGAAATTATGGAAGGTGCGCTGGGTAAGGTAAACACGTGGGCTGCTAGATGCGGCCTAGGTGTAAATCCGGACAAAACGGAACTGATGCTCTTCACCACTAAAACCAAAATACCGGACTTTAACCTACCTCGCCTAAACGGCCATCAACTACCATTATCATCCAATGCGAAGTATCTTGGAGTTGTGCTCGATACGAAGCTCAGCTGGAAGTTAAATATAGAACAACGGGTCGAGAAAGCACGCCTTTTACGCCTGCAAACGAACCTTCGGCGAAAAGTGGGGACTTAAACCAAGAACGGTTCTGTGGTTCTACACAGCCGTAATACGTCCAATTCTTACCTACGAATCGCTTGCCTGGTGGCCAGCGTTGAGTAAGAGTCAGAGAACTGCAGCCGTCGGAACTACAGGTGCAATGAGGTCATGTCCGACGATGCTTTGAACGTATTGTTGCATCTATTATATTCTATATTTACATATCCGAAGTTCTGTGTCGTGTAGCGGTGTCAGACTCAAGGAATCTGGGTGCTGGTATGGCAAACCTTACGGTCACAGTAACATTCTAGAATCCTTACCAGCGGAAATAGTTAAATCGCCGACCGACTACATTATCCCGAGACTGACCTTCAAGACGGATTTCGCTGTGGGTTTTCCAACCAGGGCGGAATGGAAGATTGGTTCAGTTATACATGAATTCGACACAGTCATATACACTGACGGTTCAAAGATGAACTGGGAGTCGGAGCGGGAGTTTTCTCAGACACACACTATATCGCAAGGTCTTACCACTTACCGGACTATGCCAGCGTTTTCCAGGCGGAGATACCGGGGATCCGGGAGGCCTGTTGGACTTTGCAGCAAGACGCTACGCCAAGGTGAAATGTTGTAATCCTCTCTGACAGCCAAGCTGCAGTCAAGGCCTTAGATTCGGCTACCACCTCCTCTAAACTCGTCGAACAGTGCCGAGAGGAGCTAGCCCACTTAGGAAGTCAAAATTACTCTGATTTGGGTCCCAGGCCACAGCAAGATAGAGGGTAACGAGCGGGCAGACGAATTAGCTAGGCAAGGTTCTGCTCTTCAGGGCTCTCTCGTAGAATCCGTCCCACTAGGGACTGTTAAGCGCCAAATATCCACCCACTTTCTCACAAATGCGAACTCCAGATGGAGAGGACTGACCAACTGCGTCATATCTAGGAAGATATGGCCATCCTACTCCCGGAGCAGAGCAGATGAACTCCTGAGCAGGAACCGTGTGGACGTCTTCAGAGTCACGGCAGTCAGCACGGATCACTGGCCGATCGGCGACCACGCGGCCAGATTGGGTATTCCCTTTAACGTCAATTGCCGCAGATGTAGGGATGCAAATAAGAGGGAAACTGTTATCCACCTTCTTTGCGAGTGTCCCGCCCTAGCTAGAGCCAGACTTCGCGCACTAGGCAAACCCTTCTTCAATAACCTCTATGAGATCTCGAAAAATAAGATAGGAGAACTGATTACCTTCTTGAACAGCTCTGGATGGATATGATAATCCATTCAAGCCTTAGGTTTCTGTAAAACTATGTATCTACTTCATCAGCCATCACCGACCAGGTTAAACGAGTTGTGGTATCAAAACGGCGCATCCTGTGCTAATTGGGCCGTTTTCGGCAGACGGGCCACCACGTAAACCAACCAACCAACCATATCCAGTCCCATAAAAAGCAGTTCGCGAAATTTTGAATGATGCCGGGCGAAAATGGGAATCGAACGTGAATCGCATATTTGGCGGGAATACGAAATACGCCGTTTTCTATGATAGAGGTTATTATTTTAGTAAACATTTAAAACACGATTTTTTTTAATAAAGAAAATATTTATTAATAAAAATAAAATAAAAAAAAATAAACATTTGTCGCTTTTTTATCAATCAAAAATATTATAAAAAAATAATTAAAAATTTATATAGTTCTTTTTAGCATCTTTTGTGCTTTTGGTAATAGTATATGCGTTATTTTTGTTGTTGTTTTTTTAAATTAATGCTTATTGTAAATATTATAAAAGTTAACAGGAAAAAATAAGGTATAAAACACAAAACAAACAAAATTAAAATTGTAATAATTACGTCGAGAAATATTCACTTATTTAAATTAAACATATTAACAATAATCTATATATAGAACATACATATATATATTATTTTCATATTTTCTGAGTACTTAAGCTTCTAGAGTTAATGAGATTATTGTTGAGAACAATATTACACATATAAATATTCGAAAGTTTATTGCGTTAAATTCTCTCATTTGAGTTTTTATTATGTTAAAAACAAAACAAAGAACTTTCAAATTATGAAAGTCAATGCAATTCATCGTGTAATTAGCGTTAATATCGAGCAATGTATATAAATATTCTTTTGAAGTGTATAAATTAATACAAAAAAGCAATTCGAATTTGTCGAAAGAATATGGAAGCAAAGATTTCAGTTTTTTCGGAAATATCAGTCAGTAGAAATATATGGCAGTTCGTTATTATTTTATAAATATATATTTATTTATTTTCTTTTTATGATTTGGCCAGAGTGTAATTAATAAATTAAAATATACTATTTATTGTTACGTCATTGCTTTGTTTTTTTTTCCTGTCTCCTTCGTTTTGGCACAAAATTATTAAGCTCGAGAACACAAATGAATTACGAAAATAGTATGCAATCACAAGATAATTGTCGTATTTTTCCAAGACAGAGAAAAAAAAAATCGATTTTTTGTGCAAAGTTCTCTTCGCATAGAATTAAGTTCTTCTATTATGTGTGTAAAGTGTAGAGTTAAAATTGTTCGATAATCTGACACGAGAATCCATTTACATTTTGCCTAGGTTCTAAAAACATCGAAATATATATATATATTTATTAATTCGCACTGGTTGAGTTTAATAATGTGAAAAATTCTTACTATCTAGAGATCCGTTCCGGCCATTTTTTTCCGTTCAACTGTTTAGGGAAATTTTGTCTTGTATCGAAATGTTGTATTAAAAGAAATTACGATGATTGTGAGAAAAATGGTAACTTTGTATTTGGTGGAATTTGTCTAGTGGGAGATGTGCGGTAATGATGGACGGCCGAATTGAAATAATATTGAAATTATTTAGCATTGTATGTAGAACATCACCGAAACAGATCATATTTTTGTTCAATTTTTCTGTTCTTAATTATTATATCATTAATATTCGAGAAAAGACTTCTAAAAAGTTTACAAAAACAGTTCAATTCACAAAAGATTTGTTAATCGTTTTGTTTTTTTTTTGTTGCTGTGACATTTCGAGTATTACTTACTATACATCTAAATATACAATATTCAAGAGATAGATTCAAGTTTAAAATATTTTCCAACAGTAATATAACTTTTTTTCTGTTTAGTTTATCTAATGTATACTTACTAGATGAATCTGTTTTTTTTATTTATGTATTTTGCTTTCAGTAAACGGAGAACAATTAATATTGCTAATAGATGTACATATAGTAGCATGTATGTATATATAATATATTTTTATATAAATATTCTTCAAAAATATAATTATTTTGTCTATTAATTGGTTTCATTGTTGCATTACAGCTTTGTTCTTATATTTTTACCCATGTGTGTTTTTAGTATTTTAATTTTGGTATCATTTTTGTTTCTTGAACAGTTCATCTTCTACGCAAATCTGAGATGAAAATCTATTATATTTTTTGTTCATGACTTTTTCAAATAAATAGCCTTATTGTATTTGATCTGTAAATCACTTGGATTCCGAATAAATACAAATAAGTTAATAAATTAATTATGCTGAATAGGTTTTTTTTTTGGATTTTAAACATTGCGTCGATTTAAGATCTTATTTAAATCAGATAGGGGAGTACAACTATTTTTTTAATTAAGTAAATATATTCACTTTACATATTAAGGAGTCGGTTAAATCATTGTTTTTAAAACATAGATCTTAGTCGGTTATTAATTATGTTAATCTGACAAACTTACGATCTAAGCTTTGTAGTGATCGTTATTTTTAATTGCGCAAAATAATACCAACGCAAATATTAATCCAAAGAATTCGAGTAAGACAATTGCGATTGTTATTCCCAGGAGAATAGTCCAATTTTCGTGTATCGTTTTTAGCAGTTTATCCATACATCCCTAGAAAATATAATTTACGTTCACCGTTTATTTGAATGTCACATTTTTTTTAATTTGAAATATCTCACGTAAACACTTCCTTCCATCACAATCACTTTATATACGTATTCATTCTCTTCAAATTCATTCGACAATTATAAAAATTTAATCAGTCACAATAGGCAGCACCACGTCTTTTCGGTCTCTCATAACCTATTGGGTGTTCATTTCTCAATTTTTACACTCAGGGTAAGTAAGCCGGCGTTAAATTAAATGATTAAAATTTTGTTGTTCAGATTAAGGGTTAATGGTCTGATGATCGAGCGAAATATCCCCGCAGCTAGCCCAGACGACAGCAAGCGCGACGATCCTGCTCGATCTCCAGCTACCAGTTTGGATTTGAAAAAACCTAGCCCACTGAAGCCTATAACCTTACCCATTCTTTGATTATTTTGGTTTTTTCAAATTTTGGGTGTCTGTTTCGAGTTTTTTTTGTGTCGAATTATGTGGAGTTGAAGGTTTTTTTTGGATTATAAAAAAATATAAGCTCGATGCTATACCACCCAAACAAAGTACATGTAATAACCGGAATACTCACGGGTCATTCGTGCTTGAAAGATCATCTTAAAAGAATAGGAATCATAACCGATAACCTTTGCAGGTTCCTCCAACTGCAGGCAGAAACCTCTGAACATATTCTGTGCTGCTGTGAGGCAGTCGCAACTCAGCGCCACAAATGTTTCGGAGAACACTTTGTGGACCATAGTATGTACCATTGCAAAAATAGACCTACACCAACTAGATAAATTCCTAAGAGAAATAAAGCTGAGTGAGGACGTCTAGGTTGAAACTGGAAAAATATCAATGAGGTATAGCACAATAGACCACTGGTCGAGGTCGAGGAATCCCTCCGCCTCCGATAAAATCTAATCTAATCTAATACCACCCAAGGAAAAGATAAACGAAGTTAAGAGGAGAATTGGTCATCATAAACACGGAATAAATCAAAATAAAAATGTAAAACAAGAAAATTAAAAAAAAATTGTTGTAGAGTAAAGAAATTTTGTTCAAATGTTTAGATTAGATACAGTCAGTCAGTTTACATTAAATATTTAGTTTTTTGGAATTAGAGTAGAATAAAAAAAAAATTAAATAACAAAGTCCAACGTGAGTGAAGGTGAAGAAGGGTAAGTTAATTTTTTTTGTAAATTTGTTTTCTTCTTTGTTATTTTTTTTTGAGGACGAATTTTTTTTTATTTCATTTCTTATGAAAGAAGTTAATTTAAAGTTCGCTAGAAGAGCCATGACGGAATCTCGTGGAAAGGCAGGCTCTCAAATCTGAACGAGGAATTTTTTTTGCAGAATGTCGTGGTAAAGACGTCCTTAACTATTGTAAAAAATTACAAAGAGATTCATATACGTTAAAGTTTGAATAAAATCCTTTAGGAGACACCGAGTATATTTCGATAATTCGAGACGTAGTTCGAATGGTCATCCGGCAACCTTATCCGTTAAAGGCCGGGTCAGTAGTGACCGTATCAAAGTTGCCAATCTTTTCAGAGACCATTTCTGGACAGCCATTAATGACAATTCAGACAATTTTTCGACAAGTTTAAATACTTATCTCAATTTTCTGATCTCTCTAGGAACGAAATATCTTTTTCTCAATGAGGAAACTATTTCGATGCAATTTTCCATTATTAACAACAACTTCTGCTGTGGCTCAGACGGAGTACTCGGTGTAGTACTCAAGAATTTGTCGCACTTTTACAACACTTTTTCCGTCCCTATGAAAATTCTCCACTGTTAACACAGTTCACAAGAAAGGTTGAAAAGGAAGCACATTACAAATTATCGCCCTACAGCAAAACAATTTGAGCTGGTTTGGTAGTTTCTATTACAAGTCCATCATCAACCTCTGTTAGCATCATTTCACCAAGAATCGCAAGATTCATTTCAAATGTCGTTACTCCTATTGAAGCTGGAAAGCCAGTTGGATTTTCATATGATCAGTCACGCTATCATGATACTCTATCTTCGCATGCTATACTTTCCATCCATTTTTATTATGTGGATTGGATCTTACTTCGTTGATTGCTATCAGTAAATATTTTTTCGTGAAGCTCTAGGCCAAAGGCCTATGGTGAATAGTTCCGAGGTCTCTCAAGGGAGCCTCACTGGAATTCCAGCAAGACTCAGCGAACTTCACGTAACGATCGCTCTATTGACCCTGCAGATTGGTTTGGGAACTATTTTAGAGGTGAAAACGTGCTCTAAATCGCTCGATAATGTGAGGGCTGATTTGATCAAGGCAGCTGCCTCGATTACCCCTGAAATCCTGCGTGCCGTAATAGACGTGTGGCGAGACCGTTTGACTAAGTGCGTGAAGGTTAAGCGAAAACATTTTGAGTAGGTTAAGCTCATAACTATTACAAGAGACACGTAGAATAAACAATTTCGTTACTTGATTAAGTTGACCAAAAGTGGTCAAATCAAGGCGACCAATCGTACAGAATTTATTAACGGATGAGGTGTAATGCAAATAGTGGCCTAATTTCATTCATTCATTCAATTAAAAAAAATTAAGCCCGAAATTGAAATTTCCAAGAAAATTAATTTCCGAATAATACCAAGCCATAAAAATATTCGTGAAAATTTGCCGCTTTATAGTGCTTTGGCATAAATAATCTCTGGAAAATGGTTAGCTACTAAGATTAAAAAATCATATATGTGCGAAGATATTTCCAAAAGTGAAGCCCGTACAATCAGTCAGTAGTCAGATTGTACGGAATCACCAAACGATATGTTAAGCGACTGGACGTCAAATCGAATCATACACAACACAGCACAAGGAACACAAACGTTTATAATTTACTTACCTCTGTATGTATGGCCGAAGCAACAGCAGCCCCCAATGGAATTTTCCTCGCCACATCACAAGCCTGCTTGCTTATTTCTTCCTTGCAGCATGATTCCGGTATATCAAACAACAGATCCATTTTCGATAGCAACATACTGACAACATTCGAGTCGCCCTTGTTATTGTACTTGCTAGAAGCCCAGTCTTGCGGTCCATTTGCGCCACAGCATTTTAGCTTTAAGGCGAAATAAAAAAAAAAGGAAAAACATAATTAGATAATTTTTTTTTGTTAATAAAGCTTAAAAAGCCGATTACCTGACGTTGGAATGTATCGAATGCATGCGTCCTGCTAGTAACTTCACCATATTCCTTCTCGACCGTGTGTTTCACGGAATCTCGAACCATATTATCAAGTTTATCGCTGTTATGGAATGCCCAAGCACCTGCTGCTATTTCTGCTACAATAACAACAAGCAGACAGCAGAAGAACTGAAAAAATGTGCGAAATTGAATTGAGAAAAGTTACGTTAATTTATGCGTTTTATTATAATTACCGATACAAGTAAGCATTGTGATTCCTTGAAAGCTCCACAGCATCCCAAGAACGCGACAACTAGCATAAGTGCACCAACAGCGAAGAATATGTAGAGAGCTATGTAATAATGATGCTCTTCTTGTGTCATGGAAAACAAGAAGGTTGGATCAGTTAGCATCCATACTGAACAAATTATGATTGCCAAACCGATGACCTGTAATCAGTTAATAAAATAAATCATTAAAAAAAATTGAAATTTATGAAAGCTTGTATGTTGTTAGAATGCATCGCTTCGCGAGCGTCGTAGATGCCTTACTTGATAAAAAGAAGAGAAAAAAAGGAAAAAAGACCGGGTTTTGACTTGACAGTACAAGAGTCGAAAATTGAAAAAAAGGAGAATCAGTTCGTAAGAGTGGAGAATACGGGAAGAAGTACGAAGAAAAAAAAGAAAAAGAAATCAGCAAATTGTGAAATTTATTTGTCATCGCTAAATATGACACCACTCCCGCACTGGCTTCATGCGGGTTTACTGTGATTTCAATTCAACCTTTTCTGCCAGATTTATCCGTTCGTTGATAGAGTGAGCTTTTAAACGGTATGATGTCAGACGTAGACGATTTGGTGAGATGCGTTTTTCGGTTTTGTACAAATAATTGCTAAAATTGAGTCTAAAATGGACAAAAGGGTATAGTGGCAGGCGTCAGTGGTGTTACTGCTTAAAAGGAGGTTGTCATAGGCAAAAAGTTGGAAAAATTTTGAAATTTATCAAAACAAGAATAGGACTTTTTCATGGTACCATAGAAGCAAATTTTAATAATTTTTTTGGTTGTTTTTCGGCGTCAGAGAAGTATCTTTGATACCAATACGAAAATCATGACTGTGATCGATCGCTGCCCTGGTTACTGCCAGGAGGAGGACATGACAGTTGAAAAACCTTCACTGGAGAAGCCACTTTAAAACTGTACCAACAATAACAGCAGATATACGGATGTTTCGCATAGTTGGCATGATATACCCTCTGATGAGTCAAGCCGATGACAAAACAGCTCCTTTGGACCTAGTCTTAAATAGCTTCTTCAGTGACGGGGTTTCAACTGTCATGTCCTGAATGGCAGTAGCCAGAGCAGCGATTGACCCCAGTCGGGATTTTCGTGTTTGATGTTTCACACAATGGCCGCGGTCCGAATTACGCTTTCTGCGCTTTTAGCACGCATACAATCGGTCCGAATTGCGCTCACGATGCGTACAATTTGCATGGAGGGGTAATTTTCAAGCGCTTACATTGCTCACGGTTTCGAGGATAGGCACTGTGAGTACACTGTGTGCACACGATCGGTCCGAATTATATGCGTCGTAAGCGTGCATACAATTCGAACCGACTGCAAGCATTGTTGGTAATGTAAGCACCGTAAGCGTAATTCGGACCGCGGCCAATGAAACACCTCTGATGCCGAAAAACATCAAAAAAAATTATTGAGTCCTACACGCCGCTAATAAATTTATTAGGAACGTGTCTCGATGACGGTAATTGGATGCGGTGCAAGACCATTTCGCGCCTTCGGTTTCTGAAGTACTGAGAGGTTTTTCTTTCTTCGGTGGTGCGTGAATTATCGGGACAATGCGGCACAAAGAAAAAGTAAAAGGAGGAAAACGGAAAGAAAGAAAAACGGACAGAACAGTGCCAATTTAATTTCGATGTGCAGCGAAGTAATGGCACGAAGTAACACCTCGTGCAAATTGCAGTTGCATATGTTGTAAACGAAACAGCGATCAATTTGTCATTTTTTTTGGCCAGATGGGTCCTCGCAGGTGAACTCCCGACCCTGAACCTCAGTATGAGGTCAATACGGCAATTTTCCTCAGAAATCCCGTGGCTGCAAAACTATCGCTTCTCGCATGACCTATTGGGGAATATATCCCGGCAAAATAATTTCTTTGTGGTTTGCAGATCTTTGCGGTTCGCAGATCTACACAGCACCCAGATCTTTACGGATCTTTGCGGTTCGCGGATCATCACGGCTCGTGGTTCGCGGACATAAGCAGATCTTTACAAATCGCGGATAGATGATGGATGATGGAGGATGAAGGATGGAGAATGGAGGATTGAGGATGGATGATGGAGGATGGACGGCGGAGCATGGAAAATGGAGGTTTGAGGAGGATGAAAGATGAAAAATGAAAGTTGAAGATTGAAGATGTAGGATGGAAGATGGACGACGAACTATGGAGGATGGAGGATGAAAGATGGAAAATGGAGGATAGAGGATAGAAGATGGTGGGTGGAAGATTAAAGATTAAATATTAAGGATTAAAGATTAAACATTAAGGATTAAAGATTATGGATTGAAGCTTGAAGATTGAAAATTGAAGATGGATGATAGAATCGCAAATCTTTACAAACCGTGGATCTTTATGAATCGCAGATCTTTGGTAAGAAGTCTTTGCAAACTATGAGGTAGTACATTATACCTATACTAAACATGCTACTTATGAAGCATCCGCGAAGAATAGGAAAGTATCACCAAAGTACAGCGTAATGGAAAGTTGCTCTATTGCTCTGTGTATTGTTAATTATAAATTATTGGGATCTCTTCCCCAGCCGGTGATCTAGTTAACTCAGTGCTAATACCAGATGCAATAATCATTATTTTTACATGTGTAATTGAGTCGATTTGTTCCCTTTATCAAACGAGCAGCTAATTAATTTATTTAACGGAGCTATTTCGTCATGTGTGCTGCGTCCTGCACGAAAACCGAAATGATTTTCGTTTAATATTTCATGTGTTTCAAAGAAAATTATTAATTTCTACTTTGCAACCATTTCCATTATTTTTCCAACGATAGATATTAAGGAAATAAGTCACTCTTCAAAAGATTAAGATTAATTAGGTCTATAACAGTCTTCGAGAAAAAGTCTTTTAACCCACATTCAATTGAGAAGTCGTCAAATCCGAGACTAGAGCCACAATTTTTTCAAACTAGTTTCCCATTATTTCCCGCATTACCCAGCATTGACTTAAAATAATCAACTCTGACATTTTTCATTAAAGTACATAGTTTATTTTTAATGAGTTTTCGGTGTGTTGTAAAGGGATAGGTACATAACAAATTTATATTTTAATACAAACACACACTGAAACTTTTTTGCTGGTCCTTCAATGCCAAAACGTCAGTCAAGGTTTATATTTTTATCAAGGTGAAGTTCATGAATGAACAACGTTTGGAAATTATCTCAATTTTTCTGTGTTTTATTTAAATACAAAATTGTTGTGTCCCTATTGAAATTTTCTATGTAAATAGCAAAGGGCTATTCAATAGGGACATAACAATTCCGTATATAAATTAAAGGCAGAAAAAATGAAAATTTTGAATATTTCCAAACGTTGCTCGTTCGTTAACTTCACCATGATAAAAATGTAAACGTTGACTGACGTTTTGACATTGACAAACTAGCAAAAAAGGTTAAAGGTGCGTTTGTATTAAAATACAAAATTGTTATGTACCTATTGAATAAACCTTTAGCACGGCAGGTCAAAAGATCCACCTGGATCTTTTGAACCGGCTCAAAGAGCCGGCTCTTTGAAAAGAGCGAGATCCGGTGAGCCGGTTCACTGAAAAGATCCGAATTTCCCATCTCTAGTCTAAATCCCAGCACCTTACTTATCCTTCGATTAAATCGACTTTTTCAAATCAAAATAATCACTTCTTGGCCTAAAACCATATCAATACAGAGGAAAAACAAAACCAATTTAGATAATAACGGAACAAGCAATCGCAGCTGTGCAAACCCCAGGTGCAAAAGACGACGTCGCATTGAAAGACGCCGGCAGCTACTATAGCATAAAACAGAACACCGACCTCAACTTCTCCGACAGCGAGTCTTGTCGTGTCGCTCAAGTGAAACAGAATGATAACTGCGACTTCCATCTCATGAAACTAATAAGAACGAGTCTTCGACGTTTACGTTCTTCATATTGGCCAACTTCACTGTCGCGTTGATACGCCGCTAAAGTTGCCATTGTGCGGTGAAGTAAGTGTTCTGATTTTAACCTTATGCCGTCGCAGCGAAGACATCAGCTTTTACTATGCCGTCGCAGCTGCCTACACACGTTGTTAAAAAGCTACCTAGAAAGAAGACTTAGTCGCCTGGTTTTCGCAGAAGAAACCTTTAAGTTCATTATCAAGAATTTTTTTTTAGGATATTGATATTGGATATTGAACCTAATAGGTTTGTTCTTTTTTCATTCACCCTCTACATCTTTCTGCACTCGCTCATGAGTTAGTGTAGAAAAGTGGAAGAAAGTGTAACCAAAAAGAACAAACCTCTAGTTAATCATTTTTTTTTATAGAACCAGATTGTCACCGCTACGCTACTGGAATCACCGCCAATGAGCACATACTTTAAGGCCTACGAATCCATGGCATTTTGACCTCAGCTTGAATCACGATAGCTTTACGCTATCAGCAGCGTTTTGTTTATTTTATGAATCGAGTAAACAGTCATGCAAATTTTCTGAATCGGAAAAACACGATAAGAATGCAGCAAAAAAAAAAACAATTCGCAAATTGCAACTAAAAACATTAGGAAATGTCGTGGCTGAGGTAGGGTGGGCAGACAGGGCGCTACAACCCCAGAGTGCCCTGACAAGTTGCGCAGACCAAAGCTTCTCGGTCTCTCATGACCTATTGGGAAAGATATCCGAAAGTCGACGCGATTAATTTTTTTTGTAAAGGTCTAGAGTTTATGGTCTGATTTTTCGAGCAACGTAACACCTCCCCCCCCCCCCCCACAGCCTCAGCTAGCCCGGACTCCAGCAAGCGCATCGCTCCAGCTCGAACTTCACCCACCAATTCGGACGTAGGTGGAATTGGCCCACTGTTTCCCGTACCTTACCTTTCCCTTCACTTAAAAGTCAAAATATTCACTCCAAGGCCTCCGTTCACAACAAGAAAAATGGGCAATGCGTCGGCTTTTGACTTGAGGAGGCCACTTTCTTTTTACTAACGAGCCCCTTTAATACTTCCTCAATGAGTTCGACTTTTGCATTAGGGTTAATCCGTTTTAATACGCGGCTAACGTCCCTGAAATCCTTTTTATAGAACGTTCGTCTGTCCCGACGAATTCTTGCCAGAACGAAGCAATAACACAGCTTCGGGTACAGCGTAGTAAGTCTGTCCAGGGCCAACTTTTTCTATTCAATATTTCCGCCTGTTCGATATGCAGCCTTCCACCCCATACCTAAACAAATCGTGGCAACTTTGGCACAGATAACAGACGCTCATCCCCTAGTTGGGGTCGGACTTGGAATAGTTCTGCCGATTGTTATTCAATTCGTTTCCCGTCAATCATTAGATCGCACACAGCACACAACGATGTGTATTTCGTGTTTGGGTCACATTGCGCATGGCTATTTTTGATCATTTCGACGACTTTTTTTCTTTACATCTTTTTCCCTGTGAATTTTTCGGAGCAGCAGCAGCTTCCCACACAAATGACGTCACATTTTTTTTACCAACATAAATAATATGGGTTTTAAATCGTTCGCTAAAAGTCCGACTGGATTGCGACAGCCATAAAAGTATCGCCAACATGTTTATCGTACGATTAATATTCAATCCACGGGCGAATAAAAAGCGTTTAATTGAAATTTCCATACCCAAAATAGCAAATTGACGAGGACCATCAAGTACTTGAGCGCACTACAACATCCATTAAGCCCCATTTTTGTGGTTTGTTTCTCTGTCTGTTCACTTTACTGGGACAAAACTTGGCACAATTGAATTGTTGATTGGCACTGAACTTTCCACCGGAATCACAAACCGCGCAAATAAAAATGCGACCAAAGAAACGATTGAAACGAACTCCTACTGGACCAGCCTTCGACTTCTTTTTTTCCTCTTGCTAAACAAATCGAAGAGGATGCAGTTCGAGTCTCGATTTCGTAGACGAGAACCCCGTCATTGAACGTATTCGTTTCGGATTTGAAAATTGTAATTTCTTTTCGATGAATTTACCTCACGAAACTGAAGTGCGTACAAAGAAAATTGGGCATATTAATTAACCAAAACTTGCACCTGAACTTTTCAATCATGTTCTACAATTTATCTCGAAACAAAAAAAAAAATATTGTGCAACTCGCCATTCGCTTTCCAGTTGCGCATATTTGAAAATGTCATGAAAAAGAAGAAGAAGAAGAAGTGCGTTGACGAATTTCTGAAGTTTTGGAAATTTTCGTGTTCGTGATGGATGTCATCAATAAATTGTATTCATCCGTAAGCAGCACCGTATCGAGTGTCCTGCCCGGAAATCCAGTGACCCGTGAATACGAAGTAACCGAAGACATTGGCAGCGCCGGAATAGGTGATATATCCGCCGCAGCATAAACACAATCTGCTGCCAGCCCGTTTGTACAAGAATTGCTAATCCCCTTTCGATTTCGTCCCATTCTGTAGGTCTCCTGTGGAAAATCTACAAAGGCTACAAGAAAACAACAAATCAAGAAGTTTCGGTCTTCGTGTTCGAGAAGAAACAATTAGAACGATGGGCAAAAGAAGATCGCGATCAAATGTGCGACATCCTGAAGCGAGGCGTTCAGCAACTAACAAAAATCCGTCATCCACACGTCCTGATCGTTCAGCATCCGCTCGAAGAGAGTCGCGAAAGTCTTGCATTCGCTGCCGAGCCGGTCGTGTCCAGTCTGGCCAATGTCCTGAGCAGTAGCAGCGCGAACAGTAATAGTTCGTCGCAACCGAAGAAACTACGCGATTTTAAATTGCACGATGTCGAAATAAAAAAAGGTTTGCTCCAGCTAGCCGACGGTCTGCGCTTCTTGCATGCCGACATGAAGCTCGTACATCGGAATCTCTGTCCCGAATCGGTAATTATCAATAAACAGGGCAGCTGGAAACTGTTCGGTTTCGATTTTTCAATTGTCGGCAAACCGAACGAATACGGGATCTATTCGTGGCGCTATTTGGAGTACAATTCAACGATGCACGCTCTCACGCAACCTTATTTGGAGTATTCGGCGCCCGAGGTTGTTCTTACGTCGGAAAATACACCCAGCTCCGATAAATTTGCATTAGGTGAGTGCAAAATTTTTCATTGTTTTTGTTTATTTTTTCGATTAGCGAAAATAATTTAACGCATTCGGGTTGCATGTCGGCTGTGATGATTGTGCTAACTGCGAGTAGAAGGTTGTTGAATCAAATGCTCCGCAATAAATAAACAAGCAATAATTTTCGCCAAAGGTATTGGTGGTGTGACTGATTTGATGATTCACTACAAACAGTCAGAAAGAAAGGCGTGTAATATTTTGTCGTTGATTTGAATTTTACGGTTGCATCAAGGTCGTGATAAGTGAGCAATGCGATTATTGTTGTATTCGATAAAACTCGATAGTATCTTAGAAATTGTTGATAAGGAAATGAAGACGGAACTGAGCGTGCCGTAATCAATTACAATTCGTGGCTGGCCGACGAATCTTTTAATCTTCTGCTTTTCAATTGATCTAGTCGTTCTTGCGATCCGAACATGCGGCATATTCCACGGTTTTGATGTGAACACGATGTTCAGTAGCGTAAATAAGGACTCCAATGTCATGGGGGACCCGGACAATATGTCTATGCATATGCCTACTTTTAAGCAAGATCTATTTTCTATGTAGAAGCGGATATCAAGTGAAGAAATAGCACTCAAATGAGGAAGGGGAGGGGTGTACCGATACGTTACTGAATTTTTGCCATCATGTTTTATTTATTTATTGGTTTGTTGCTGGAACGTAATCAAAAGTGAGTCAAAGCAACGTTTTTTAAATGCTGGACTAAACTTGGATGTCTACTTAATTTGGTACGAGAACAGTGGCGGATAAAAGTGGATACATAAATAAAAATTTTTAGTAAATTGGATGTAATTTTTTTTTAATACAGATAATTAATTTTTTTTTTGCACTGTATACTTTAAACTCTCTTCATTTATTAAAAAACAAACAAAAACAACTCATACGATAAATACAACATTTGTACTAATTTCCTTTGAGACCGCATTTATCCAGTTTTGTCCACATTAAGTTCCATTGATTACAACATGATTTACCGTTGCAGTTTTTTTCGCATTCGATTTTTATGGTATTTTCTGTGTTTCTGTGCTATTTGTTAGTCTTATTTGAGTAATCAAGCAACAAACAATTCTTGAAAAAAAAAAAAATATCAAAATTAAAATGAGAAAAATTTTATCTCAAGTCGAAAATCAAATACTATCTTTAAGCCGAAATGGATATTCTTGTCGGAAAATAGCAGCATAATTAAAAATATGTCACCGAACAGTAAGTTTAGTGAAAAAACGGCGAAATTGTAACGCATCTAGTAATCTTGGTGGTCGGCCAAGGTGTTGTCTGATAGCGATGCACGCATGGTGGAACGATTGATGGTGGCAAGAAAAGCGAGGACACCTAAAATTGCTGCAGAGGCACTATACAAACACGTAAGTGATCGCACAGTAAGGAGAGCATTGAATAGAATTGGGTTAGTGTCTGCAGTTAAACAAAAGAAACAAGCATGATCTGACAAAAATGTAAAGGCAAGGCTTAAATTTTTAATGAAGACTGGAAACGAGTTATTTGGTGAGATGAGATTAAAATTAATCGATTCCAGTTAGACGGCAAGGAATATTATTGCCATCGATCCCATGAGAGTATTCAAAGGCATCAAGTTAAGCAAACAGTAAAGCACGGTGGTGGACATTTAATGGCGTGGGACTGCTTTACATGGTAGAATCTCGGTCCATTGGTTAAGATGGAAGGTATAATGAAAAAGGAAGACTACCTTAGCCTTTTGCGTAGTAATTTACCAGACGTCATTGATGAATGCGCTTATCCAGTAGAGAAGATAGTGTTCCAACAGGATGGAGATCCCAAGCACACTGCGATTATCGTGAAAAAATGGCTTGCTAAGCAACAGTTTAAGACTATGCAGTGGCCTGCACAAAGCCCGGATTTAAATCCAATTGAAAATTTGTGGGCAATTGTAAAAAGAATGCTTTCGCGTCACGAACGTGCTCCAACTAATATGGCAGAACTCTGAGAACGAGCTAAGAGTGAATGGGCCAAAGTTCCACACCAAACAATACAAAATTTGGTAGAAAGTATGCCAAAACGAATTAAAAGTGTCTTAGCAAACAAAGGACTTTGGACGAAGTACTGATATGTCAAACAATTGTAGTGGTCAACGCATGCTCGTGGTCTCGTCCAACGAGCAGCGCCTGTTTGCTATGATTGAAAAATAAATTTGTTACTCATGGCACATGAGTGCCGATGTGTACCGAGTTCCTGGCTAAAACTATGGCACCTAAGGATGCAGCAGGTTTGTATATTGTATTCCTGTAAAATAAAAAATGGTTAATTCGTAACGTAGTTACCTTTGAAAATATAAAAGATACTTGTTTAGAATTAAAAATTTAATGACGATTCTGACATAATAACAATACTGAGACTTAATTGTTAACTTACAATAACTTATATACTATATTTACGCTAACTTAGTAAATATTATTTGGGCCAGTCGTTCAAACCATAATTTGACGAGCATAAATAATTGCTAATAAGCAATCGGCATTTTTGGCGACCCACAAATAGTGCAACTCGTATAGATGCAATACACTCATTTGTGGGTCGAAAAGATTGCACAATTTTTGTTGTACAACGTGCGCAAAACAAACAGCAACCCGACCATTTCCAGTACCTTGGATCGTAGCACATTTTACGCCATGATACTATAAAGCAAAGCAGGCGGAATCCCCCGTCTTGCTTTACTTACAATTTGAGTATCATGACGTCACAATACCACGGGCCAAGTCGAGTATTGGATTTCCCTGGCATAATCGACTTGCTACTTTGCTTATGTCGCGGAAAAATGCCGATTGAGTCATGACCGAACGACTGACATGACTTATCAGTATTTGTGAGGTACAACACAATTAAAATGGACAAAACTGGATAAATGATGTTTGCGAAGAATTTTGAATTTTTCTTAAGTTTTTTATATGAATTTCTTTTGTTTTTTTTTAAATTAATTTAAGAAGAGTGTTTAAAGTACTTGATGCAAAAAGAATTACTTAATTATCTACAATAAAAAAAAAGTTATAAAAAATTTACTAAGAATTTTTATTTATGTATCCGCTTTTGTCTGCCACTGTAGATTCAAAAATTAAAAACTGACAAGGAAAGTAGAAAGTGGATGCTGATGCTCACATCTAGGACTGTCAAGACAAAGCTGGGCAAGTCCTCTGCTCGAAGGTTTGTCAGTAGAGGTACACCACAAGGTGGTGCACTCTCCTTTCTTCTTTGGAATTTAGTGGTCAACAAATTACTATTGAACTTGGAAGGGATCTTCTTTGGATGGTACTTGTTTAGTTTTCATCGATAGTGCTGAATACCTGGGTCTTATTTTGAATAGGAGCTATACTGAAAACCAAAATCCAGGAACGCATAATAAAGCAACAGTTGCGAAAAATGAGATATGCAACCCGAAAAGTTCACTATCTCTATTTGTCCGTCATCAGACCAGTACTAATGTATGGTATTATTGTCTGGTGGACGGTCTTAGAAAAAGCGGCAAGCGCACCTCTTTGGGGAAGGTACCTCTGTGCCTTCCCTAGAGAGAGATCAATATGTATATGCATCAGCGGAGCTCTGAGAACAACAACCATTAGACCATGCTATTCAATCTACTATCCCTAGAAATTTTTGGCAAGCAAATGTCAGCCAGTGCAGCCATTCGACCTAAAGCCTCTATACAGTGGATTATCATATGTGCAGGTCACTCGGCAATTTTGAATCACTTCTATAATATTCCCGAAAACACAGACTACACTCTTCACTGTTTTGTTAAATTTCCTAACAACTATTCCAACCCGAGCTCCACAACATCAAGGGTCGCCGTAGTATGTCGATCATCTCTTAAGGAGATAGTAGAAGAATTCAATATTCATCTGTTGTGCTGGGTGCCAGGTACACGGACAGTCCAGGTAACTGTATGTCAGACAAACTCGCTCGGATCGGATCATGCCGGAATCTGGTTGTTCCTCTTTCTACATGTAAGCTGCTACTTGAATTCGACACAGTTGAGAAAACCAACTGAAGATGGACAGAGGGCTTTACATGTCACACTGGGAGACAGATCTTGCCCAGCAGGATCTGAAACGCTTTAAAGGGTTGATTTCACTCAAAAAAGCAAATATCAGCACCACGGTTGGTGTTCTGACCGGACACTGGCTTATAGACCAACATGCTAAAAGACTAGGTTCACTTCTGCAGAAGTTGCTTGGATGAGAAAAAGAAGGAGACAGTCCTTCATCGTCTCTGCACGTGTCCAGCTCTATCCGCTAGGAGGAAAGCTCACTGAGCCTACTTCTTCAACAGTTTCAGTGACTTTGTCGCAACTGAGAGGTTACGAGAATCCAACGCTTCATTATAAGCTCTAACTAGTTTAGCGAGTAGGAACAGATTCAATCACCCGGTTTACACCCAGATACAACAATTTGTCAAAGAATGTGTGAAATGCATAAAATACCACTGCAGATATTTAGTAATAATCCTTGAATTTACTGATAAAATATTTTGATGGACTAAATACGACCCAGTCGAATTTTAGGCCTCTATCGGTGTAAACAGTTGGCGATTGGACCTACTTTAGGTTACGATATAGGTCAGGCTACGATCAGGTCGCTTGGTGTAAACTAGCTTAATGATCCTGTGGTAACAGAACGGACCATTTAGGCCTAAGTTTGTCTGCTGTTCTTACAGGTTGCCGCGCGTACCTACCTATCTAAGCATGCTCCAAATATTTCCCAATGTTAAGTAATCGAAATAAAGCTGTAAATTTTGTAGTGGATAGGAACCATCAGAATACATTTAAGGGGTAACAACAACACTGCTTAAGCTTTTTGCTTTAAAAATTGTTTGAACCTTGGAGAATATGGGGAAAAAAGTTTAAAACATGAAAATCAATTTTTTCCTGAAATTTCGAGCTCTTTACCGAGCGCGGCAGGCTGCTTCGAAACGACTACCTGCGTCGGATCAGGTATCCATCTGAGAAGATACTGCCTAATGATTTACCTGTTGGTTTCTAACTTCTCGAATACACTAATAGATATCGCTAGAAAGTTTTTGTGTTCCATTGGATGCATTTTCTCACAGAATTACGTTAGTGTAGCGTCAGTGGATGTCAAAAGGTCAAAATTTTATTCAAGTCGCAAGAAAATCGTAAATATAGCAACGAATATCGCTGTATGCAATTTTAATGATATATTGACTAACATACAATGGATTATGAAGGTTCTGGATGTGGATATTGACATCCAATGCTACAATTTTTGTGTCGAATCTGATGCTAAGCGAATCCAGTACGCTGAGCGTTCATTGACAGATGCGGCAAAAGAGGCGCGCTCCACCATTAAATCGTCGAGGAAAGAGATTGCACAGGAATATTCCAACTTAGAAGGACAGCTTTATGGTCCTGTAGTTGCAGATTAATGGTAAAAAATTTTAAAAGTAGAATTATTTATTTGTTCATGTCTGTAACACATTTCAAAAGTTTGAACGCGTTTCTCTCGAAACACGTTTTTCGAAATCGGCACGCAGCATAACTCGAACAATTTTCAATCTTTTCATTCGAATTTTTCACCATATCTTCAAAATAATATTTCGAAGAGAAACACGTACGAGATTTTCGATACGTTGATTTAAAAAATAGTTATTAGCAAATAACTGTCCTGTTGTTGATCGAAAATTGAATAAAATTATTGAAATACTCGTCAATCACAGAAAACTCAATATTTCTAAATTCCCCTACGTGTTTCTCTAGCTATACTCATGAAGATTGAGTGATTTTTATTCTTTGTGCTAAGTTCAAATTTACGTAAGCTAAACTGCGTGCCGCAGAGCGCCTAAAATTTAACATGCCTCGTGAGAATGGCTTTAGTGCCGCCATTTTGTAAAATTGTTCACTAATTTTTTTTTTATTGTATACTTAAATACATTGTTATTAACTACTCTAAATATTGTTAGTCTATTTCCGTTCCTTCCATTAAAAAAAATTGTCGAAAAGGAGCTTTTTTTTAGGCCGTTACAGTGGTGTTACCCCTTAATCATTTCGTTTGATATTCATGTTTTGTGAAAGAAAAGCATATAGAAATAGCAAATGATGATTCCATAAAATGTTGTCTACTCAGATTTATACCGCATAGCTTTGTAAACTTTACTGCAAACTGTACCCTGATAAACGGACTCATACGTTCGAAGTAAAAGCTACTACTCCCAGGCTCTTATCTCTGTGTCGGACCGAAGGATTGAAATAAACTGGCTGCTATCGCGAGAGGAGAAAAAGTCCTGATGCCATTCTCGAAATAGCGGATGAAGAGCCAGCTGACCGACGACACGATCTGATTTTCTGGCTCGACATCATTTTTCACACTCCACCGTGTGCTGTCGACAGGTTCGAGGAGCACATTTGTCCGGTATTATTTTCAAAACATAAATGTCTAGTTTCATTCTTCCCAATAGCATAAATAAAATTTCACGTGCCATATCAACAAAAATCAAAAAACAAATATGAAACAAGAATGTCTTTTTTGTGCACAAAATCCTCAACTGGGACAGAACGCTACTTCGGTTAGAATTATGTCTGTGTACAAGCAGGTCTAATAATTTTGCCACTGGCTTTGATACAGTCTTACAGAAAAGCAAAAATTAATGTATTAATTTATTAAACAACAACAAAGACCGAGTGTAGACATTTTATATAGCACTCTCATGTGCCATTTTGGTGTGCTTTGTCGGTCACTTATTTTGCTCTCATCTATTTAAGCCTAGCTGTAATCAAAGAGAAAAATAATTATTTTCTTTCATTCTTTCACAATTTAGTTTTATTTCGATTTGAATTATCGAAGCTTGTCTAAATTGCCTACCACGCGTTTCATAAAATTCGTGTTTTATTTTTAGGTGTTCTTCTTTATGCAATATTCTCCGACGGAAAACCAATCAAATTATTCGGAAAAGATTACAATTCTTTCCGGAGATTTGCATACGAATTAAAAGATGGCAAATATCCAAGTTTACATTGCATTCCGCAAGGTCTTTTGGAATTCGTTAGAGGCTTACTGCTAACAGATCCCAACAATCGATCGAAGCTTCACCAACTTCAAAAGGTAAGCCAGTAACTAAATGACGACGACATTTTTTCATAAATCAATTTCAGATATCCTACTTCGATGACATTGGTGTGAAAACCCTGAATGACTTGGCCTCAATCTATCAATGGGATAATTTACAAAAGTCGATTTTCTACAAAAGTTTAGCCCAAATTATCCCAACGCTACCGCATCGAATCAATCTACAACACATTGTACCGTGCTTAGTGCAAGAGTTCGTAAACTCTTCTATGGTACCATTTGTTCTGCCCAACGTTCTGCTAATCGCTGAAAATTGTTCAAAAGAAGAATACGTCGAACAGATTTTACCGAGTCTGAAACCTGTGATGAAAATACAAGATCCAATTCAAATTTTATTGATATTTATGAAAAAAATGGACTTGCTACTTAAGTTGACGCCAACCGAAGACATTAAATCGAACGTTCTACCGATGCTCTATCGTGCATTGGAAAGTAATGTGCCACAGATGCAAGAATTATGTCTCGGAATTCTACCGACATTCTCGTCGCTGATCGATTATCATGCAACGAAAAATGCACTTTTACCGCGAATTAAGAAGCTTTGCTTAAGTAGTCAAACGATTTCGGTGAAAGTGAACGCATTAATTTGTATCGGAAAGTTGTTGGAAAATTTCGATAAATGGCTAGTTCTGGATGAAATTATTCCGTTCTTATCGCAAATTGATAGTCGCGAGCCGGCTGTTCTTATGGCAATAATTGGTAAGGAAAATAATTTGATTGAACCGGGATGTAGTTTTGAATTGTACTCTTTCTTTTTATAGGAATTTATAAAATTACAATGACAAATAGTAAATTAGGTATAACAAAGGATGTTATGGCTTCGAAAATTATTCCTTTTCTAATGCCGTTGTGTATTGATAATGGACTAACCGTGACGCAATTCAATACAATTATAAATTTGGTTAAAGATATGGTTAATCGTGTGGAAAGCGAACATAGGAAAAAGTTGGAACAGCTCAGTACAATAAACCGTGAGCCAAGGTAAAAGATATATTGGTTCAGATTATCCTGTAACAAATATATATAAAAACAATTTGTTCATTTAGCTCCATTGAAAGTGCAAGCAACACAGCCGAAAATATATTCAAGGCTACAACAAGCCCTTTGACGGAAAAACCTCTATCCGATTTTGTTATACCGAAACCGGCACCTGCACCAATTACTGTCCAAATCAAAACTGAACCTAAAATGTTAGTGTCATAATCATTCTTTTTAAATTATCCGCTTAACTAATTTTATTTACTTTTAGACCGATTCAAATTCCGCAGCCCGTACCCGATTTATTCCAACCAATTCAAAAGCCACCAACTACTCTACCGTCGGGTTTAACATCGGAACTTCAATTGACCAACCGAAACAATAACATTATGCCGTCAGTAAATTCGAATTACGTGCCTAAGCCATTAGCTACGCCCGTCATAAACAATTCCTTCATGACAAATATGAACGATCCGAGTCCGTGGGCTACGTCATCGACTACAGCATCATCGACAACAGCAAATCTAAATAATGCAACGTTTCAAAATTTCAATAACAATGCAATGAGCTCATTAAGTCTTCTCGATCCATTATTAGGCGTTCGAAAGAACACAATGCCCATGAATCAAATGAAAAAAGACACCAATGTAATCAATACACCGCTCCTACAACCTCAAAATCAGAAAATCGAAAACAATACGAATCACATTAATTTGCTTTCGCAGCAAGATATTCTAGATTTTCTCAATTGATTACATTTAAATGTTGCCCGTCGCAATGTAACCTAACAGTTCAAAGTGATGGCGTTGTGATTTGAAGCAATCGGAATCGATAATCTCATCGAATAGTAGACATTAATAATTGCATATCAGGCGTTTTAATGTGTAAGTTTTCGATCAATATGCAAACTATGTAATTGAACGAATACAAGTCAAAAGTAATAATTTAAAATTCCGGGTTTAGTAATAAAGTAATCTTGTATTTGTAATACATCCTTAAATTGTTATGATAATTTTAGATAGGTATTTAAATTTTTTAGTTCGTTGTCTTGAAATTCATCATCAATAATAATCAATCGTATTCTCTGTTTGTTTAACTAATTGGCGCTCACGTCTAAAATTTTTAATCGGCTTATTGTAGAACGTATACTTCAAGATGGCTTTTAACGATTAACTGAAAAAGAAACGAAAGACTTTCTTGACACTAATGAATTATTGTTCCTTGAGACTGAATGCGATTTGTGCATTCGTAACCGAAACTAAAGGAGATGGAATGGTTAAATTGTATGGCATTTGACTGATAAGTATTTTAGGACTATTTTATGTGTACATTTTAGTGATAAAATTGATGTAAACATTCCATTAAAAAAAATTCATAGTAAATAATATTTAATAAAAATGTAATTATTCCTAATGTGAGGGTATAAATTCCTTAAACGTCATCACGTACTTCCTATTCTGTTGATAAGCCCAGCGTTCTGTGCCTTGTGCGAAGGATGTTCACTTTTTTATTCCATTTTGGAACAGGTAACATGAAATCGATATACGATTGCTTAACAGATTCTAACTGTTCGAGGGCTGATAGAACGTTTGTCGCAGAAGTGGCCTCACGATTATAGAGTTGCTGTTATTTTTGTCAAGTTTGAATCTTCAGATCGTCAGCCGTAAAGTTTCAGACAAGTGCAATTCGTTTGTTTGTTGTGATCAGATAAACAATGATCGTGTGGGTTTTTTTTAATTGGATGCAATCAAATATGCGCAGTATAATACTTCGTTTTAAAAGGCTTAAAAATGAATCTAATTTTGAATTCAAACTTGACTGCACTGGGGTCCTATTGTGATTCGGTTTCGAAGTTCGAATATTTATTTGTGTATTCGTATCATGATTTCTCAATTGCACCGAAATTCGCCAACTTCGGAATTAATTTTTCCGAAGAACAGCTTCAAACTCGACAGCTGGTACGGTATGTACTGCGTTTACTGGCAGCCGATCAATTTTGGAATTGTTTAAACGTAAACCAATCGAGTTTCTGTGACGATTCATTGCTGTTATGTTCAATCAACAACTTCTATTATTATACGCCAGAGACGAAAGAAAGTCAGAAGTAGTTGGAAGCGCTCCAAAGGAACCAAGGATGGTGGGATTCGCACGGTTTTTATCCACAAAAAGGCAAAACGGACAGCATTCTGAAACATTGCGAGAACAAAGTAATGATGCATTTAAGTCCCCACTTAGCACACACCGTCCACACGTATTTGCGCCAACAAAGCTTGTCAGGCCATCGGTATTCTCTTACAGAGGATTGAATAAATCACCCTTCGCACAAAATTTAGAGTGATCGATAAACTTACCAGAAATTGAACTTTCATCAGCCAATGTCCTCGAGCAGACGTTATTTCCACCGTCAATCTTTGAAAGAAGACTGGGCAGATGGAATGGTCATGCCCTACAGAAGCCAGAGCAATACATCTCCAATCAGGTTCTGTGTTGGAATCCGCCAGGAAGACGTGAAGTCGTTTGTCGAATAAACATGGTGACCAACGATTCGAGCAGTAAATAAGTCGTGGCATCAGGAAAAAGCTAGCACCCAGGACCGCGTCTTGTGAAGGAAAAGCGTGGTCACATAGGAACTGAAGACTCACTTCGACATAATTATTACGGCTAAAAGAAGCCTAGCAATCAATCAGAAACATTATCAAACCGAAGACTTAAAGAAGAAAATACGACAATAGGATATTATAAGTAAGATAATGTGGTAGCGTTCATTCAGAAAAGGACGAAATTTAATTGCGAATGCCCACAGCAAATAAAATAAATTTCTCAGTCCATCCCTTACTCTAAACCAGAAGAAGGTGAACAAAAAGTTTCAAACAAAGAATACGATCCTAATAAGGTCTGCGTTGTAACGTAGCTGTGGAATGTGAAAACGAATATAAACCTCTGAAAAATCGATAAACACAGAACTATGGTAAGTGAAATGAGTCCTATGAAGACATGTAAAAGAAGTCGTACAGTCTCTAAATGAACCAGGGCATCCTGAAGCTGACAGCAGCTGAATTCATAGACACGTTTGAAAACCACATAAACGATTAAAGATTTAGTAACTGCATTCGCTGAATCGAACTGCTTTATTACTTTAATTACCAGGCTGTTTTTATTCTAGCAATTACTAGATTTTATTGTGTTAAAATGATCAAGGCAGCGTAGAAAAAATCCATAGCACTCGAAGTCACTCCGTTTTCAATGGATTTTAAACTTTAGTACATTCCTCTAAAGACGAAATCCGAACAATAAAAAATAACAATGTTTAAATAAACAGATAAGTGCCCTTGAAACAGTTTTATTTTAAAAAAGCCAACATTGGATCTTCTTCACGCTTCCGTTTAATCATAAAGGCTTCCATTTCTTCTTCAGTTGGTGCTTTAGCTTCGAACATACTATTGTATGGCCGTTTTCTTTCATCCACGCTCAATAATTCTTTTACTTTGCCCTCGTGTTCTTCCTGTGCTTCCAATGCCTGAAACAATATGAAATTTCAATCACAGTAAAACGAACAATCATAATTTAAACTTACCGCTTTTAGTTTATCTTCTTCCTTCTTTTCTTTCGATTTCTTCTTCTTGCTCTTCTTCTTTTTCTGCTTTTTGTGTGATTTCCTTTCGACTTCAGCTGAGGTAGTTGGCTCATCGCTCGAATCGGATTCGGTGTTTTCTTCAACGACGGCTGCATTTGCAATCCTGTTTAATTCATTTCTGGCTTCAACATTCGGATCTAATGCCACACTCTGTGAAGTTGATTTGTTCTTATCGCCAACGCAATATGAATTCTGAAAAATAAGAATTTCGTTTTCGTATTAAGCGTGCAAAATACCGAGATAATAAAATGTTTGGATACTTCTGCTAAGTAGCATACAAGTAAAAGAAAAAATGACTACCTTAATAAATGAATAGCAGCACTTAAAACCCCATCTACCGGTTTGCCAAAACGATCCCCATACAGCCGTGTGATTATTAATATAAACATCCTCCTCGTAAATACTCTTTGCCTTTTGCTTTTCTTGTCCTTTGATGACTTTTCCACTCCGTGAGTATTCAATGTACTCTTCGGTTTGTGCAAGGAGCAAAGATTTCGGGGGAGCATTTAAATGTTCTTCACCTCCGTATCTATCGAGAATTTTATCTTTGGTCTGAAAAAAAAAATGAAATCATTGGAGAGTTTTCCTATATTTTGTTCAAAAATTAATTTATACGAACCGCTGATTTAAATTGATCCTTTTTCTTATCGTACTCGTGTTGCAGTAGTTCCAGTTTAGTTGGTTCGGCCAGTAGATGAACGTCAACTCCTTTTTCGTATGCTTCCCAAGCAAACAATTGAGCTCTTGTGTGTTTTTGGGTATCACCGGTAAACCGAACGAAATTTTCACCGGAAAATTCGGACCTAAAAAGCAAACGTTCACATTACTTCCGCAATTCTTGTTGGAACCTCCTTGGGTAGGAGCATACTCCTCCTTTAATATTAAAAGAATTTGGTTTCGGAATTATAAACAAAGTTGGTTGAAAAACGGACTCAGTTTACACATACTACGGGTCGGAATATTCAGAAAGATATTGGACTATGTAAAGTGGCTGCTATGTGAAAATAGCTAGAAGCTATGCTTGAGATGAACTAGAATTTTTACCATTACCTAAACAGGTCGAAATATCACTGTTACAGGAGTGAAATAAAAGAATTCGGGCTCCAAGATATGCAAAAACCTAGACTCGACACAATTTCATAAATTTTCCCAGAGAAATCTCTTGGTTCTTCCCTCATATCCACGCTTATGGGACCTGTGGAGGATATTTGATATTTTATCGGGGCTCCAGATCTTTGCAACACTGCTTCTGCCGGAAGATTAAATTTCTCTAATTTCTTTAATTTCTACACACAGAATTCAACGTCTTGAAAATGGTTTCCCAAAATGACACCAGCTTATTTAATTTCTTGTTATTTATCTGCAGTTTTCTGGTCAATAACATTTTCTAAAGTTGCAAGGTCTGACTCTGTTCGTGACAAAATTCTGAACTTTTACTGAACAGTGAAGTCCATGTAAATGGATTTTCTCGTGGAACCCATAGCTTCCTTGTAAGCGCATTAGTTTGAACTATCTGAATAATAATCTTGCTTTTCTGTGTATAGCTCAGCAGCGCATATTTTTGTCCTGGGTGTTTCTCGAGCACCCGCAAGTCACACCTATCGCTCCGGGTCAAATATGCGAAACGTACTCCAAGTTTTTAAGATCAAAAAGATTGACCATTTTTTGTAACAATTTCGTTTTCTAATTTTCATTCCTGGAAGGTGCGAAGTTCCTAGCGTTACATTATCGAGGCGGGATCAGGATAACGCTCCAAGTCATCTTCCTGAAGCGGATCAGAGCAGAACGTAAATGCTGTGATATTACAGAGCGATTTCTTGGCTTTTTTTTATAAATTTCTATTGCCATGAGTACCCTTTATTTAAATACCTTCGAGACAGTTTCGGATAAACCTTAAGGTACTGTCTGGCTGGAACTGCCGCCCGTCGCGGTCAGCAGTAACTGCCGCCAGTAGACTACTGCTTCTGCTGTCCTGTCTGTTTGCGACTGCTCGGTAGTTGACGGTCGTGACGTCATCAGCTCGGCCACGCGATTGCTGAAACTTGACTGCTCCATGACCAGTGCAGCAGTCGCATTCAGTACAAGTTAAAACTTTGGATTACAATATCTTCCGAACCAATTGGACCAAGAAGATAAAATTTGGTTTCTGTACGAGTATATGGGATCACAAGCAGAGTCTACTGAATGTAAACTTTTTGCGGGGGGAGGTGGAGCACGAAAATGGGGGGATAGCCATTTTTCAAAAATTTAATTTTTATATCTCAAAAACCAAACCAGATATGATCTTGAAAATTTCACAGAAGTTGTGGTCAATAAACCTGTAGTAGATAAAATTTTGGGGTTGTGGGTGTTGGGGGAGATAGTGAAAAGGGGTAGAAAGTAAAATAATCTGATTTTTATTTCTCGAAAACCGTAATGAATAGAAAGCAAAAAATTTACGATTATATAGAATCACTACAGAGACCCCATAGAAAAATAAAATTTTTGATAGTGCTAGCAAGGTACAATAGTGAGGGGTGGTTTTTTATATCTCAGAAACGGCTTATGTTAGAAAGGGTAAACTTAGTACGTATATGTATATGAGCTACTAGAGTAATGAAAGCAAAAAAAAAGTTCAGATTTTTTAATGACGTTCAGAGGTTGAGTAAAAAAAATGTCCGTGAATCCACATTTTCACGAATTTCGTTAAATCTTTTAGACATGTCAAGCTATTAAAGCAATTTTACTTCTGCGGGTTTTTTATATAAGCATCTAGAAATGTTCTTCTAAATTTTTTGATATCCAACCCCTAACGGGGTGTAAAGTGGTTGTGTACATATTCACGAATTTCGATATACGAGGGCGAATTGATAATGACGTGGAAAAATTGAGAAAACATAATTTTATTCGGAAAAAATTATTTTATTTTTCAACGTAGTCTCCTTTTAGCTCGATACACTTAGTCCAGCGTTTTTCCAATTTTTTGATCCCTTTCAAATAATATGATTTGTCCAACCCTTCAAAATAGGCGTTGGTTTCACTTATGACGTCAGTATTCGTGGTAAACCTCTTTCCAGCAAGCCATTTTTTCAAGTCTGGAAATAATAAAAAGTCGCAGGGTGCCAAATCTGGAGAATACGGTGGGTGAGGGAGCACTTCGTACCGTAATTCAAACAGTTTTGCCGTTGCAACAGCAGACTTGTGAGCCGGAGCGTTGTCGTGATGAAACAACACTTTTTTCTTAGCCAAATGAGGCCGTTTTTCCTTGATTTCAGCATCCAATCGAACCAATGACTCAGAATAATATGCCCCTGTTATTGTTTTTCCTTTCTCCAAGTAGTCGATGAATATTATTCTTTTGGAATCCCAAAAAACTGTCGCCATAACCTTCCCAGCTGATGTAACGGTTGTTGCCTTCTTCGGTGCGCTTGAACCGGCTTCCATCAATTGTTTTGACTGTTCTTTGGTTTCTGGAGTTCCATGTTGCATCAACAGTTACGAATCGACGAAGAAATTCATTCGGATTACGTTGAAACTGTTGCAAACTGCGCTGTGAAGTTGTCACACGAGTGCGTTTTTGGTCGATTGTGAGCAAACGCGGCACCCATCTTGCGGATAGCTTTCTCATGTCCAAATGGTTTTTCAAAATATTCCAAACACGTTCAAATGAGATGCTTACTACGTTAACTATCTCACGCACTTTTACTCGACGATCTTCTATCACGATATCATGGATTTTATCGATCATTTCTGGCGTGGTGAACTCATTTGGACGACCTGGACTTGGTATGGTTTGTGTGCTCGTACGACCACACTTGAATTCAGAAAACCATTTGGAAATCATTTGGATTGATGGTGCAGAGTCCCCATAATACTTATCTAATTTTTCTTTGGTTACTTTAGCTGTTTTCCCTTTTAAAAGATTGTGTTTAATCAACACACGAAATTCACTTTTATCCATTTTCAACAATTTTTGTAAGTCGACTTGCTTAGACGGCTGCTTCTCGAAAATTAAACGAGGTATCAGGCTTAAACTTTGCAGCTAATCTATTTAAGGATGGTCCAGGTAAAAAAAAAGTAACGAATTCCTTAGCTGCCCACTCCTTCTTGATATTTCCACGTCATTATCAATCCGCCCTCGTATTTCTTAGGTCTCATTAGACGATATATCGAATATCGAATTCACTTTCACTTATAAAAGCTTTAAATATAAACGGGAAAAACCGATTTAAGCATTTTTCGATATTAAATCCTTTTTATTTTATTTTTTTTTTTATATATATTATTTGTTTTTCTTTTATTAATTAAGTAAAATATTATGAAAAAAAAAAAAATTACTATAAATTTGCATGTATTATGTAAAATTTTAGTATACTCGTATTTTCCTTATAAATCACTTTATTACCTTAATTTCTTTTAATTACTAATGTAAAACTTTACTAAATTATTTTGTACTACCTCTTATACCAGTGCGCTGTACTGACTGAGGAGTACTAGGGGTTAAGGTAGATTATTGGGTATTGAGCCCAATGTCATCATACATGCATGTGTATGTTGATATGGTGAAAATTTTCTAGCTCATTGAGCTGAGTGACGGTTATGTCTCCGGCTCCTTGAGCTGAGAAAGTGTACCCGAAACGGGGCAATTTATCTTGTTAACTTCACTGAGTTATGGGGCGGTACTGTTCCGTTTTGGCTGTACTGCCTCCGACTCTTGAAGTGGGGATAACTTGCCCATGTAGCATGAAGGGATTAAATCAATTACTAACTAAAAAAAAAAAAAAAAACCCCTGGAGTGTAAGGTATTGTTCAAGTTTTCACGAATTCCGAAACGTTTTTAGGTTTAAGGGCTCACATACCCCTGAAATTTAAAAAAATTTTTTTTTTTTACAGTTTTTCATTTGTTATACTTTTAAGAATAAAAAAACGAAATTTAGAATTTAGAAAAAAAAATTTAAGACCACTACGTTACAAAGTTATGGCAATAAATGTGACCTGGCTAACTGCCACGCCTTCTTTTGTTCGCAAAACCTGGGTTGCATAGAAAACAAGGTCGTTTATATGACCAAGTTTATAGGAAGATACAAGTGGAAGAAGGTGTACAGTACGAAGCTGGAATGGGAGACTATCCGTAAGTTCACGTTGTACCTACCAGAAGCTTTAAACGCGCTTTTTTCGAAACTATGTTTTTAGACATGGTCGACATGGATAACTCAGTCAATTTTCAATACTTTTCAACTTTTTTTTTTGTAAATTTTGATAATTATTTTCTATATAGTGTGACGAGAGGTTTTTTTAATTTTTTGGTTGGATAATTTTTTATAAATTATTAAACACAAATTTTTTTTTTAAACTTCTTAAACTTTTAAACTCTTTTTAAACATACTAAAGTTTGAAATACTGTAATTTCTTTATTTTTGAAAAAAAAAAAATTCACTCCGCTACACTATTACTACTACATTATTTCACAAGATTCTTTTTTATTTTTGCAAATTGGATTATTTTTGGTAAAGCTATGATGACCGACAAGGGGGCGCCATGGTATTCATCAGTCCATTTATACCCGTAAAAAATAATGTTACTACAGTAAAACTTCTATTACCGGACACCTCCGAAAACCGGACACCTCCCTATAGAGGACAGATCTTTATTCCCCAATGAATTAGGTATTAAACTCAATACCCCCGAAAAGCGGACACCTCTTTATAGCGGACACTTTTGAATTCCCCAAAGGTGTCCGCTATAGAGAAGTTATACTGTATTTAAAAAAAAAAATTTTTTATTTTTTTTTTATAGTTGAATAGTTAATAAGATATGTGAACTAAACAATTTAATTTTTTTTTCACCACATAACCTTTATACTTAATAATTTTTCAAATTTACTCGGTTTTCTGCGCGTGCAGGGGTATGTGAGCCCTTAAACGCGTTTCGGATTTCTACCTAGAAAATAAAAAAGATGCGCCCAGACCGTTGGCAGATTTTAAAATCAAACTAATCTGAGTTAAGTCGAAAAAAATTTCTAAACTTCTCTTCTTCATTCCGAAGGTGACCCTTTATTAAGCTTTAAAAAAGTCCTTCACTAGGTCGAGTTTGGAATATACTAATACGCTCATGTCTTTTTAGCAACATCATAATTTTCTCCTCCTCTTGACCGCCACGGTCGGCAGTTCCAGCCAGACATTTAGATGGTTTAAACTTTTTTAAGTTATGAGCAATACCAGGCCGTATTTTACACTAAGAAAGATCGGTAATGGTCCGTATTTCCAGCAGACACAAAATGTTTCTTGGAATAAACAGAGCGAGTAAATGGTCAACGTTAAGAATTAATTCGCCTCGAGTTTTCTGTTGTATTTAATCCTGAAAACGCTCCGATCCTATTCATTAGAGCAAAGCGCAAGAGACTAGTTAGTCGAAAAGAATTTTGTGATAAAATATACGACTTTCAACACGATAGATCTGGGTCTTGATAAATTGAAATACAAAAGAAAAATTCACTTACTCTTCTTCCTTTGTCTTCGGGTTCGGGTTATCACGCATCGATCGTGTCTTCGGGTCATAATATGCCGAATTCGGATCCAAATTGCGTAAATATTTCGCCGTATCTTCACGAATACGCAAATTTCGAACGGTAATTCGCTGTTTCGAATCGACTTTTGTGCCAGGCATGTCGACCTCATCGACGTACTTATCTTCGTCCTCTTCTTCGTCGGAAATTTCTGCATTGGGATCTGGAAAACGAAAAATAACATTTTTATCTTCAGATAAAAGAAAAACATCAAACTGTAAACACTTACTGTCCTTAAGCTTTTCGGCTTTCAACTGCCTCTTGGCTTCCTCGACCTTTTCAAACTCCTCGACGATATCCTTGTGATTGGCTGGATCGTAGCCGCTCCAACGGTCTCGTTTTCCATCGTAATCGGTGGCAGAGTTGTCCTGAATAAATTCGTCATGTGCGATTACGACTTCAGCGTATTTGGCTAAGACTTTGCGTGGCCTTTCGAGGCAGTCCTTTTTCTTGTGTGTCATTGCACCGCAATTGTCGCATGCACCTGTAAGTTAATAGGCGTAAGTTTCAAGCATTCACACAAAATTGTTCCTGTGGTAGCTACCTTTTCGGAATTTCGTAACAGTCCGCGCGGTATCGACACCTTTCTTATTGATGACGGTGTCCTTCAGGCTTGGCTCTTCGGTTTCCTCGTCTTGCGGGCGTTGATGCTTCAGGGTTGGCCCACTGGCTCCATAGTACCACGGTGCACTGGCAATGTACTGCGGAATGTGTGGATTTATATCGCGACCTTCTTCGTCGACTGCAGCAGGAGCTGTGCCCGCCTTTCGGGCTTCTTCCAACTCTTTGGCCTTACGCCAGTCCTCGCGCGATTTCTTTTTCGGTTCCTCCTCATTGTTCTTGTCGTGGATTATTTGTGAGACCGATGCTCTAGGAATCACCGACGACATGACGGTAACCGATTTGTTAGTACAACGTCGGGATAAAGTTTTTTTAAGTCACGGACTGAATAAATATTTACTCGACGTTTAAATGATTCCCTAATGGTCGGCGTAGTAGAAATGTCAAAGTGACATTTAACTGGAAATAACTGACAGGTTCATTGGAAGAACGGTTTTTGTTCTTATAAAACGCTGCGCATACACTCCGTCGAAGCGATAAGATAAGAACAAGATACAAGTTAGTGAACTGACTGAATGTATAGAAATGTAAATACGAATCAGTTCCGATGTGTTACCTGTTTATTTTCTTCTGTTCGATAACATAAGTGTTTAAGATTGCTGAAAAACGGAAAAAATGGATGAAAATAGAAGCGACGACAAAGCTGCCAAGCCGGATGGTCCCAGTCTTGAAAGCGTAGAAAAAGTTGACGTGCAGACAGTTGGCGAAAATGGGAACGGTGAAAGCGCTGGAGCACTGGCATCGGATGATGTAAAGGAAAAATATGCGACTTTTGAAAAGGAAATTACACAAATGCGAGCAGTCCTCGCGCAAAAGAACGATCTTGTTTTGCTTTACGAACGGGAAAAGAAAATTCTGGAGAAGGAAAAGTGTGCAGTAAGTGAAAATTTGATTTTGGATTGGCTGAGCTGGCAACAAGTTGTTTTCGAGCGAATTTTTGTAGCATATTTTTTCCGATCTTAGGCTTTCAATTAAATGTTTTATGGATTTTTTGTCAAGAAAACTTTGTTAAACTGCCTCATATACCAATGCTCTTAATGACAGACCATTGTTTGCGTCCGGGTACTTAAAAACACAGCGGACAAACTCCAGTCGAGAGACTACCTGTACAGGATCCTTTTGTTTTTTTTTAAATGAAGGCATAAACTAGTTTGTCTTTAAAATTTGCTTAGTTTAAAAAGGAGTGGAAAAATTCAAGAATGACAGAATATAATTTTCAGGAACCGAAAAGAAGGCGTCGGTGGGTGTTTGAACAGAAAAGAAAGATCTAAGGTGGCATAATACTGAAATCGAATAGAATTGAGACTTGAAACATTTTTCTGGTAAAATTTGCATCTCTGGAACAGACTATGTTTTGTAGTACCTCCGCATAGTATCTGGTCGTGTTTCGCTTCCGACTCTACGGAACAAGAGATAATTGATTGCATAACTTGAAAGATGGGCTTTAAACCGACGACTTTAAGCTGTTCCAAACAAACTAGTGGCAACCTTCCCGGACGTATCGTCACGTCGTGTAAAATTTATGTGTTAAGTGAATTGACTCAAATGGTTGATTCCTACTTCTGACGCCCTAGAGTACCTTCGAACCGAAGCCAAATTTGATGCGAAATCCTCGACCGTTTTGTTTTATGACTTGTAGTGAAGTACAGGGAAACAACCTCTGCCAAAGCGAAGCTTCTATATTTCATCATTGAATTGATTGATCATCGGGTTAGGAGATCCTCTGATCGAAATTATTACGATAATCCGACAGTCTTTGTACACCGTTCTTACAATTTATCGCAAAAACTTGGCATCACTGTTGTCCAATAAATGGAAAAGAGAATGTTTTGTTTCAACTAAAGTTTATGTTTGTTAACTGATTCATTTCGGAGTACAAATTAAATTCTAAATTTGCAACCTCGTAGAGTCTAAAAGCTCCCGGACAGGGCCCTATAAAAGCAGCAACACAGTTATTCAAATACAAAAGTAAAGCTGTGCAGGACAAACAAAGTAATCAACTTTTTTGGTGAATGTTTTCACAGTACATTTTGAATTGAAAATACAAGTTTTCCGGGTTCAATACTGTTATTATTTATTTTGGCGTGACGTTTCGGACTCGACTGACTTTGATAAAGGACTCAGTCGAGTCTGAAACGTCACGCAAAAATATATAATAACAGTATTGAACCAGGAAAACTTGTATATTGAAAATAATCAACATTTGGACTACAAATTGCCTTTATCCAATAGTTTTTGCTAGTAAACGTGATTTGAAGGAAGAATCGGATCCGCAATTTTTAACAACGAATCGGTTCGAACTTATCAACTGTATTGTATATAACTCTTTAAGCAAAGTACACAGACTGACCACATGAACTCTGCATTTAACGTTTTTATAGGCCGACACAAATAAAATATTTGCTAACTCACGAATCCACTGAGTGTTATTTACAATCCCCTCCTTTCACAGGTAGAACTTTACGATCGGGCACACTTTTTGTTGCTTGATTCTAAACCATCTTATTACACTCGAATGAATTTTCAATATCTTCCTGTTGCTCAATTAAAAATTATCGCACAAAAATTGGTGAAAGCTGAGTCGAATTGCACTGGTGTGTGAGTACATGCCATAGAGCAGTAATATCACTCCTCCAATGGCGCAATTCTGGGCTTCAAACTCTAGATACTGCCAGGACTTTCCTGCTCATTAAATTTCCTTATCGACTGTTCGCTTAAATGTATAATGCGGTCGACCCAGAAATCATAGTTTTTCTTCATGACGTGCTAAAGCCTAATGATGTCCAAACCGACCGGGACTTTATAATATTATATGTACGATTTTTCCCATTCAACTGATTCACAGCCTAATTCATCCTGTGCTCTGCTATATGCAGATGACACGGTAGTTTTTGCCGGGGATTGCGATCCTGATAGGGCTTTGTATAAGGTGGTCAGACACATACAATCGATTAATGTGTACTATAATACATGGGGTCTGAGTCTCAATCCGGAGAAATGTGAGCTAATTTGCATTAGGAACGCGTGCGGCAAAGGTCCTAAAGGGACCGTTCGCAAGAGCAGAGAGCTGCGCCTGTTTCTCAACGGTAAGGTTATCCAGGTTAAGAGGATTATTAAATATTTAGGAATCAATTTTAACTCCCTATTTAAATTCAACGAACACGTGGCTATCCAACTAAAAAAAGCGAAGCGAATTTAGGAACCTTCTCCACCATAAGAGTAAACTCCATAAAAAAAACCAAACTACTGATCTATAAACAATTGATCAGACCCATTCTGTCCTACGATTTTGTTTGCTGGTTTTCTTGCTCCACGACCCTGGCTAAAAGTCTAGAGATTTTCGAGAGAATGGTTCTTAGATACTGTCTGTGAGTGCTATTCAAAGAAAAGGATAGATATTTCTCTAACAATGAGATCTATTCGGAGGCAGCTTTCCCCCCTTTATTGAACTACCTTTCACTTCTTCGGAATAAGCGTGCCTAAAGACTACAGGATCATGATAATGAACTTTTAGTAAAAATCTACTCGAACTTCGCTAACAGCAATGGTAGGCATTTTCATCTCTCGCCGCTCAGTCTGGTTGATAGTGCCAGCACTAACACGGCTGTAAACTTTAAGAGACCTATAGTCTTCTACGATGGGAGAGATAGGGATCACCATAGAGGTTAATGAATTTCTTTTTTCTTTCTTTCCTCCCTTCTCAATTTTTTTAATTGTTAACTACATCTTTTAATTAGAACCTTTCCAGGTTTGCCTGAAGTCAATATATAAAGCAAACTGGTCCTCTAATATCTATAAGCTCTTGCTAATATTGGTTGCCTCAATAAACCAAATTAAAATGTATATAATGTATCATAACTTTGTTCATTCTTGCTCCTAAGTAACGTTGTAGATAATTACTACGTTTACATGGAGAATTCAAAGATCGAAAGATCGAAATTTGGATCGCGTATATGACAACACCGGATCGAAAGATCGAAACATGAGAAGATCGAAGAAATGACGAACGACATAACCGGTTTCGATTCGATCCAGGTCGAGAAGTTGGTTCGGATCGAGTCGATCTCCTTTCAATCCGATCTGCGTCTACATGCGATTTTAGAGGATTGAATCCGGATTCAATCAAAATGTGTACTTTACCGCGTCCTATACATTTTAAAGCCATCTCTATTTAACTGTGATCTTGAATGAAATATTTGTTTTATTTTATGTTCTAGCTTAAGAGAGAAGCCGAGCTAGCAATCAAGGAAAAAGAAAATGCAGTTATGGTCTATGCAACGAAAGAAAAAAGCTTACTGGACGCCCGAAGAGAAAAGGAAAATGTTGAAAAGCATCTTATCGAAAGTAGAAAGGAAATAAAAGTGATCTCATCAAAATATCAACTGTTGAATGAAGAAAAAACTCGGCTTACCAATATTTTAGATGAGAAGGTAAGCAGTTTGGTAGATAAACTTCATGCAATATTAAAATTCTGTTTTCAGTGCAACGAAATAAAAAAACATCAGCGTGAAAGTGAAAAACATAAAACAGATGTTGGAAATTTAGAAATGAAATTAAAATGGATTTCAATTAAACTAACACAGGAAACAGAAAACAAAGCTGTGAGTAGAGAATTTTAGTTTTTATCGTTACAATCAAACCGGCAAGTTCAAGTTTTATTCTCTTTCTATAGACAACGGAAAAACGGCTTCATGAAGTGCTTCAGGAGAAAAATGAACAACTATCAGAAGAAAAATTAACAGGTATATATTCAGAAAAGGTTTGTCTTGTCATTGCGCTATCATAAGAATTCGTTTTCGATAGAGCAACAGAAAATGGAACATGAAGCCAATGTGATATTATTAAAACATGAAAATGAAAGAAAGGAGAAACAATTAGAAGTTCTCGACAAAGAGTACAAACAAATTGCGGGGAAATATAAAGAGACATTGGAGATCTTGCGAAAAGAACAAGAAGAGGTAAGTTTCTTTATTTCCGTAATGGGAAGGATGTTTAGTAAAAAAATACGTTTTCAGAAATCTTGGATACTGACAGAGTTTGAGAAGGAAAAGTTTGAACATAATAGTGTACAAAATTCATTGAGCATTGAGTTGTTGAATGCGGCAAAATTACGTAGTCAATTAGAAGATTTGCGAATTTTACAAACGCAAGATGTAATGTAAGTTCGGATAGAAGGGCCCGCGAATTGTTAGTCCTGGTAATCATCTCATTATTTATCGTTGCAGTCATAGGGAAGAAATTGCATCATTAACGGCCAACAAATTAGATTTGGAGCAAAGAATTGAAGATTATAAGTCGGATTTGATACACTTACGGGAAAAAGAGTCTGAACTTCTTAGCATAAATAAGGAAATGACCGGGAAAATTGTTGAATTGCAAAACGAAATATTTCTTCAAGTTTCAAAAGTAGAACATATGGTTTTCGAAAGTTTTTATTGTAGTATGAAAATTTTCTTTTAAAATATTTTCCAGATGACTGCCATAGAAGCCGAAAATGAAATACTACGTAAAGAAAAGCTTGAATTCGATACGAAATATGATGCCCTCTCGTCACGTCTAGAAGAAGAAATTAAAGCGAAAAACGACGAAAGAGTGTTACTTACGAAACATTTATCCGAGAAAACTAAGGTCTATGAGGCGACCAAGAAGAAGCTAGACAACGCAATGGGTGATTTAGAAGCTACGAAAAATAAACATTCCCAAATTATAAAAGTATTTACTACAAGTTTTAATTGTTTTAAAGCAATATATAAAAATGTCAATCGTATTTTAGGAGCTTAATAGAGAAATAAATAAATATCAAAAACATTCACAACGTGAAATAGTTCATAAGAGTAGCGATGATCAATTACAACGTCAGTCAGATACCATCAGTATTCCGAATCAAAGTGATAGCGAGACTGAAGTAAGCAACGGTCAATCGAATTGCTTAACATTACAGGTCAGTTTTCGATTCAAAGTTGTAAAAATTGTTGAAATAATAACATAAAACCGTTTCTAGGAACCCTCCAAACAACATTTGGTCGATCGGATATTGCGCCTACAACAGGCCGCTACTAGGCAAACGGAAAAAATTGATTTTCTCGAAAATCACACGATGTCTTTGGTTTCGGAATTGCAAAAGAAATCGAAAGTTTTACAATACTACATGATGCGAGATCAAGCGGGTGCTTTAACGTCATGTAAAAGCGATCAGAATAAGGTAAAATTGAATTGTTCAGTGGATAATTGAAAACAAAAAATTTTTTCTTTGTTATAGACTGAACTCGCAAAATATGGTGGTGTAATGTCCGCAATTTATGGCGGAATAAAGGGCAATAATCAAAGCATGACTTTAGATTTGTCGTTGGAAATTAATAGAAAACTACAAGCAGTGCTTGAAGATACCCTGCTGAAGAACATCACGTTGAAAGTAAGTAATAATTTTCATTGCAGAATCGATTATTGTATGGGATGTGTCGGAAATTAAGTCGATTTCGTTTTTCTAAAAAATATTTCAATGGTTTTTGTTTCCCTAGTATTCGACACTAGTTTAAAATTAAATAATTAAACATATCTTTTCATGAAAACTGGTGAAGCTACTCAACATTTAACTTAGTATTGAATCGGCAGTATATGAGAGATCTCGGTTAATCCATTTCGATGCGCATGTATAAACCGATGTGCGATTTCTAGCTCCAAATTTTCCTTTTTTTGTTCTTCAGCAATTCATCGAACAAGAGACTTAACCGATATCTTTCTTAGTAGTTTGGTTCTCACAGCTTTGTCTTTCGAAGGAGCAGTGCTTCGTTAAGACGACGGGTGTATCGTGAATCTTCGTAGAGCTAGCGCAATAATACTTATTTATGGACATAATTTTCATGCACATTTTTTAAAGTTGTTACTCGAGCGAGAGACGACTTCGACGTAAGCAAAATTTTAGGTTCGCGATATTCGTTTACCAATTGTTAAAGTTTTTTATAGGAAATTATCGGATCTAGTGTAAGGATTTTGTCCATTAAATAACCAAACTAAATCGAACATCGATATTCAAAATTGTACCTTCCTAGCTAAATATTTTTTTCGAGTTACTTATTGAAACAATGAAGGTGTATTTCTCCATTTTTTCCCGACCTCTTCAAAACGGAACGGGCCCTCTGTTCATTCCACTCAGAATTATAAAAGAAAAGCGACTGAAACTCTGCGACACTCCTCATACAATTGTTCGAAATTGATTTTATTTTGAAAATTATTTCGTGTTTCTAGGAAAACTTAGATGTTCTTGGCATAGAAGTAGACAATTTGACGAGAAAATTGGCTCAAAAAAGTATTCATAAATAGCAATAGCATCAAATCGCCATAGAAATTGAATTGTTAAAGCTGAAAAAAAAAGATTTAATATTTAAACATGTAAAAAAATGAAATAGTAAAGAAATTATGTATAAATAAAATTACCAATAATAAAAAAACGATAACAAATAAAATTTAAGTTGTTCTTAATACTGTGTCCTTGTCATTCAGCGCGAGTTTGCAAAGATATTTCCGAGATCCTGTCCTGTCGCGATTCAATCATATTTAGAGAGTACATACAGTGATTACTGGTCACTCGATAGGAAATAACTAATCGTAGTATTTTCGTGTTTCTCAAAATATTCAATACTGAAAAAGTTATACCGTCAAAGTTATAAAATTAATTAAAGGGCATTAACGATTCATTGGCATGGGTGTTTAAACAATTTTTTTTATAGCACCGAACTGAACTTAGGGGTCAACCTTTGATACTGTTATGTACAGTCCAGTCAGTATAGGATGGGGAGAAATACAAAAAAAATTAATATGAAAGTAAAAATATAAATAAATAAATAAATAAAACAAAAGAAAAATAGGATTAACAGTAAAAGGGATCAGAGGTAAACAATCGGTGGATGTTACGTTTAAAAGACTGTAAGTCATATCCTCTAGGAAACACAGTCGAAGGCAATGCGTTCCACATTCTGGTTGCACGAGAAAGAAACGACTGTCTAAATTTTACTGTACGAAATTTTTGTGGCTCAACCGTATATTCGTGGGCGCGTAAAGCTGAACGAGTATTACGTGGGGACTGGACTAAAGGGGGTATAAGACGACTGATTTCATTACTACAGCGACCGTGGAAATATCTGTAGTAAATGCTGAGTACTTCGACATTTGGACGATGTTCGAAGGAGTCACGGTCAAGCAAAGAGAGATACGTTTTGGGTGCTCCTGCCCAGATATGTGAATTGTACTCAAGTCGGGGCCTGATATATGCCTTGTCGATTTTTGCGAGGTCTGATGGTGTGAAAAATTTCTTGCACCTTCGGAGCTACATCATAAATGTGTTGACTCCAATCAAGTTTTATACTGATGTTCATTCCTAGAAGATGAAAATGCTCCGAAGTGTTCTATGCGACCACCATCAAAAATAAGATCAGGCACCAACGTGTCGTATTTTAGGGAAAGATGACATGCTTGTGCTTTTGAGGCATTAAACTCTACTCGGTTGACCCTGCCCCATTCCAGGATTGAGATGAGATCAGAGTTTAAAGAACCATTATGTTGAGAGGGTACCTAAGACTGGCGTGCCTCTGTAATCGTGTTGAAGCTGTAGGTGTTGTCAAGTGTACTATCATCTTCGAAGCTATGGATAGGATTGAGAGTGGACGACAAAAGGTCGTTAATAAAAATTAGGAATAAGGTAGGTGAAAGAACTGAGCCTTGAGGGACGCCGGGAGGAAGTTCTATATTGCTAGATAACACAGTTGTGCACTAGGTGGAAGAGTAGAGTTTCTCGCAAAAATCGAAGCCAAAAGATTTGCTTTTTCTATACATCATATGATCTGCTGCTTTCGATTAGTTTCCGGAAGGAGGAATGGTGGCAAAACCCTTCATACTCCCCAATTCTGCTTTTCATCAAATAAGGGGGTCGTCTTACGTGACGGCTAATTACTTTTATTAGATTATATTTTTACCACATATTTATTCATATTTCAACAAACGTTAGACATTTTTTTAAGGAGAAATATTGTTTTGTTTTTGCTTGCAGAGCTTTGAAAGTGATCGCTGTAAAAAAAGTTGTCAAATGGCTGCCATGATTCCGGCTTTACCCCTCATTTGAAATCAAAAAATTAAATTGATACTTCATTTATAGGCCTGTGGCTATAACTGGTACCACAATTAAGTAAAAATTTTGAATATTAAAAAATTGGCCTAACTTTGAAACTTATTTTTAGATTTTTGCTTTTTTTTCAATGAATTTAGTTTCAGGAAAAAAAACTATGACAGATATCGCAAAGATTTTGTAACCAGTTGTAACTAGGGCTCCGCTGAACATGTTATTAAAATTTCAGCGCAAGTAGTTCAGTAGTTTTTTCTGAATCGTGGCAGTCAATTTGAAAAATGCTGTTTAGAGAAAAATGCTATTAAAGATCGAAGGTGGCCCGGGCGAGCTTCGAATAGCTGCTCCATTATATGGCTATTACTTTATAACGACTTCGAATTTGGAGAAATCCTTTTACATACATATTCTAGGAATTATTTGGAAGTAATTTAGTAAAAAAAAAAATATTTTCTGATCCGGCACATAGGACGACCCACTTAAGTAATCCGTTCAACCTAGTAAAGATCAGAAGAATGTGACAGCAACCTAAGTAAAGCTCTCAATAAATCTCAAAGGCAAATGTCTCTTACTTCGTTTTTTAAACATTTTATTTTCCTTAAGAATCACAACTTTTATACACGATATAATTAAAATTTTGCTTAATAATCTAAAAATAAACAAGAAATGTTCGAATAATACATCTGACATTGTAAATAGGCCAAACATATATCGTTCTCGAGTACAGTCGACCTGAATAAATTGTTCTATTACATATTTTACACAATAACACACCGAACATAATGTTTTGAACGTTCTTTAAAAATTGACACAGATTTCATTTTTCTTGCTTTCCTTTTCTCATAATTAATATTCTAAAAAAATGCAAATTAATACCAATAAATCTATACATGATTCTTAGCGGCTAAAAAAGGAGTACAGAAGCGACGTTTTTATTAAATCGGAATTACACATTTATTTAATAGTTCTTAGTTTATGATTTCCGTTAGATTATTGTCAAGGTGGTATGTTTTGTTTTGTCATTCTCATTAATTAATCAATTAAATATCAATACAATTACATGCTTATGGCTGGTTTGTCTGAATAAAGCGCTTAACAATTCCAAATCGAACAAAATCACGATTTATAAACGACTGAAACTTACAACATGATTTTTTATAATATCACTGAATTTGAACAGTCCTTTAAAAATGGTTTTTTCGTTCGTTGTTCAATTTCATATGGACTTAAACTTTATCTCTAATCGTTTATAATTTATAATATTTGATAAGCTTATTTATTTTTTAATCCAAGTAATGATTCAGCCACACCTAAAAAGTACACCATTTGTGCTATACCGAAAAGTGGGGCAATTACAATCATACGACAAAGTCCACCCTTGAAAAATGCAGTTGGTCCTTCATATTTAAATGTTTTGCTGGAATGGAAAATTCAAATTTCAATTCTGGAAAATCTTTTGATTTAAGTTAAATTATACTATACTCACATAATGCAATCGGAAAGACCTTTGAATTCTTTTTCGCCTTCGGCTTTCTTCAAAGCTTGTAATCTTGTCTTGATCACGTCGAAAGGATTCACAGCCAAAGCCGCAAATGAACCGGCAGCACAACCTGATAAGAATGAGCACCTAAAGAAGATAAATAGAAGGATCAGAATAAATTACCTTATCAACATTAAAAAAAACTAACCAAAATACTGCTTCACCGGATCCATCGCTTTTTCTGGGTCCAAGATCATTCAGGGTGGCGAATAGCGGAAAGTAAACTACCGAGAACGATACATCTCTGAGCATTGTTGCACCGATACCCTTATATAGACCGATAATTCCTTTTTCTCGTATCAATTGTGTTGCAATTTGTGTTGCCGTTGTTTTCGGTACAGTCTTTCCGGCTTCCTTTGCCTGCGCTGCAACACGTCCGGCGTCTTGCATTTGAATTTTGAGAAGCTCCATTGGTGTTGTGATTATTATTTGACAAAGACCGGCCAAGCCACCGGCAACCATTTGTCGACTTATTGGCAATGAACCGGTCGATGTGGTCAAATGATGACGGAAGAAATCATTGGCAGCTAATTTTATGGCCTTTTCAGGTGTTATAAGAAGAATGTTTACAGCCGATCCTCGATACATTCCGAAGTAGCCTTCGGCACGATATGTTTTTTTAAAGCAGTCCAACCTGAAAGGAATGATTGAAATAGGTAAAATGTTAATGTCTGTTTTTTTTGCTTCCATAAATAGTTTTCTTGGTTCTTTTTTGTTATACTGAGAAGTTTTGTAGGACTGATCAATTGAATTTCATATATTATAGGAAGATTGATTAAATTGAACGCTTTAAGGACCATAAATGGATTTAATGTTCTATGTTGCTGAAATCGTATGTGAGTCAACGATATGGGAGGTAGAAAATTTAGCAAGCAAATTTTTATAAATTCCTAAACCAATTCCAATCGTAATTTGCAGAACGGGAATGCAACAAAGAATCAATTGCAAGGCGGGTAAAATGCTGAAAAAATTTTTATCACCACTAAATTCTTCATGTCTTTAGAAGGACGAGCTTGCGAAGGATCCTCGAATATTTAGTAGCAGTCTCGATAGTCTAAGGTGATCGTGCTGATTATATAAGAACCAAAGGTGGCGGAGCTTGATTTTATTCTTTAGGTTTTAAAAATAGAAAATTTTCGCAAGGACAACTATTTCGGATGTAAGCTTCAGGCTATTGTTCCATTATTCGTGTCAAGTTCAATGTTGTGTTGAGCGCCACACTACTGTTGCTACTCTGTACTATCGCAGCCTATCGCTAATTTCCGCATTGACTATATAAATTTTAAGGCAGACCATATTAATTTTTGAAATTAGAACCGAGTATTTTCTTTTTACTTACATGTTTTTATACATTTTCTCGCCATTTGGTCCGATTTGTTGATTCTGTAAACGAGTTTTGACCAGATCGAGTGGAAAGACACATGATACACCGATAATGCCAGCGATTCCACCATTTATGATTTTCGGGACCAATCTATAAATATTAAATTATAAAAATAGGATTAGTTTAATAAATTATAATTGCTATTTATATTCAAAGGGCTGAGCATTCAAGTGTTATGTAAAGATTTATTTGGGTCAATAATTGCTTCGGAACACGTTAAATCCGAAAGCTTGTCGAGTGCCAGTAAACATGAATATATCGAATGAAAAATATTATCATAATTAATTATGACCGTCTCATGAACGAAACGCTTGAGCGAGCTTTCATTTTATTTGTATGCAATGCATAAATAAATAATATAATAGAAAAAATGGTTTTTAAGCATGTCAGACGATACATAGGTTTCGTTATCGTTGTTAAGTACCGAATTAATTTTTATTAATAGATAGAGAACGAGAAGAAAGATTGAAGTCAGATGGGTCATTTTACTACAGCTCGGCTATGCGATTGGTCGTGTGTTTGTTAAATTATATAAGATCAGCAGTTTCATGCGTGATTATTGTTATTGATATTAATTAATTTTTGTCTGTGACCTATAGAATTACGTGCTAGCTGCTCGGGTGTCCCATGGTTGTCTTCGATTTCGAGAAATGGAATTCTGCTGCAACAAAGGTTCAGTAATTAATGTAAATCAATTATCGTCACTTTTGGCAAATAAACCCTAGCAAAAGGTAGGACTGCACCCAACATGGCTATCTTTTTTATTCACAAGACCTTACATATCACCGGCATTCCCCATCAAGCTATTTTGTAAACATCTTGAAAATAATTTTGACATGATTAAGTACATGGGATGATTTTAAATCTTTCACCTTTACACCTGTATGTACAAAAAGACGCCAGGCTTATGACGAACCGACTTCTAACTTCTGAGGATACGGAAGCAAAGAAAATAGCCTCCACAGACTTTGAGAGAGAGCTTCAGAGCGACCCTATTCTCGGCATTCTGCTTTCGGATAATATCGTTCCAAGATACAACTTTGAAATACCATTCAAAATAGTGTCCCCCCCAAAGGACTGGGAAACTGGGTCCAAGACAAATGAGGGAGTTGGAGCTGGAGTATATGGACATAGACCAAGGGTCGACATATATGCCAGCCTCGGCAAGGCAAATACGATCTTCCAAGCAGAAATTCATGCAATTGAACTATGCATCAGGGAAAACATTAGAAGAGGATACAAAAGTCATGAGATCTACATTCTCTCTACCAGCAGAGCAACATTACTTGCTCTACAAGCATTTTATATTAGATCCCACTTAGTGTGGGATTGCTTAAAAGAACTTAAAAAACTACCGAACTCAAATACAGTCATACTGGTATGGGTTCCTGGACATAGTGATATTGTAGGCAATGAGTCTGCGGACCAGTTAGCAAAAAAAGGAGCTGACTTAAAATGCACAGAACCAGTGCCTTTCTGTGGAATGCCAACAGCTGCGACAAAAGAAGGACTCTGGATTAACATCCAAGCTGACCTCCATTGGACAGGGATGGTGGGGTGCAGACAGTCCAAACTGTTCTTAGAAGGTCACTCCAAGAAACGAACCTTCGATTTGCTTAAATTGAGCCGGAATCAGGTTCGGCGTTTGATCGCGCTAATTACAGGACACTGTAAGCTTCAAAAGCATCTGCCTACGATTGGACTGGTCGATATTTGCAGATTGTGTGAAAAAGAAGAGCAAACAGCAGAGCACGTTCTATGTCATTGCGAAGAACTCGCACACAGAAGACTCAGACTTTTTGGACATTACTTCCTAACACCATTGGAACTCATGTCTAACTCACTCAAGAGCATATTAAAATTTATTGATATAACCGTCCTGAGTGAGTTATAATACGGGAGGACAATCACAAGAGGCCCATTTAGGCCGCAGTGAATCGGGATTTTTATACCGTCCTCCACCATCTACAAGTATATGGCACATAGAAGCGATTTAGATATCTCGTTAAACCTAAAAGATTTGTCGGGTTGAAAATCTAAAAATTTTTTTTTTGCGATTATATTCAACGTTTTTATAAGTAAAATCGAATTCGATGTCTCATTAGACCTAGGAAAAATGTCGGAATTCATGTTTTCACGAATCACACAACTTCTATAGACCCTCGTAGTGGTTGAATATCGAAAAATCTGGAAAACAGTTTCTAGGCGCCTATAAAAAATGCCCAAAGCAGTACAGTTATAAGATTTTTAGAGAAAGTATATTTGTATTTACTTCCACAACGCATTTGATACATTCTTAAGAGATTTGCAATTGAAATTTAAAACATGCTTTAAATTAGCTCAGTACTAAAACTTTAAAGTCCTGCTTGGGTCGACAACATGGTTGAAAGTAGAGGCATAGTTTCCATATAAAAGTTTTGAAGCCACACCGCAAGTTCAGAGAAATTCAAATTTGTATGTCGATTAAATTTCGTTATTATAAAATCAAACGTCTTTATAAAATTAAACGTATTCTATTAATTTTGAGTGCATTAAACTCACGAGGTAGAAAGTAACGCAGTAATTCATCACACCACTTGTTGTAAAAAATTTATATGTTGTAATGTTGACACTATCTTATCGAGAACCTAACAAACATCAGCCGTAATCGAAATCATATAAATATTATTGGATTCGATAAAAAAACGGTTATGCAAGTGATTTTTAGCTGGCTTAGCGACTTGAGTAAGAAGGCTTATTCTTAGCAATTCCGTATGTTTAACAACACACACGATTACGTCGACAACAGTGTAATCTAATTTCAAAGACATGGAGTAAATAGTGCGATAATATGATAATTAAGATTAGATATAAGGCACACTCCATATTGTCGATCAATTAATTACGAATTATTTCGGTCAACATAAAAGCATGTAAGCATCATGCAGGATATAGTTGTACACATGTACAAATATAAAGTCAAGAAACTGATAAATTAAGAGCACAAAGGTTTCATAAGCCGATCATCTTAAATTGTTCTTTTGCGTCATGCAAATTTCTTATCACCATACCATATGTGTTGAATGAATCGGCTATAAAAAGTAGTCAAAGTCTTCAACTGTTCCATTGCCAAGTTTGTATTCATCAACAAAGAGGCACTTTTAGTTATTCTATTAATATAACTAAAAGAAAGGCGAACTATTGATCTAATAAAAAGACTGCGTCCGAATGTATTCGCAATCTCACGACACGTTGTATCTATTGCCAAGATTCTAGTCTAAAATTGGAGTCCCTCAGGATAGTGAAAGGTAGGTGTCACGGGGTACGATCTTGGACTAAGTTAAGATCACATGGTGCACATAGCGAAAATTCTGAAGCAAATTCGCTAAATACTTTGTGGACAAATAGACATTCGTTTCAGCTGTGTACTAAATTTCTCACTATGCTAATTTTTCATTATATTTTTAAACGCAAATCGCTAGAATATCATTTGCGAGATAGACTCGAAGGCATTCGAAGATTGTTGACCCAGTGTAATCGACGTTCTGGCGCTAATTAAATTGTATACCATTGAACTTTTTTCTAGAAATAAATTATCGCAAAAAGGATAGCAATGTCTTAACGTCTTATCTAGATTTAAATTATTGTCGTCTAGGAAAATAATATGTACACAAAGTTGTGTTGGAAGAGAAGAGCATAAATCATTTAGCAAGCGTGATTAAATATTTATCGCACGCCAACTTGAACAAATATTATTTCTGAAACTTTTATGTTATATAGGGTTTTTTTTCACGTCCGTTCGTACTGTTAATAAGGTGAGGTGAAAAAGTAGATATCCCTTTTTTGTAAACATCACAATAGATTGACCGTCAATCATGGAATACTACAGATGAAATGCCGAATTTATATGCAAATATATGGAGGTATCAGAAGGCTTGGGTGGATCTGAATAATATTAGATAGTTATTAATAGTCAAGTTATAGATCTAGAAAAATTACCTAAATTTCGGGTTGTGTAATCCGTCTATCAGAACTTTAAATAGTCACCCTGATTGTTAAATATGTAGTCACATTTTTCTTTCATGTTATAAGGAACCCGAAAGTCGAGTTTTGTACTACATGGCAAATTCTTATCGGATCATAACGCATCCACAGAAATGAGAAAAATTAAAATAAATATTAAAAAGCAATAAAAAAAATTTAACTTACGCAAATTGCTTGGTAGCAGGAGCTACTGGTTTCACTTGAGTTGACATTCTGTAAAAATAGAAAAAACAAATTGTTTTAATTGATATTATAAAGCTAATGTGCATATGTTTAAAAATAGCTACAGTAAAGAAGAACAAATTGGAAAAGTAGTTTCTGTAATTTGATGGAAAGACAATGATACGAGTACAAGTGTGTTTACGATTTGGGCAGGACTTAATTATTTTTGGTTCCAGCTTCGAATGTCTTTAAAGTTCTGGCGCAGCAGAATTTATATCGCAAAAGCTTCAATTTTAGAATTTACATCATCATGTTGCGGGATTTTTTTCCCATTTTTGGTATTCACTTCTACGATATTGTCGCTAGCGCCATCCGTCGAAAAAATATATTTTATTGTTAAAAAAACAGTGTGCGAATACAACTTGAGTAATTGCTTCGACCTGCCTTCTCCTGGAAATCAACAAGCACTCGAATGGTACGAATTGTTTAGCACACATAGCGTAAGCCATTGTCATGAAACTTCGACCTTATGCGACAGAAAAATTTGAAAATTAAAAATTGAGGAAAGCCTGTTTTTACGACATTTCTGAAACGCAATGACATCGTTTCAGAAAAAAATCAGAAGACAGAATAAATTGACCAATTAGATAGTGAAAATGTCCGCAAGTATTGTGGAAGCTTCTTGATGGAGCAAAACAGGAATTATGCCTGGAACATTGTTTTTGACCTCAATAAACCGCCTAATGACACGTTTCTTAAAAAACTGGTATATGGCGTGTGAAAAAATTGCTCTCATTGAAAATAATGCCTCAGTAAAAATCTTAAGACGCACAGACCAAGCATCAATTGCACCACGCACCTCGTGTATTGGAAAATTGGCCAAGACAGGACCTTTTTCAAGAATTCAAAGTTGGGGTATCTTCTCTAAATTTAAAACTGCGCTGGCAGAGAGCCATTCTGTAGTGTTTATGAAACTGTGAACATTGTTGTAAAGCTAACTCTGAATGGTTTTGGCCTTATGGACAGGCTGCTAAAAAGTCTAGAATTGGTGGTTTAGAATATGATTATAGTTGAAAGTTTCCACGACAGCTTCCAGGATGCATTGTTGATAGACTTTTGCTGATTTTTTTTACCACGCATCGCAAACATGCCGATATATGACCCCATATTAGGAGACACTCCACTAAATCAAGACTGATGCTGCGATTTTTTTTTTCGATTCGAAAGACCAGTTCTAATGCTTCTTTAGATGAATTTTTTTTTCGACGGTGAAATTTGTTCATAAGTAACAAGGATTTTCCGTCTCGATTTTTTAAAGAGCTGCAGACGCAGATGTTCGTTTCGGCGTTCGGAGACACACAGACCCAATTATATTTTGATAGTCCTACATGGAACATGACCTTCTGCTTCTGGAGCGAGGAGTGTCCGAAGTCCAAAAGCCATCACTTGATTTAAAGAAAGCTTCGGAATCGATAGCGGACACAATATCTGCTTTAGAAAAAAGGCGTTATGAAAATGTTAAGGTTTTTATGATGAACTTCAGGTAGATGTGTTGATGTCTCGCACAGCTTTTCGTCAGACTCACCGCGAAAATCCACCTGCAACCTCACCTGAAGACTACTTTCGCAGATTCGTCTATAATCGTTGCTCGATGAAGTAGTTTCAGATTTAAGAACGAGGTTCTCATGTGACGTGCATATTTCTTCAACGTGAGCGTATTTCTTCAACGCGAATCAGAATCTGAGCATAACATTGATCTTGTTCGAAGTGTAGCCGAGTTTTATCAACTGATTGGTTTTTCTGTAAGATTAGTGGAGCACGAGTACGTTGTATGGGTGCAGAAATGGGTGAGAGACCTAAATGATAATGGAAGTATACCTGAAACCGTTGTGCAAGTTCTCGATAGCTGTGACAAGGATATGTACCCATTCAAATGCTTCTCAGGATTCTAGCTACTCTGTCAGTTAGTGTCGCAAGTCCACTTTGTGGATACTAAAAACATGACTAAGAGCTAAAATGGGTGAGGAGCGTTTGACTGGGCTAGCGTTAATGCATGTCCATCAAGACATTGAGTTGGATGTTGAAAAAATTATTACCAGTTTTGCAAAAATGTCCGGCAGGTGTCTAGAATTTGTTATTTAAAAAATAAATAATGGTACCTAAGATAAATGTGCAGCGTTTTACTTCCAAATTAAATAAATAGGCACTGTCTTGATTTTTTTAGCAATTGGCTCCCCGCTTCCGCTAGTTCATCTATCTTGTGATCCACCCCAAAACATAACTCTGCGTACGCCCCTGTCTCCGAGACTGTCCCCTAAAATCCAAAAAAAATGGTCACCCTATACTCCAGAGAGTATTGGTGTCGGTTATTGCCACGTACAAAGCTTTATCGTTTTTTTAGGCCTGTTGCCAGGACTTTCTCAAGGGGATATCTTTTTTGGTGAGCGTAACTCGGGTTTTTGTGCCGATGTAATGTAGAACAGGTGTTTATGTTGCATTGTGGATAGTAAGTAAGTAATAATCCTGAGCTCGAGAATTGAAATCTACACTCAGGACCCACTGGCAAAGTATATTTGATTTTGCTGAATTAAATTGAGGACAAATATATTGCCTACTGTTCAAGACTTAAATACGTCCAAATTTTGAGATCGAATTAGGCGACTCCGATTGTAGTTCATACATATGATAGACTGGGTGATGTACCTGTTAATGTTTAAATAGCTGCTCAAGCTATACGCTGTTTACTTTTAATAAAGCTCTGAAAGAATTATTCTTAAGACCTGATGATCTGCTACCAAAGTGTATTCAAAAGCCAACAACTACCTGTTTGCATTTCTATTACTTGTTGAACCGTTATCAGCTACTTCTTACTAAAATTAAGACGAACTTAAGCCACAATTCAATAAAAGCCAGTTTGAAACGATACTAAAAAGACGGTAACTGATACTAGGCAGCCTCCGAGTGCTTATTAAATATTAGCGATTCAGAAACTAGAGTATGGAATAAATAGAAGCGACTGAAGGTCATGGCAAGGTAGCTACCGAAACTTTTGTTACCACCAGCACTAGGTTGATTTTAAATCTGAAAACCGGTTCTAAGAATACACGTAATTATTTTCACTTCAACACGAGTGAAGTGATCTAAAAAGCCATTTCTTAAGATAAGTGCATCCTTGTGGGATGTCTTTAAGCAAAAATCGATGGTAGGTCGTTAGTTCCGCGCATTACATAACTGAAAATGTGAATAGGCTGCTGTGATGCGATGGAATGGGAGCCTAACGACCTACCGCTTTCAGGACTTTTGTGTCTATTATGCAACCCCGTAGGATAATCCCGTTGGATGAAATGATAAAGTCGAAAGTATTTTGAACGAAAGGGCGTACTTGTTTTGCGATAGCCCTACTAAACTCCAACAACCTGTACTAATAAAAAATTATAATATAACAAAGTGCCGAAATACGAGATCTCTATGTTCTCGATTAACTCGACCCCGAAGCTTTAAATCTCCCAATTAGCGAAAGTGAGACGATTTTTTCCAAGGCTATTCACACGGATTCCGGAATAAACCCAGATCCGCCCCCGCCTACCTGGTTTCGTTTTCGTCGGCTACCGGCAAGAAAAAATGGAATGAAAATCGTCCGGAATGAACTGACTCGGTTTCTCCTGACACTCTCGAATAAAAATCGATTCGCACTTAACAAAACAAATCAATTTTTTTTTCTACGTCTCGTACCGAAGTAAAAGTTCACCGAACCGATGCAAAATTGCAAAATTTGTGGCGGAAAACGTCGCACCAACGCACCGACCGAACCGAATTACCGTATTTTAGCTACTGAAACTGAGACTGAACTGACACAAGTGAGAAATGAAGTGTCACGTTGACGTTTATAATTCGCCGAATAAAACAGCTGTCTGCAGGCGAGCTGGAAAATGTTGCGGCGAAAATGTATAGTCGACGCTATTTATATCGGATAAGATGTAGGCTGATTTTATAAATAAAACATACAGCAGTCATGGTCGGCTTCAAGCCAATCGTATGATACTCTAGATGAAATGCTGAACTCCGATTTATATTGTAGTTGGGGATAAAGTAGAATAAGGTGTGTGCATGTAGTGTGTCCTATATTAAAGACTCCCAATTGATTGCTACTCGCTACTCGTTTAATTTCATATCTTGAACTGGGTGAGTCACCGAAAAAACACTTTTTGAAGGACTTTCACATGGGATGTGCAGGAAGGACTCGATTTCTCACTTATTTATCCTTTTCCTTGAAACCATTTAAAAATTAAAATTTCGAGTTCCTAGCTTGAAGCGTTCAAAAGTTATCGGCAAATATTGTTGAACACGTGTCTTAAGGATTTTTTGTACGGAAGCTACCAGAAGGAGTAAAAGGATTTAGCTGACTAGTAAACCCAAACTTCGTTTTCCCTCAAAACTAATTTGTACAAAATTCCGAATTCGTAGCTAAACGATTACTTGAGTTATAGTGAGTTCCGTAAATTAAGTGAAGACATTTTGACAGGATATTTGTATAGCAGGTACACGAAGGACTAATAGGATTTTCTTCATAATCATACATTTAGCTCCAACTATTGGAAAAATAACACATACAAAATTTCAAAATCGTAGCTTAAACCCTTCTGAAGTTATCGACCAATATTCTTGAACACGTGTCTTAAGGACATTTTGTATGGCAGCTACCCGAAGGAGTAGGACGATTTTGCCCGTTAACGAACTCAGCCTTACAAATTCAACCAAACATCCAGATTCAAAATTTCAAGATCCTAGGTAAAGGCGTTCTTGAGTTATCGTGTTCACGGACAGACGGACGGACGGACGTCAAGCGGATTTGAGGTTTTTGGCCACAAATAAACAAAAAATAATATATAACTTTTTTTCGTCCGAGTCTTGGTTCTATGCGTTACAAACTTCTGGGCTGGATTAAACTTATAATACTCTATATGATTTCATCTAGAGTATAAAAAATCTGCCAACAGTCTGGGCGCAACTTTATTATTTTATGGGTAGAAGTCCGAAACGTGTTTAATGCTTAGATGCGGTGTAGGTTACCATGCGACTGACAACCTAAAAAATAACGTTCCAAATTGCCTTCTGGTTATTCCTTAGGTTCACAAATGAAAATCTAAATTTTTTTAGTTTTAATTACTCTACCAGCACATATACATATACGTATCAAGTTTCAAATTATAAATTTGCATGTATTATTTAATATTTTATTATTTTCGTATTTTCCTTATAAATCACTTTATTACCTTAATTTCTTTTAATTACTAATATAAAACTTTACTAAATTATTTTGTACTACCTCTTATACCAGTGCGCTGTACTGACTGAGGAGTACTAGGGGTTAAGGTAGATTATTAGGTATTGAGCCCAATGTCATCATACATGCATGTGTATGTTGATATGGTGAAAATTTTCTAGCTCATTGAGCTGAGTGACGGTTATGTCTCCAGCTCCTTGAGCTGAGAAAGTGTGCCCGAAACGGGGCAATTTATCTTGCTAACTCTTGAAGTATGGATAACTTGCCCATGTAGCATGAAGGGATTAAATCAATTATTATTATAGCATAAGCCGTTTCTGAGATATAAAAAACCACCGCTCACCCCTGTACCGTGCTACCCTTATCAACAATTTTATTTTTCTAGGATGTCTCTATAGTAGTTCTATATAGTCGTACATTTTTAGTGTTCTATTCAATACAGTTTTCGAGAAATAAAAATCAAAATATTTTCCTTTCAACCCCCTTTCACCATCACCCCCAACACCCACACCCTCAACATTTTTTTCCCTACTAGAAGTCTACTAACTCCAACTCCTGTAAAATTTTCAAGTTCATATCTGGTACGGTTCTCGAGATATAAAAATTTAATTTTTTTAAAAAATTGCTACCCACTTTCGTGCTCCACCTCCCACTCAAAAAGTTTACGTTCAGTAGACTCAACTTGTGATTCTATATACAGAAACCAAATTTTATCCTCCTGGTGTAATTGGTTTGGAGTATATTGTAATCCAAAGTTTTTCACCCGCTACCCCACACCCCACCATCCCCCTTAAAAATTTTAGCCGTGGTCTAATCTTGAAGTATCCTTAAAGACAACCACAAAGTTTCAGCCTTCTGACATCAATCGTTCAGGAGATATGGATTTTACAATGTTCCAATGTCGGCTTCCAAGCGTTTCGGACTCATTGTTTTCCCCCCACTCCCACACCCCTCCATCAGTATCGATCATTTTTTTTCAAATGGGTCCACTATCATAGTTTTACATAAGGACCAAGTTTCAGCCTCCTAGCATAAGTGGTTCCTGAGATCTAGAAACCAAAATTTTTCGTCTAAAACGCTCCCTCCTCATACCCCCACCCCCTTAAAAGATAGCATCCGTAGGGGTTCACCCAATCTATCCACCATAAAAATTTTAACTTAATATCTCAACGGGTTTGGGAGCTACGCGCCTTCAAACGATTTTGCGTACGGCGTACGACGGATGGCGTACGGCGTCTTCGGCGGACAGACGGACATTTTTTTTTTGCTTTTTTGGTGTTTACTAGTCCTAAAACGTGTAAATACAAAATTTCAGGGTAGCAAATTTTTTTGAAATTTCAGGTTGATCACAATACTTTATTATTAAAAAATAATAAAGTAAAAGTAAATCTTTATGGCCCGAAAGAAGCAACTTCTACTCAATTACTATTATTCCCACGAAAGAACCTTTCACACTTCCAAACGCTCTCGCACGGAAAGATGCTATAGTAATTACAAGATTAAGACTGGGTCACACGAGTCTCACTCACGGACATCTACTTAACAAGGAACCGCTACCAATATGCGATCACTGCAAAGTCATATTAGATTTTAATCACCTACTAGCCTGCCTATTGGTAAATATCCAAAATATATTATGTAATTGGAATAAGAATGAAATTGAAACAAAATGTAATGAAATCATAAAATCACTTAAGAACTCTAACTTACTATACATTTAATATAAATATATTATAATTTTAAAACATTGTAAATTTTTATCATAGTAACCTAAGCTCTTTAATTGTAATATTAAGCACCATGCTTACTTAAACCGATGTTCATAGTCACTAGTGTTTAAGAAATAATACTGTATATTTATATGCTTATTATTGTAATATAATAATAATAATAATAATATCACAAAAAAGGAGTTCTTCTCGCATAAGCATGAGTTTTATAGTTCCAAACCTTTTTTTAGCAATAGCTCTGTCGTTTAAAACCGAAAAAGGATTATTAAAAAAACAAAGGCTAACTTACCACGGCAGAAAACCTTGCAATAGAACAAATATTTTAACAATTGCGAGGAGTCCTGGTCAGATACAGAAGAAGGTTCTATTATTCCTGATCTTTTATAAACATAGTTCCACTAGTAATAATTAAAAAATGGACAATTGAAAAAAGTATCAGTAAATTCCCCATAAACACCAAATAAAATACTGAATAATAAAAAATATCAGTATGAATAAAAAGTCCGTAGAGTTAAACCCAATGTCATATCTCATCAAACATAAGATATGTGGCGAAAATTATGGAAACGTATGCAACCACCTTGCACCGCTTGAGGGTTGATATCCAAAAATCCTGAGAAAGTAAAACCAATTCGATATTTAATCAGATCTTAGAGGTATGTTTGAATTCGTAAAAACGTCTGCAACACCTGGAGAATGAATATCCTGAAATGGGTCTATAGGCGATTATATTAAATTCTGTGGAAGTAACAACCAATTTAAAATGTCTTCAGACCTAAGAGTTATGCTGAAAATTGTGAAAACGTATACAACCCTTGTATACTGCCTTGGGAGTTGAATATCCAAAAAATCCTGAAACTAATTTTTAGGCAATTATATAGAAGAAAGCCTGACGAAAGCCTAAACTAATTTGATATTTTATCAGTGCTAAGGGATATGGCGGTTGACTGTATTTAGTCCTGAAATACTTTCTAGGCATTTATTTCAGGAACATGTAGAAATTAATTCAATATTTCAGTAAACCTAAGAGATATGATGAAATTCGTGAAAATATAAGTTCCCGATTTTTCCTAACCATTGTTTTCACCCCATCTCCATACGCCAACAGATATTTGAAATTTTGTTGACCCGAATTATTTTACTAGTACATCTATATAATACCTACAAAGTTTCAAATTTGTAGCATAAGCTGTGCCAGAAATAGAAAAACACCCGCATCCCCATATCTACCCCTATTAATAAATTTTTAAAGATTTTAGCATCCTATCATTAGAGGTTCTCGAGACATAAAAATCGTCATGTTTCCTTTTCACCCTCTCTCACCGTCACCCTATACCCAACTTTTTTTTTGCTTGTATATCAGGCCTACCTTCCGTATAAATTCTAAGATCCTATCTACTGCAGTTCTTGAGATATGAAACGATTTTTTTTCGAAAAATTCTTACGTCCTCCACTTCCATGCTGTACTGCCTCCAACCCTCGCACGCCACTGACCACCCTCAAAATTGTATGCTCTCAGTATACACACAATCCCTAAGTTTAAAATTTGTGGCGTTAACAGTTCAGCCTTGATCTCAGCTTTCAAGCGTTTCGGACGCATTGTTTTTCCCTCCATTCCTGTGCCCTTCCACCCATATCAACCATTCAAAGTTTCAAGCTTTAAGTTCCTAGCATAAGCATTTCCTGAGATATGAACATAAATATTTTTCCTTTAAAACGCCCCCAACCTTCACATTACACGCCCAAAAAGTCACCACCCAGTCCAACTACAACGTAAACAATTTTAAATTTAATAGCTTTAAGGGTTCAGGAGTTACGAGCCTTCAAACGCGTTTGCATACGGCGGACAGACGGACTGAAAATATTTTTTTCGATGTCTGTGAACTAGGACATGAAAATAGATGAGCCTCCAAGTAATAATATAAATTTAAAAATTTAGTTGTATTAATATTGCTTAGGAGTAGTAAGCTTTTAATACTGTTAAATAAAAGTGCTGAATCTTACGAACTATTCTTGAAGAGCAAATGGGTTTTACATTGCCTTAACAACTTCTTGTGGACCTACTGATAAAACCACTTTACATTTAAGTCCATTCATATTTAAAAGGGTCTTGCTATTGCTGAGTCATTCCCCCGAAAAATCGATCAAAAACTGTTCAACTTTTAGCGTGACCCTCTTCGATGTTCATGAAATTTTAACAATAGATACTTTATAGTACTAACAACTATAGATAAAATATTTTCCTGAGGAACATTCTATGAAGAAAGTTACAGGTCCTAAGGATTTCTTCTATATCTGCAAGCAACGCGTTACTTAAAAATTCTAAGAAAAGTCTACTTTCATTGCAGGATTTTGATGTTTGACTTATATTTAAGGTAATCGTCCGCGCTATAGTTAATAAATAATAACGGACATATTTTTTTAAAGGACGAAATGTATAACAAAAATTTTCTTTATCCTTGAATATATCAAAAATGTCATGTTATATTGTCCGTACTTTTAAATACAATATAAAAAATCTCAAGTTGGGTTCGAAAAAGGTTCAAAGAATTTTTTAAGTACCTGTGACCACATGTGTGACATTGGCGTTGGCGATTCAACAATTTAAATTATTTTTCATGTCAGCTTGTTCGTTAGTTATAGTATGTTAAAGATTACGTGAAAATGGTATCCGAGTCCTTTTTGAAAATGCTTTGTTTTAACAAAATTCAATTAAATTTTTGATTTAATTATTATCCCATTTAATTGTTGTTACACTTGGCATTTTTTCGCGGTTAAATATTATACATTTACTGTTAAGTCGCGGTCATAGTTCATACATTACACTTTACACGTTAAAACATCATAGGAGAGAGTGTGAGAAATGAGTTCCTTTTTCTAAAAGACGTGATTGGAGACACACATATAAATTCTTAGCTGTGCAATTGTAAAGGGCTACTCAATAGGTACATAATAATTTTGTATTTTAATACAAACGCACCCTTAAACTTTTTTGCTAGTCTGCCAATGTCAAAACGTCAGTTAAGGTTTACATTTTTATCATGGTGAAGTTCACGAACGAGCAACGTTTGGAAATTATATCAATTATTCTGTGTTTTATTTAAATACAAAATAATACCATACCATAGAATAACACTAGATAAAAATGTAAACCTTAACTAACGTTTTCCCATTGACAGATCAGCAAAAAAGTTTAAGGATGCGTTTGTATTAAAATACAAAATAGTTATGTACCTATTGAATAAACCTTTTTTACGGAGCGACCGCTAAGCTATTTCGACGGCCTGTAAATTTCAATACATTCTCGAATTATTGCTGGCTTGGGCGAATGCAAGTACAAATTTCTTAAAGACTTTTGTGTGGTAGTTGTTCGAAGGAGTATTTCATTTTACCTGTTTTCGTTTCAGTGGTAACCCACAACAGCGTGCTTAAATTTTGAAATTTTGGATTTGCGTATTCTTTGGTAGTCGATCAATAAATTTAACCGCCCATAATTCAAGGAGCAGTGGAGGATTTAGTTAATTAATATAGCAAGGCTCTGTTTTCGTCTGAACGTAAGTAATCATATCAAATTTAATATTTATAGCTCAACACGTTCTCGAGTCGGGATGTATAGATGCATTTTTTTAAAGGACATAATAATAATACTGTTGCAAACAACAGGTTCGCCGGGATTTCGATTTAAATTAATAAAAACGAAAAATAGCTTTACTTAATCGCAATCAATGAGCACACTATTAGCAATTCTTCGAGTTCTCATTTACTGCATTTAAATCATTTTAAACATCTTACAGTAAAATTGATCGATGCCTTTTTCTCGTATTAGAAAAATGGTGTGTTGAGTCGATTTCCAGCATATTCGGTTGTGTGTGTGGAACATGTAGGAAGTGTGTACAACATGCGAGAAGTGTGTAAAGCTTTCTGCGTTATTCTAATTAAAACGTTGATGTCATCGGTAATTGGTTCGGGTGCCAAGGCATGCCAACAATACTTAGAGTAATCGAATTTATTATTAACACATATTTACTTTAGTAGATTCTCTCTTGAATAGGATTTTGGTGCAAATTTTATATTAGTAATACTGGAAATTTTGTTTTTCTTTTCGGCATTATGTAAGGTGGGCGAATTTGGATTATTTAATGGGCCTTTGGGGATTTTATGCGAAAAAATATCCTGATTCAGTATACAGGCTTTACTACGCTTATATACATCTGGTGGTGTCTAGAAAGATTTCAAATATATTCGGTAGTACGTCCAGAGCATGGGTGAAGTGTGTAGAGCTTTCTATTATATTCTAATTGGATATTAGAAGGTTGTAGTTTTCTTTGCAAACTTGGATGTCATTGATAGGTGCTTCAGGTTGCAAGGATATGTGTGTAAAAATACAGTCAATGAATCTCTGAATCTGAAATTTGTGTTGTGCTTAAATTATATTTTTAGAACGTCTCATTACTATAGTGACTTATAAGTACAAAGTTTCAGCTTTCTATCTCTAAGGGTCCATTGGCACTACCTGTTGAATAATTTCCAACATCCTCTCTAATTTTTTTGAGATATGGGACTCGATTTTTTATAAAAAATTTTATCCCTCATCTCCACATCCATGCTCTACTACCACTATCAAATATTTTACATATAGCATACTCCCCTTTTACAGTATCCAAACTTAATTTCGTTGCAAATTTTTTTTAGATATCATAGTCCAAAGATTTTTTTACTAATACTCATGCCTGGCCCTACTCCCTTGCCACTAGTACACATACAAACAACAACTAAGTTTCAACTTTGTGACATGAACCGTTCAAGAGATATGGATTTTAGAAGGAGTCGATTAAAGCTTTCAGCTGTGGTGATCGAATACAATTTTTTCCACTATCGTACCTTTCTACAGATTCCAAGATCCAACTTCCTACATTAAGCGGTTCCTGAGATATGGAAACATAGCCTAGCCTCTCCCCTACTGCTTCGTCACCGGCAAAATATAATATAACCACAGCAAGAAGCCCACCCAAATTACCCATAAAATTTTTTTTAACTTAATAGCTTAAATCGGTTATGAGCTGGAAACCATCCGTACGCTTTGTACGGCGGGCAGGCAGACTTTTTATACTTTAGATGAAATTTGAAATTTTGACTCGGGTGAAAAAAAGTTGCTAAATATCATACTATTTTATATTCAGTTGTGGGTAAAAGCCTACAAATCAGCTTGCTGTCGGTCCGTCCATTCATCAGTCTGTCGGAACGCAAGAAAACTAAAAAATGATTAAACCTAGGATATTGAAATTTCGAATCCGGTTGTTTGGTCGAATTTGAAAGACTAAGTTCGGCTAAATCGTCCAACTCATTTTAATTGTTGCCATTCGAAAGTCCTTAAAACACGTGTTCACGAATATTGGCCGATAACTCCACAACGCTTTAAGATACGACTTTGAAATTGGGTATCCGTTGATTTTTCAATAGTTGCAGTCAAAGGTATGGATATGAGAACATCCTATGAGTCTGTCATCACTCTATTTACGGAACTCATTATAACTCAAGAAATCGTTTAGCCACGGAGTCGAAATTTTGTACAAACTAGTTTTTAGTTAAAATGGTGTTCGAATTTATTGGTTAGTAAAATTCCTATACTCTTTTGAGTAGCTTCCATACAAAAAGTTCTTAAAACACGTGTTCACTAATATTAGATGTTAACGTCAGAACACTTGCGAAAAATTGGAAATTTCGTCCGATTTAATATTTCAGTCGTTGCAGATAGTGGAATTAGTATGAAAGTGGTGAAGTTATTTTTTTTTGGAGGAGCTGCCATACAAAGTTCCTTGAAAAATTTGTGTATTCATGCAACCAACCAATTATAGCTCGTCGATTGCTCGAGTTTTAAAGTCGAAATTTTACTGGAATTAGTTTTAAGTGAAATCGCTTAAATTCGTCCTTCAAGTAGCTTTCATACAAAAGTCTTTAAAATACATTTCGGATAAGCCAACACTTTTCCAGATCTATATAATAAATCCCTTTGAGAAATAAGAATTCAGCTTTCACAGTAACTAATTATCGTGGGTTGAACTGGAATCCTTTCAGAGATTTGAGGTGCTAGGAATGTTTGGTGGAATAGATTCCAATTTTTATATTATAAAAATGGAGGTGGGAATGTTTCTTTAAAATGTGTTTTTTTTCAATGCAACAAAAAATTTATTAAAGAAGAAACTAATCTAAGATGAGTACGTGTAAGTAATGAAATGCTGTGTCAATTAATTCTAATGATTTACTTAATCTTAACCCCACAGGTGGCTCACTGCAAACGTTGCCTTTGACGGTACATAAAGTGATCCGGAAGCTGGTCCTGTACTTGCCCAAGGCGAATGAGGTGTAATAACAGCAGTTGCAGGTGTTTGCCACGGCAGCGCGAAATTAGGGATATGATTTTGACCACTGGTTAATGGAGCAAGGATCGCGTCCTTTGTAGCAGTAACGTGGTGGGCAATAGCAGCAGCACCAGTCCGCTGTAAGGTAGCGTATTTTGCAGCCTCGTTTTCTGTTATGAAAAAAATTAAAATGGAAAATATATTGAGGAAAATTTAAAAAAAAAATTGCCGATTAAATACCAGTCCTTTGAATTTCCGCAGCGGCTGCATGTGCTGAGCTTTGTAGAGCTGCAGCAGCTTCAGCTTCCTTAGCGGCAGCAATCCTTTGCTGATGCGCGACTGCTGCTTTTGCAGCAGCTAGTCGATGCTGAGCGAGTATAACACCTTGTGCTGCAGCAGCTGCTTCGGATCGTTGAACGGCTGCGGCTGTTTCGCTTTTTTGCGTCAGAATCGCTGCACTGGTTTCCTTGTCCATGGCAACACGTTGCTGATTCAGGACATTTTCCTTGGCTGCTTGAACTTGTTGTTGCGCAATTAGAACATTAGCGGAAGCTTGTTTAGCTGCAGCTATAACATTCGATACTTCCGATTGTGATGGCGGAAACGATCGCGGTGATCTTTATGAAGGACGTTATTTAGGTATTTTGAATTGTTACCGGAATTGTAGAGAACTTACGGAAACCATGGGCCGGCCAGTGGGAAAGGAGGTCCTTTTCCTGGAGCACCCAGTCCAGATGGTAAAAATTCTTCGGGATATGAAGCCGAGCGTTTGTCAACTTGCTTGTCGCTGACCGATGAAATACAGTTGACTTTGGCCAAATAGCATAGGATTAGGATAGTAAAAATCTGGAAGAAGCAATCAGATGAATTTAAAAAAAACACATAGCAATCAGTACTCACAGTAATTGAATGCATTTCGGGCTTGAAGATACTCCAGTACTCGATAGTCTTTCTCTAAAGTTGATGCGATCAAAGATGCAAGTGATATGAGGCATCATTGAAATAATCTCCTATTTATATTGAAAAGTATCTTGGATTTTCGATCCGATAAAGGCAAAGGTAAAGTACAATATAAAATAAGTCACGTAGCTTGCTGCATTTTCATTGCGATTAATTTGAACAGTAAAGAGAATCACGATAATTGGCGGTCTATTATAATCATCACAAAAACGCTCTCACCTTATTGCCAATCACGTCGCAAATTTTAATTTTTTTAATTAAAAAATTGTAATATTCTGTTGGTCACTCTATGAGAAATTTCCGTGATAGGAACGAAAGTACGGAAGTGTATTTTTCACTGACTTTTCTTCTCATTGTTCCACAATTTACATTGGGAAGTTCTTAATCGGCTTAGACAATTTACTTACATTATATTTGGTGTTCCATAACTTGAGACCCAGGGAGACATGTTCTGCCATAATATTCAATTTTCAGTGGCGGCAAAAGTATGTATCTGAAGACCTTAAGATATCAAATTAGCACATTCTGAAAATATAATAACATTTCTGGAATGTTAAACATATTGGTATATGTTTGTGTTTATGAAGTGAAATTTAAATAAAATTTGTATTCCTACAATACTCGTACCTACCTTGCACCCTATACTATGCAGCACCGAGAATTTAGTTGGAAAATAGTCTACTTATGCACATGAACATACTTTCAATACTTACCAGTATTGGCTCAGTACTGACTTTAACGTTTTATACGAAAAATTTTGATGTGCTAATAGGCTAAAACTTTTGTATAGAGCTGTAATAGTGGAATAATTTGTGAAAAAATGGTCAATATAGGTGAAAGAGTGTGGGAGTAAGCAGAGAAACAATGTGCCGGAAACGGCCGAAAGCTGGGATCGAGACATTCTAAAATCCATTTCTCCTGAACAGTTTATGTCACAAAGTTAAAACTTTGCGATTATTTGTAGGCATACTAGGGGGCATATAAGAATGAAAATTTGTAACGGGGTGAGGTGGACTATGGGTATGGGGGAAACAATCTCTTTCTAACCAGGTACATCAGAAAGATAAAATTATGTATTAAAATGGAGTACGCTAAATGTAAAACTTTTGAGAAGGGGAAGAGGTGGAGCACGGAAGTGGAAGGGACAACAATCCTAAAATTTCCACATTTCAGGAACTGTTTCAGACATGATAGGCCCAGTAAACCTCTAGTAGACATAATTTTGTGAGTTGGAGTGTGGGAGTGATAGGGTGAAAAGCAAAAAATTTAAATTTTTATTTCTCGAGAACCGTTCAGGATAAAAAGCTAAAAATTGATACCTCTATAAAGCCACAATAGAAACACCTTAGAAAAATAATTTTTTTAATGGGATAGCAATGTACAGAGGTGGCAGATGTGAAACGGCTTATCTTAGAAAGTTGAAACGTACTACGTTTATGTGTATTTATAACAGAAGTAATTTAAAAAAAATATGCCAATGGTCTGGGCGAAACTTTATTATTTTTCGGGTCAAAGTTCGGGAGCGGTCAAAGTCGAAGCATATCATCAGTTGTTTCGAGATTATGAAGTTTCTTGAAAAGTTAATTTTGTTCTTAAAATAAAAATATTGAAAACAGAGATTTTTAGCCGATTAAACATTGAAAAAGCTCGTGTAGACTATTCGAATTTTGGTATATTATGTACACTAAAAGCCCATAGAAGTAAAAACGATTTTGTTGCCTTATCAGAATTAAGAGATATGACGAATTGTTTAAAACGTATACAAACCCATTACTTCCACTTGGGGTTTGAATTTCGTAAAAATTGTGAAACAGATTTTTAGACGATTTCATAAGAAGCAACACCATATCTCATGAGACACGAGGGATTTTGAAAAATTTGTGAAAACGTAAGCAAACTCTTCACACTCTCTTGGTTCTTGAAATTCGAAAAATCGTGAAATTGGGAAATGGGTTTGTAGGCGATTATATAAAGTCAGTGAAAGTGAAAAGCGATCTAATATCTCATCAAACCTAAGAAATATGTCGAAGTTTTGAAAAGCATACAACCCCCTTACACCCCTTTATAAGAAACCTTAGGAAGAAAAATGATGAGATCTAAGCAATAAGTAAGAATCTGTGAAAACATATGCAAACGCCACACCCACTTGGGGGTTGAATATCCAAAAATCCTGAAGAGATATAAATATGAAGACAGTACGAGAAAGTAAAAACCAATTCAATTACTTATCACTTCTAAAGGATATGACGGAATTCGTGAAAACTTGTTCAACCCCTTTATACCCTCTTAGGGGCTAAAAAAGGAAAAAACTTAAAAACGAGTTTTAGGCGATTATTACGCAAGCTCGGAAAAGTAAAAAGATATTCGATATCTGATCAGACCTGGGGGATATGGCAGAATTTGTGAAAAAGTATACAACCCCTTTAAACCCTCTTCGGAGTCGAATTTTAAAAAATTCTGAAAACACTTTCTAGGTATTTATATGAAGAATCCGTGGAATAAAAATGAATTAAATATTCGGAAAGACCTAATAGATATGACGAAAATCGTGAAAATATATGCTTTCCATTTTCACTGATACATTTTTTTCGGCCCCCTTCCGAACGCCAATGGATAATTAAAATTTTTTTTATCTAAATTGCTTTTCTGCTTGATTTACATATACATACCAAGTTTCAACTTTGTAGCATAAGCTGTTCTATAGATAGGAAAAACATCCCCCACCTCTGTACCATACTACCCCTATAAAAAATTATATTTTTCCAATATGCTACTACTATAGCTCTATCTAAATACTAAGTTTCAGCTTTATATCATTATAGGTTCTTTATCCTTTTCACCCTCCCCCACCCTCACCTTCTACACCCTCACCGCCAACATTTTTTTTCTACTAGGGGTCTATTAGGCCTACTTCTGGTAAATATTTTAAGCATCTACCTTACACTGTTCTTGAGATATGAGACGTGATTTTTTAGAAAAATTCGTATCTCCTCCACTTTCATGATCAGTAAACTTCATTTGTCAACCTTTATATACAAACCGAATTTTATTTGTCTAGTGCAATTGGTTCTTAAGATATCGTAATCTAAAGTTTTTTACTCCCCACCCCCGTACGCCACTGCCCCCACTCAAAAATTTGTTCGCGATCTATTCTCCTAGTATACCTACAGATATTCATTAAGATTCAATTTTATGACGTTAACCGTTTAGGAGATATAGATTTTAGAATGTGTTAATCTCGGCTTTTTTGCGTTTTGGACGCCTTATTTTTCCCCCACTCTCACACCCCTCCACCCATATTGAAAATTTTTATGCAAATGGGTCCACTATCAAAGCTCTATATAAATTTCAAGTGTCAGCCTCCTAGCATAAGCGGTTGCTGAGATCTAAAAACCAAAATTTTCCGTCAAAAACACACGCCCCTTCTCTCCCCCATCACACCCCCACCACTCAGAATAAAAAAAAAATATTTTCAGGGTAGCAAATTTTTTTTTTTAAAAATCGATCACAATACTGTATTATTAGAAAATAATAAAGTAAAATCAGATTTCCATTGGGCAAAAAATAGTTCGTAAAAAGAGGTTTGCCTACATTTTCACAAATTTCGTAATGTATTTGAAGTCTGTTGAGGATTCCAATTAATTTTTCTTTTGCTCGAAATCGTTTTCAAGATTTTTCGATATTCAACCCTTAAGGGGATGTACAGTAGTACAGTAGTTGAGTACATTTTCACGAATTCCGTCAAATTTCATAGATCTAATGAGATAAGCAAGTTTTCACGAATTCCGACAAATCTTTTAGGTTTAATAATAGTCCTTCTCATTTCAGAATTTTGCTATATTCAACCCGTCAGAGGGTCCAAAATGTTTGTGTGCGTTTTTACGAATTCCGACATATTTTTTAGTTCCTATGAGATATCCAATTGTTTGTTTTACCTTAACGACTTTCTATACAACTACCTTTCATGCAGAATTTTTTGATATTTAACCCCTGAGAGGATATGTCTATATTTTTTCCACTATGCTTTTATTGATATTGAAAAAATAAATAAATAAGTAATAAAAATCTGGAGAAACATAAATATCAGGCCTGTCCAGGCCGATTTCATTAGATTTCGAACTGGATTTCCACAAAATCTATTAGATTTAGAATCTAATAGATTTCGATAGAGTTTTGTCGAAATTTCAACATCTCGTGAAATCCAGTTCGAAATTTCAAAAACGATTTAAGCCATATATTACATATAACCAATAAAAGCGAATATTTTGAAGATACAACTTCTAAGCCGAAAACGTAAATAACTGCTTACTGTAGAAAATCTTAACTTTGTACATACTTTTAAAATATTTATGTCAATACTTTATTATTTTTGGGTGGAAGTCCGGGCTACGTTTAAGGTTCAGTTGCTGTGGAGTTAACTGTACGGTTATCAGCCTAATAAAACTTAGCAGGAGAATATTTTTTGGAATGTTAATAACCTAAAACTTTGGAGATTTCACAAAATATGATCAGGAAAATAAAAAATGCAGTAAACGTTAGGGACAATACCACATCTCATAAAATTTAAATTTGTCTGCAGTGCAACTATAAAATATCCGTAAAGTCTACCTACAAGTGCAGACAAAACAAACTATTCCTAGCAATTTCTGAACTCTGAACTGTATTGTTTGCAACACTAACATGAATAAATCGGAAGGATGTGCCAATTTTTGCTTATTTATTGTTGTCCTATTGTACGCGTATTTCCCATAAGCATTTCAACAAACAATGGCTTTCGAAAGTGTTCGGACACTTAGTACCAAGATTCGATGGGAGCTACGCCTTAATACAAATCAACGACGATATACAGTAGCATAAACTTAGGACCTGTTTATATAGTCGACTTCGTCGACGTCTCGTTAAAACAGTTTTTCATGTCAAGCATATGAAATTGTTTTTTCAATTAAATTTTGGTAGTGTTACGACAGTTGACGAAGTCAACGAGAGAGTAGATTTACAAATTTTGTATTGCATAAAAAAAGACTGGAAGATTTTTCTTATAGGATTCCATGCAAACTAGCTTGAAATTTGCGAAAACCTAGCGACTTGCATTATTATGTTCCTAGCAGACTATTTGGAAGAGATAGCTCGGCTTTTTCTTAGAGGATGCTGACTATTGGAACAGGTTCTTATAGGTTAATAAGTCTATATGTATACCCAGTTTACTAAAAATTAGCTGAGCGAATGTCTCTCTATCTCGGAACAAACATCCTGACATCTATTCTTTAAGCAATAAAATGTGTGAAAGACTAAAATAAAACATGTTAAAAAAGCGATTGATAATAAGAAAGGTAAATTAATCCTACAAAGTAGGATTTGGTCATTATTTTCTCATTGAAACTACATAGTTACCTTGTAGTATATTTATCTTCCAGATAGTGTATCTCACGTGATAAATACTTAGAGACAGCAAGTATCAGATGACATCCATCAGCAAGTAAATCACTAACTTTGATATTAATAATTGAATATTATGAGCAAGACACCTGTTTGACAAGGTGATAGATTCATGTAATTCAGATTGACTGGACAATACAACATAATATCGTTACAATAAGTTGATTGAATGTCCTAATGGACATTGTTGTGCGCCTGGGATATTCAACTAGCAAGAGTAAATGCCTAAGTGAAATGGATTCATTAAAAAATGACTGTAACTCCTCATTTTTCAATAAGTGAAAGAATCATTCGTCCATAAATTCAGTCGAGAAATGTATTAAACGAAATCGAATTTGAAAAGTCGAAAACATTATGCTAACGAAATGGTATTGTTGTCTGTAGATGTTGATTTTTCCTGCAAATACAATTCTTTGTTCAAATATTTTTATCTGGACTACGGATGGTGGTACTTACTACTCCTGGCAATGATGTTGCCATTGAGTTTGAAATTGCGAAAAGAATTCAGAATGTTACCGAATGTGGCATTCGTTTTTTTTTAACTCGCTGTGTTTGTATTATTTTGATGTGATGTTCTGTAGAAGATTAGAGTGATTGCATGAGTAGAAGGAGTAATTAATTTTGGTTATATACCTTCTAAGTGAGTTAACAGTTCCACTTTCGGAAACAGGGCAGAATAGAGATTATTTTCATCTTAATTTCTGTTTTTTTAAATGTTAGGCGCGTACTTCTATATTCCGAAAGCCCGTAATCCAAAACCCCGCACTCCATAATCCCGCCTCTTAAAATTCCGTATTAATTGTGTCACCTTGTTGAGATAGTTGCGATTTTAATATTTTTTACGATTTTTTAATTGGCGATTTTTTCTTACTGGACTTAGGAATGCTGGATTTAAATGATTTCCGGAATTTTGTACCAGATTTTGGCATAATGGACAACGAGTCTCAACGCTGAAACATAATAAGTATGAAGCAAATATTATTAGGAGTAAGGAGGGTATAAAATAAACAGATGGAGGGAGATCTTGAGTAATTTAATTAATTTAGCTGAATTATTTCTTTAGTTCCACTATTCAGCAATAACCCTGATAGCGTGATCCAATTTAAAAGGAATTTTTTTTCATCTTCAAAATCATATGTTTGGGTTCTAAATTGAATCTTAAAGTTCCTTTGCTTTATACTTTAACGTGATCTCCAGTTGTCGCGAGGTGATAGTAAGCAAAAATTTTTAAGGGACCTTGGAATTTGCAGGATTAAATCGAATTAAATTAGAAAATTTATATTGTTCAAAACGTTTAAAACTTCACCGATTTTCTATTGATCGTCGAATTAGGTAAAATAAGTCCTTAAGGCTGTCTTCTGGTCTAGAATTTTGAAAAATTGTTTTTTTTTTTTTTGCATATTTTTAATGTTTAGTCTTTCAAGAATATACCCTCCAAAGGAAATTTCAAAATTCCAATTATTTATGGAGTTACAGCAATGTAAGTGAGGCGGAAACTAAACCGGCTCTGCCGGAACGAATCGAACAATAGTCGGTCCCCCCGCGCCGCGCCATGCCCTTTTATTCGCCGAAATATCGTTATAACAAAGAACAGCAGAAAACTTTGATTTTGAAGTAACTGAAGGCGGACTGTATGGACCAGGAATCGCCGATTAATAAAATGTAACTATATGTACCATTATATGACTTAGACTGCCTGAAACTTCACTCGAATCTTTAAACGCGTTTTTCTCGAAACCACTTTTTTCGATACGGCTGTGTTGATCTCTTAAGTTGTAATGAACCGATTTACTTGAAATTTTTTATGAACCTTCTCTATACACCCCTCTATAGTCCCTACCAAATTTATAGCAAAATTTTGTTTATAACTATTTTTAAAAAATTGAAAATCGTGAGGAAAAACGGAAGAAAATTACTTTTTATTTTAAGCAGCCGCCATTTTGCGAATTTTTTTTTGTTTTCTTTGCCTGAGGTAGGGACTATAATGACATCCTTACTAATTAAGAATCGGTTTTAATTTTTTTTCTCCGATGACCAGGAGAGGCGCAATCGTGTCAGCCAGGAGAGGCTGTTTTTTTTCACCCCCCACTTTGGCCGTTTGTAACTCGCCAAATTATGTTTTTTTTTTTACAAATTTTGTACATATAATTAAATGATAAAAAAATATGTGGTAGAAAAATGGATAGCAAAAATATTTGTTGTTTTTTTGTTATCGCACCTCAAAAAACCCCCAAATTTCGGCTCTCTAGACCAGAAGACGGCCTTAACTCATATAGTCACAGTACGAATGTGCTCGAATGGAAAGATCTAAAGATTACTAGAACCTCTACATACACCACAGAACGAAGATTCAAGTACATCCTAGACTACAACCGGATAGTATAAAAACAGGTGAAGCGTTCAGCGAGGATATAGTAATTATTATTACGTCGACTGTGACAGCCAGCGTGTATACGCGACCGTGTTGGTAGAGAGCGAAAGTGATCAAGTCAAGCGATATATGGAATAAGCGGGCAGTGCTGCCATACAGTGCGAATTATTGTGCGAATATAATTCTGTGGAATAAAAGTGCGGATAAACAAATTATCACTTATTTTTATTTTAACCGAATTGTGTTTTACTTGAAATCCCGGCGAACCCCTAGCTCGCAACAGTATATATTTCTATGATGCCACTAAACAACTGATACAAGTATATTTACTAAACCATACCGCGGGTATGCTTGACACTATGCCAATTAAGACTCCCAGACTTATAATTTTATGTTTTCAACAAAACTTCAATCTTGTGTTTACCACATCCTTTTAAGGTCATTTGTAAAATTAAAAGTGTAAAATTTAATGAAATTGTATGTCATCCGCATGACTTTATTATCTTGAAATTTCTGCACATACAAATGAAATCTTTAGAAATGTTTTTTTTACGTACGTATAATGAATTTCTTCGTCTTATTTTTAGGGTGTTTTGTCTCAAATAACAATGTCAATCTTCTGACGCGCGAGGTTTGTGAGTTGCTTTCTAACAATTACCACCCGTGAGTGGCACTGAATTCATTCGAAAATAATAAGGGAATCTAAACTCGCTATGTCTACAGGGAAAATCCATTGTTGCTAGTCATCTTTGCTTTTAAGTGTCGACAAGTAGGTACTACGGAGTAAAACCTTCCTTCAAAAACGTATACACTTCTATTCAATGAATTTCAACAATCGATGCTTAATGGTGAAGACGATATCACGAAAGACCGACTAATGTTCATCGAGATTTTCGCATGACAATCCTGGCTAGAAGTCGCCTTTCGAAATTTCAACATTAAAATACATTATTCCCAAAAATTATAAAGATAAGACTTTTGGTTGAGCTCTCAGGGATTACTGGAGTTATATCAGTCGAATGATTTGCAATTGTAGTGGGCTTGAAAAGGCAGTCCTTATTTAAATTTTATATTAGGTAATTTAAGAAAAAAAAAATTATCCAGTAACGATAGACTACAACCTCAATTCCGAATTAGGGGAAAAAATTGGAAGATTATATCTTAAAGTATTCTTGATATTTGTGACATGATTTTCAGAATAAATAAATTAATTTTAAATCCATAGAAACGTATCATTTTTATAAAGTTTAACTTCCTAAGATATAAAATTTTATAAGTCGAAATATATAAGACATGATTTGCTGTAGTTTTAGTCAACTCCCAATATACGAATAGCTACAACAAGGTTTTCTCTTCTCCTTTATAATCACAATTCCATCCCAATGTTTAATATTGTTGCGAGCTAGGGATGCGCCAGGATTTCAAGTAAAACACAATTCGCTTAAAATCAATAAAATAACATTGACTTATTCGCATTTAATATTCGCACTAATAATCGCCCTACTGGCAATGCTGTCCACCCACCTGTATTCTACCTTACAGTATTTTAAAAACACCATTTCGTCACTTGAATAATTCTTTATTTTAACATAGTGTAATTAAAACTTTTTAATTGTTCTATTTCACATAATTTGTTAAACTACTAACAAATAGTTACTAAATCAACACCGTTTACTGGAGTTTCTGGTGTGAATCCCCTACACGCCGGAAAACAACAAAAAACTTAAACAAAATTTCTTCTATGGTAGCTTCTCACCATGAAAAATTCCATTCTTATAAAAATTGTTAAAAAAAATTAAATTGCTGTTGGCGGGATTCGATTCGGCGCTCTTAGCGTTGAATTTCATATATCATAGCGAACAACCATAAATTCCACCAAATTGGTTGAAATATTGGGTGATCTTCAGTGCCACCTACCTTTAGTATAAGGAGTCGAAGGCAAGAATGTTACTGAAATTATAATTCGCGGTAATGAAATTAGTTTCAACATCGCCTATATAGAATAATCCCAAGCAATGCCACCAGCTGTAAGGGTGTTTCGGATTTAGGCTTGATACACCCTCTGACGAGTCTATGCCATCCGATGACGAAACAGCTCCTTCGGACCTAGTCCAACACAGTCTTATAAAAAACTGGCCTATCCAGTGAAGGTTTTCCAACTGTCATGTCCTCAGGGACAGCGATTAATCAACAGTCGGGGATTTCGTGTTGGGGTTTCACACCAGAAACTTCACTGACGCCGGAAAACAACAAAAAACTTAAACAAAATTGCTTCTATGGTAGCTTCTCAAAATGAAAAATTCCATTCTTAGTATTTAATACTTTTTATTTTAAAAAATTTAGTCCGGAAAAACCTAGTATCTCGATAATTTTACTTTATTATTTTATTATTTATATTCAAACGACGTTTTACGATAAACGATTTTTAAAGTTTCCTTTCAAGTTTAATAAAACGCTGCTCTGAATTCAGCAGGAAAATAGGACTCATCAAGGACATAAAAATAATGACTTTTGTATGCCGACTTACCTGTTTTTCGTACTCACTAAATTTTTCTTGTAATCTTCGGAAAAGTAACGAGTGACAATTTTCAAGTTCGTAGCTTGTTTTGAAGATAACGATTTCAATGTTGAATAAGACAGATTATAATCCGTTTAATACATACCAACATATAAATTAAGGTTAAATTGTGTATGAAGACAGGCACCAACAGTTAAAAAATTAAAAATCTGCCAATGGTCTGGGCGAAACTTTATTATTTTTCGGGTCAAAGTTCGGGAGCGGTCAAAGTCGGAGCATATCATCAGTTGTTTCGAGATTATGAAGTTTCTTGGAAAGTTAATTTTGTTCTTAAAATAAAAATATTTAAAATAAAGATTTTTAGCCAATTAAACATTGAAAAAGCCCCTGTAGACTATACGAATTTCGGTATATTATGTACACTAAAAGCCCATAGAAGCAAAAACGAATTTGTAGCCTTATCAGACTTAAGAGATATGACGAATTGTTAAAACGTATACAAACCCATTACTTCCACTTGGGGTTTGAATTTCGAAAACGATTTCATAAGAACCAACTTAACATCTCATGAGACACGAGGGATTTTGAAAAATTTGTGAAAACGTAAGCAAACTCTTCACACCGCCTTGGTTCTTGAAATTCGAAAAATCGTGAAATTGGTTTTTAGGTCATTACATCAAATGCCGTAATAACCAATTTTATATCTCATCACAACTAAGGGGTTGCAAAATTTGTGAAAACATATGCAAACCCTTGGGGGTTGAATATCGAAAAATTGAGAAATGGGTTTGTAGTCGATTATATAAAAAGTCTATGGAAAAAGCGATATAATATCTCATTAAACCTAAGAAATATGTCGAACCTTTGAAAAGCATACAACCCCCTTACACCCCTTAGGATTGAAAATCTGAAAATACTGAAATTGACTTTTTGGTTCTTATATGGGAAACCTTAGGAAGTAAAAATGAATTCGATATATATTATCAGATCTAAGCAATATGTAGGAATCTGTGAAAGCATATGCAACCTCCTTACACCCACTTGAGGATTGAATATCCAAAAATCCTGAAAGGAGTTAATAGATAAATATGAATACAGCACGAGAAAGTAAAAACAATTGAATTACTTATAACTTCTAAAGGATATGACGGAATTTGTGAAAACTTGTTCAACCCTTTTATATCCTCTTAGGAGCTGAAAAAGGAAAAAATTTAAAAACAAGTTTTAGGCGATTATTACGCAAGTCCGTGAAAGTGAAAAGATATTCGATATTTGATCAGACCTGGAGGATATGGCATAATTCGTGAATAAGTATACAATCCCTTTACACCCCCTCAGGGGTCGAATTTCAAAAAATCCTGAAAACGCTTTCTAGGTATTTATATGAAGAAGCTGTAGAATAAAAATGAATTAAATATTTGGGAAGACCTAATAGATATGACGAAAATCGTAAAAATATATGCATTCCATTTTCACTGATACATTTTTTCGCCCCCCTTCCGAACGCCAATAGATATTTTAAATTTTTTTTTACCTAAATTACTTTTCTAGTTGATTTACATATACACACCGAATTTTAACTTTCTAGCATAAGCCGTTCTATAGATAGGAAAAACACCCCCCACCCCCGTACCATACTGCCCCTATAAAAATTTATATTTTTCCAACATGCTACTAATATAGCTCTATCTAAATACCAAGTTCCAGCTTTATATCATTATAGGTTGTCGAGATATAAAAATCACAACTTTTTCCTTTTCACCCTCCCTCACTCTCACCCTCTACACCAACACTTCCTAAATTTTTCTGCTAGCGGTCTATTAGGCCTACTTCTGATAAAAATTTTAAGCATCTATCTTATACCGTTCTTGAGATATGAGACGTGATTTTTTTGAAAAATTCTTATCCCCTCCACTGTCATGCCCCACAGCCCACTTTAAAAATTTTACTTTCATCAAACTTCATTTGTCAACCTTTATACACAAACCAAATTTTATTTGTCTAGTGCAATTGGTTCGTGAGATATCGTAATCTAAATTTTTTTACCCCCCACCGCCGTACGCCACTGCCCCCACTCAAAAATTTGTTTCCGATCTATTCTCCTAGTATACCTATAGATATTCATTAAGTTTCAATTTTGGGATATTAACCGTTTAGGAGATATGGATTTTAGAATGTGTCGATCTCGCCTTTTTTGTGTTTCGGACGCATTATTTTCCCCCCACTTCCAAACCCCTTCACCTATATCGGCAATTTTTTTGCAAATGGGTCCACTATCGAAGCTCTATATAAGTTCCAAATTTCAGTCTCCTAGCATAAGCGGTTGATGAGATCTAGAAACCAAAATTTTTCGACTAAAACGCTTCCCCCACCTCCCCCTTTACACCCCCAACCCTCACAATTTGTTCACTTCAAGGGGCCTACCCAGTCTATCTACGAAAAAAAATTCAACTAAATAGCTCAAAGGGTTTGGGTGCTACGAGCCTTCAAACAATTTTGCGTACACCGGTCGACGTACGGCGTACTGCGGACAGACGGACTGACATTTTTTCTTGCTTTTTTCGTGTCTACTCGTTATGAAACGTGAAAAAAAAAATTTTGAAGGTAGCAAATTTTTTTTTTAAAATCGATAACAATACTGTATTATTGAAATAATAAAGTAAAATGAATTTAATACAAAATTAAAAGAGTAATTCAACAAAATTGAAGATACGATAAGTAGTTTACGGCCACTGTTTTTAAAAGTTATAATTCTAAATTAATATTACCTCGACATCGACGTTCGCTTTCACTCTTTAATGTCTTTCTATGAAAAATTTTTTTTTTACCTTTTATATTTTAACACACTTTAAAAAAAAAGTCAATTAAGCACTTTCGCATTCGGCAAGCAAAATTCCGACTATGACGGCGAATTATTACCGATGTCTGGACAGTATTGCTAGAGCGAGACTGAACTGCGACGGCGACTTTACCTCCTGGGAATAAGAAGATTTCTGTATTTACGTTCTTCAAATTGTATATGATTCGCATTGACAGAAACAGAACATTTAGAAGTTTATCCAGAACTCGACTTCGACGTCATACTGCTGATGAAGTCGCAATTATGTTTATTACCATTACATTACTATATTGCTTAAATAATACTGTGGCGATGCTAAATGATATAGCGTGCATATTATTGTTTTACTATTGCCAAAAACCAGAAAATTGATTCTTCTGCTTCTTTCTCTAAGCTCTGGGAAGCGTATTTTCTGTACTCTCCCAAGAAACACTTCAATTTCAATAGTAGACTTATTAGGAGTAGGAAATGAGGATTTTTTCACCTCTCAACTGTTATATTTCCTGGATTAATAAGTACTTAGCCCGATCCTAATCCGTGTTCCTTCAATAGTCTATCCTTTCTGCCTAGGGACTACACCAGCCGTTGTAATATGGTTCCACTAATTGGACGTTTTCAATTTAAAATAACGTTCCCAAGGCTTACGTTCAATTCACGTTCATGTAGATAAAAGTAAGCTTAAACCGTTCTCGAAGAACCCAATTGAAAAACGCTAAACTGAAAAAGCCTTCATGACCTAAATTACAGGATATGTTACTGTAAGCTAAACCTAAGCCAAGTATATCGATCGAATATTGGTCTAAACTTTATTTCCTTCAGTGAATTGCGACCCCGAGCTAGGAGCAAGGATGTGTGTAGATTTGGAAAAAAAACACAAACACATACTCATCTAGGTCATCGGCCACCATTTCAGGCTTCGGATTACAGTGCTTACGACTTAGTCTGCAGAAGGGTCCTTTTGCTCTTTGGCGTAAAGTTAAGCGACACGATGCCGACGAGCAAAAGTCAAACGGAAATGACGAGCGAAAAACTTTTCGGTTGCAAACATTCTGATATATAAAAGGACCGCTTGATGCTTTCGCTATGTTGACACAACGAGGTTACGTCGTAGAATTTCATACACGAAGGACACAGATTTTGCTATGTCCTTTACTCTAGTTGGTTCACTCTGGTCCTATTTGTTTAGACTCATAAGGCGAACAGCGAGAACTTTTATTGGACACTTTGATCCCAACAGTTGCGAAAGTTAGCGAATATTCGATGAACCGAAAAGTTAATTCTTTGTATATTTTTTGTACGTAAGCAAGAAATGACATTTAAAGTGGTGTCCGCATCGGAAATGGATTTTAATTGGAAAATGCTGTGAATCCTTAAGGGGAGATCCTGCTTTAGAAGGCTCAAAAAATCAATTTTTTTTTATTGCTTAAATCGATTCCTAATGTATTTAAGAATATGTATCCAAAGTTATAGAGGCTGATTCACAATATTTTCAAATATACAGCACTAAACGCAGTGGGGTGTCGAGCAGGTATACGAGCGCTCGGCAGGGACGTCATTTGTGGGGGGCAGGGGGGGCATTTGCCCCCCCTCCCCCTGAATTCTGTATTTTTATAGATTATTTATAACATTATGTATATTTATATATAAAAATATTGTTACATGTAAACCTGGCAACCGCGCAACCGTGCAACTCGATCGTTTTACATAGTGAAAACAACAACAACCGAATACCTAGTTGCAAAATAACCCAATCAGAATTAAGGCGAAACAGCACGGTTGTATCTCTCTTCTTATCGAATGCTCTCCAATGTACTAGAATCCAATTAGAATCAAAGTCGAAAGATCTCAAGCTCACTTGAACGTTCTACATACACCACTGAACGAAGATCAAAATCGAAAGCTCTAAAGCTTTCTAGAACAATCCACACGCATCGAACATTCAAGTACATCCTAGACTGCAACCGGCTAGTATATAAGCAGGTGAAGCTATCAGCGAAGACACAGTAATTTTTATTACGTCGACTGTGAGAGAACAGCCGGCGTGTATACGCGACCGTGTTGAGAAAGAACGAAAGTGAACGAGTCAAGCGATATATGGTATAAGCGGGTGGTATTGCCATACAGTGCGAATTATTATGCGAATAGAATTTAAAGTGCGATTAATAAATAATCACTTATTTTTATTTTAACCGATTTGTGTTTTACTTGAAATCCCGGCGAACCCCTAGCTCGCAACAATATATACAAACATAACATCTTGCCTCCCCTGGAAAAAACTGAAATGACGTCCCTGGCGCTCGGGCAGCTGCAGCGCGCGCTGATCGTAAACTTTAAAGCGCGTTTTCTCGAGTTTTCGTTTTAACGATTTTTCTAAACTGGCGGGCGTGATTGCAAGAAAACTAGACGACCAATCAAAACGAACCAAGGCTTGTTAGATTCAGTTTTGTATTCTCTTCTATTTGAACTAAAAAGATTCATGAAAAAAATTTCTAAACAACTTTTTTAGCAAGTTGAAAGGATTTTGTTTTTACAAAAAGCACATTTTTTTTTTCAAACCTGACAAAAATATCAAATTTCACAATTTTTTGAGTTTTAAGGCCGGTTTACATGTCGGTTGCAAATCATTTTTACTGAGATTGTAAGGGAGCTAGCTTATCGAATTTGCAATGGAGTAGAAACAACCACTACAAAAAAATGTTGGCCTGCACACATTGATAGAAATATCGTCAGTATTTTTTACTGGATATATCTCTGCTCGTTTCACTCCTGATCAGTTTCTCATTAGAGATTTCCTTCTCCCTCACAATCTCAGTAAAAATTACTTGCATTCAACATGTAAACCGGCCATTAGTTAGTTCATATAAAAGAAAAATATATGAAAATTGAAATTTTCTTTGGTTTTTTTGTTTCAGACGAAAATTACGAGCTCCATCTCCGATTGGAGACTGCAATTGCAAGGCGTTGCAGAAATGTGCATAAAAATCTGCTGCGTTTGAATATTTTTCACTCAAAAAAATTTTTTTTTATTGTTCAAATATGTAATAAAGCAGTCTAAAAAGTTCGCTAGACTTGCTTATTTTTTTCAGTCCTAAAAAAATCCCACCCGAAAACGCTTTTTTTAGACCTCCAAAAGCGGGATCCCCCCTTAAGTAAAAAATTCTGGACGATCTACCAGACTAGTTAGTCCAAGAAATAAGCCATTTGTTTTTATTTAGTTACTTTTATTTTATTTACGGATAAATCCATAAATTTTACTTCATTATTTCAATAATACAGTGTTGGATCAATAAAAAAAATTGTTAATCCTGAATTTTTTTTACGTTCTAGGACTAATGGACCCTAGATCTTTTTATCTAGTTGAAGAGATGCAAAAGAAAATTCAGTCCGCCTGTCCACCGTACGTCGCACGCTGTACACAAACTGTTTGAATGCTCGTAGCTCCCAAACTCTTTCAGTTATTAAATTAAAACGTTTTTAGTAGAGGTTTTATTTATTTAGTAGTACATAGATTGGGCAGACAGACCCCTTTAAGTGGCGTACCAATTACACCGAAAAGACGAAATTTAGTTTGTGAGTTGCAGTCTGTTTGTGGCTGTGTCATTCCATCAAGAATCGCCAAATATGACGAAATTTGTGACCTTACCATCGCCGATTCTTTTGAAAATGTATGTACTCGAAGAATTAGTGAGAAATAAATACAATTTCAATTTTTTGTTTCTATTTCATTTTTTTTGTTAGTTATAGTATGTTAAAGTTTTCGCCAAAATGGTGTCCGAGGCCTGCCGTTTCTGAGATATTAAAAACCACCCCACACGCCCGTACCTTGCTACCCCTATCAGAAATTTTATTTTTCTGGGATGTCTCTATAGTGGCTCTGTACAGTTGTCAATTATTAGCTTTCTATCCTTTGCGGCTTTCGAGAAATTAAAATTAGATTTTTTTCATTTCCACCCCCTCCCACCATCATTCCCTACACCCACACCCTTAAAACCTCCGTTAGAGGTCTGCTGGTCCTAACTCTTGTAAAATTTTCAAGATCATATCTGATACGGTTCATGAGATATAAAAATTAAATTTTTTGAAAAATTACTTCCGCGCTTCACTTCCCCCCTCAAAAATTTTACACTCCACTGATAATTGTCCACAGGTAATTCTCTCCACTGGTTATTCTATATACAGAAACCAAATGTTATCTTCCTGGCATAATTGAATCGGAAGATATTGTAATTTAAAGTTGTTCACTCCCCACCCCCATACCTCACCACTCCCTTTAAAAATGTTAACCCTTTCATCTCCTAGTATCTCTTAAGACAACTACAAAGTTTCAGCCGTCTGACACCAATCGTTCGGGAGATATGGATTTCAGAATGTTTCAATCCCAGCTTTCGTTTTGGACGCATTGTTTTCCCCCCACTCACACACCCCTCAACTCCTATCGACCATTTTTTTTTTGCAAATGGTTTCACTGTCATAGTTCTGTATAAGTTCCAAATTTCAGCCTTCTAGCATAAGCGGTTCCTGAGATCTAGAAACCAATTTTTTTTATCTAAACCACTCCCCCCCTCCTTTCCCACCATACCCCCACCCCTCTAAAAGATACCACTCGTAGGGGTTCACCCATTCTACCCATCATAAAATTTTCAACTTAATATCTCAATGGGTTTGAGAGCTACGCACCTTCAAACGGTTTCGCGTACGGCGTCTACGGCGGACATTTTTTTTGTTGCTTTTTTGGGGTTTACTAGTTCTAAAACATGAAAATACAAAATTTCAGGATATCAAATTTTTTTTAAATTTCAGGTCGATCACAATACTTTATTATTAAAAAATAATAAAGTAAAAGTAATAGAAAAGAAATTACATTCCTCTTTTTTTTCCCCAAATTAAATATTCTTGGTTAATGATTTAATTAATATCTATGCTCTGCGTTTAAATTAGTTTCAGTTTTAAAATTTATTTCAATAATAGCTCGTATCTTCAAAACTTGAACTAAAAAATAATTTTCATTGTCAAATTTAGTTAGGAAAAAGTTGATGTCATTTCAGAACTTTTTTGGCTTTTGCCTTGTGTAATAAGGTTCTACTTGTCGCCTCCTCAAATCTAAGACTATGGAATTAATTTCATCTATAGATCCTGAAGGACCTTGTATTTGTACAGTATTTAATAGCGTACTTTTAAAGCACTGCTACTTGTTCTAAGAAAACCAACTGAGATGATAGGGCCTTGACTACGTGCGACTCGAATCTACGCCACCGATGTTTTAATGCGCTTACTCGTAGTTACTAGGCAATCGAGGTTCAATTGATTTAATTTATTGCCTAATAAAAACTGTTTCAATTTTTCCAAAGTTTCTCTCGCCTTATGTGGATCTTATATTAGGACTCAGAATTGATGTACTCGTATGAAACTGTTACGATTCCGGACATCATCATTCAACTTTGAAGTTGAGTTTTATGCAAGCCACACAAACAAAGTATCTGCCCATAAAAAATAATTCTTATCGACTAGTCAGCAATATTTCAGGCGGCGTTCTGATGTGTTTACAAATCCTCGGCAAACATTTGCATAAATATAGGATATTTGATATAGTACAAGCTCATATAGGGGCTCTCAAATTTGCCATATGAATCAGTATGGATACTCTGTGCCCCACGGAATTGGGTGGCGAACATTCATTCACTTATCGGATTTTAAAAACGACTCTTCCAGCTTGTTTAAATTATTGCTTTTTAAGAACAAAATCGGCTAAAATATGACTAAGAACTCTTTTCAATTTCGAGCTTTCGTAGTTTAAAATAAGGTCATGCCAGTTGAATCCTTGTTTTCTGTGGAAATAAGGCGTGGCTGACTTTTACGAAGCGGCTTTTAAAGAAATTTGATATCAGTGGGTTGTGGTCATGCCACCAAAGGAAAAATGAAATGAAAAAAGGAAAACAACTTAGAAGACGGATGGAAAAAATTGTTCACGGAAATTCAACCTCAAATCAAATGAAAACGAACAAAATTCCGTAGGACAAGGATCTGCTTGGATTCTTTGCTCCTGACTGCTACTGCTGCTGCTGGGCATAAGGATATTTCCCTTTTCTCCAGCCCAGAAGATAAAATCATTTCGGTTTTGGTTGAAGGATGGCTGAAGCCGGTACAGAAGCGGAAATATTGCAGTAGAAAAATAATTTCCTCAAGTTTGGGGATTCATTCATCCGATTCAAATTTTCATTTCCGGAAAATCATAATTTATTCATTATGTATTAGGAAGGACTTTGGATCATTTGATCGAAGTTAATGCGGATGTACGGTTGAATTTGAAAATTGGAAACCAGTCCATCGATAGGGTGGACTTTTTTCCAACAAGAAAATGTCCTTACCAAGAAAAAAAAGTAATTAAGTTTTAAGTTTCATAAGAACAATAAAAACCGCAGTACTTTTGCAGTTCCATGCATTACATAATAATTACACCCATTATTCTTAAGAAGTTTCGTTGTACTGATCGTCTTTGTACGGTCTTTTGTTGCGCGATAATTAGTGGAGAGCTGAGAGAGCGAGTAGTTTAAAAGTCCTTAAATTCTTAAATTTTGTTAAGGAAAAAGTTTCAGTTATATTATCACTGCTAGAGAATACAATGAATGAACGAATTGTATAGCTCTACTGTCCTTCAAAGTTACACGCTCCTTAGTTTCAAGCTTTCGGAAAAATACGAAAAATTGCGCAAGTCCATTGGAACATAGTTTTGGGAAAATTTTTCCAGTTATCTCATGGCACTACTCTTTCGAACAAATGCTGAAATTTTACTTTTTAAGGATCTAAAGAGTTTTGCGTGTGATAGTCAATTCATAGGTTCATTTATCTCGAGTATAAGACACAACGTATAGATGCTCTCTCACGGCCAAGTTATTTATTATTTGAAAGATCTTAACCGCATGGATTTAGTAGAGTTAAAGGGATTCCATCCATCATTCTGTTACCATTCGATGTTATGTCATTGTTCACATATTTTCAGATGGAAATCATTTGGTTAAGGAAGTGGAGATAAAATCGATTGAATTGTATGTATACATATATGAAATGAAAGATAATATGTTTTGTTTTTGTTTTGGAATGACAATGAAAAAGCAAACATAAATAACCAAAATATATCTTTTCTTAGATATGTTTGTAAAATTTAGTTATTATAAGTTGGTTACGAATTGAGGCTACGTCAATTTTGTTGATGGTTGAATACACAATATTAAGTTGTTATTATATGTTATTGTTGTTATTATAGTTGTTAGAATAATAGGAAACAACAGGAACTACGAACTACTATTATCAGACGTTCAGAAGATAAAGAAAAAAGAAGACTTTATTATTTTTTAATAACAAAGTATTGGGATCTATCTGAAATTTAAAAAAAATTTTTTAAATGTTCTGTGAAAAGGGTTTCTTTGACATTTTCACGATTTTCGTTAAATATCTTAGGCATGTCGAGTCATAAAATTAATTTTACTTCTACGCGCTCTTCAAATAAGCAGCTAGAATCCAAATTTTTCTATATCTAACCCCTAAGGAGGTCTAAAGTGGTAATGTACATTTTCACGAATTCCGATTTATTTCTTAGGTCTAATGTGATATCGAATTCGCTTTCACTTCTAAAGGCTTTAAATATAATCGGAGAAAAAACAAATTTAAACATTTTTTGTTATTTAATCCCCTCAGGGATGTTTAAGTTTTCACGAATTCCGGCAAATATTTTAGGTTTAATGGGTTCGAATTCGCTTTTGCTTCTATGGACTTTATATATGTGGCATTCAACAACTCCACACGTGCACGCACGAAGCATTAGCACCACGGCAGTCGTGAACGCTTCTACCAACTCAGCCGTAACGCGCCCCACCACTAATGTTGGCGCTAATCAACAAATTCTGGAGCGGGTCTTAAAAAGCCTAAGATCGTCGAGAACTTCGCAGTCTTGCTTGCAGCAGCCTTCGAGAGTAGAACAAATAAAGTAGAATACATTCTAAAAATCTGGCAATGGTCTGGGCGAAACTTTATTATTTTTTGGGTCAAAATTCGGGGGCGGTCCAAGTCGGAGTATATCATTAGTTGTTTCGAGATTATGATGTTTCTTGGAAAGTTAATTTTGTTCTTAAAATAAAAATATTTAAAATAGAGATTTTTAGCCGATTAAACATTGAAAAAGCCCGTGTAGACTATTCGAATTTGTATGTTATGTACACTAAAAGCCCATAGAAGTAAAAAAGAATTTGTTGCCTTATCAGACTTAAGAGATATGACGAATTGTTAAAACGTATACAAATTTCGAAAAAATTAAAACAGGTTTTTAGACGATTTCATAAGAAGCAACTTGATATATCATGAGACACGAAGGATTTTGAAAAATTTGTGAAAATGTAAGATCCCCTTGGTTCTTGAAATTCGAAAAATCGTGAAATTGGTTTTTAGGTCATTACATCAAATGCCGTAACTAATTTTATATCTCATCAGAACTAAGGGATGGCAGAATATGTGAAAACATATGCAAACCCTTGGGGGTTGAATATCCAAAAATTCAGAAATGGGCTATTAATTCCATAAAAATAGCAATGTATTCCTTTAGAAGGGTATGAAATGGTACTACTTTCTGCGTGGCAGCAGTTATTTAAACCACTTTTCTGCATCCTTTCTAAAGTTAGTATTACACTGTATGGGACTCTGTCAAATATTTGACTATTTTCCCTGGCAAATGGTGTAATCCTCAAATTTTTGTTTTCCGCATTATCTTATTTCCTCTACAGAAAGTGTATTTTGACGGAAAAAGTTTGATAGAACTTTTCGTCACATTTTTTTAGTCCAATATTTGACAGCAGTTTAATATTAGCTTAACGCATAGAACTACTATTTGTGTACCTACCTACGGTGCTACAGGGAATACAAAAATGAAGTTTAACCCATGGACAGGACCCTTCCATTCTTATGTGGAACTTATAGTGAAAATTGGATCTAATTTCTACGTGCCATGGTTCACAAATCTAAAGTGTAATATGTGTCATTTCTCATAGTGTTTGCCATACAGACATCCTTTAAGTACATGTTCACAACTATTGTCCATTAAATTCAACCACAAACTGTTAATCTGAAATTTGAGATATCCCAATTTAGCAATTTCTTTTTTTCTTGTAGCTTCCATTCAAAAGTTCTTGAAAAGGTTATAGATTGATTTCTCAGAACACGATGTTATGTTGCGTCCTCTTTTTGGAGCCTCGGTGCAGTGGCTAAGCCCGATAGTTTTAAAGTCGTGTGCCGATTCACAGCTAAATGTCGGTCTGTAAGAGGTAGATTATCATAATTTACAATTCTATCTTTATTTTATCCAAGATCAATTGAAGTTCCATGTTTTAACTGTCTTTCTTAAGATATAAAATTCAGAATGTTTTACTAGTCTTTATGTCATGGTTCTAAGTCAAAGCCAAGCTTCCTTTTTTTGGACAAAAATATGGCAAGGGCTTGATCATTCAGATATCCATTTTCAATTCCATATCTGAAACTATCATGTTGAAGAACTTTCTATTCCAATTTCATATTCTTAGATTATAGTAATTGTTCAGGAGTTAGAACAGGTTTTAGGGACACTGAAATGGTAGCTAACCAAGAAAAGATAAATTTCGGTCAGTAATAAATAAATTAAATTTCGCGATCATTAGAATTGTCAATGACGAGGACCATTTCATGACTCTGTTACGTTTCTTGTATCTTCTTACTATAATTCCTGCTAGGGTCTTTCATCTTAACCAAGCAGGTTGGTCCTTTCTTGAGCAAAATGCCCACCTTAGCTACGTTCAGAAAGCGTAAAAACTTTTAGGGAGTCCTCTGTCCATCCCCAAGCCAGTTCAATTTCTTACGGAAGTTATGCCTTGATTCCAGTTTTACGAAGCTTCTCTATTTTGCTAATTAAGTCGTATTTTCGACTTGTTTGGTCAAATTAATTGGGAAAATTTTCTATGGATATAAATTAGGTGTGGCAGCTTATTGAAGGTGCAGTTTTCTTTTTTCTCTTTAAATACCTGATTAAGGAAATCCCTTTACGGGTATGTCCAGAATATGAAGTCAATTTTTCTCAAGGTATCGTGCACGACGTGTATTTTGAGTTTTAAGGACTTCGAAGTACTAGCAGAATAGACCATTAACAAAGATGACCGTACAAATAATTATGAAACAAGCGAATACTGAAATTTGTTCATGAGATTTCGTGAGTTAGAACATATAGAGATGGAAATTGTCAAGGACATTTGCTTGGAAGATTCTCGAAGGAACATCTCAATTGGTTTTTTTTCGGTGAAGATAATCTAAAATTAAATTCTTTGTTTCTTTCTCCAGTAATAATGTTATTGGTTGTTAAATAAATGAGGTTACCGAAGATGAGATTGGTAGGTGTCTAGATATCGATCGAGGAAGATTAATACATGAAACTGTTTATGTTTTCATTAAGACGAGTCCATTAATCCATTCTACAACATTTCCGTATACCTCACCTCGAAACTATTTCGTTCGATGTCCTTAATTTATAGCTAGGCTAAAAGTACAATCCATTTTTATCCTTTCTTGCTTTCTCGTACCTCCGATGTTCATGTTAACCATTATCTGGAACATTACTCCGTGTATGCTTTAGTATTTAATTGCATATAGCATCATTCACACAACCTACACCCGGAAGATGTCTAAGCGTCTTTGCCTCTCACTTGGCTGCTAGTAGGTTCTTGTAGTAAGGACTCGTGGTATATCCTTGTATCGGTATGGTAATCTCTTCTAAATAACTAATTGAAATTTTCTTAGCTATACGGAACTAATTAGTTCTATCGTCGTAATTAACTATTAATAGAGTACGGTGATCGGAAGCTGGGTTCCTCAAATCAGGGATTCGCTTCTTCAGGTTTCGTAGTAGTACATTATGTTGTATCTGTGTTTGTGCGGCTGATTTTCTTTTGGGACGGAATGTGAGGACGAATTTTGTCAACGATAGGGATTAGCTAATTAATCCCATGAATCTTTGAGAGGAGATATTTCAGTAGGTGTTAGTCCATCGCTACGTGTTTTCAGGACGTAATATTTGTAGTAATCCTTTTTGAATGTTAGAGTCTTTTTTTGATCACATCGAAATTTCAGACTAATTCAAGTTTTATTGTTCGGTTATTTGCGGGAGAAGAGTCTTATTGCACCGGCCGATTTCGTTGAGAGCCTGAATTTGCTTCTGTACTTGATTAGTATGGACACAGCGGTTCTAGACTAGTGGTGAAGGCCAAAAGTCAACTGGTAAGGATCAAAGAACAGAGACTATCTTTTAAAGAGCAGTTAAGAAACCAGGTTAATTGAAACGGATAAAAAGAAACAGATAAAGATCAAGTTCAATTAATAAGGATGAATATCAACTAGTATGGATTCAGGCGGTACCACATAGGACACGGTCCAGTGTTGAAGATCATGATTATCCGAAACTTGCTATAACTTCTTTAGATGCAATATTTGATTGATGATAAGGAAGAAAAGTACCTGACCACATACCTTCTTGTTCTCTACGAATTCACCTTGTCACGTTTTTGATCCTTGAGGTCCATCACTTAACTTTTGACTCTTGTTCTTTTTAGTTGATCTTTGATCTGCATTACTCGCACCACTAGCACCACTGGCCTAGAACCGGTGTATACTCCCACTTTCCACAAGCAAGTTCGAGTAATGACGACATTTACTCCTTACCTACTGCTCTCCCTTTCCGCGCGTCATTCGACTTCTTACGAAATTTCTACATTGCATCCTGTCTTATGAGCTCCTTTCTTGCCAGAAACTAAGCGTTAAACCTATTCCATTTTTCCTTGTTACTTTGGCACCTTAAACGATATTTACACCTACGGTAGGTCACGATCAATAAGTCCTTCATTTCTTGTAAAGTAAATGAAACAAAGTTCAAGAAGTGTTCTTTCTTCTCTAAGCCAGTTCGAGTTGGGGAAGTCACCCATCAAGAGTTCAGATTTATGAGGTCCTTTCTTTTTAAATACAGAAGCTCATTGACTTTCCGCAAGCCGGTTTTACTTGGCTGATAGAAGGGTTTAGGTTTCAGCTTATCTCGTTTAGGGAGGTTTTTCTTCTTCCTTTGGAGTTCAAAGGGGTTCGGTCTTGCATTTCCTGCGCTTTATAAATTCGATACATCTTCTTTCTTCGGTCTGCTTCTTACACTTTCCAAGAAGTTGAAGTTTTCCCTTTTGTGCTTTATTGTTTAGGAATACATTCCTAAATTCCTAAAAGTACAAGAAAAATGATTTTGGACGAAAAATTTTGGTTTCTACATATATATCGTATCAATGTTGTATGGTCTAAGCGTGATAGTCCACAAATGATGAGTTCTTGGATTCGAATTCCACCTATCCATAGGCTTAGCACTCTAAGAACAGTGATATATGAAGTACACTGTTTAAAAAAAATTTAATTTTTAATTTTTTAATTTAATTTTTTCCTGAAACTTCCAATATATTTCATTTTTTCAAGTAAAAGTACACATTTCAATCACTTTTACACGAAAATACTTGGATTAGTAAATTAGTCATGTACTTTTCAACTGCACGAGGGGACCACAATGGATCCACAGTGATCTCTCGTGATGGACTGGGGCACATCGCTTTAGTCCACCCTTCTCAACCTAACCTAACCTAACTGCACCGTACAATTTACATGAAAATTTATAAGAAATTACGCAACTTTTCGTGTAAAATTATACTACATTTATATATGAATTCAAAATTACGTTCCTTTTCATGTAATTCTACTTTTCTATTTGAATCTTACGATGAAAAACATGTAATATATGAAACTACGAAGTTGGACGCTCCGTTTGATTTAGTTTTCTACTGAAATTCGGTGGCGTAGTGGCTACACGCGCCAAACCTACGGAGAAAACACCAGATTTTGTCGAGGGTTCGATTTCTACCTACAGCCAAAGGGTTTTATTAAGGAGTAAATAAGTAAGGAATAATATTAGAAGTAGAAATTAGTGTATCTTAAAGAGTGCTAATTATACACTTTTTTTAGACTGTAAATTCAAGAGAATATCCAGTGAATTTTCTGCTTTCGAAGTTGAAATTTACTGATTGTAAATTGAAATTTACTAACCGGAAATTGAAAATTACATTCAAATTGAATATTGCATCCCAATGTTAATTTATTAAAAAAGGTGTGGCATATTTGCCTACTATCCAAAAGATGTAAAATTCAATGGATTTTACTTTATTATTTTAATAATAAAGTATTTTTTACTGTGTAGAGGAGTGCGGTCATTGGGACACTCGGATGGTGGAATTGGGACATTTTGAAACTCACATCTACTGAACCCTTTATGCGACAAAGCTGAAACTTAGTGATTGTTTGAAGGCATATTAGGGAAGTAGCTACTGTATTGAACCTGACACATCCCCATAAAAACTTTTTCACTAGAACAGGGTTTTGTATTGTAAACTGAACTACATTGTTTCCTTGACTTCAGTTGACCCTGCCTGACTAGAGTTCGTTTCCGCCAAAGCAGACATAAATATGATTAACTCTTATTCACTTGTCAAAAGAAGAGTCAGTGAGGTTCCTGGGTCAAAATCAATGTGGTCTGAATTTTTTTCAAATTAGAGAATTTTTAGAGCGACCAAACACATAGACCGCCAATGGGGTCATTTTGTACCAAAACTTTCACGTATGTACATAGATAAACATATGTCGACTGCAACAGAAGAACCCACATTATTGCAGTACCTTAGCTTACCTACTCCAACTGAACTCCCTTTATTTATACACTTTTGTCTTACACTTTCAATTTGATTATCAGTTACAACTATGTACAAAGCCCATATTAATTTAGGATCTGTTATCACTCCTTTGTCTTGTTTCGGCACAACTATCTTAAGAGTAGTCATAGGTTAATACCGATATATTGTGATATCACTTAATATGAATATATTCGTTACGCGGTATTATAATATCTAAACTGATACGAGAATATCACTAATATCTACTGTATCATGTTGAGCTGGTGCTTGTTGGCCAAAAATCTTGATGATATGATCATCGAATGTGATATTGCGAATACAAATCTGCGTTTTCATACTAATATCTGATATTAGTGTATTCATACTAATATCTGCCCTAATATATAATAGGTAATATCGCTACCGTCACCGTTTTATTTTCTTCGTATAATGAAGATATGCTCATCATCATCATGCACTTTAAGAAGATATAAAGAAGAGTCGATGGAAACTGAATATCATTATATTCGAATATCTGATATCAGCATATTCCTAATATGTGATAAGTCCTAATATTACTAATATCATAGCGAATATTAACATATGCGTTTCATCTCTACTTAAGAGCACCACGACAGAACGGAAAGACACAAAAGAGTCCCAAAAAGAAAAGGGAAAAAGCGTTAAATACATTGTGTTGTATGATGTATGCATGCCCAGGTAACACCAACCGTTACATTACACCCTAAAATAGAAATTTCCAGAAAACTCAAGGGGTATATCCAAAACGAACAATCTTATACTAAGATCACGTATATTACAATACATTGCACACATATCATCGACTATACTAGATAATTTTGCGACGCGCCACATATCGTCTAAAAGCGTTGCACAGGTTTGCACTAGTTCAGTTTTTGATAAACGATATACGAGTGTGAGTGCGACTCGAGAGCGAACGGTCATATTAGAACCGCGAAAGTACAGTATTGCCAAGTATAATAATTGAATTAAGTAATTTTAATAAAGTGATTAGTTTCTGTTAGGGGAGCTCGAATTGTTTTCTTGACATACCGCCGAGTTGCTATCTCTACAATAGTTTCACGAATTTCTTAATATCTCTTAGGTCAGAGTGGATTTCGAAGAATTTATATCATTTCTTTCTTCAAACGCCTAAACGCATCGGGATTATTCGACACTTTACCCGGAAGTGCTGAGGGGCTTAAATATATGTTTATACATTTTTAAATATTTCTTAGGGCCGATAGGATATCAAAATTGTCTTAATGTGCCTAAGAAGTTATTTCGGAATATATTTTTCGATGTATTGTATTTATTTCATAAGTAATTAATTGGCATACAAAAAGAACAGAAACGTGAAACCTTAAACTAAGTGAAAGGTCGTTACAAGCGCTTTTCGACAATTTTTTTTTTCGTTTGTTATAAAAACATCGAAGAAAAATTCGGTGTGAAATTGTAAACAATAACAAAATTTCTATATTTTTGAATAGTTCAAAACAAACGTTATGAAGCCTGTATAATTTCCTTCGCGCATTGTATTGTTAGAATTCTTGAAATATCTTCGCACTACCTGAACTTACCACTCTCAAATCATGGAAAGCAGAAAACCATTAATTTTAATTCCAGAACGTTTGTTTTTGTTGAATGAATTCCTAAAGGTTGCCTATTTACTTTAGCTAAGTTCTTTGAGTGCATATTTTGCTCGCGCAGTTAACAAACAATCTTGAGAAATTTAATTAAAATCGACAAGACATAACTAAAATTCGTGGTAGACCGCTTCCGCTATATGCGCAAAATTATATTCGTATACATAGTCTCCGAAAATTGTACGGAAGTAAATTTAACCAAATTTTCGGAGTGCGAATATAATTAATTTTCAAGAATTTTCGGTATCCTGAATGGCATTGATCAAAGGATATCGATTCGGCGAATTAAAGAACCCAATTTCATGCTATTAATTACAGCTCTTCCTACGTTTTTTGTGTGTATTGCCTATGGATATTTAGGACCAGAAATCAATTAACTTGGTTAGGGCTTTTAATCGGATTTCTGTAGTTCTGTTGTAATCTCGTTACTCATCAATTCATAAGTGCCTTCCACATCGTTGTATACGCATCAAGTTCACCTCAAGTTTCTGGCAAATGATTTAATTGAAAAGGCTCCTCTGTCCATAAACTTTGGTATAATTTTGCTTCCAACGCACCAAGTTGTGTGTCCTTGCGTTAAGTGGAGTACCCTTCAGTGATTTCAATCTAGCCGACAAAAGTAACTGCCTGATGTTGGTTCTGCTCGGTATGGTGACTGGTATTTGCATAACTAAATTAGGAGCAGTTCGAACAAAAACGGGAATGGACACCGAATATTCGTGGCCAGATATCCTTACGATGGGTTCTCTGTTCGTTACACGTTCAGATTATATCCTCTAAGCGTAGTCACGGCGCAGCCTTGGATGCCTATTTCCAGATATACGCTACGTATATATATAACGTGTCCTATATCGCGCGCGAACCAATGACAACGGGATGTAATATTCGAATTTTGGAATCAGGATATCCAAAAGGTGATGTAATTGCAGAGTAGTGCTCATTGTCCTGGAAAAATTCTGATCTGTTTTGGTAGGCCTTCATTGTTCACTTAGCAATTATTTTTAGAAATTAAAGGTAATTGGAAATTTTTTTCCTATAGTCCGCTGCCATGTGGTTTAGAAAACATAGCGTATTCTTGATAGGTAGCAGTCGTGTAATACTCTAGATGAAGTAGTGTGCCCTTTTCAAATTACGGAGAAAAAACAATGAGTCCGAAACGCTTGAAAGCCGGGATTGAAACATTCTAAAATCCATATCTCCTGAACAATTGATGTCAGAAGGTTGAAACTTTGTGGTTGTCTTTAGGAATACTTCAAGATTAGACAAGAGGAGGTGGTGGAGTGTGGGGGTGTTGGGTGTTGGGTGAAAAACTTTGGATTACAATATCTTCCGAACCAATTACACCAGCAAGATAGAATTTGGTTTCTGCATATAGGATCCCAAGTGAAGTGTACTGAAAGTAAATGTTTTGAGAGGAGAGGGGGACCAAGAAAGAAAGTTCTTGAACTGAAATTCATTTCCACGAATTATAAGAAGCTAAATTTTGCATACATTTGCATGGTTCTTCCCCGGTGGAAGGCCGTTAGAACCACTTGCACAAATGGGCGAACGACCGACTCAACCCAGAGGAGGGTCGTAGGTGCCAGTGATCCAACTTGAAGGACCACTGGTGCAGCTCATCCCGCAACGGTGTGTCTGCTTGACGGTTTCGACGCTGCTTCCGATGATTTTCTTCGTTCTCCAAATTTCATTGCTGTTACCGACCAGGATTGCTTCCGCAACGATGATCTGAAAAAACCTGACTATTTGTTCAAATTATTACTATCTCCAAAACTCTGTATTCGTCCTCGCGACAGCTATTAAAAGAGGTCGATTTTGGGAAAGTACCTTCCATCCAGCCTCGCTCAGCTTTGTTACCGGCCTTCAATAGCAGGTAAGTTCCAGGATCACAGATGAATCGGGTTTTTTTGGTATACGTCCCGGTTATTTCAAGCTACCGATTTATTTTACGTTGTCGATACGTGCGATGCTCCGATAGGTGAGCACCTTCCTTCAGCTCTCGTCCTTAAGACATGAATGGTCCGATTACGTCGGTCCAGATGAAAGGTACGGATTTACCGCCCTCTCGACGGTACTTGTGGACCCATCCTGCTCCAATCCTTACTAATTCCTAATCCTATCAAAGTAATTCGAATGTTTTATGTATACACCTAGCTATTTTCAAGTAATTCTAATATGTGAACGTGTACCCCCTACGTTTCATCGTTATCAAACTTTGCTTCCGTTATTTCCATGCAACGTATTAATGCTTGCGTACGATTGCACTTTTTAGGAGAAAGCTGAGAGTGAAGACGCAAAGTGATGAGCGTTCCATCGAGTACATCTGGAAGGAGAAAAGGTAAATGCCATCACATACTTCCCACCGAATTTAAAGTAACACCCTTTTTCTTTCTTTTCAGGGCACCTGTAACAATATGAGTTCACCTCATATTTAAACCAATTCTGGTTGTTGACTAGGATGTTAATTCTAATCATAGATTACACCCACTAATTAGCGAAATATTTGACTCTAAATAAAGCCTCAGCTCCGATCCGATCCAATCTAAAAACGGACAGTGTTGAGTTTCTCCATCCGACACACTCTCCTCAAAAACCGGTTCAGATATGATGTTGAATATTTTGCAGGAGTTGGGGTCAGTAGACCTCTAGTAGGGAAAAAAATTTCGTGGGTGTGGGTGTTGGGGGTGATGGTGAAAGGGGATAGAAAGGAAAAAATTCTGATTTTTATTTCTCAAAAACCGTAACGAATAGAAAGCTACAAATTTACGATTATATAGAACCACTATAGAGTCAACCGAGAAAAATAAAATTTTTGATAGAGGTAGCAAGGTACGGGGGTGAGGGGTGGTTTTTTATATCTCAGAAACAGTTTATGCTAGAAAATTGAAACTTAGTACATATATGTAGATGCGCTACTAGAGTAATTTAAGCATTGCTTCTTTAGGTTGTCAGTCAGGCATAGTAACTTACACCGCATCTCAGCATTAAACGCGTTTCGGACTTCTACCCAAAAAATAATAAAGTTGCGCCCAGACTGTTGGCAGATTTTTTATAATATATAAATTCCGATAATTCACTTGGTGATTCGTAGTGAATTCGTGGCGAACGCGCTTGATGAATTCTTAGTGGCGAAACTTTTCAGTACGTTAGATGATTCGCGAATACGAATGCATTGCACTGGGGTTCAAAAGATATGGAATTGAGAGTAGTTTGATTCAGCTTCAAGTACGCACGGAAAATAAATTTTTACTTTTTCATGCTCTTAAATTTGAAGGATGTTTGTGAAGGAAAGCGGGAACAGCTAACAAATGAATAATAGCTTTCTAGCTTTCTTTAACGACTATGAAATTACTGTGTCATAAAAAATATATAAGAAATAAAATCAGTTCTGCTATGACAACATGGCACATAATAATAAATGATGGCAGTAATAAAGGCTTAGCTCAGAACAATACGGGCCAGTAACGACATCTCACTGCTTCCATATTGAAATATTTTTCGGTAAATCTGTTTGTTTCTTACTCGTAAAAGAGAAAATCATTATAACATTGTAATGGCATTAAAAGATACTTCCGTCAGCTTACCATAGATTACCATAGCACTGGAATACGAAGACGTAATATTGTTTCCGACCCATCATAGTATCCGCAGCAACCATCAATCATACATACGAGTATACGAAGGATCCTCCCAAGAAAATGCCTCGAGGAGATAAGTTCCTCCCCCCCGAAACCGAAACAGATAAGATGGAACGGACTGTAGAAAATGCTTTCTTCAGTATTCCGGACTTTTGTCCATTAATCCTAAACTCCGTGAAAATAAACTCGTCTATCATAAAACAACAAAACGACAACACTCACTGTGTATTCGGTGTCCTAAGAAGCTTAGTGAATTCGAGTCCATGTCTTTTTTCTTGTTTCTCACAAGGAAAAATAAAGACCAGAGTCCTTTAAACATGGTCCGCCTTAAGTGATGTGAAATTTGAAACGAATGATGGATAGTTAGATGGGTTTTTAAAGAATGATTGGACAATTTAAAATTTCATTGTTCGCTGAGTAGAGGAGTGCTGGGCGAATGGGCAACAATATGTCTTAATCATTTCCATTGCACGACACTGAATTACTTATTCATCTCTTCAACCTATGGTGCATACGTTAAGATGTCTCATGTCATTCAATAGAATCGAAATTTAGATAAAAAAGATTGAGATCCACGTAATTGAGTAAATTTCCCGAAAAGGGCAATGAAATGAATCCAATTACAGCAAGCCTATGAGGTAAGCGTTTCCCTTCCTTCTAAGTTACAAAGAGAATTTAAGTTGCTCCGGTATTCCGATATAACATCTTCCAAGTATAAACATTCTAACGTAACTTGTTTCTAAGATTAATCATCTACTTAACACTTTCACACCCAAGAAGATCACCTCTAATAAGGGTACCCTGAAAATGAGTTGAGAAATCGGGGCTTTGGCAACTCCCCAGCATATTGGCTCTCTTTTCCTCTTCCAATTCTGAAACATACCGGATCTGAATATCAGTAATCCACCTATACTGAAATTTAGTACTGGACAAAAGAAATTTTGCGATACCTATACAGTACAGAATTTTTTTTGACAATAATTAATATTTTAATTAATTAGAAAAATATTTTTTTTTTATATTTTGTTTCATGTTACCACAAATTTTTTTTTATTTGAAAATAAACTGTTTACAGAAAAAAATTTCCCTAAATTTTATCTATTTTTGATCAAATTTGCCCATGGATCATTTTATAGAGAGTAAAGCTTTAGCTTATAGGGTAAAGTCAAATGACGAATATTTGTACACCACAGAAGAAAAAAAGTTAGCTAAGGTCGCAGCCGAATATGAGCAAATACTTCGGTCGATCTAAAGACTTAGAACTAGTAGTACCCGTGAGCACCCCCACCGAATATATTACCCTTACGAGAAACGTTATTTTGATAACATAAATTGGGCAAGCTGAAACATTTTAATTACCGCAGAGTCCCAACTATAACCGTTCTGACTTTTCGGGTTTTGAATTATCAGAGTCACCTTAATTCAAAATTTTGAAATTTTTCAATTCTACTGTTCCGTATTATCGGAGCCATAGTATAATAGTCCTTTTGAAACATGTACGTATTCTGTATTATCTATGTTTCGATTATTCAAGTTGGGATCAGCCAAACTAGCTTGGATAATGAAGAGCGTACAGTATGAACAATTTTTTTTAATGGTATTTTGTTCGATCGTTCTGTAGATTAATAAAATTTCTTAAATTCGGCCAAAAACCTTCATATCTGTTAAAACTTTCAAAGCCTATAGGTATCTAATATAATTGAGATTTGGCTTTATATTAATCAATTACTGTCTGCAACTAAATTGAATTTCCCACTTCCGGCTGGACCAAATTTTTGGAATAATTGCCTTTTACACCTGAGCCGTCCTTGTAGTAATTAAAATATGAAAGAAGAAGTCATGAAGTTTTTTTTTTGGATTACAAGCGAACATTTTTTGATCCGTCGAGCTACCAGCGACCTATGGAAGCCGAAAGAAGAGAGCAATAAATTTATAGGGAACATGATTTCAAAGTAGTGGAGCTACATTTAATTGGAAAATTATGACCCGGCTTAGACCCAGCATTTAGACCGCGGCCTATACCTCAATTTCGACCTAAATTATTTATGATGCCTGCTGTAAACACTAGGCGACTTGACCTAACCTAGCGTCAGCTTGGGGGTTGCGTTCTGACATAAAATACTAAGTATTGTAGATATTTAGTAATAGTCCCTGAATTTACTAATGAAATTATTTTGATGGACTAAATTCGACCCAGTCGAATTTTAGGCCTCTATTGGTGTAAACAGTTGACGATTGGACCTACTTTAGGACACGATACAGGTCATTTCGCGATCAGGTCGCTGGGTATAAACTAGCTCTATGCTTTTTCTCATTTTATATTTTTTACTATTTTTAAGGGTCGTGGAATATAAGAGGGGAAAGCACCCTTCCTATCCCCTCACTATAAGTGCGCCCATGGACAAGATAATATTCGAAAACGAATAATTCAGCATTTTGTTCTGTTTTTACTTTTTGATAAAAATTAGTGCTTCGCCTAATAGCACTTAAGAATACATTTTAATAAAGAGAAATAACATCAACTTTTTAATTGAAGTATTTGGGATGGAATATTACAAAAAACAATGATAATGTTGTACAAGAAAGCTTGCCTCAAAATAAATTCTATTTTTTAAGAAAACTATTAAATAAAAGTATGAGTGTACCAACATGAAAAATTGTAAAGTTATTCAAAATATTGAAACAAGAGATTATATTACTGAAAAACATTTCTGAAACCTCCTTTGAGTCTAGTGTGAACAACGTGCAATTACTTGATAATGGTTAATCTATCTTATTTTGGAAGACTTTTTATATCTACTTATAGCACCGCCAAATCATTACGAATGTCACCATTTGGGAGACTCATTCAGTACTGTCGAAGTACTGATTTCTAAAGTAATTATTTCAGTACTGAAAGACAAATTTTTTCTAAACCAATTTGATGCAATTCCGATACAGTACTGATAAGAAAAATTACTGCACACAAACAATTTGGAAATTGTTGTTTCTTTTCCATTGTTGCCAGCTGATACGAACTACCAATTGATTCATATTACTTGTTGATATTTTTATAATTTATGTGAGAGTAAAAAACAAAAGTTGTCTTCTCAATAATTTGAAAATTTTTTGATACCCAAAAGGAACTGAAAATTTAATGAACTAGCGATATTGCATGGTATCGGTCTTATGATCCACACATACTGGTCCTAGATATTTTGGCGCACTGTTCAACTGGTAAGGAAGAGTCCTTATTTTGTCTCATAATTGAATGTCGTCTATACATATGCATACTTATGTAAGATCGACGAATCATCGTGAAAGTCATGAAAAGATTCGAAACCTTTTAAATATTGAGATGTTTATTTTGTAACCGATTGAGCGATGAATGGAATTTCGGTCGTTATCTACCAGTATATGATGCGGTTAATTATGCAACTCATCGAAAGTTGAGGTTTTTGCAGATGGGTGTATGTTGGGTATGGAAAAGACAACTTTTTCGAATTCTTCAAAATTTGAAATGTATGAATTAGGCTAATGAGTTTTTCTCCAATTTCATGTTAAGTTTTATGTAATTTTGTCTGTTAAAAAAAATTGATTGGAAGAGCACCTCAATACGCCACAGTGAAAAATGAACAATTTTGAACAAAACTAAATATTGTTCGTTTTTGTCTCACTCTCCCCTATCGTTTTTCGACACTGATAAACTAATTGTGAGCTGAACTTACGTACATATATTTATTTCTGCGAAAGTTTTCTTTCCTGTTCCGTACAATGCTAGATGTTCTTATTCTTTGGGAAAAGAACGGTAACGATAACTTGCAATTTAATTAGAAGTGAATAACGATGACATACATCTGTCGGCAATGTAATCGTATTTTAGTCCTCCAAAACAACTCCATCAGATAGCTCCGGACTTTTTTGAAAAATGAAGGAGTTTTCCTTTGATTGCAAATGCTTGATATGATAACGTCTTGAAACGTTGTAAATGTTGTTGTTTTCCCGGTTTTACTGGTACCTGAAACTTGTGAAGCTACTTTCCAGAAGTTTAACAACATTGTTAAAATATAGAGTGGTTCAGTTTATGAACAAAACTTTTGAAATAACGTGAGTTGTGGTTTTAAAAGTATAGGTACCTACGTACTTATTTTTATTTGAGGTAGTGAGAATGAGTCTTGTATTTGAAAGGAGCGTTGTCCTATTGATTTCTATTAAAAATGCGAACAAACGAGATTTTAGGACAGTGGAATTAAAATTTCAGGTCGACCACAATACTTTTTTTTTAATGATAAGGTCCTTTTGTCCGTCTACCTATCCCAACACAGAACAATCTAAGATCAGTTTAACCTTCACTTCAATTCATGTGTGACCGCTGGATTGGGTATAGGGCAGGAAGAGTTCTCCACACGGCGCGATCCTGTCACACCTTATTCAATGATCGCATTTTGTTTTCGATTGCTCGTCTCAATGTATTTCTTGGACGACATATCTCACGTATCCTTACAGATTCTAATCCGATATATCGTATACCTGTTTGGAGGTGTCTTGCTCTGACCTTTTCAAGATATGACCGGCTGTGAATTTCAATATCATAGTTTTTTAAAATATAGTTGACATTTTTGAATCCATATCAGTTTGGTTCCGGTTGCAATAGGTTTTCATTCTTGTACTTTCAAATGGTGAAACATTATAGTGCCCACAATTTTCAATTGCTAGATTTAAGGGTTGTTAGGTTAGACATCATTGAATCTTTTAGGGACCTTTAAATGGAAGCTATTACAAGAAATATTGTTTGACTATTAATACAGCAAACTTACGTTTTTCAATTTCAGTTACTGGGCTCGATCAGTTCTTCATGTATTGTGAGTTTGGTTGAATAAAGCTGTAATTTTATAAGGACATTTGTATGGCAACTACTCTTTTTAGTAATCGGTCGAGGTATTCGAAGAAGTAGAGTGATTCCGTATTCCATTCGCTTTCAAACTTGGGGTTATTACGTAAAAAATTTCGAATTCGTAGCTCAACGACTTCTTGGGTTATCATCCGATTCATCGAATAAATTTACAAATTTTCCAACGACTTCTGTAGTGGTAGCTACTAGAAGGACGATTTTCTAAAATTTATTTCCGATTCTGAAAATACTGTAAAATTGTTTGAATTGTTCTGAAATAATAGGGCAATACGTGAACAAGTACTTCAAGAACTTTTGAATGGAAACTTCCTGAAGGAGTGGAGTGTTTAACGGGCATATCCTTACGAGTTTTACTAGACGAGAGTAGTTACCAAATTTCAACTTTCTACTTAAACGCGTTCTTGACGAGTTAGCCTTCATCTGACCATATAATTGCTAGCAGGTTGGAGTGGTTTTTGTCCATCTACCTAAAAGAAAGTGTTTTTTAATAAATTTCAGAGTACCTATTCAATATTCATATGCAAGTTTAATAACTTTATAACCCTGTTGTGTTTTAGTCCGTAATCTAATGCATCACTTTTATCCATTTCAAACTTGCTTTCGCTTTAATTTTTTTGAATGTATGCAAAAAGAATTTACAAGAATTTCCATCCAATTTCAAAGGAAAAGATCGCGGCATGAAAAATCCTTAATAAAATAAGGAAAATCGAATTAAAAAATGCTGTTGAGTGACACAGGATTACGAAGAAAATGCTCGTGAAGTTTTCGTTGTCAATATTTGCTATGAACTTTTCAACAAAGAAAATGTAAAATCGCTTTTAAGCCGTTTGACAAGGACTTTTCCTGTGGATAGAAAGAGAGAAAAAGAACAAAGTACGTTAAGTGCAATTGGCATATTTTCCCTAGTGCATTTTACATTACAAATTTAGTAGAACAAAGACAATTTGAAAACGGAAAATTCAATGAATTTGATGGTTTGGTTTTGGTTGCTTTGCTGAGTTTTCATTGTCAGGATCAAAGTTTGGAGAGGACGAATCGAGACTGCTCTTATAAGGAAAAGAAGGGCGAATTATGCTGACAAAAGTGCATAGTGACACGACACTTGAATTAAAAAATTTATAGGTCTTAGCAATGAAGAAAAAAGATTTTTTTTCCCACTACATGCGAAAGTCCTTAAAAATCTTAATTTTATTTAAAAGGTACTCTTTTTTAATCGTTGTAAAAGGAACACTTCTGGAATAGGCCATTACTTATATACAAAATTTGGCAGCAATCTGGGCGTAACTTCACAACTAATGGAATTGGAAACCCGAAGTACTAAATATTAGATCATTGAAAACAGCAACAACAATCTGTAGTTATGACACACAGCATTATATATGAATTTTAGCGTATCTCGATTCCAGCTTTCGAGTTTTTATTGAGGTATTGTTGTTCCCGCCACTCCCGCAGATCTCTATGCATGTTGCTATATAAATTTCAAGTTTCAACTTACCAGTAGAAGTGGTTCCTGCAACAGAAACCACATTTTTTCTCTAGAACTTCCCCTCTCTCTTAAAGGGGTCCAGCCAATCTACCCACAAAAAATTTTCAACTTAATAGCTCAAAGAGTTTGGGGGATACGAGCCTTCGCATTTGCGTATGGCGTACGGCGGTCAGACGGACAACAATTTGTTTTTGCCTTTTTCGAGGCTATGACCTTAGGACGCCTTTTGTGAACACTTTTTAGTCGACCTGGCCGAGCATTGGTTGGTTGAGGCCCGTACATTTGTTACCTGACTTAAAATAGGTCGTTTCATTTTTGGGTGTAAAAGCGTAATTTTAATACATCAGTGATATGCAAAAGGTAGAACAATTTGGCAAGACATGCGTGGAATGCATTCCGACATAATATATTATAGATATTTAAGAATTTTCCCTGAATTTACTGCTGAAATATTTTTATGGACTAAATACGACCCAGACGAATTTTAGGCATCTATCGGTGTAAATAGGTGAACAGGTCAGGCCGCAATCTGGTCGCTGGGTGTAAACTACATAGTAAAATGACTGTCCTTAAAGCAGTAAAATATGCCGCATAGATGTAGTAAATTTACGAATTTTAATTAAATTTATCAAAATTGAGGGCAATTCTTAAACTTTGTATTTTTACACATTTAATTTATAAATTTACTGACTACGTAGTAATATTGCAACACTGCATGAAATTTGAAAATTGATCATTGTGTATAAAATTTCGCATTTTGCAAGTAGTTTTGATACTCTATGCGTAGAAGTTTGTCATTATGTATAAAATTACGCATTTTGCATGAAATTTTGATATTTCATGCGTAGTAATTTGTTTTTTGTGATATGTATTAACTTGACCGCTACGTTGTTTAATTCACTTGTTTCGTGGGTTTGTGTAAGGCGTGATTTAAAATTTAAAAAGAAAATAGTGTTTATAGTATGTGAAGTGTGTGGCTTTAAAACAAATAAATTAAATTTATATAATAAGCAAGTATAGTGTTTTATACTTTCTACCCTTTTTGACCTACCATATATCCTGGTTTTTTTCCCAAATATCATGCGTTTAATGATCTCATTGAATTTTTCAAATTGTCGATTGCTATGTTCTTTGCCCTTAAAAATACGCCTGGGAATTCATCTGCCGATCATTCGCTTGAAACTTATTCATTTATATTATCAATAAATTAATACAAATAATAAGCAAACATAAACATGTTACATTTTCACATAATGTTTTTCCGCACCGTGTGTAACTTTACGCATTGTAAAATTTTGCCTTTCCACACCAGCAGTAAATTTACACATTTTTAGCGATTGATTTCCACACTTTTGTGTGAATTTCCGCATTAATCGTAAAAATCTCAAGAGTGCGTAAAGAAATTTAACAATAGTAATTTTACTGCTTTCAGAGTAGGCACTAAATTGCCTACTCTGAGAGTAGTAAACATTTTTTACTTTGTAGCTCTATCAGTCCTTAAGAAAATCTTTTTCAGGTACGCAATCTTTTTTCTAAATCAATCACAATACTTTATTATTTAAACTAATAAAGTAATTAATGACCGTATTTCAGAATTAACATGAACATGTAGTTATTGAAGAAAATAAATAGGTAAAAATGCCTAGCATCATAAAAGATAATAAACTCTGAAAGCACAACCATATAAACTCCTTTGCGAGCGTAAATACAAAAATTTCCACTAAATAAAATTTGGGGCAACAATATCACATGTAACGAAGTATCAAAATCATAAAAAGTTAATAAAAATTTTCCGAGAATAAAATTACATTCGAGTGCATAGAAAATTGTCTTTGTCATCTCCGCGAGGTATCTCTTAAAAAATGTCGTGAAATTAACACAGAAATATGGGCACTAAGGATACTTTGCTGTCATGTCGAAATAAAGTCGTTTGCGAAACCATTCGGTGGCGAAGGTCCTTTACACTTGACACAGTATTTCGGAACGCATTGTTCTATCGACCGATTGACGATTTCATATTAGTCCTGTCGACAGGATCAAAAGTTCGCAAATTTTTATTACCGAAATCCCAATAAACTGAAGTGAAATCGGGAAAAAAAAATATTTAGACTTTCTGGTTTCATAGTCCCATTTTAAATCTACCCGTCGCCACCCATATCCTTTGGACGACATTTGTCCTGTCTGCATAAATTGCCGCGACAATTGCTTTCCTTTCATTTGAAGACAGGAGGAAAATTACATTGAAATGGAGCAAACAGTCGATTGTAAAGAGCTTTTCCTCAACGGAAATGGGGTGTGGCACGAGAAGGAATTTTCCCGAATATACCGACTTTTCCATTTTTATCGTAGGCCGGGTAGTCGAGACGAAGGTCGTTTTTATACACTTCAAGTTGTTTATTCAGGCAATTCCGGAGTTTATTTTGAAAGCGGAAGACCCCGTCAAATATTCTATTACCGCAACAACAAAATTATTATTATTTCGAATGAAATATTCACAGGACTTCATTGGTTTGGTCGATTTGATGCGAATTCATAAACAGAAAATTTGAGGAATATTAAATAGACAATTGTAATGCTTGTGAGATACATTTTTAACGTACTTCATGTACATGGTAATAATAAAATGCAGCTCGTCATAAAAGGCTTGAAACGAACTCTCCGAGAAAGTTTCTTCAAAAGTTATCATCTGTACTCTACCGGTATTCCTGCGAAACTATTTTACCTTTCTAGCACTGAACAATCCGAATCCCTTGAAGAACATTGCCAGAACTGATTAAGTTCTGCTACTCTTAATTTATTCAGTACGGAACAGAGATACTGCTTTAGTATTAGAAATTCAGAACTGCATGGTTTATTATAATTAAAAATAAATTTTTCCTAATGATATTTTCCTTTTGTTGTTTATTTTTATTTCTATTTGTAGGTTTTCTCTCTATACAACGATGTATGACATGACATGTATTAATAATTAAATATACATCTACCAGAATTTGAACCGAGGATCTGATCATTCTGACGACAACACTCTACCAGTGACGCTATCATGTGCTGTACACGTTACTAGGAATCAAATCTTTGTCTTAATAAAAAAATAAAATTAAAATGACATTTTTATAATGGGGTTTTCTGAGAAAAACTACATTGATCACTGAATTTTATGGGTTCACGTAGCAAAAATTTGTGTTTTCGAGTAAATATCTCAAGATTGGGTGCAGTTACAATTTAGACTGTTACATCAAATGAAAGGTAATTCGATTGCCCAAAAAACGAGTTATAACACTTTGCCTTGTGATTATTCGTTTTCAAGATTTAACGTTTTAAGTGAGTGAGGGTACCTGTCAAAAAAACTTTTCTTAACCACCCTGTATCTCCACTAATATTGAAAATTAACCCACCCTGTGAAACAATTTTTTTCTCCAAATATATCAAGGAATAACCCCTTACAAGTTGGCACACGGAATGCCAAACACCTTGTATATATCTATACTACAGAAGTAATTTTAGCAACAAAAAAGTAAAAATTTTTATTGGTGCATGTAGTTGGGCAAACAAATTTAGTGAAATATTTTTCGTCCTAAATTTTCACGAATTTCGTCATATCTTTTAGGTCTCCCCACATATCGAATTAATTTTACTTTCCGTGCTCCTTATGTAAAGGCCGGGAAACTGTTTTTCAATATTTTTGATATTCAATCCTTAAGGGGGTGTAAAGTGGTTTTCACGAATTCCGACATATTTCTTAGGTCTAATGAAATATCGACTTCGTTCTGGCTTAAATGGAGCGTAAATATAATTGGCGAAAAATAATGAAGTTGGTTCCAGACTGTTGGCTGATTTTTTTTTAAGTTCTGTTTTTGTATATTTGTTGAAGAAATTGTAGGTTTCGTTGATTGTTGCTCTCATTATTTTTGACCCTTAATTCCAGATAATCTCATAATTGTTGGAAATGTTTGAAATAAGTAAAACTCGTATTCCCATGCAAGCACTTGTGCAGCCTATAAAAAAGAACACAAAAGAAAATTAGATGGAATTTTATGACGAATTCCGTTCAATGTTCATAGGACCAACGGATCCCAACAATGTCACGTACGAGATATCCTGCGAATTTTCCTACGATACACAAGAGATAAAACCATAAACTTTTTTTGGTGCCACGCATTACTTCGGAATGTTTTCGATTGTCCTTGCATCCCATTGACATGGAAAGTTCCTTGTTGTTTCCGAAATCGGCACTGGGCAGTCATAGTGTTACATGCATACTACCAATATTACGGATAATAAAAACTACACTTGTCCAGATAAACTTCGAAAACTACTTTTGCTCAAGATACCTTCTGGCCACTTAACTTCGTTGGGTTTCTTTCTTTTATATCTTCGGATATAATTTTTCGTGGTGTTTCCTTCCTTTTATTCATAGAGAAGTTTTCAACTATAGTAAAGTAGCCTGCTAGTTTGGTGTAAGATGTAAACAGGAAATTTTAGGAAAATTGAAAATATTTTAGTAAAAAGTTTTCCGTTATTTATTCGGAACGGAAAATTGCTGCAGGCTTCAACGATGGAAACTATGGAATGGATTGTAAAGTTCTTGATTGTGGGAAGGAAGAAATACTTTGCAATACAAAGTTTAGTGTAGATGCACACATACTTGTACTTGTTAAGTGTAGATAACTTCGCTTTTAAGAAGTTGTGAGTAGGTTAAACTGGGCGTATAATATTATTAGTCTTAGGACCAAAAGGACATCGAGTTTGGATTACAGCTCCTTCCTTTTGTTAATTTTGCAAACAGCTTACATAAACAAAAGTCCAAATTGCATTAGATGAGGGGCCTTCCATAAAGACTATATCCAGTAATTAATAAGTTAAGAAACTTGATCTAAGCTCGTACAAGAAACCGACTCCAGTAGTGTGGCTACTCTGCTCCCGATAAAAAGGCAGGAAGCAGTCATAACCTAATCGTTACTTTCAAATATAAGAAATATTTCGCACAATATGGTTCTCGATGAAGTGGTAGCGTTATTGCAAGGTTTCTCGTTTGGTCAAATCTGAAACTAACTCGCAGATATCTGGAATACATGTCGGTTTAAATACGAGACGTCTTATGGAAAAAATACACGTATTGAGACAAAGGTGTCCCGGATTTCGAAAATAAATCTGCGAATGTCGTCATAGGAAAATATTTTTTTTCAGCGCCATCTGTTTACTACCAGTTTAATGTCCACTTGACTATAAATAAAAATAAAATTTAATGATTTGTTTATTTAAGTGACATATCGGTTGAAAATATTGATTTTGTACGACAGAGCATCGAACAAAATGCGAAGACGCGTTGCAGCTCTTTGACCGCATTCTTCGGCGGATTTTTAAAGAGGATTTTCAGCTCTTCTCGTGTAAAATCTAGCTAGTTTTAAAACTATATCCTGTGGACTTTGCATTGCACTTGGAATACAGTAGATCAGTTTTAAATCTCGTTGAGCGTGATGGAAATTTTTTGGCAAATTTAGTAATAACCGACGAAGCGCATTTCCACTTAGTGGTTTCGTAAATAAACAAAACTGCAGATTTTGGAGATCACAAAATCCCCAAAATCTTCAACAAATACCATTTCACCATTTCAATTCGTGTTACTGCTATAGTTACTATAATAGCACAGTTCAAATTGTCACAGGAATGACTTATGCTAAAAGTTGAAACTATGTGGGTCTATTAGGTAGATTGACTAAAACAGTGATATGGGGAAAAAGATTTGCATTGGTGAGGTGCAAAGCTGTCGAGGGATGGGGTCCACACCTATATTTCTGGAAATTTCATCCTATCTTGAGGTCTTGTAAGGCATTGAATTTATTTTACTTCCACAAGTTCCTCAGATAAATTCATAGAAGTTGATTCATCATTTCTTGATTTTCAACCCCTAAGTAGGTGTAACGGAGTTGTGTAGTTTTCACGAATTCTGCTATATCTCTTAGGTCTAATCGCATAAAAATCAAATCCAAGCAATTTTAAGATTCAACCCATAAGGAGGTGCAAAGAATTCAAATAATTTCACCATGAGTCCTAACAGATATCGAAGTGGTTTTCCTTCTATGAGTTAATTATATAATCGTTTTAAAATCAATTTCTGAATTTTTCGATAGCCCTTAATGGAGAGTAATGAAGTTACACATGTTTTCACGAATTTCGCCATTTGTTTTAGGTTTTCCTAGATATTGAGTAGGTTATTAGTTCTGCGGAACCACTGATAAATATTGAAAATTGTATCTTATAAGAAGCTATAACATAGTTAAATTTCAAAATAACCACCTTTTAGTACTGGATCTTTCGAGACAACTAATGGTGAGCCTTCATTCACTTAAGAATTTAATCGAGAGATTTTGCGGCCATTCGAGACAATTCGTTCTTTATCCTGAACTATGACCCAAAATAGTAGTTGGTGTTCTGAGGGTGTCAGTTATATGGAAACTTCTGTCGCACCTCGACTTTAAGCTCTTCCCGGATTTGTCCCAAGAAAGGGAGGGAGAGGTTTGACAAATTAGTGATGTAGAGTGTATAATAATATTTTGGATATTATGTCAAAATCCAATCGGATCGTCACATTATATTACACTGTGCCTTGCTTCTGCTTCTGTCGGCGCCACACTTGACTACTCGTTTTTTCATCCTTCAATCAGCGTATTGACTATAATTTCATCCAATTGATTGAACTCCATTCAGTGGTCGATTATAGCATTACAGACTAGTTGCCAATTACAGCACTATAAACTATTGGCTGGGCTAGCCCCCGTGAAAACAATATGGGACGACTTCGAAGGTACGCCACTAATTGCAGGAAATTTCTTGGATCTGGATCCATGGCCAAGACCACTGCAATCAATTAAAATGGCTAAAATAATTGAACTCTCTTCATTGCAAAAGGTTTAATGAAATAACAATACATGATCCGATGAAATGTATGTAATTGAGTGCCGTAAACCAGATACTTGATGTAACAATTCAAAACATTTGTTTGGTGAAAAATACACCCCAAATTTGCTCAGTATTGCTTCCTCCATCACGCTATAGATTGGCCCAATTTCGTCAATAAAGGGAGGTTGAAATAGAGACTTCGTTCGACAATAACCGATCACATTACTAGAGATAATAAGGATGAAACCCGTAAATTACCACATCGAAGTATTGCAATTGAACAAGTTTTTGAAGATAATACTGTAATATAACACAGTTTGATTAATATCTTCTGATTGGAAACCAGTCATAATTAAATGTTATAGACAATACACTTACCCCAAATATTCAAGATAATTGAGAGCGAACATTCAGTAGTGTAATACCTCAATGAATAGGTTGCTAGTAGAAATGTTGACAAATAATGTGAACCATCTATAGCACCAGGTCCCTGAGAAATGTTAAAGATTTAAGTGTCGTGATAGTACAAAATGTGATTCATATTTAGCATCGTAAAAATTCAGAGCTTCTTTACAAACGTTCTTCGCACCCTCTTCCGGAGTTCAGGTAATAACTGCGTGACTGCTATGACACAAGGCTTTTGAAATTTCACCGGTGTAATGGTTGTCATCCGTTTTCAACTGGCATTACTGAGGGAATTTACTGATAATAGAAGACATCAGTTTTGATTTATATGTCCTTGTAAAATTGCTGATAAATTTCTATGTTATATTATTTTGGACTTGGTTGCTTAGGTCGATGGAAGGGGTTTCTTCGATATTTTGAAATTATCAGATCTGAGGGAGTGAACGAGTCCGAAATAATTCGGAAAGTGGAAATATCAGATAGGTGTTCGGGCGTAAAGTTATTGCCGGATATGCCCTTTAATGCCTACAAAACATGTAATATGTGAACTATTGCTCAATTTCGGAACAAGTCCAACACAACTTGTTTTTTCACTGGAAGTTTTTCACCTGCCATACTTTAAATGACTAACACTGGCAACTATGTGTGGTGGCCTACAACAATGGTCTGATAAATTTTAGCGCTCTGATGAATTAGTAAAAAATCCTTTTTTCTTTTTTTGTCGCTCATAACGCTGTACATGAATGAGAGGTTACATCTATATAAAACGACCATGCAATCAAAAAACTGGGTATTACTAGCAGAAAATGCAATTGATAATTGTTTAAAACTGTTTTGTTCAGTCAAAAAATGAGAAAAATTAATTATGTGCATCAAAATTTATTTAGTTAAAACCGCTACTCACTACTATGGAAATGGTTCATCAAACCCCATCCCAAATCATAGTTAAACTCGACAGAATCAAATTTTACTCTGGAAACCATAAGTTTTTTTTTGCCACAAATTGTCATAAATAAGTCCGCAGTCTCAAAAAATAACCAAGTCTTGTAGTTGAGACTCAAACCTGTAAAGTTTTACATAGTTTCGAATGATATTGAAGTGAATTTCCTTCAGAACAAAAGCTTTATTGTAGGTGTTGGACCGGAATTTACAATGATCGTTTTTTCAATTTAAACACAGAGGTTTGTAGCGCGGGTCGAAAGTTCATGATTCGAAGATGAAAAAATCGAATCCAGAGAAGTTCGATTGCATTTTTGATGAACCTTTGCACTCAAACTGTTATATTTTTTAGGGTGTAGAGTGCTGCCCTACAATGGTCTTGAAATTGAATTAAAAATATCAGGAGCAGAAAATTTGTATCCATACGATAAAAAATGCTGAGAAAAAAAGAAGTCCTACATAAAGCAATTTGCCATAAAATCCAACCGCGCACAAATATCAAAAAAAACTTAAATTTCTTCATTGTACCACGATGAAAGTAATTTTATCCGTCAACTTTGATAATTGAACCAAGCTTCATACATAAATTGTGCAAGCTTTCATGGTTTTTCGCTGCCGAGATGAAAGTTGTCATAATAATGAAAGTAATCGAAAGGGTAAAAAATTTTAAACTCTTTTACCTAAGTGAATGTTGGTCAAATACTAATCTTATACCAGATGAAAGCTGAAAATAATATTGTAATTATTCTTACAATAAAAGCTCCTTCCCAGCAGACTAATAAAGCGGAATGTTCTTATATCCTCGGGATCGTGATACAGAAGTTTCCGGTGGATTTCTTTCGGAAAATTTAGAGATAATTCCATGAGGAAAATCAATAAGAATTTCATGGAATTATCAGGCAGAGTTCCAAAAGAACTTGCCGACATCCGGACATATCGTGGAAAACTCTGTGCAAATTCCAAAATCCTTGTGCTGAGAAGTACATAATTAAAAATTATTCTGAAATGAAAAGTAATTCGCTGTCTTGTCCTGTCTGACCCAAAAAATGATCAGAAGGATCAGTAGGATTTTCGCACAATCGGTTATGATTGCAGAAAATTCTACAGACTCTATGTTCCTTTGCGCCAAACCTGATAAAAATTATCAATATTACATTTTAGTAAGTTTTCGGAAGGGGAAAAAAGCTCTGGGAAATGCTCCGGACATTTCTCAAAGATTTCGGTAAGAAAAATCCCACGGAACAGCGTCAACCTCGCCATATGGAAATCTGTCGGAAATAGCATGGATTTCTAGCCCGGAATTGCGACTATACTCGCATAAAGAACTTTCCATCGGAATTCTGACGGATTTCTGTGTTTTTGGTCTGCTGGGATTTTACTAATATACGAGTATGTATTCAAATAGTGTTGCCATCGTTTGTTGAATGCTTCAAGAAAAGTGGAAGATTTGATATTCCTTACATGTTTTACTTCTTTGTTTGTAATTAATAAAATCACATCTCTTTAAGCTTTTTTTAACATTAAAGTGCTGTTTTAAATACCATTACGTATATTTTTAAAAATGTTGTATTCCGCGTTAATCATCAAATAATAATTCGAATATTCACAGCTCGAACCAAATTGTGTGTCTTGGCTTTGCTTGCCAAGTTTTACGATAGCTGGCAAAGTCAACGAGAGAGTAGAATTTAAAATTTTTTTTTTATAAAACAACATTTAGCTATATCTAGTCGTGGAAAATGCTTTTTGATCAACATGACAAAAAGAGAAAAATTACCCACTACTTACAATAACACTTTCTCTCGCAAATATGACCACAATCTACTTAACCTATAAATTTTGTCCCATGTTCTGATTCATGAAAACCCTTATCTAAAGTGCCTGTGCCAATCTGGTATTAAAAGGATTTATTTTCCTGTGAATAGTATTGAACACACTAGGTACCCTTCTTCTGGGAAAACTGATATTGCTAATGAATGCACTTATCGAAAATCCATTGATTAGTAACTATTTATCACATAATACATTTGCTCTACTATTTTCGAACACCGTGCATTTAATCTACATATTCTATGAGTTGCATTTTATTGATTTTCACTGATGATAATAATGTATTTTGGAAAATTGCCTTGAAATAGTTTCTCTCTTTTATCGCAACATAAACGTTTCTATTAATTTAATTGGTTCGTAAATTATCGAAATTGCTGTTAAAGGCTTCGGGATACAGTACGGAACTGTACGAGTCTATCGCATAAAGAAATCAGCAATTTAATTACTTTTCTGATCCGATAAAGCAGAAACTGTAGATAAATTAGCCCATTGAAAGAAGTTCTTTATTATGTACGAAGTGAAATAAAATTGTTTTAAGGAAGCGTTGTAATATACGCAGTTCGCATATATTCCACACACGCCATCGATTGTACTCGAGATATCGCGACCCATGATAATGATTAATACAGAAAATTGTAATACAGTCATTCATAACGAGCAAGCGTGTATAGCTCGATCTAGAATAGACCGAACACGTACATATTATGGAACCATTAAAACATTTCGATTTCAATTAAGTGCTTTGTTTTATTAAGTTAATCGAATTGTCTTATTGGAAATTTCAGCAGCTATATTTGTCTTGATTTTGGGTTCTTAGATTCTTTTTATGGGTAAGGAATTTTAAATTGGGTGAATTGAAAGATCCACAAACAGTTTTGTTCAGTTTTTGTATGATCCAACGCTTTATTCAGAACTACTCTTATTGCATCTCATACAATTTTTTTCCTAAACCACGAGTTTTAAAAACGCACGATCTTAGTATTAATTGAGTCACTAGTTTACCGAGGATCCCCTCAGGACTAAAATATTCTCTTTGAAGCAAATAATATCTGTTTTTATATCCCGTGAGAACTTTTATACTTACGTTACCCTGGTCCAACAAATGCCATGGGTGTGCTAGAAACCCATGTACACTGGGCACCCATGGCTGTTTTTCAGCTACCATAGGTGTACATAAGAATTCTCCTACAACCATGAGGGCTTCTGAAGTACCATTGGTATTCGATTTAAATAAGCGACAAAATTTATATCCTTTGATGGAAAAAATGAATAAATTGTTAATTTTAAATAAACTATATAATTATTAATTTCATCTTTTCTATAACACATATTTATATATTTAACCTAATTATTTTCATTTTGTTTTAAGTTAGATTGTAAGTTAGTTTGTAAGTTAGGTAGGATTTAACAAGCAAGGTTTTTTATTATAAAATTTTTCCTTGGATTTAAATAATTAATGTAATAAACAAAGAACTAATTTTAGTAAAAATTCAAATTGTAACTACAGATGCAAAGATGTAAGATCTGATCACTGAAATGGTAGATAATTGTACGAACTATTTTTAAAAATTTAAATAAATTTATGCTATGTTATGTTAATTATTAATTTCAAACACCCATGGGTATATCGTTTATACCCATGGGTGTTTTCACTACAACCGTGGGTGTTTCTCGAAACACGCATAAATATAGGTTTACTTGCGTATTGGTATTTCACGAAAAATCAACAAATATGGGTGTATTACCATTGGGGTTTCGAAACACCCATGGGATTTCTTCTACTTGGGTAGGAAGTTAAAGTTTGGTACATACATAAATAATTGTCCAGATTTTTATCACTGATGTCATAGGTTCGATCTAGAAAGAAACATTTTTAAATCTTTTTTGGAGGAACGACCATTGGAATAATTACTTACTTAGTTTGTACCAGGATTACAACAGGATCACAACGGACCCATTCGCGGTATATGTGTTTGGCCGTTCCAACTGCCACCCCTTACCTACCCAAGTAGAAATTTTATTCGGTGGAAATCCGGCCCAGATCTGGTGTGCCTTAAAATAAATCCGGCCCAAATCAGTTGAGCCCAATATGGACCTGATCAGGGTGTAACGCTCCAGCGTATAATGACCTGACATGGCGCCTGACGTAAACTTGACTTAGACTAATTCTGGGCCGGACTTGAGCCTGCTCAAGCCCAAACATGAGCCAGAGCTAGACCAGATCGGCTCTGTTGGTAAAAACGAAATCCGTTTGCAAAAAAAAAATTTCAAAATAAATAAATGAGTTTTTAGAAAATTATTTGCTTTATTAAATTCATTATGATTATAACTTTTTATATTTATAAATTCCGTAGCCCTGGTCCGGTATAAGTTCGGCGAGTCTGAACAGTTCGAGCGATCCTAAGTAAGCTTGCCTTACTCATACCAAACGTGGTCCTGATCCGGTGCAAGTTCGATGAGCCTGAGCAGGATTGCCTTACTCATATCAGACGTGGCCCTGGTCGGGTATAAATATGGCAAGTCTGGACAGTTCGAGCGATCCTAAACAGGCTTGCCTTACTCATAACTGACGTGGCCCTGATCTGGCGCTACTTTGGCGAGCCTGAGCAGGCTTGCCTTTCTCATACCAGACGTGGCCCTGATCCGGTGCAAGTTGAACAAGCCTGAGCAGAGCAGGCTTGCCTTAAGGTACAATCTGGCTGGTACTGCCGACCGTCGCGGACAGCAGTAACTGCCGGCAGTAGACTACTGCTTCAGGCAAAAACAAGCTGTTATGTCTGTTTGCGACTGCTCGGCAGTTGACGGTTGTAAGTTCAAAGCAGCCGCGATGAGCAGTTGAGGTGGGCAGTTACTGCTGACCGCGACGGTCGGCAGTACCAGCCAGATTGTACCTTTACTCATACCGGACGTGGCCCTGATCAGATATACGGCAAATCAGGCTAGCCTGTGAAAATTTCTACTCGGGTAGTATGTACCACCACACCATCTAATCTTCCAAATGGAGTAATTTCCGAAATATGCTAACTAAAAATAAAAAAAAACCGAAAATAGATACACAATCTGCAGTAATCCATGGCTAAAATATTTGATGCTGCATTCTTTCCTCGCTCATTAATTACGCTTCTTGATACTGAAACTACCCGATGGATTATCACGGTTTTATCTTCTATCTAATTTCTTTAGTGCAGCGCACAGACTGCACTTACCCGATACTTTTCAGAAAATTTCCTTTTCACATTGTATATTTTCCTGGTTAGTGCTATTTTCCAAGCATTTTCCCCTGGGTTTTTTTGTAGGAAAATGTGATGTAATTTATGGAAATCCAAGGCTAAGCTATTCCGGTATTTCATGGTGCATAGTACATAACGCTCTATACCTACTTGAAAAATGCATCCTTGGATTGAAACTTTGAATGAATAATTCATCAGGGGTGTACCCAGCTCCCATTATCGGAAGTACTATACTTGTACATGGAGTAAAGTGCAGAAGACCTGTGTTCTAATTGTTTGTGGCGCAAAGTACATTTGAAGGATGTGAATGCATCTTCCATTCTATCATCCAAAGAAGTTGACGTTCTTATAAAACGGGACGATTTCCTATTATTCCAATTTTGTCATTTAGTCAAGCGGTTATAAAGTCCATTTCTTTCGAAACAGTACATTCGCAAAGGTACTGAATTCTCGTGAAAGTATTCAGTACGCATCCCAATAACATTTTTACCAAATGACATCCCTTCTCAATGGTCTTTCGAACGTTATTCATCGATGTCAGCTAGAAAATAGTTTTTTTTTACGTATTCTTGGGGATGATGTTTGCTTAGAGGTAGATAGTCCTGTCGGTGCAAATTGGACTAGCCATCGAATATAAATGGAGAGTGAAGAAAATTGCCTGAATTTTATTAGTGACATTAAGGTCCTTGCGTTGTCAACACACTTGTCTTAATAAAATTGGTTTATTTTATACGAGGGTAGGTGATAGATAGGTTTGATAGGTAACTTTGATCTGTTTGAACAAATTTTATAAGATTTATCACGTAGCTGACAACTTTGTTGTAGGTACGTTCCAGGAATGTGTATTGGACCGTGTAAGTTATCTTCGATTGTATGAATTCCAAATGTAGCTAAATTAAATTACCAATTACCTACCTACCGTATCCTGACATATTTTGAAAGTTTTCTGGAAGATGTTCTTCAGTTCGGAAGCGCATACTATAGTAATGCATTCCAGGTCCAAAATAAGGACGATATGATGATAAAATACAGAATTTAGAAATTCCAAATGTGGATAATTGAAGTAGGAAGTGTACGTATTGTGAAAATAATGTTCGTCATTTAAATAATAAAGTATTGTTATTGTTTTGAAAAAAATACTTACTACCTACTCCAAAAAAAGTTTGTTTTCCCTTTTAACTAGTAGGCACAAACAAATACAAAAAATTTTGTCCGTCTGTCCGCCGTACGCCATTTGTAGACTCGTAGTTCCTTTATGACATTAACTTTAAGTTTTTCAGCTTTTACAACTGTGTATTATTGTAGCTAAAAAAACATGTTACGAATTACAATTTATTAATTAAATTGCTGAAATTAAAAAAAATGTTCATAAAATTTCTACTAGTCGGGGCTTCAAAATTTTTCAGTTGTTAAAGTCGAAATACGACAGACGTGTAGACGCTCCTGACACCCTTAAAACACTAATTACAATTTTGATGTGTTATTTAAGAAGGTAATTTTGTCACTAGAATACTTTTAACATTCAACGGACCGCTGATGAATATTGAAAGTATTCTAGTGTATCTATCATTTAAAAATTGAAATTAATTCGATATCTCGTCAGACCTAAAACATATGCGGAATTTGTATTCATGTACAAGTAAAGTAAAGGAGTTTCCTTATTCTTCGTTAATAACCCTTTATTCCTCCTTAGGAAGTGACTATCGAAAAACCTTAAAATTGATTTTTAAACGAATATATGCATAAAATGCCCATGGGAGCCAAAACCTATTTATCTAATAAGACTTGAAGGAAATGGCGGAATTCGTTAAATTATATTTCACTCCTTAGAGATATGACGGAATTCGTGAAAACGTGCTCAGCTAATTTATACCCTCTTAGGGATTTTAGGCGATTATAAATCAAGGCCGTGGAAGTGAAAAGTTATTCGATATTTAATCAGACTTGTGAGATATGGCTAAATTCGTAAAAATGTATACAGCATTTTTACACTCCCTTAGGGGTTGAATTTCAAAAAATCCTGAACGCATTTTCTAGGCATTTATGTGAAAAAACCATAGAATACAAATTAATTCAATATTTTAGAAGACCTAGGATATATAAGGATATTCGTAAAAATATATGCATTCCATTTTCACTGATCATTATTTTTGCCCCCAGTTTCCTACTCCATTGGATATTGGAAATTTTATTTAATCTAAATTGCTTTTCTAGTAGATACATATACGAGGGTGGGGTGAAAAGTTTCTGACCTGACCCAGAGATGGCGTTAGCAGGTCCCTGTCCCTGTCCAACTTATATAATAACTTTCAGGTCGATTGGTCTCTTAGTATATGTTTGACAGTCTATTGAAGAAGGCGCCTCGGTTGCTTACATGAAAATGGAAAAATCCGAGAAGCGTGCGTACTTTTTTTTGAAAGGTTTAACACAATTTCAAATCAAAGAAGGAATGGATTCAATACTGAAGGACTCTTCCTCATGCTGTTATGACACTCGTTATTTATGGCGCTTTAAAGCGGCTAGAAAAACCAAATGGAGAGAGATAGAAAATTTAACATACAATTTAGACATTGGTGTGAGAGTGACAGTCCCAACAGCTAAAAAATCAGATACTGTCAAAAAAAAAGCCCCGGCGAGCAGCGTTTCGCAACATTCTAGCAGTTCAAGTCAAGACCCGTTTGGGGTGTGGAAGTAGTGAGAAATGGTGGAGGAGGGTGAAAAAGAAAAAGGTTCCGATTTTTATATCTCGAGAACCTATAATGATGGATAGCTGAACCTTGATACGTAGATAGAGCTATAGTAGAGGCATGTTGAAAACATAACGCAGTCACGATCGGCTGCAAACCATTCGATACTCTATATGAAATACTGAACTCCGATTTATATTTTAGTTGGAAATATATCAAAAGAATGAGGAGTGCACATACAATTATTGTATGACCTTTTATTTACAGGTAGAAACTATTATATAGTGGTTACTCGATGGATGGTTAAACGATTTCTTGAGTTATAGTAAGTTCCATAAATTAAGTTCGGAATTTTTGTATGGCAACTATATGAAGGACTAATGGAATATTTTTCATATTAATACTTTCAGCTGCGACTATTATAAAATCAACGTATACAAAATTTCAATTTAAAGCGTTCTAAAGTTATCGTTCAATATTGGTGAACACGTGTTCTAAGGACTTTTGTATGACAGCTACCCGAAGGAGTGGACGGATTGCGCTAATTAATGAACTTAGTCTTGCTTTTGATATAAAACTAATTCCTGTAAAATTTTGAATCCCTGCTTTAACTCGTACTAGAGTTATAGTGGATTCTGTAACTTGAATAAATTTTTGAAGAACTTTTGTAGGCTGCTACACGAAGGACTCATTCGATTTGCATCACATTCGCAACTTTTGCTTCAAACATTGTAAACTTTAAATATGCAAAATTTTAAGTTCCGAACTTGAAGCATTCGAGGAATAATTGTGAATACGTGTTTTAAGGACTCTTGTATGGGAGGTACCCGAAGAAGTGGAAGGATATCGCCCATTAACGAACTTAGCCCTACTTTTTCCATTTTATAGGTGGTGACAAAACTTAAACTTCCTAGGCCAACGCGTTCTTGAGTTATCGTGCAAACGGACGGACGGACGGACAGCAAACGGATTTGGGTTTTTTGGCCACAACTAAACACAAAATAATATACAACTTTTTTTCGTCCGAGGCACGGTTCTATGCGTTACAAACTTTTCGGGCTGGATTAAACTTATAATACTCTCAGATTTCATCTAGAGTATAAAAATTCTTCTTTTTAGGTAATTGGTTCCACTGTCAATACTCTATATAAATTCCAAGTTTCAGCCTCCTAGCTTAAGCAGTTGCTGAGATCTAGAAACCAAAATTTGTAGCAAAATAGAATTACTTTCTAAATCAGAAAAGTCGACCGATATTCCAGACAGGGTTATAGCACCAAAATTGAAACAAGTCCTCTCCTAAACGACAGCCCTATATAAAAGTTATATAAAGTAATTGTTATTCTTTCTGTCCAATTAGGATTTCTGTGAATGAGGTCTCGTACTAAATCCTTGTTTCTCGGGCAACGAAAGTTTGTCTCGTTTCCTATCGAAAACTTTTTCTTACTGCTTCGTACTTTAGTCTATGTCGGAAAATAAGAGTCACCCTCCTCAAAAAAATGAGCAAAAAGTAAACATTCTGGAAAAGACAAAACAAAATGATTTTAGTGAGGGATTTTGCGTTCGTTGGTATTTCATCGTTAAGATTAAAGCCACAGGCAAAGAAAACATGAAAATGGGTCCAAGAAATCGCAGTCATCAGGACGATATAAACAAAATTAGCGACAAAGTAAATCGAAAGCTGCTATCTTCTCGTCCTCCGGACGGTTAAACTGACCAAGTTTTCAACTAAATTTCCATTTTCCTTGACGCTCCCCCATCGTAATCTTACGACGGCGTCTTAAGACCCTTCGCAATTCGGTCCCGCTGTTAGATCTTAAGTGGGGGACGAAATCAAGATCTATGGATGTTGAAGCTCATCCAAATGCACTCAGAAACGAAAGGATGGCGATTATCCTGAGCGGAATCAGTGCTATAAATTCGCTATTATGAGTTCGTCCTAGTTTTCTGTTGTTGGGCGACTGGTTGCAGCAGGACATTTAAAAAGATTATCTTGATGCTACATCCTGATACGTATCTAGCGGCCCCCATCTATAGGCCATATCCGTTCTTCCGGTCGTTCATCCTGCTATGCCAGAGCGTACCTACAGATGACAATGCCCGCTATATCCTTATATTCAGCGTACGTGCCCCGAATAATGTTTTCGAAATATCGCGTTGCGGACTTAGAATGTGTGAAGTTCCCACCATACAGTGGGTTTTTCCTATTCACGCGTGTCAGCACGGTAAATTGGAGGCGTGCGAAAAGGTGAAGTTATGCGAACAGATTTAGATAAACAAGTTCCCATTGCTGGAGCCTTTTATGAGCAAAATATGCATTGAGATTGGCTGAAAGCAGTTGGGGATGGGGCGCTACTGTGCGTGAGGGCATAGAGATAATGGCGGAAAGTGTGAGACAACAGGGACACAATGTTGATGGCATGTTCATAAATGTTTATGATGTGAAAAAAGTGGTGACACAGTTTCTAGTGAATTTCGTAGATTTTTCATTCGTTGTCTCTAATAGTTCTGTGGGTTCTAGAAAAGTGAAGAGATTTTAGAATACATGAATTACCATCCACTTATCACCTCATTAATAATTCGGAATTTATTTTGAAATGTACGTCTGTATCCCTGTTGTGTTTAAGCTTCGATACAGGATTCCATACTCTTTTCCCTACTGGGGTGGACTGGGATAATCAAAAAGTGATAAGGGAACCTGAAGTTGCTATATTCACGGATGTGTCAAAAATGGATACTGGAACGGGAGCAGGGATTTTCTCAGCCGACATGAACATTCAAGTATCCTTTCGTCTGCCGGACTACTGCAGTATTTTTCAAGCAGAGGTTTTTGCCGTAAGCAGTGCGGTGGACATACTAAATTCCGCGACAAATCTTCCCGAAGGGTCGTGTATAAAGATTTTTATAGACAGCCAAACAGCAATGAAAGCTCTAAGCTCCACCCTAGTCAAGTCAAAGCTAGTGAGGGAGTGTAGGGAGCGTCTGAAAACATTGGGTGCAGCTCATAAGGTTCTCCTGTGCTCGGTTCCGGGAAACAAAGGGATACCAGGAAATGAGGCAGCCGATGAGCTGGCCAAAACTGGATCTGATATGGCTGCTATACATGCAACCCAAGCGGTAAAAATACCGCTCAATTACGTCAAGAGTAATCTTGACAGGAAGGCAATGGAGCTGACCAATGGCAGATGGTTCAACCTAACTACGTGTGAAACCTCCAGGCAGCTATGGCCAGTAATACAAGGCCTGCAGATCGATCAGAAGTCGTATAGAGACCAGTAACATTACGGCAGTCATAACGGGGCGCTGTCTCTTTGGCAGACATGCACAACGCTTAGGCGTTCAATGTAACTGCAGAAACTGCAGAAGTGAAGAAAAAGAAGAGAGCGTTAGACATCTACTTTATGAGTGTCCCCAGCTCGCCAGCTGTAGGTTTAAAGCTATAGGCAGCTACTTCTTCTCCAGACTCGGGGACATGGCTGGAGCACGAATTGATGAACTAGCCAAGTTCATTCGCATCTGTGGCTGGTTTCACTAGCTTTTGCCCTGTAGCAATGCTACGAGAACTCCCTATATGGATTTCATTAAGGTGTCACGGGTGTGGTATCACAATGGACCAACCGAATGGTCTAAGTGAGTCGATCCATAGTTTGGATGGCTGACACTATAACCTAACCTAACCTATCCCTGTTGTGTACGTCTTATAAGATCTTGACGAAATTCTAGAAAAGAGAATTCAGTCCTTTGCTGACAAAGTAATTGGTGAATACCAGGGCGGATTTAGAGGTGGGCGATCGACCACGGACCCGATATTCTCAGTTAGATAGGTGCTGAAAAAGTGCTGGGAATTTAACATTGATGTGTAGTAGATATTTCTTGACTTCAAACAGGCATACGACAGTATCGACAGGCGCGTACTGTATAACATCATGATGGATTTTGGAGTCCCACCGAAACTGGTTCGGCTTACAAGAATGACAATGACCGATTCTTTGTCACAAGTCAGAGTAGAAAATGGTCTGAGTTTAGAACTGACAACGGCCTTAAACAAGGTGATGACCTGCCACCAATGCTTTTCAATTTGACACTCGAATATGTTGTTCGGGAACTCCTCGTTAACACCAAAGGAACGCTGTGCTTCAAATCCACACAACTAGCAGCACATGCCGACGACATAAATATACTTGCAAGATCTCTGGAGAGTGCCAAAGAAATATTTGTAAACCTTGATTCGGTAGCAAGGGAAGTTGGACCACGTGTTATCGAAAACAAAACAAAAATCATGATACAAACTGGGAAAAAACACGCCAATCAGACAAAATATCAGTATCAGTATCAGACGTTAACCTAGAAAACGTAGACAGCTTTGTATACTCGTATCTCGGGGCAAATATATCGAAGGATGGAAGCGAACCCATCGAAATTAAAAGAAGAATAATGATGGCAAAAAAGACGAATTATTCGGTACTCCCAATAATTAAAAACAAAAATGTGCGTAAGAAAACAAAGCTTAAACTATACAAAACAATTAAAAGACCTGTGCCATGCTATGGCAGCGAAATGTGGACATTAATTCAGGCGTCCGAAAAATTAATAAACGCTTTTGAAAGAAAAGTCATCAGAAGAATCCTCGGACCAGAGAGGGAAGACTCGATCTGGAGAATACGATACAATAGAGAATTGTATGCCATCTTTGATAATCCGGAAGTATCGATCCTTATAACATTCAAGAAGCTACAATGGGCTGGTCATGTGGCGGAAGAATCCCCAAACGCACACTAATGGGAAAAGTTAATAGACCAGTTGAAAAACCACGGAAGCACTGGGACGATTCTATTGACGCAGACAGCAAGTCACTGCTAAGATTCTCAAACTGGAGGACGCGGGCACTGAACCGAGAAGGCTGAAGGCGGTACATACAGGAGGCCAAGGTCCGATTTGGACTGTAGCGCCATCGTAAGTAAGTATCTACATTCAGGTAGATGTCGTTCTTGTGCCTGATACAAAAAACTGAAAAGTAAGTTGCTAGGTATTTGATGTGTTTGTTTGCATACCTGTTAAGGACACCCAGACAATAATTTATAGGGACGGGCAAGGACATGGCTTAGAAGGTGAAGTCGTTCGAGACATATTTATACAACACTAGTGGACACCATTCCGAATGTTTGGTGTACAGGTTTCTTCACTAGTGTACTTAAACTTTATTTTGCTGCTAATCACTTTTCTCGAATCGTTAACAATTCGCTTGAACTTCGCTACTGCGAATATAATTAATGTATATGTGCATCTACCTAGACACGTGATTTAGAATCATTTGTCAAATTTCTGGAAATAAACGGTCACTCTTAGCAAATCTACCTTAATATTTTGTGAATAGGAACCAAATAATCACACTTCTGTTCAACCTTTGCTTTAACCACGAAGTCAAAATTTTGTACATAGTTTTGAGTGAAAGTGGGTTTCGAGTTTATTAATTATCAAATTTCATGTACTCCTTCGGGTAGCTTCCATACAAAAACTCCCTTGAGCACGTGTTCAAGAATATTGGTCAATAACATCAGAACGCTTTGAGGTAGAAATTTGAATTTTACTTTATTAATTTACTTTATTATTTTTTAATAAACTTTGGATTACAATATCTTCCGAACCAATTACACCAGGAAGATAAAATTTAGTTTCTGTATATGGGATCACAAGAGGAGTTTAGAAGAGGAGTGTACTGAAAGCAAACCTTTTGAGGGGGGAGGTGAAGCACGAAAGTGGGAGGACAACAATTTCTCAAAAAATGTAATTTTAATATCTCAAAAACCGAATCAGATATGATCTTCGAAATTTTACAGGAGTTGGGGTAAGGAAAAAATGTTGGGGGTGTGGATGTAATGGTGAAAGGGGGTAGAAAAGAAAACATTCTGATTTTTATTTCTCGAAAACTATAATGAATAGAATGCTAAAAATTTAGGATTATATAGAGCCCCTATAGAGACATCCTAGAAAAAAAATTTCGATAGGGTAGCAAGGTACGGGGGTGAGCGGTGGTTTTTTATATCTCAGATACGGCCTATGCTAGAAAGTTGGAACTTAGTATGTATATGTAGATGTGCTATTAGAGTACTTAAAGCAAAAAAAAAGTTCAAATTTTAATTGATGTTCAGAGGTTCATTAAAAAAAATGTCCGTGAAACCACATTTTCACGAATTTTTCAGGTTTTCATTCACATATTAACCTACACCGCATCTCAAAATTAAAATCGTTCCGAACTTCTACCCAAAAAATGATAAAGTTGCGTCCAGACTGTTGGCAAATTTTTTTTCCTAATTTAATATTTCGATAGATTCAAATAAAGGGTTATTCAATAGGTACATAACAATTTTGTATTTTAATACAAACGCACCCTTACACTTTTTTGCTAGTCTGTCGATAGCAAAACGTCAGTCAAGGTCTATATTTTTATCATGGTGAAGTTTATAAACGAGTAACTTTTGGAAATTATCCCAATTCTGTGATTTATTTAAATACAAAATTGTTATGTTTCTATAGAAATTTTCAATGTAAAAAGCTAAGGGTTATTCAATAGGGATATTAGAATTTTGTATTCAAATAAAACACAGAATAATTGAGATAATTTCCAAACGTTGCTCGTTCGTGAACTTCACCATGATAAAAATGTAAATTTTGACGGACGTTCTGACATTAACAGACCAGCAAAAGAGTTTAAAGGTGCGTTTGTATTAAATTACAAAATTGTTATGTACCGATTGAATAACCGTTTAGAAGAATTGGTATGAAAAAAATCAAATGGTTCCTTGGTGTAGCTGCCATACAAAAATTCTTGAGGATTAATCCTCAGAACCACTATAACTCGAGAAATCGTTGAGCTTTGAAGTCAAAATATTATAGGAATTAGTTTTGAGTTGAAATAAGGATCAGCTCCTCTACAACTCGAAAAGTCCTTAAAACTCGTGCCTACGAGTGTTGGCTGATAACTTCAGAATACTTTATGCTAGGAATTTGAAATATTGTACACATTAATTCATAAATGGTTCCACTTAAAGGGATTCGTAAGCCAGAAATCGAGTGATTCCTTCCTGCATCCCTCCATATCCAAGTCCTTAAAAAGAATAATTTTAATTTCGGTGATATATCCTAACTTCTAGATATGAAATTTAAAACGGAAAATGATCTCCTCTTTCGAGTTGCAGCAAAATGAAAGTTCTTAAAAAGGTAAAACTACAGGCACACTCCTTATTCTGCCTCCAACTACAGATTAAACCGGAGTTCAGTATTTCATCTACAGTATTATACGATTTTTTTTCAGCCGATACGACTGCGATATGTTAACAAACTTAAAAACAAGTAGCTTCAAATTTGCTGAACAAGTATCCACGGCTGTTCTATTTCAAAACCTAGAAAGAGCATTTTAGAAAATTTTATATTTTTACCCAGACCCCAAAAATAAATACTATTAATCCAATTTAGAGGAGTGCACCCAAATAACCTGAGAGAACTACTAACCTATCGCAATAGCTACATTTATTTATGAGGGTTGATTAATACGGAGTTTTTGTGCACTCCTTCAAAATTTTCTAAAAAGAACTTACTAGGTTTAGAGAGGTCTAGAATATGTCCTTTTCAGTAACGAATTTTTTAATTTCTATTATGAGTTTTCATGAGTTTAAAGGAGAAAATTATTTTCATATCGAACTACAGCAAATTGAGCGAATTACATCAAATTACTACAACTTTTTCCAACTTTTTTATTCTCCAATATATTTTTTGTTTATTTCTTGCTTGTTATTAGACGTAATCCTGTACCAATAGTTTACATCCAATCATTAAAAAATCAATGAGATAAATATTGAGGTAGATATACTTCAATTAAAAGCTGAAAGAACCATATAAATTAGTATGATTACCAAAGAAGTGCAATCCCTCTTAGCCAGTGATTAAAATTTCTATAGAACTTCAAATCTCTTAAGATTTTAATAAAGTCAGGATTAAGTGTATTATAGCCATAACTTTGATTTGATGGTTTTATTTGGTATTTGAAGAAGACTTAATCACTCATAGAAGATGGAAGCTGAATGTTTGAAATTTAAGTCATAAATCCCGAACATTCCTATTCAAATAATGTTTTCAGATGAGCAGATGTCTGGTTCACCCATAACTGTCGAGCATTGGCTTATTTGACGGAAGCCCATGTTAACACACAATGGCTATTAGGTTTGAAGTCTTTGTCGTCTCCTTTCAAATATTAGAGAGGAACTAAACGCCATGAATATACAGAGTCCTTAAATGGAAAGTCACTATGTGTTATTTGCAAACAAGCTGTCGAATTCCGTACTTCATAGGTTCTACCTATCCAAACATATATCAACGTAGTCAAACAACGGATCCACTTTTAAACCACATCCTTTTCATAGATGTACCTTTATGCATCTAAGCTAAATACGCTTTATGAATAGAGTGATAGTTCGTCCTGTTTACGCAATGTTTCCTTCCGTAGTTGTTGCAGTAGTACCTTTGTGGCTTTTTTATGTAAACAAGTTGTTGCCACCAAAAAGGTGCTTTTCTGTGTACTTTTAATTTACACAGGTTGACATAGAAAAAGGATAAAATCGTAAGGCTCGTCGAGCTGGGCGATTTTCATTGTAACGTTTTCTATCTCGGGTGATGATTTCGAAATGGAAATGGTGTGGCCGGGTCAGGACGAGAAAACTTCACTTGGAAAATGCCACAGGCACAATACAGGACTTAACTGCTAAAAGAGGACTACTTTCATTAATTGTAGAGAGGAGTTTTGGCGTAGTGCCAAGACAGGAAGTTTTAGTTTTTGAAATATGCCTAAGGATCTAGTGATTTTACTCGTTGCTGCAAGCGTACTTACATTAAATTTCAGAGAGAAGATTAACTTTTCGCTTTTAATTTGCGATGTTACTTACATCACAACTCCTTGAGTAAATATGAAAAATATAGATATAGCAGAAGTGTTGAAACGTTTATATCTGGGGTAAACTTTGCTCTTCTAGTGAGCGCTACCTAGAACTATTCATTCGGTGGGTACATAGCAATTCTTTTACTCTTTGACGCAAATTTATCTTCGTTCGCACAATATGACACGCTTGTAAATATTTGACTATTTTTTCTGCAAATTCTGTCAGATGTGTCATGGCCAAATAGTTGTTTACTCTATTATTTTATTTGCTCTGCATAAAGTCTATTTTGGCAGAAAAAATTTTACTGAATTTTTCGCCAAATTTTTTTTTGGTCAAATATTTGACACCATGGCATACAGTTTAATACTAGTTTTAGTATTCTAACTACATAAATTCACCATACATATGAGTTTCACCACTTGGCATATTTCGCGTGTTTAATTTTGAAAAACTTGCCCTAAAATTTGCCAAGGGGTACCATGACATTTTTCAAAAAAGTCAATTTTATCGATTTTTGCAAGTAACATCTCAAACGAAAGGGGGAGCTCAACAGCGGCTTAAAAATCTAAACAAAATTATACTCGGATCAAAAATGGGGCCAAAAACGTCGAAAAAAATTCAAAATTTCAGACCCTTCTTTTGCCTCTCCTGGCAACAAATTTAAGAATTTTTTAAATCTGATTGCGGATTTGAAAGGAGGCACCAGCACTTTTAATTTAAGGGATCACTTAACAAAATCGGAGAATTTTGAAAAAATTAAAAACCGAAAAACATGTGCTCATACCCATTAAAGGGTACGTAGGGGGTACGTTTGTACCCCCTACGTACCCCCTACGTACCCCCTACGTACCCTCTACGTACCCCACGTCCCTCCAATGAACTTCCGCTCGCCTGGGCTCAAATTTCTGTTTTTTAAATCTGTTTGCGGATTTGAATTTAATTTTAATTTTAATTTAAGTGGTCATTTGTAAAAAAATCAGCCTATGTGCTTATACCCATTAGGGGGTACGTAGGGGGTACGTTCGTACCCACCACGTACCCCCCACGCCCCCCGAATGAATTTCCGCTCTCCTGGGCTCAAATTTTTGTTTTTTTAAATCTGTTTGCGGATTTGAATTTAATTTTAATTTTAATTTAAGTGGTCACTTGTAAAAATCTCAGCCTATGCGCTCATACCCCTTGGGGGGTACGTGGTGGGTACGTATCGTACCCACCACGTACCCCCCACGCCCCCCGAATGAATTTCCGCTCTCCTGGGCTCAAATTTTTGTTTTTTTAAATCTACTTGCGGATTTGAATTTAATTTTAATTTTAATTTAAGTGGTCACTTGTAAAAATCTCATCCTATGCGCTCATACCCAGTATGGGGTACGTATGGGGTACGATCGTACCCCATACGTACCCTATACGTACTCCACGCCCCCAAAATGAACTTCCGCTCTCCTGGGATCAAATTTTTGTTTTTTTAAATCTGTTTGCGGATTTGAATTTAATTTTAATTTTAATTTAAGTGGTCACTTGTAAAAATCTCAGCCTATGCGCTCATACCCCTTGGGGGGTACGTGGTGGGTACGTTTCGTACCCACCACGTACCGCCCACGCCCCCCCGAATGAATTTCCGCTCTCTTGGGCTCAAATTTTTGTTTTTTTAAATCTGTTTGCGGATTTGAATTTAATTTTAATTTTAATTTAAGTGGTCACTTGTAAAAATCTCAGCCTATGCGCTCATACCCCTTGGGGGGTACGTGGTGTGTACGTTTCGTACCCACCACGTACCCCCACGCCCCCCGAATGAATTTCCGCTCTCCTGGGCTCAAATTTTTGTTTTTACTTTATTATTTCAATAATGCAGTATTGTTATCGATTTTTAAAAAAAAAAAATTTGCTACCCTCAAAATTTTTTTTTTACGTTTCATGACGAGTAGACACGAAAAAAGCAAAAAAAAATTTCAGTCCGTCTGTCCGCCGTACGCCGTACGCCGTACGCCGTACGTTTACCGGTGTACGCAAAATTGTTTGAAGGCTCGTAGCACCCAAACCCTACAAGCTATTTAGTTGAATTTTTTTCCTGGGTAGAGTGGGTAGGCTCCCTGAAGTGACCAAATTTGGAGGGATGGGGTTGTAAGGGGGGAGGAGGGGGAAGTGTTTTAGACGGAAAATTTTGGTTTCTAGATCTCAGCAACCGCTTATGCTAGGCGGCTAAATTTATATAGAGCTTCGGTAGTGGACCCATTTGCAAAAAAATTGCCGATATAGGTGAAGGGGTTCGGGAGTGGGGGAAAAAATAATGCGTCCGAAATGCAAAAAAGGTGAGATCGACACATTCTAAAATCCATATCTCCTAAACGGTTAATGTCACAAAATTGAAACTTAATGAATATCTGTATGTATACTAGGAAAATAGATCGGAAACAAAAATTTGAGTGGGTGCAGTGCCGTACGGGGGTGGGGGGTGAAAAACTTTAGAATACGATATCTCATGAACTAATTGTACTAGATAAATAGAATTTGGTTTGTGTATAAAAGTTGACAAATGAAGTTAGCTGAAAGCCAAATTTTTTAAGGAGACGGTGGAGCATGGAATTGGAGGGGATAAGAATTTTTCAAAAAAATCACGTCTCATATCTCAAGAACCGTGTAAGATAGATGCTTAAAATTTTTACCAAAAGTAGGCCTAATAGACCCCTAGCGGAAAACAAAATTTAGGAAGTGTTGGTGTAGAGGGTGAGGGTGGGGGAGGGTGTAAAGGAAAAAGTTCCGATTTTAATATCTCGACAACCTATAATGATATAAAGCTGAAACTTGGTATTTGGATAGAGCTATATTAGTAGCATCTTGGAAAAATATAATTTTTTATAGGGGTAGTATGGTACAGGGGTGGGGGTGTTTTTCCTATCTATAGAACGGCTTATGCTACAAAGTTGAAACTCAGTACGTTTATGTAAATTAACTAGAAAACTAATTTAAATAAAAAAAAATTTCAAATTTCCATTGGCGTTCAGAGGGGGGGCAAAATAAATGATCAGTGAAAATGGAATGCATATATTTTCACGATTTTCGTCATATCTATTAGGTCTTCCCAAATATTGAATTCATTTTTATTGTACGACTTCTTCATATAAATACCTAGAAAGTGTTTTCAGGGTTTTTTTAAATTCGACCCCTAAGGGGGTGCGAAGGTGGTTGTAAACTTTTTCACGAATTTTACTATGTATATCCCCACGTCTTATCAGATATCGAATATATTTTCAGTTTCACGTGCTTGCGTAATAATCGCCTAAAACTTGTTTTTAGGTTTTTTCCTTTTTCAGCCCCTAAGAGGGTATAAACGGGTTGAACACGTTTTCACGAGTTCCGTCATTTCTTTTAGAAGTGATAAGAAATTGAATTGGTTCCTACTTTCTCGTGCTGTCTTCATATTTATTTATTAACTCCTTTCAGGATTTTTGGATATTCAACCCCCAAGTGGGTGTAAGGAGGTTGCATATCTGGTGATATATCGAATTCATTTTTACTTGCTAAGGTTTCCTATATAAAAAAGCCAAAAAGTCAATTTTAGTATTTTAGATATTCAATCCTCATGGGTGTAAGGGGGTAGTATGCTTTTCAAAGTTTCGACATATTTCTTAAGTTCGATGAGATATTAGATCGCTTTTCATTTCCACAGACTTTTTATATAATCGCCTACAAACCCATTTCTCAATTTTTGGATATTCAACCCACAAGGGTTTGTACATGTTTTCACAATTTTTGCCATTCCTAAGTTCTGATGAGATATAAAATTGATTATTACGGCCAACCAATTCACGATTTTTCGAATTTCCAGAACGAAGGGGGTGTGAACGGTTTGCTTACGTTTTCACAAATTTTTCAAAATTCGTCATATCTCATGAGATATCAAGTTGCTTCTTATGAAATCGTCTAAAAACCTGTTTCACAATTTTTTCGAAATTCAAACCCCAAGTGGAAGTAATGGGTTTGTATACGTTTTAACAATTCGTCATATCTCTTAAGTCTGATAAGGCAGCAAATTCGTTCGTTTTACTTCTATGGGCTTTTAGTGTACATAATATACCGAAATTCGAATAGTCTACACGGGCTTTTTCAATGTTTAATCGGCTAAAAATCTCTATTTTAAATATTTTTATATTAAGAACAAAAATAATTTTCCAAGAAATCTAATAATCTCGAAGCAACTCATCTAATAATCTCGAAGCAACTCATCCACACTCCGACTTTGACCCGAAAAATAATAAAGTTTCGCCCAGACCATTGGCAGATTTTTTTCTACTGGGTCGATTGAGTTTCTAATAGTGTACTAAGTTTCTAAGTACTAAGTTTCTAATAGCGTGCAAATATAATTCAGAGAATATGGAGGTACTAACTGCAAGTTTAAGTTATTTATAGAACAATAAAACCTAAAGCGCTATAATATAATTTTATCTCGTAACTTGTTTCTTAATCTTTATTAGCACTTAGTCGGAAATACTTAAGCAATTATCTTTAACCCTTTATTCCGAATATTTCACCCTAAGTAAGATGTATTGCTTTTAACGAGCATTTTTGTTACTCCTTACAATACATTTTTATTTCCCGTTTGCTAAATATTCCAGCCCAGTCTAACTGGTGATTTTGGGTGTTTAATTTACTAAACGAACAGTACATAATCCACTTAATATAATTATGAAAAGATCCCCGAAGAACGTATACACAGTCGTTCGTTAATAAAGCCATTAATCCCAAACGACATCTTATTGAATACTTCACATCATCCGTTTCAGAACAATTAACATCCCTTGATATTTTCTTAAGCTTTATGCGTAAATCCCACAAGTAATCACATTAAAAGCTAAAATATGCAAACAAGAGGGTACTTTATATCAGTTAAATCCATCGGATGAAAATTTAAAGGGCAAAGAATTCGAAAATCTCCTTAGTGGTACCAGTGATAGTGTGTAAGCGGTAACCCTTGAGTAACAACTTTAACGTGTAGTTCTTGTAATTAAACACTGGCAAGTGGGTACCGAACTGAATATCTAATGGAAATTTATGGCAATCATTTTCTACTCATGTGCCATTTTCAGATTAACACCCATCGTACGTAATATTCGACGACTACGAAAGGGTGTGTTTAGTTTAAGGATCATAAGTCAAGTGTATACATATAGCGACATGATAACGCGATGAGCGTTGACAACAGCCTGGCATGAAATCATTTATTTATTTACTTATGAATTTTATCATCTTAAGGAAGGAAAGGTACGAGTACGACCACCTTATCGGCCAAATTCGCACGGTTTCACAGCCGTTTATAAGACCGGAGATTAGTTTCATGCTTCGCTTCTTTGCAGGTTTGTGTACTACTACTTTCATCATTTTCACTAACTTTCCACTTAAAAACTCATTAAACGAGCATAAATTTGCCACATAAGTAGTAAGCGGTTGGGAAAATGTACGCCAAGTAATGTTAAACTTGATGTAAAACCTATTGGGGATATAATTTTTTCGAAAATTACCAAAGTACCTAGTTGATGATTCAAAAACACTTCTGAAAAGACGAAGTTTTCCGACTTTATAATGAGCTTAAGCGTTGAGCAATCAATCGAAGTGTAGCTGCCGTTCTACACTAAAAATCCAGTCTTTAGACTATAATATTCAAGCAGAAAATATAACGATGTATCGACCGAAATTTCATTCATCGCTTAGTCGGTTGGCGACATAACGAATGCGAGCTGGGTTTGCTGTTCTGATGGTTTGAATTTTTTTGGTTGTGCAAATATTCGATATCGGTTTAGTGACTAAGTTAGGTTATAGTGGCGGTATGTGACTCACATAAACACTCATGGTTTGAGAAAATTTACTCGAATGCATTGCGCTCGCTTAGGGATCTGCACTGAGAGAAATAATTTGTTGGCAAGAGATTGCTTCAATAAAATATCATTGCAGCAATCGAAGTTCATTTACGCTAATAAGAAGTAGTTTGGAGCAATAGATATTCGGTTGTACAAAAAATGTTCGTTTAAGGGAATAAGCACGTAATACGTGCATTCCGTTGTTAGGTTTAAGATTTAAGGCACAAATAAAGCACTTTGTGAAACTTAATAGAACCATTCTCTGAAGACAATCAACTTACGTTGTTTGCGCGATTCTGTTGAAAGAACCGAACAGAAAAATGTCTAGCAACTCAATTTTGATTGCCGTAATATAATGTTGGTTGTTGCAATATAATATTGTTCATCACAAACGATTTTCGGCATCATTCTGCTCTGGTAACCGAATGTATGTTGCGGTAACTTAGTTAATCCACACTAAGTTAAGTTGCACATAGGGAAATGAAATTTAAAGGTCTTCGGTGGCGCAGTGGTAACGCGCGCCAATCTAAAAACTTTAAACACGGGTTCGATTCCTACCTACATCCATGGGTTTTATTAAGTCAGTAAGTAAGAAATATTATTAGAAGCAGGAAAATAGTGTCATAGAAGAGTTCTCTACCTCAGCCTAGGTAATAAAAAAGAATTCAGTGTAGTATTTAACACAAATAACTTCATTTTTCTTAGAGTTTACCAACAATCCGCGCATTTGTGGCAATCAAAATTTTAAGAGATTCTTGTTGGCTAGACAAATAATTCAGTTGTCCGAATATATATTCGATACCAATAAACGAAAATTCAGTTTGGCCAACCTAGAATTTCGGTTCCAACAATGGGATAGGAGCTTTTCCTGCAACCGTTGTAATTCGTTTGGTATACATTTCTATTGCAGCAATAATCTAGAGTATGTTATAGAGTGCAAAGTTTTCTGTAGCATTCTCTTGAAGCGTTTATTTCTTTTCGGGTACAGGATGTTAGTCTAACGTTCAACCAACCGTTTCAAAAATTTAATATTCAGTTCTTCAACAGAATTTTTATGGCTGAAAGCGCTAACGGCTTCCATACAAAAGTCCTGCTCAAGAATATTTTCCGATAACTTCAAAACTCTGTTTAAAGAATGGCTATGAATATGAGCCCACACAAAAGTACTTGATAACGTATCATTTTCCAGAACGAACTACAACGAAATTTAAGAATAAAAGTAAAAGTAAGGTCGAGTACTGACAGAAATCCTCAAACTGCTGCTCGAATTATTCTTGTTGCACTTGGTAGTGAGATCAATCATGATTACACTTGACAATACTTCGCGTTACTATACTGAAGTTCGCTCTAAGTCGTTGGTCGTGAATGAAACTCACACGTTGAATTTCACTTTCCAAAAACTGATCTCTTCTGATTCATGCAATCTCGAGTACATTTGATGGTGTGTGGAAGATACTTGAAGAGTATAGAGCTTACTACGTTATTCTAATTGGATATCGGGAAGTTGTAGTTTTCTCTGGAAACTTTGACTTCATTGATAAATGACTAGGGTTTTTAGGGTGTGCATGTAACAATATGAATAAGTATAGTTCAATTCAATTAATCTTAATGTATTATCCATGTCTTCTGCAAAAACTGGGTATGTATATAATGAATGCGTATTCCACCTGCTTCTAAGTTATAGATATCCATCCGATAAGTACATGTTTTAGGAATTACCCATATGCATACAAATATTTTGGTGATATGCTTCAGGTATCGGATATAATCTGATCTAATCTATACATGAATATTGATACGGATCCAGTTAGCATTAAACCTTTATTAAGATGTTGCCTGTTTAAACATTCTTCAAGAAAGCGGTAGCTTCTTCTCTATATTGCAGCTCATTCGTCAAAATCTTGAGGTATTTAGTTACAAGCCTTACAGGATTAACATCGTCACGTTATGTTGTGCAGAAAATGCTAAATTTGAGCTTTCTTCAGCAGGAAATAATCCTATTTCCTTCGAGTTTTTTCGTTGTTCCACTCATACATAAACAATGATACGGTAGCATAGTTTATGCAGAGAAATATATCTTTGTGATAATACAAGTTGCGGTAAAACACATCAATCTCTTGGCATCTCATTACAAGTGCGATGATTAGTCTTGCTTTTAGAAGATAATTACGCATAGGATAGAAAATACCGATTTAAAGACATAAAGATCCATTCAGATTGTTGGCTAATTATGTTATCGTTGCAAAGTGAGGCATATTTAGATACTTTTGGTGTCACTTATTCATATCTTAATATATTTAATGGAGCTGTAGTTTGGTTTGAAGATAGATACGTGCATACGGGTATTTAATAGGCTTTCCATTAGGTTTTATCTATTGGTGTAGGATTAAATTATGTTTTATTTGTCATATGATTATGTAAAAAGCCAATTACTAGTGTATAAATTTAACCGAATTTGACTCAAATTTAGAGGATTTTTTCTACCCAAAAGTTAAAAATTATTTTTTAAATGAAAAGTACGATCAAAGTGTTGTTAATTGGCAACTTGTACGTGTTCAACCTTCATATCCATTAGAATTGGCTCCGCCTTCGATACGCATACCTCTAACATGTCTCACTGAACGTGCACGCGGTGCAAATATTTCTTCGTACCAAAATTAATGAGGGCCAGACCGAAATGTATAAAGAATGAATTTGGCGACGATGGTTAAGGTAACAAAATTATGTGTACCCATTAATTCCGATTATTTCTTGTTGGTTTGTTAATTATGCTTGTTTTTTTAAGTTATCACTATCTTAAATAGATTTCGAAATGTTTTATGAAGGGAAGAAAGTTTGTAGACATCGACTTTACATGGTCGAAAAATACATGATTTTCAAGAATTTTTTTCTCAGGTATAATAACTCGAAACGCTTTGAAATTTTTATGACAATTTAATGCATAATTGAAGAGCACAGTGTAATTTTTTCATATTAAAAAATCGATGTTTAATTCAAATACTGTATTATTAGAAAATAATAAAGTAAAATGGATGGATGTTAATATCGCCTTGTTTCTAGCTGCGTACACTCTAGCGTTCTTAATTTTGATCTGAACAAAAAACCAAAAAGTTTTTGTAAAATTTAGGATACTAGCTTCTAGATGACGTCGAATAATTTAAAGAAAAAGTAGCAATTGCATGTTTTGACACAGTTTTAAATTAAAAGTGCATTTTTCGCTAAAAAAATCGACTTTAGAATACGAAAAAATATGTAAAAAATTGTTTTTCAAAAAACAATTAACGTCATCTAGTAGAAAATTTAATTATCTATAAAATGAACCATCATAAAGCCAAATCGGTTTGGTAGAATTTTCTCAATCATGTACGCAAAATCGAAAAGCGATGTTTCGAGAAAAACGCGTTTAAAGTTTTGGAAACATAAAAATACATGTAAACCTGGCAACCACGCAACTCGATCGGTTTCGCATAATAGAAACAGCAACAATCGAATACCTACCTGCAAAGTAACCCAATCAGAAACCTAGTTGAAGTATATAAGAGGGTGGATCAAATTCGATTGTGCCTCCCTTCCAATCGAATGTGCTCGCATGCACCAGAACAACGCGGAAGAACCCAAGTTTTCGAAAGCTCTTAAGACCACTAGAACCGGCCACACACACCACCGAGCAAACATGCAAGAACACCTTCGACTACAGCCAAGTAGTGTATAAGCAGGTGCAGCTTTCAGCGTGTAATAGTAATTAGTAATAGTAATTTTTATTACGTGGACTGTGAGACGTTCGCCAGTGAAAAGCGATCGATAGCGTGTGATCGAGTCAAGTGAAATATAAGCGGGACTTATGAATACTCAAAGAGTATTTAAGAAAAAAAAATAAGAAATTCGTTTTTCAGTAATTTTAAATAACCACTTTATTTGACGTTCAACACGTAAGTGACAATAATTATTATAAAATGTTACAATGAAATATTTTGTATGTGCAGCATAATTAACATGATCCGGTAATCATTTAGAATATGATATTATAGTTATGTGCAAAGGTGATTTTAGTGTGGGAAAATAACATGGGATTTAATGTGGGAAAAATTAGCGTCTGGGAATGTGCTGACTTGATATAAGATAAAAATATGGAATGTGAGTATTATGATTCCGTAACTCCTCCCGCCTTGGAATGGAGCGACGCCCAAAGGAGTCGATTCGGGATGTCTTCTGTTGCAGTTTTGATGGATGATTTTGGTTCTGCTTCCAGGATATTAGTGTTGATTTGCATTTTTGAAGATTGCGATGAAATTATAAATTTTGTGTAAAGGATGCTGATGATGAAGGTAAGTGCTATGGTGACTGCGAGAATTATAAGTACGATGTCCTTTTTACTAGTTTCTGTTGTTAGCAATTTGATGGCTGATTGATTTTCGAAATGGTAGGCCTTGAGTTTTTGCAGGTTTAATTTATTTGGACTATTGATGGTAGCGTTGATCTTGTTGAATACTGAAGAGTATATGAGTACGTCATCCCAGTAAGTGCTGCTGCGGTCTTCGTAAATGATTCCGTTCACTTCTACTGAGCAGTTTTCGAAGTGAATAAGTGCTAATCCTTCTATGTGGTGCTGTTTTGATTCGCAGGATGAATTAATTGCTATTAGTGGAGTATTAATCAGAAGTAAATGGTTAGGCTCTGGTAAGTAAATTTTGATGTCGTCTGGAATTTCTGCTAGGTTGCAAGTAGCTGGTTTGTCCTGGATAAGGTTTGCTATGCATTTAGAGTCCTTCGTCTTTTTCTGGTCTGCTGCTTCTTTGCAGTAGTACGTTCCTTCTATTTTCGGACATGCTTCGTCAAAACAATGAATTATCTGTTCATTAAGGGCACAAAAGGGTTTTGTGGTAATGGATAGGGTTTTATTTATTGGTAGAGGGATTAAGTGGAAAAAAGAGAATTGTTTGTTCGGAATTTGGGGAATCAAAATATTAAATATTATATTCGTGTTGTTATAATATGCCTGTAAACCAAGAAATTCATATAGTTGTTCGTCAGAATTAACCTGTATTGATTGCTTTTCAAACATGTTGCTGATTTCTGTCAGTTCCTTTTGATTGAGGATTAATTTCGATATTATATTTAGTCTTGCAAGTATTACTGCTTCTCCAATATTTGAAAGGTGACCGTTCAACAAATCTATATTGTAATTAATTTGAGTAAGGTATTGCAATTGTTTTAGGTAATGATTTTCTTCTTTGATTTTGTTTTGATATTGATTTGTGTATTTTTGAATAATTTCTTGTTGTGAGTTTATGTGGTTTGTAATGTTATAAAATCGTTCGATCATTTGATGGTTTAGTGCGATTTGTTTATTTGTTTGTGTATTGAATACCCGTTGGTTTGATTTAAGGGTTTCGATTTCTTTGTTCAGTTGAGAAGCATCCTCGGCGTCCATGTTGCCGGTAATAACTTTAATGACAGAGCCAAGACCATTGATAAGTCCTCTTTTGTTTCTACGCTTCGGGGTTAAACTGTCTAATTTGTGGCTAAGTTCCTTAATTTTAATTTCAGTAATTTTTATAAGATCTGTTATTTGTTTGGTGTCGTTGTCCGTCGTTATAGTCCTAAGTGAGTCCGTTATTTTGTAGATGCTGTCCTTGTAGTTGTCCAGTTTAACTATGTGTATAAGTCTGTTATAGTTTTCTATTATTTTTGCGTTTCCAAGTCGTAATGAAAGTAGTCCTTTGCTGTTGTTCAAGTCATGTAATTCCAGTCTCTGTGCGTTCGTCTGTAGTCCGTGTCTGGTCATGAGAATCCTGAAATTTTCGTTTACGTTTAATTTTAGATTTATGTAGTTTTTTATTGTCATGTGTAATTACTGTTATGTTTCTGTCATTTCTAACTTTTTGTTTACTAAATTTTGGTGTTAACTTATTTCTTCTAAATTCTTTTCTTAAAATAGTTTCGTTTTCCTTAATTTCGTTAAGGGGTTCCCTGTCTTTATTTAATTTTTCTGTGTTTTTGGTTACAATTTTTTGGATATGCTCTTTAACCTGTGGATATAATTTAGCTTGGTATTCGTTAAGTTTTTGTAAGTATTCGTGGGTATTATCATATCGGATATTTTTGTTAAATGTATGGGTTTTTCCATTAAAAAGTTCAAAAGGTGTGTATTGCGTTACAGAATGTATAGCGTTATTATAGGAAGTTATTGTTTCATTAAGGATGTCGTCGTGATCTCTATCCTTGTTTTTGTCATAAATAATTCTATAAATTTCCGTGAATGTAGAGTGCATGCGTTCCACTACGCCATTGCTACTAGTTTGCTGGTACGAAGTAATGTGGAGTTCAATATTATATTGTTGGCAAAAGTCCTTGAAGAGGCTTGAAGTGAACTCTGTTCCTTGGTCCGAGACAATTTTCTTTGGAATGCCGTGAAGGCTTATAAAGTGTTTAATGGACTTAACGATATTGAGACTGTTTCGTACACTTAGAGTATAGCCCGCCGAGAATTTCGAAAATTTATCTATTATGGTAAGAATTTGTTTACTGTTTATGCTATATATGTCAATGTGTAATACATCAAGGGGTTTTTCTGTAATTTCAGGAATTTGATATAAGGGTCTTGGGGGTTTTCGGTCGTATTTAAGACGTTGACAACTTTCACAATTGTTAATAATTTTCGTGATTTTCGTTTTCATATAAGGAAAAAAAAATTCACGTTTAAGGTGGAGAAGTGTTTCGTTTATACCTCTATGGTTACTTTTTGTGTGATAGTCGTTTATAGTTTTATCTTGTTCGTCTTCTTCTTGTATGTCTTTTAGTATTTCCGTGCATCTGATTAATTTAAAAGTATTACTATTGGAGAAAAATTTGGAAAAGGTCGATTGGACTAGTTTAAATACTTCATCTGTTGTATAGATTGCTGTTACTTTATTTGGCGGCAAGTAGTTTTTAAAAATATCTGTTAAAATTGATTCTGAATAATTTTGCAAACGAACTCTTCGTCTTTGTTTATTTTTAAATATTGTTTCTACCAATGTTTGTGGGGGTTCGTTTGATTTTTCTAAAATAAGTTGAAGATTGAATTCATTGAGAGGGCGTTCAGATATGTGTATCCCATCGTCTAGGTTTTCTTCTGCTGAGTGAATAGTAGACCCATTTGTTGATTGGACTGCATTATTTGTTGCGGATTCGTTGATGTTTAGTTCAACATTGTTATTGTTTGGATCTGATCCAATCTTGATTCGACTTAAGGCGTCCGCGTTGGTATTTTGTTTACCTTTCTTATATTCGATTTCGTAGTCAAATTCTTCCAATTTGAGTCGCCAACGTACGAGTCGAGAATTTGGGTCCTTTAAGCTCATAAGCCATAACAGCGGTTTATGATCCGTTACTATTTTGAACTTATGTCCGAAGAGATATGGCCGAAAATATTTGGTCGCCCAAACAATCGCTAGCAGCTCCTTTTCGATCGTTGAATAATTAATTTCAGAGTCTGTCAGTGTACGACTCGCATAACAAATAGGACGATCGCTGCCAACAGGACCTTGGGATAATATAGCGCCAATGGCGAAGTTACTTGCATCGGTCGTAAGAACAAACGGTTTGGTAAAGTCTGGGTATTGTAAAAGGGGATCGTTCATAAGGATTTGTTTGCATTCTTCGAATGTTTTCACATAACTTTCGGTTAATTCGACTTTCCTACCCTTTTTTAAGCATTCTGTTAAGGGTTTTGCTAGTCTGGCGAAATTGTTAATAAATTTACGGTAGTAACCAAGAAGACCTAAAAAAGATTTTATTTGTGTCGAATTTCGTGGGATAGGGAAATTTTTAATTGCGTGGATCTTGTCTGGGTTTGGTTTCACTCCTTCGTTTGTTACAAGATGACCTAGAAATGCCACTTCTTTACGTAGAAATTCCGATTTGTCGATTTGAATTTTGAAATTAGATTCTTTTAATTTGTCAAAAACTTTTTTGAGGTTTTCGATATGCTCCTGTAGGGATGTAGAGAAGATAATGATATCGTCTAGGTAGACTAGACAGACTTTTCCTTGTAAATCTTGCAGAACATTATCCATTACTCTCTGAAAGGTTGAAGGGGCGTTTTTTAATCCGAAGGGCATTCGAACGTATTCGTAGTGCCCTCCTTCGACTGTAAAGGCAGTTTTTTTTATATCTCTTGATTCCATTTCAATTTGGTGGAACCCGCTGGCTAAATCTAAAGTTGAGAAGTAATGACACTTCCCTAATTTGTCTAAAATGTCGTTGATATTTGGAATGGGATAACGATCTTCTATTGTTTTTTCATTTAGTTTCCTATAATCAATAACAAGGCGCCATTTTTGTTTGCCGCTGGCGTCTTTTTTCTTTGGCACAATCCAGATTGGGGAACTCCATGGGGAATAACTGTTTCGAATTATTCCTTGTTCTAGCATTTCCTTAATCTGCCGTTGCACTTCATTTTTGTGAACATGCGGATATCTATAGGATTTGGTAAAAATAGGAATATCGTTCGTAAGTTGAATTCGATGTTTGATTTTATTTGTGAAAGATAAGTTATCACCTTCCTTGAAGAATATTTCTTCGTACTGTTTACAAAGTTTAAAGAGCGATTTCCTCTCTTCTGAATTAAGGTGTGAAGACCGTATGAGGTTTATGATATTACTAGATTCCTTTAGTGGTTCATTGTGCATGGGAGAAATGCTAAAATGGTTTATTTCAAAAAATGTTTGTGGTGTAAATCTTTCGACTTTTAGTGGTTGTTCTAGGAATAAAATTTGATCAATATCTGAGTTATTAGTCACTTCCATTATGCCGTACCAATTTTCGGCTTTGTAAACTCCTTCTGGTATTATGAGGTTGGGTTTAATTTCTGTAATTCTGATATAAAAGTCACTATTTTCCGTATCTACTGGTAGTTTAACTATTTGCTTGGAGTGAGGGGCTATATTGTATCTTCCAGACATAAAATTGGGTTTGTAGTTTAGGGTAATTGTTGAGTTTCTTGTGATTAGGACATGGTTTACTAGGTCAACTTTAGCTCCTAAAGAAGTTAGTGTGTCCAAGCCAAGAAGTCCGTCGAAATATCGGTGAAATCGAAATGCTAGAAATTTATTAGTTCCAGATTCATTAAATTCGCTAAAATTTGGTAGAATCACTAATTTGTCTATCTTGTGGTTGCCAAGTATAGTAGTGATTGCGGTTGGTTGTATTTTTATAATGTCTTTTGCATAAATAATTTCTGGATTTATAAATGAAGAGGAAGCACCAGTGTCAATTAAAAATTTTAGAGGAGGTCCATGTGGTGTTGAAATGTTTATATAAGGAAGGATGTAACCGTGTTTGTTTATGTCTAGGTATCCGATTGGTTTGTCGAGGCGGATATGGGAAAATTTCCTTCGTCTATTACTGCTTCTGTTTCAGTTTCTTGGTCATTCGTATAGAATTGGTCTAAATTAGGAAGAAAGTTTTCATTTGATTCGTAGTTATAGTTTTCATTTAACTCTTGGTTGAAGTTTTCATTAATTTCATGGTTATGAAGTTCTTCTGAAATAAAATTTGCTGGGCCGTTTTGTTTGAAAAAGTTGTTTCGTTGTGGATTTTGTTGGGGTTGATACTGTGTTTGTTGTCGATAGCGAGTATTACTTGAGTTTGTGTCCATTGGTTCTGGGGGTGGTACACGCTTCTGTTGAGAGAATTGTTGAGATCCTGCATAGTTACCTTGTGTGGGAATTTGCCTGTTTTGTGGGAATGAATTTTGTTGTGGTTGATAAGGTCTGAAGGATCGTTGGGGTGTAGTATTGAATCGTGAATATTGTCTTTGGTTTTGGGGTGAAGTTATTTGTACTTGGGTTTGGTAATTAACTTTTTGAGTTTTATTATGAGGTTTATTATAATTTTGATCAGTTTTCGAGTAAAATATATTATGTTCTTGAAAAGGCTTCGGCAAGTGAAACGGGTTTCATTGCACGAATAGTTGAACCTAGGGGTTCCTTGAGACCACTTAGGAACGTATTTAGACACATTTCAGAGTATAAAATTTTTTTTGCTGTGATTACGTTTTCGTCTTTCTCGTGAATTTTGATATGGTTGTGCATTGTTGCAAAAATTTCGATCACTACACTGTAAAATTCTTCTAAGGATTTGTTGTTTTGACGTAAATTATGTAGGTCACGAATTAAGGAGGTTTCGTTTCTCTTGTCCGAATAATGCAAGATAAGATTTTCCTTAATGTCGTCCCAATCGAGGGTCGTTCCATACATATTTAATACTTCGTTTGCGGGACCTTCGATTTTATTTCTAACTGCACGTAATATTATTTTGCCGTAAGAAGTACCGTCAACATGTTTAATGATTTCGAAAATTTCTTCTACGTTACTGATGAAATCAAACAACAATCGTGGATTCCCATCAAATCTGGGTAAATCTTTAACCGCGTCGGGTATTCTAAGATTGTTGAATGCACTTTCCATTGACATTTCTAAAATATTTTCGGACGATTTCACTGAATTTTTTTCACAAACACTTTTAAGGTCACTTTTCAAGGGATCGGCAGAAACACTTGTAGTTATTGAAAATGAAGAGATTTTATCTAATAGTTCGTCGATTTCTTGGTTTTTTGTAGTATTTTCCATAGGAAGGATTAAGGATAATAAAAAGAATAAAACAGATAAATTCAAGTTTTGACTTACATGTAGCTGTATAACATCAGTAAAATGGCCATCTTTTACTGGTTCGCGGAATAAAGATTTGAAAATCACCAACTATCTGTTATAGTTGTTTCCTGGTATCATCCGTTTTTCACAAACACCGCTGTTCCTGCGATATTAAATTAGCACATCCGTTTTGTCACAAACACCGCTATTCCTGCGATTTAGGATTGATTTCCTTGACACTTTAGCACTTTTCTCTATTTTTGCGAGAATCCGTCGCAATTTCGTACTATTGATAGGTTAATTTTAATAAAGGATGACACGTATCCTACCGACTGCGCCACTTATGAATACTCAAAGAGTATTTAAGAAAAAAAAATAAGAAATTCGTTTTTCAGTAATTTTAAATAACCACTTTATTTGACGTTCAACACGTAAGTGACAATAATTATTATAAAATGTTACAATGAAATATTTTGTATGTGCAGCATAATTAACATGATCCGGTAATCATTTAGAATATGATATTATAGTTATGTGCAAAGGTGATTTTAGTGTGGGAAAATAACATGGGATTTAATGTGGGAAAAATTAGCGTCTGGGAATGTGCTGACTTGATATAAGATAAAAATATGGAATGTGAGTATTATGATTCCGTAACTCGGGCGATATTGCCATACAGTGCGAACTATAGTGAAGAAGAATTTAAGTGCGAATAAATAGATTATCACTTCTTTTGATTTTAAACGAATTGTGTTTTTACTTGAAATCAGCGAACCCCTAGCTCGAAACAATACTATATACTCGTCACCTGACCCCTCCGCTTTATGAGTTGTAACTCGTAAACCATGTAGATATCGACTTGAAATTTTGTCAGAGAATAATCTTGAATAATTTAGCAATCGATTAAGACTATTTCCAAAAAATCGATTTTTTTGACCTGATAAAGGAGTGTCCCCCATTAAAGCTTTTCAGGTTTTATGTGCTTAGATAAATGTAACCAAGAAAATTTAAAAATTCCGGAACAATAAAACATATTCAATTTAAAAAATTCTTCAGGAGAAAATTAAAATTAAGAAATTCAAAATTTTACAAATAATAATAAATAAAATAAGAAAGTTCTTAAATTTGTAAGTACCTAATATCTTTACTCATGGATTTTTCTTGGGACTTAGTCCAGCATTTAATCAAGGTTGTTCCCACTGACTGGAGTATTTTAATGTATTTGAAAACAAAACAAAACAAAACAAAACCCTTAAAAAAATGCAAGATGTTTCGCGAAACTAAATCACAAAATTCTTTTGAATGTTGTTACATGGAGACTCTTAAAGAACTGAAGTCAATAAAAAAAAATACGAAATAGTTAAATTTATGAAAATAATATTAAAACACACACATAGAGTACTGTAAAATTGACAAAAAAAAAAGTTGTTACTTCACGCCCCACATTGGGCGGCGAAATTCATTGCACTTTATTTCGGAATCAAAATCCATTACAATTGATTTAAAAAAAACCAGGGAATTGATTTTTGGATTTTGCCCTTCTGAGTAATGGCAATCCAAATTTTTTTTCTTCTAAATTTTATTCCAAATTAATTAGTTATATACCTACGAATTTGCGGGTTTGTTTTCTAAAATAACAATTTTGTTGTGATCACTAAAACTGTAAAAACCAAAAATGATTGCGGTGTAAAATATGTGGCTAATTTGATTGATGTTTTCCCCACATTGGGCGCCAAATGGGAAGGTGTTTCTTTTAATTACCTACAGATTGGTAAGTAAGAAAATCAAATATGGTCTTACGACTCTATTTAAGTGGAGACTGGAGTGAGTGCTAAGACTTTTTATTTGAGAAAATGAAACAAGAAACAACAAATTTACTGTAGTCGAAACAGAAACTATATATTAAATACTAAACGGACTTCATCAACACATCAGTCCTGTGGGAACTTTCCCAATCTAATCTCAATAAAAACTGGTACTGTTTTCACTACGTTATTGTTTCAATATTCGACAGAAAAAAAAAATAAAAAGGCACTTCAAAACTGATGCAAAAATAAGATATTTTTTCCAGCCCCACGATGGGCGCCGGAATTTTTGAAGATTTGCATAAGCTTGATAGATTTATGATCTTCAGAGACAGCTTGAAAAGTTGTCTTGCCCATTGCACTAAAGTACCACTTAACGGAAATTGCGAATACAAAAGATGAGGAGTATATTACCGAAATTAAAAAAAAAGCGGTGCATATTTTTGGAATTTTTATAAGTTTGGGCACTGTAGTGAAGAGGGCAAGATTTTTAGGTAGACGAATCGAAAAGACAGGAAAAAGGACGAAAAAATGCTTCAGTGGAGCAAATAATCTACGGATTCTTTAAATATTTAAAAAGTCTGCCAGAGGGACGAATCGACGGAAATTGGAAAGAAATCGAGAAGGGAAATTCGTGAATAAGATACGAAGGTAAACTTCAATTAGAACACCTTTCGAAGTTTTTTCCAAGGATGGAAATTTTACTTATTCGTGAAGTGTTTTCTTTCAGATTGTAACATTTTCTATATTGCAAGAACAGACTAGTTTCGTCTTTTATTATCACCCGATAACTGACTAATAGTTGCCCCCGAAATTCGATTACCGGTACATTGTCAATTTAATAATGTCGTAACAATATTCCAAAACGTGGACTTCCGAGAATTTAATCCTTTCTGGATCTTATCCAATTAAGTTTTGTCAATCAGAACGTTGTTCACAACTCCGCCAGGCCATAATAAAATTAGTTCTAGGAGAGAAGGTTCTACACAAAGCAAAAATTTGAATGTATGAAAAGAAGTTGAATATGGACACTACATGGTCACACACAATTAAGTTATGCCTGAAGTTTGAGAAACACAAAAAAAACATACTCATACAACACACAACTCTGTATAAAAATCTATCTTCGTAATTTTTTCCCGTTTCTTACATTACCTTAAAATTTCCGAAATTAGCTACATTGTTAATTTAAATTTGGTCGTTTCAGTATTTGGGAGAAAAACAAAATTGTCAATCTGTCCGCAGTTTGGATGGCTATAGAAGAGTAGGTGGTTGATAGTCCTTTCAATCTGAGAGACGGCTTATTCTAGAAAGCTGAAACTTGTTTTATATTTATGTAATTGTATGTACTTGAAAAATAATTTCAGTAGGTATAAATATTCATATAATATTATCCTGGAATGTTTCAACTTTCGAGCTCGGAAGTTGAAACTTGGAATTCCTATAGATGGTCATTCGATAACAAATCAATGCATTGAAACTTCTGCTCTTGATGAAACAAAATTTTTAATTTAAATTTTATTTTCATGTAATTTTTTTTTGTTAGTTTTACAATGTAAAAGATTTCTTGAACATTGTGTCCCATTTAAAAACTTATGTCTCTAATATTTTATAATATGACATAAATATAAAATAGAGCTTTTTTAAAAAAGGAATGCAGTACATTTAAAAGAAATACAAATAAAGATTATTCTATCAAGTTTTTAAGGGTAATAGTTTTCTCGTTTATCCTTGAATATCTTTAATGTTTTATTGTTTTTTTTAAATTTTTATAAATATTCTATATATATATATATAATATCCTTACTCGTACATCATGCGAGTTTTAAATTTATAACGTCAGCATTTATAGTCCTTACAATGGTAAGTAATTTTTTTCTATTATTTACTATGATTAATTGTATTAAAATGATTACTGTTTTATAACTGGGGAAAAATGAAGTTTCATATGGCAAGGACTATTTGAAGTAGGATCTTCGATTTATGTTTATGATTTTTTGACGCCGGTAGCAGGGTACTACGCGAATCTTCTATCTTAGAGAACGACTTATACTAGAAAATTGAAACTGGAACATATTTCGTATACATACTGGAAAAGGAATTTTAGTAAAAAAAAACTTATTGAGTACGGAGATGAGGCAAAAAAGGTAGGTTCATGAAAATAATGTGAATACATGTTCGTGAATTTCATATTTTATCCCGTAAATCTTCTACGGGCTTTTTGTTATAAAACAAGCAAAAATTGATTTCAGAATTTCTTTGATATTTAATCCCTAAGTTGATGTAAGATAGCAGTATATATTCTCAGAAATTTCTCAGTATATTGTTACATGCGACCCTGGCAACTCTCACTAATCGATCAGTTTCCAGTGCGAAAAACAACTACCTAATTGGAAAACGGAGAAAAAAATCCGATTGGCCATCTTGCAATACCCAACAAGAAAGGCGAAAACTTCAATATTCTTCTCAAACACTTTTCCTCTTCTCCGATTGATCGTGACATTTCCCGAACATTTCACACACCCCACCGAATATGCAGGAAAGCTCTAGACTCAACACGTGCAGTATATAAGCACAGAGTTTGTAGCCAAACACATTTTACTACGGTGAAGCGAGACGACTATCAGTTTATGCGCGAAAGTATTTGTAAAGCGTTTTGAATTGGTGTCCGCAATCGAGCAGTGATCCAGTTGTACATGAAATCGGGCCGCGTTGGCGATAGTGCGATTATTGAATGCGAATAATAAAACGTATAAATTTTAAATGAATTGTGTTTAACTTGATATCCCGGCGAACACCTACACAGTAAAAATTTGTTACTACTCTAAGAGTAGGCAATTTAGTGCTTACTCTGAGAGCTATAAAATTACTATTGTCAAATTTAATTACGCACTCCTGTGATTTTACTTTATTATTTTCTAATAATACAGTATTGTGATCGATTTTTAAAAAATAAAAATTTGCTACCCTGAATATTTTTTTTTTCACGTAGACACGAAAAAAGCAAAAATAAATTTCAGTCCGTCTGTTAGCCGTACTCCGTACGCAAAATCGTTTGAAGGCTCGTAGCTCCCAAACGGTTCGAGATATTAAATTCAATTTTTTTTTATGAATAGACTGGGTAGGCCCCTAGAAGTGAGGGAAGGTGGGGGAAGCGGTGGGGGAAGCGTTTTTGACGGAAAATTTTGGTTTAGCAACCGCTTATGCTAGGAGGCTGAAACTTGGAACGTATATAGAGCTTTGATGGTGGACCCATTTGCATAAAAATTGTCAATATGGGTGAAGGGGTGTACGAGGGGGGAGGGGGAAATAATGCGTCCGAAAAGCAAAAAAGTCGAGATCGACACATTCTAAAATCCATATCTTCTAAACGGTTAACGTCACAAAATTGGAACTTAATGAATATCTGTAGGTATACTAGGAGAATAGATCGGAATCAAATTTTTGGATTTTGTTGGAGAATCAAATTGGAAGGGATTCGAATTTTCCAAAAAAAATAATGTCACATATCTCAAGAACAGTGTCAAATAGATGCTTAAAATTTTTTACCAGAAGTAGGCCTAATAGACCCCTGGCAGAAAAAAAAATGTTGACGGTGATGGTGGGGAAGGGTGAAAAGGAAAAGGTTCCGATTTTTATATCTCGAGAACCTGTAATGATATAAAGCTGGAAAAATATAATTCTTTACAGGGGTAGTATGGTACGGGGGTGGGTGGTGTTTTTCCTATCTGTAGAACGAATAATGCTACAAAGTTGAAACTTGGTTTGTATATGTAAATGTAAATTTACATATACAAACCGAGTTTCAACTTTGAAAAGTAATTTAGGTTAAAAAAAATTTCAAATATTTATTGGCATTCGGAAGGGCAGCAAAAAAAATGATTATTGAAAATGGATGCATATATTTTCACGGTTTTCGTCATATCTATTAGGTCTTTTCAAATATTAAATTCATTTTTATTCCACAAATTTTTCATATAAATACCTAAAAAACTCTTTCAGGTTTTTTTGAAATTCAACTCCTAAGGGGGTGTAAAGGAGATTGTATACTTTTTCACGAATTCTGCCATATCTCCCAGTTCTGACCGATATCAAATATCTTATCACTTTCATGGGCTTGCGTAATAATCACTTGCTTTTAAGTTTTTTCCTTTTTCATTCCCTAAGAGGGTATAAAAGGGTTGAACAATTTTTCACGAATTCCCTCATATCTTTTAGAAGTGATAAGAAATTGAATTGGTTTTTACTTCATCTTTTTGTCTTCCTATTTATTTATTAGCTCCTTTCAAGTTTTTTAGATATGCAACCCCCAAGTGGGTGTAAGGAGGTTGCATATCTGATGATATATCGAATTCATTTTTACTTCCTAAGGTTTCCTATAAAAGTGCCAAAAAGTCAATTTCAGTGTTTTTAGATATTCAATCCTTAGGGGTGTAGAGTGGTTGTATGTTTTTCAAAACTTCGACATATTTCTTAGGTTTGATGAGATATTAGATCGCTTTGCACTTCCACAGACTTTTTATATAATCGCCTACAAACCCATTTCTCAATTTTTCGTTATTCAACCACCAAGAGTTTGCATATGTTCTCACAATTTTTTCCAGCCCTTAGTTCTGATGAGATATAAAATTGGTTATTACGGCGTTTGATGTAATGACCTAAAAAACCAATTTCACGATTTTTCGAATTTCAAGAACCAAGAGGGTGTAAAGAGTTGCTTACGTTTTCACAAATCTTTCAAAATCCCTCGTGTCTCATGAGATATCAAGTTGCTTCTTATAAAATCGTTTAAAAACCTGTTTCAGAATTTTTTCGAAACTCAAACGCCAAGTGGAAGTAATGGCTTTATATACGTTTTAACAATTCGTCCTATCTCTTAATTCTGATATGGCAGCAAATTCGTTTTTACTTCTATGGGCTTTAAGTGTACATAATATACCGAAATTCGAATAGTCTATACGGGCTTTTCCAATGTTTAATCGGCTAAAAATCTCTATTTTAAATATTTTTTTTAAGAACAAAACTAACTTTCCAAGAAACCTCATAATTTCGAAACAACTGATGATATATTGTACTCCGACTTTAACTACTCCCGAACTTTGTCCCGAAAATAATAAAGTTTCGCCCAGACTATTGGCAGATTTTTTACTATTAATTCGGAAATTCACACACAAGTGTGGAAATCAATCGTTAAAAATGTGCGTCAAATTACACACGGTGTGAAAAAACTAATATGTATAATACTGCATATGTACTACAAAAATGTGACGTGTTTATGTTTGCTTATTATTATTAATAATTTATTGAGAATATTAATGAATAAGCTTCAAGCGAATGATCGGCAGATAAAATTCCCAGACGTATTTTTAAGGGAAAAGAACACAGCAATCGACAATTGGACAAAAATCAATGAGATCAATCAACACATGATAATCGGGAAAAAGGCAGGATATAGGTAAAAAAGGGTAGAAAGTATAAAACATTATACATGTTTATTATACAAATTTTATTTATTTGTTTTAAAGACACAAACTTCACACTTTATAAACATTATTTTCTTTTTAAATTTTAAATCACGCCTTACACAAAAACACCGAAACAAGTGAATTAAACAACGAAGCGGTCATGTTGTAGTTATCTCCGAAATAGCTAGTCTATGCAGGAGATACTAGAGATAATAGCAAACTAATTTGCCTTAGTTAATGTGATGAAATCTTAACTAGTTAAATTCTTGTTAGCTTGCCTTAGTTAATTGATAGAACTCTTAGCTAGGTCACTTCTTCTAAATTAACGAATTTCAGCTCTTGCTTTAGTTTAAATTTGTTAATAAAAATTGAAACTTTATTTCTTCAACACATTAATAAATAAAATCAGCAAAGTTTTTAACATTTAAAACAGAATTTTCATAATAAATTAATATACATGATTGATGATTAATAGTTAAGTAATAGTTAATTTTATCTTCAGACTCAATTAAATCTATTATAATTGATGCACAGTTAAAATTGATATTTATTGAACTGATTCAATCATGAAATTTAAATTCTTATTATTTTAAATATAATATTTAATTTTCATTTACATCAAACTTAAATGTCGACTTGTGAATTGGAGAATAGATAGATATCAACTGTTTGAAAATTAAAATAAAATTAAAAAATCAGAAAAACGTGCCAACTTCGATTGATCAAAATAAAAATCGAAGTTGACTTAAATGTGGTCGAATCGACAGTGAAAAAAACCACTCAGTTAAAGTGAACAAAAATGAATTACAACCAGCGCCAACGCAATATCGCAAAAACAAATTACTACGCTTGAAGTATCAACATTACAAAAACAAATTACTACGCTTGAAGTATCAACATTACATGCAAAATGCGTAATTTTATAAACAATAATCAATTTTACACATTAAATGTGGAAAATTTCGTGCGGTATTGCAATATACTACCCAGCCAGTAAATTTATGAATTAAATGTGTAAAAATACGCAGTTTTAAGAAGTACTCTCAATTTTGTTAAATTTAATGAAAATGCGTAAATTTACTACATCAATGCGGAATATTTTACTGTTTTAAGGAATGCAATTTTCACAATTTTGTTTACTGTGTAGCTCACAACAATATCTTAGTGCTGATTCGGTATTGAATTAGTTCGTACTTCGACGTGCTACGTTTAGTTCAAATCAAATATAATTAGTTCCGTCATCGCGTGAAGATAACAAGACTAGCTCTGCCGAAACCGAGTACCCATTTACAAACAATCCAAGACAATTCAGACTAGTCTAGTCAAAAATATCCGGAATTAATGAAATAATTATTTTTCGAGTTAATGATACATACCAACTTTCGCAATCCCACAGGTACTTTGCGCAGAAAACTGTCCAACATTCTCTGAATTCAAACACTTTGCTCGTCATCTGTAATTGTTTCCTAATGACTTCGTTCGTCTTTTTCACTCGATTTAGCTTTCAACGCCATTTTCTAAGGTATTCTCGGAAATTTCGTAGGTCCCCAAAGACCTTATCTTTATCTCTCCCTTGTTTTATCCAACCGTTATCGATATCTTCCTTCCGAATAAAACTCTCGCAATTCATCAATACACAATTTTTTCAACAAAAAAAAAGAAGGAAAAACAAGGCCGGGAAAATTCCCCACATCTCCCAATGATTGGAGAAATAAAACCGAAACTCAAGGATGAGTAACAAATGGTGCCTTTTAATAAAATTCCCAGCATCCTTTGTTCTACAGGATAATGCCGCAAAGTTTTCTCCGGTGGACTCTTTTCATTGCCACGAATAAAAAAAAGTGTTAGGACGAATTCGTTGCTATATCGAAGTCGAAATAAGGGTAGGTATCTTTGGAACGTGCGAAATATTTTTGTTTCACTGCCAATAGCTTAGATGGGTTTAGGTCTCGATATCCTTTAGGGAAAACTGGTGGTGTCTTATTTCAAGGATAAAGTTCACAGGAGATTTTTTTTTATTGCCTACCTGACAAAATGGAAATTTCTTACTACATACTTATTAAAAAAAAAACTTTATCTTTCAGTTGGCTGTGACATCCACCCACAATTATGTGAAAACTTTCCCAATTAGAGTACTTTTCTAAGCCGAATTAGGGTGGATATTCTACCCCAAAATCATGCAGGCGAGAGTAATCTACTAGCCGAACCAGCATAGCGTGTTACAGGTTTTTGCTACTATAAAGGATCTCGAAAAGTCACAGCTACTTCTTATGTCGATGTTAAGGAGCATGTGTGCTGAAACTTGCGTTCCATCTTATTTCAATGAAAACATAAAGAAAATTGTGAACACATTTTCTTTCACTTATTGCATTTAATAATAAAAAAAAAACTTTGCAAAAAGGTTCCTCCATCTTGAGAGCGGCGTTGGGAATCCTTTCGTAACCATTTCCTGTGTCGCATTGTGTCGCACAGTAGGATAAAAATATTCCAGTAACGAAAGGATACGGCATGCTGTTCGAAAAAGGCTCATGCAGGCCAACAAAGAAGAAAAATACCGGCAACGAGATTCTGAAGGATTTTCTTTTATAAGGTCTGTTACCAAACCTACTTTACATAGGTTTGGGTAATATTCCAGGTTTTGTAGAAACTAGAGCTCCAGTCAGGTCAGAAATTGAATTTTTTCACTATGATTTGATACTAACTTACGTCAAAGTGGCCTATTTGACCAACCCTTGTCAATGGATAAATATTTTTATCAAAATTTATATTATGCCGAACAAAATTGAATTTATTCAGCCAATAAAGTACACAAACCCCTTTGGATTACAGTGAAATAAACAGAATATTATTATCAGTCTGTTTTGTGACTACTGGTTTTAATTTAGCTGGTAAATTTAATTGGATTGCGGTCTATCAACCAAGCTGGATTGATTAATTATTATTTTATTATTTCAAAAATACAGTACATACAGTGCTACCCTTACATTTCGTATTTTCACGTTTTATATCTGATTTTCATCGCCAGCTTTCGGCAACTAGATTTAAAAATATTGAAAAATATTTACATCACCCTGACGAGATTTGTTTGTCATTAAAAATTTTAACAGCTGACTGTTGTGTAAAATTTTTTAATTTATTTCTGCAATGGAAGATTTATAAGGATTCGTTCGTCACTAACTTATATGTTGGTATTCTTCCATTTATGCCGTGAGTCCAACTTTAACAAGGTCGTGTGTTACGTCGACAATAGTCGGTGCCTTCTCGTGACTGAGAACACATCTTAGCTACGACGGCTCAAATTACAGCCGTTGTCGTCTTTACGGCGACGGCATAGTTCGCTGCCATCATGCCGCGCTGTTACCATTCCTGGCTCATCGACTGCACCTTTGATATGAGTCAGCGAGCGATTTGTTACTACTACTACGAGATATGACGGAATTCGTGAAACGTTTTCAACCCTTTTATACTCTCTTGGGGATTGAAAAAGAAAAAAAATTTAAAACTGAATTTAGGCGATTATAAAACAAGCCCGTAGAAGTGAAAAGATATTCGATATCTAATCAGACCTGAGAGATATGGCTGAATTCGTAAAAATCTATACAACCCTCTTATAGCACATGCTACATATAAGGTATCGCTTTCCCAAACTGACTATCTGGAATTCTCGTGCTTACGCTGTCTCTGTAAAGCAAAAAAGGCATCCTGTTACACAGCAAAAATTTACGCACTATATTTAAGAGAATTTGGTTTGTATATAGGTCCAAACGAAATAAGACTTGGATATAGTATTCTAAAAAGTTTAAAGAAAACTGAAACTAAAAGTTTTAAATACAAACCTCTAAATGGATTCAAAATAAGCCTACCGAGTATTATTTTTAAAATTGTGCTGTCGACTAAACAGTTATCATAAAAGCCTAGAAATAAAACCGATGAAATCTAAAAAAAATTAAACTAAAAGTTTAAATAAAAAACTACTTAAAGAATTCAGAACGAGACTCGCTAGTTTTATTTTAAAACTGTTGACGACTGCGTGCAAAACGTGGAAAAGACTAAAATTCAACCGAATATGGATTGAAAAAAATGACTGCGTTGGTTCTAAATTTAGAACGCTTAAAAGTTAAAACATTACAATAGTAAAATTACGGGAATAAATGAAATGAATAATAAGACATTTAATTATATAGCCTGAAAAATATAACAGTTATTAAAAATAATATGAAATTAATAAAATTCTTATATGTAGTTAGTTCACAGTCTGTTCAGTCTTAACAAATTAAGGATTTCATAATATATAACATAACATATGTCTTTTTTCCTAAAATTTTAATATTAAATGTCTTTTTGAATTTCAATTCGTCTTAAAATCGTAAGCAGTACTCTTCGTTTTCGTCAATAGAATAACTCTCGTATTGTTAATATTTAAATTTATCGATTCATACTTCTAAGTCAACAAGAATATTCTGTTATTGTACGATATAATTTTAATTACTTTAAGGAATACAGGTAACGGATTTCGCTTATTTCTGCTATAAAACGGTCTTTCCAACCCGATCGGATAAGTGGTTTTCCAGATATTGCGTCAAATGTAAAAAAATACAACTTTTCAGGAGACCAAAAAAACGAATAAACTTTGTTTTTAGAGGTATAAAGCTGCTGCTTCAAATTTTCGCTTTACAAATGGTATTGTTTCTCTGAAATCTTTTGTCTGTTTATCTTATTCCTAGGGTTTTTCATGTTTCGTTTTTGTAATTTTACTTTATTATTTTAATAATACAGTATTGTTATCGATTTTTAAAAAAAAAAAAGTTGCTACCCTGAACATTTTTTTTCACGTTTCATGACTAGTAGACACGAAAAAAGCAAAAAAAAATTTCAGTCCGTCTGTCCGCCGTACGTCGACCGGTGTACGCAAAATTGTTTGAAGGCTCGTAGCACCCAAACCCGTTGAGCTATTTAGTTGAATTTTTTTTCGTACATAGACTGGGTAGTCCCCTTGAAGTGACCAAATTGTGAGTGGTGGGGGTATAAGGGGGGGGAGGTGGGGGAAGCGTTCAAGACGAAAAATTTTGGTTTCTAGATCTCAGCAACCGCTTATGCTAGGAGGCTGAAACTTGAAAATTATATAGAGCTTTGATAGTGGAACCATTTGCAAAAAAATTGCCGATATGGGTGAAGGGGTGAAGGAGTGGGGGGGAAAATAATGGGTCCGAGACGCTCGAAAGCCGAGATTGACACATTCTAAAATCCATATCTAATAAACTGTTAATGTCACGAAATTAAAACTTAATGAACATCTTTAGGTATACTAGGATCGGGAACAAATTTTTGAGTGGGGGCAGTGGCGTACGGGAGTGGGGGTTGAAAAAATTTAGATTACGATATCTCTCCAACCAATTGCATTATAAAAACAAAAATTCGGTTTCTGTATTAAGGTTGACAAATAAAGTTTGCTGAAAGTAAAATTTGTTAAGGGGGCGGTAAAGCATGGAAGTGGAGAAGATAAGAATTTTTTAAAAAAAAAAAAACGTCTCATATCTCAAGAACAGTGTAAGATAGATGCTTACAATTTTTACCAGAAGTAGGCCTAATAGACCCCTATCTGGAAAAAAAAGTTGGCGGGTGGGGTGTAGGGGGTGAGGGTGGGGGAGGGTGAATAAGAAAACGTTTCGATTTTTATATCTCGAGAAACGATAATGATATAAAACTGAAACTTGGTATTTGGATAGACATGTAGTAGTAGCATGTTGAAAAAACATATTTTTTATAGGGGTAGTATGGTACGGGGGTGGGGCGTGTTTTTCCTATCTATAGAACGGCTAATGCTACAAAGTTGAAACTCGAAACGTATATGTAAATCAACCAGAAAATTAGCTTAAATAAAAATAATTTTCAAATATCGATTTTGGCGTTTGGAAGGGGGACAAAAAAAATGATCAGTGCAAATGGATTGCATTTTCACGATTTTCGTCATATCTAGTAGGTCTTCCCAAATATTCAATTCATTTTTATTTTACAGCTTCTTCATATAAATACCAAGAAAGTGTTTTCAGACTTTTTTGAAATTCGACCCCTAAGAGGGTGTAAAGGGGTTGTAAATTTTTTCACGAATTCTGCCGTATCCCCCAGGTCTGATCGATATCGTATATGTTTTCACTTTCATGGGCTTGCGTAATAATCGCCTAAAACTTGCATTTAAGTTTTTTTTCTTTTTCAGTCCCTGAGAGGGTATAAAATGGTTGAACACGTTTTCACGAATTCCTTCATATCTTTTAGAAGTGAAAAGAAATGGAATTGGTTTTTACTTTCTCGTGCTGTCTTCATATTTATTTATTAACTCCTTTCAGGATTTTTGGATATTCAACCCCCAAGTGGGTGTAAGGAGGTTGCATATGTTTCCACAGATTCTTACATATTGCTTAGATCTGATGATATATTGAATTCATTTTTACTTCCTAAGGTTTCCTATATAAGCGCCAACAAGTCAATTTCAGAATTTTTAAATATTCAATCCTAAGGGGTGTAAGTGGTTGTATGCTTTTCAAAGCTTCGACATATTTCTTGATTTGATTAAATATTAGATCGCTTTGCACTTCCACAGACTTTTTATATAATCGCCTACAAACCCATTTCTCAATATTTGGATATTCAACCCCCAAGGGCTTGTACATGTTTTCACAATTTTTGCCATCCCTTAGTTCGGATGAGATATAAAATTGGTTATTACGGCATTTGATGTAATGACCTAAAAACCAATTTCACGATTTTTCAAATTTCAAGAACTAAGGTGGTGTAATGGGTTTGCTTACGTATTCAAAAATTTTTCAAAATCCGTCGTGTTTCATGAGATATCATGTTGCTTCTTATGAAATCGTCTAAAAACATGTTTCACAATTTTTTCGAAATTCAAACCCCAAGTGGAAGTAATGGGTTTGTATACGTTTTAACAATTCGTCGTATCTCTTAAGTCTGATAAGGCAACAAATACGTTTTTACTTCTGTGGGCTTTTAGTGTACATAATATACCGAAACTCTAATAGTCTACACAGGCTTTTTAAATATTTTTATTTTAAGAACAAAATTTACTTTCCAAGATACGTCATAATCTCGAAACAACTGATGATATACTCCGACTTTGACCGCTTCCGAACTTTGACCCGAAAAATAATAAAGTTTAGCCCAGACCATTGGCAGATTTTTTTATTACAGAATTTGCAACTTTGTGGTGTTTTTGTTGCACTTTTTACCCGATACTTACACAGCTAAATTTATAGCACTTCCTAACGTCGTAGAGTCATTCGGTTTAAACAGTTTTACGCAGAATTGAGTCTAAAGAATATGAATGAAATATGAAAGTTCCCTTCATACCATAAAGTCCCCTACCCTCTCTTCTGGGATCCTCTTTGAGAATCTCCTAGAGAATTCGAGTTGCGGAATTAAGTATGTTTCCTCAAACGGGTTACAGTTAATATAACTACCCAAAAATGATCAAAATTGCCTAATCAAAAGCTATCGGTGACCTTGCAAGTTAAAACTATCTATTGACTGGGTTAATGTTCAAATAACGTTATAAACGTAGTAGTCGTCGTAAAACTTGGTAAGATTCCAACGAAATTCAGTAAACATAATTGGAGCTAGCCTTACAAGCGATGTCCTGATGATATCCCTGTTATCGCCTCCTATTACTTACCAATAGTAAAGATAACAGTGGTTAACGAAATCGGGTTTTGTGAAACCATCAGGACTATGGACGCAGTTTCTATCGTAGATCTTGAGGGTTCTTGCGAAAAAAAGCCAAACTTCGATATGGACATTCTATGGAAAATTGGTATAATATTGTGGGCGTGATAGATATTATCAGAAAGGCTTTCAAAAACCATTCAATTAATCGAATTTCCCGACAAAATCATCGCTACGCAGAAACCTCCCCTGTATTACCACGAGTGGGTATCACTTTCTAATGGAAACACGAAGTGTCATTCAAAAGCGAAAAAGGAAAAACTAAGAAGACTTAACTTTCATGTTACGTGAACAGGCCCGTATCCTGTGATAATCCCCCCAAAAATCCTTTTATGTCATTATTTCCTGTAAATATTCACTAACATACGCGTTACCGCGATACACCTTTGTTCCATTACACCTGATGGATTCAGCCACTTGAATAGGTCTTTCAGTAATGAGAAATCTGCCAGAATTTTCTACCTCTCCTCGACACACCTATACCGGTCCATTCACGGTAGTGTAATCCGATTTGCCAACATTTCCAACTTTTCATCATGTATACGAAATGGCTGTAAAGTCGAAGGATTTCCACACATGACGGTCTTTGGCACCTAACATTTAGATACGAACACTCCACGTAAAATGGCTAAAAAACATGTGAAAAAAAAACCCGAAACAGAAAATAAGAGCCTTTCATTCATCGGGAAAAAAAAATCTAGGACGAAATGAACAGGGAAAAAAAAGTGCGTATATAAAAGCTTTAAGAGGGTATCAGGGTGGTTTCCCATACAGAAACCATGCGATTTTGAAGAATCATTACCCCATTCCTGGGGATATATTTTTCTTTATTTTGCCGCCTCTAAACCAAATTTCAGTTTAAGGAGGAAAAATGATGTGAAATTAATTTCTTCATTTTTTCGCCCCCGTCGGAGGGTCTCATAAAAATCAGATACAGTCGAGGGGATACCATTACCTGGTCTGATAGGTTCCATAAAACAAGCGTGGCAAAGTAATGGTGAGACTTGGATAATAAATTTTTTTTTCGGTCGGTATCTTAAAACTTAAAAAGATAAGAATTTTTTCGCACCTTAATTCAATTCACCAAATTAGATATTCTATTATTGGCGTGGAGGATGCTCAAGAACGAGTCAGTAAAAGACATCGGTGTTGATTTTTCCATTTTACAGGTAGTCCTTAGCCTAGGTACTGACTTTTTTTTTAAAGATCTTGTTAGTCACAACAATCAGATTCGGGTCATTATCATTGAAGAGATTTACAGATAATCTACATCCTAGAGGATTATTTTTAAGTCAAGCGGTCTATTTTTTCCCCCAGTTATTCAAATTTCAGTACATCGCAGTAGAAAGGACCGGTAGAATGGAATCCTTGGTGTAAATTGATGGAATGGTTTTTATTGATTTTAACTTAATGGAAAAGAAATCTGGACTGGCAAGTAATAGCTTTAAATAATGAAGGACTCCGGTACAGATTGTGATTTATAATTCATTGAATAGCTGATTCATTATCCAAACAGGATGTCTTCAAAGCGAAACTTTAATGGAGTCCTGTCTTTTCTAATTCAATCACTTTAGCTTTATTTCACTACCCTAAGATAATTATGCGAGGAGGAAATAATCATGAAATAAGAATTTGAAGAATTTGAAATTGGCTAATTTGAAGTTATTGCGATTTGTAAGGACTGCCCCCGGCAGGGGAACACAATATAAATTTTATTACTTATTCTTTTTAAGCGTTTCTTTAGTTCCGGAAACCTTAAGGAGCAACTGTTGTTGGCACTAGAACCATAGAGATTTGCTACCTTTTGGATAATGGCTGACAAGAATGTTTTTCCAGGAAATGAGACTACAGCTTTTTTTTATTGAGTACCGATTGATTGTAAATTAAGGACATACTCGAATAGATTGCTTTGTCTACGTCCACGAATATGTCTAGCAATAATGACGTCGGACATAAGAGATTTCTGTCCCAAATAAATGTTGGTTGGTGTCTTGGGTTGGTTTAATTTTAAAACAGCTGACGAAGTCAAGGAGAGAGTAGACTTAAGGTCCGTTTCCATCTCCAACGTTTTTTGTCGCCGAAATGGGTGTCCCGTCACATAATTGACATCGTAGTTTCCATCTGCGACGAAATGGTCGACGGAACCGCTAGAACATCATCTCTCGGTGTAATTTTGATTTACAAGAACAAAAAGCATCCAGCCTTTTTGTACTCGTAAATCAAAATTAAAAACAAAAATCGACCGATAATTCGCGCCTTTTGATTTTGTTGTGGTTCTATTTTGGCAGTTGCTGCTATGTCGAGAGGTATAGCACCCCAGTTCGGGTAGTTCGGATTCAAACCAACTACTATCGAAGGCACATTTGGATCGGCTCGGCACCCAAAAAAATTTCAAGTTGAGTCAACTCCCGAAAATTGCCTCGGCGCATTACGTTTTTAAGTATGTAGAATGTTGTCGGTGGCGCAAAACGACGGAGATGGAAACGCACCATTTCCAGTTTTTATTGAATAAAAAGAATAAAATTTTAAATTAAAATATTGGTTTTGACAAAGTTTGAATCAAGTAGCAAGAAACTTATTTTACTTTATTATTTTAATAATAAAGTATTGTTATCGATTTTTAAAAAGAAAAATTTGCTACCCTGAAATTTTTTTTTCACGTTTCATGACTAATAAATACCAAAAAAGCCAAAAAAAATTTCAGTCCGTCTGTGCGCCGTCCGCCGTACCCAAAATCGCTTGAGGGCTTATAACTCCAAAACCCTGTGAACTATTAAAATTAAACTTCTTTTTTTAATAGACTGGGTAGGCCCCTTGAAGGGACCACTTTTTGAGGGGTACGGGTGTAAGGGGGGAGGTGGGAGAAGTGTTTTAAACGGAAAATTTTGGTTTCTAGATCTCAACAACCGCTTATGTTAAGAGGCTGAAACTTGGCATTTAGAGCTTTCGCTTTCGAAAAAATTGCTAATATGGGTGAAAGGATGTGCGAGTGGGGGGAAAAATAATGTGTCCGAAGGTCCTGAGGGTAAAAAGGAAAACGTTCCAATTTTGCTGAAGAACCTATAATCATGGAAAGCTAAAACTTGGTATTTAGATAGAGCTATTGTAGTGGCGTGTTGGAAAAATATATTTTTTTTATAGTGGTAGTATGCTACGGGGGTGGGGGTGTTTTTCCTATCTATAGAACGGCATCTGCAAAAAAGTTGAAACATGTTGACTATTCGTAGATCTATTAGAAAAGAATTTTAAATAAAAGAAAATGTTGAAATATCCATTGGTGTACGGAAGGGCGGCTAAAAAGTGATCAGTGAAAACGAAATGCATACATTTTCACGAATTTCGTCATATCTCTTCGGTCTTCTTAAATTATAAATTGATTTTCATTTCACGGATTCCTCATATCAATACCTAGAAAGTGTTTTCAGTGTTTTTTTTTTAAATTCGACCCCTAAAGGGTGTAAAGGGGTTGTATACATTTTAACGAATTCGGCCGTATCACTCAGGTCTGATTAGATATTGAATAACTTTTCACTTCCATGGGCTTGTTTTATAATCGACTAAAACTCCTTTTCAAGTTTTTTCTCTTTTCAACCCCTAAGAGGTTTTAATCGGGTTAAACTCGTTTTCACGAATTCCGTCATAACTCTTAGGAGTAATAAGACATCGAATTGGTTTTTTCACTTCCTCGGGCTTTCCTTATATACACAGTGCGACAAATAAGTTCCGAGACTCGAACCATATCTGAGTAACTAGTAGGACCATCTATGTGTACAGACCGGCATTTGAAAGCTGTGACACTCCTCTTCCCGGAAATACCAATTTTGTTTAAAGCGGTTGATAGATAGCAAAGTTATGACAGTTCTCTCAAAACAACTTTTTTGTCGATGTTGAATTATTAAAATGTTGCTGAAACAATGCTCATTACATTCGTCGATAGTATAGAAATTTGCCAAACAATTACTGGCGCATTTTATCTCGAAGTTTTGAAGCGTGTGATGGCCAGAATCCGTCGTATTCGACCATCAAAACAGCTTCAACACGAGCACTAGAGGCAAATCTACGAAATGGGCTAGAACACGCATTTGAATCACTGTTGAATCGCTGTAACAAGTGTATTGAAAATGGAGGAGAATATTTTGAATAAAAAAAATGAAAAATATCCAGATTTTTTCTTTTAATGATCTTTTCCATGACCAATCTCGAAACTTATTTGTCGCACTGTGCATATCTAAAAAATCATTTCAAGATTTTTGGATATTCATCCCCGAAGTGGGTGCAAGGGGGTTGCATATGTTTTCACAAATTACTACATAGTTCTTAGTTCTGATGACATATGAAATTCATTTTTACTTCCTAAGGCTTCCTACACAATCGTCAAAAAGTTGATTTTAGTATTTTTATATATTCAACTCTAAGGGGACGTAAGGCTTTCGACATATTTCTTACGATTGATGAGATATCAGATTGGTTTTCACTTCCACAGAATTTTTATTTAATCGCCTACAAATGCATTTCTGATTTCATATAATGGTCCAAAACCAAATAACGTAAAACCTTTTAATCGGGTCACAACTGATATTATACTACGACTTTGACCGCGTCCAGGAGTATGACCCCGTAATATATATGTTATATGCGGAATGCGGCGTAAGTATTCTAGCGCGACCCCATTCTAACTGCTTCGAAGTGTTTTTTAGGTTTTCAGTCGTATATTAACCAACACCACATCTCAGCAATAAACGCGTTCCGGACTTCTACCCAAAAATAATAAAGTTGCGCCCAGACTGTTGGTAGATTTTTTAAACTATTATAATAGCAGCGTAACTACGTGATGGCAACGTAGATATAGAGGAAGCAAACTATTCGAATACGCCCTAACAAACCTTGTTATCCTGAAATTCTAGTGGTCAAGGCACGGCTTTGATTCTTGCGTCCGTAATATAATAAACCTTATTTTATAATATATTTGCACATGCAAAGCTTATTGTACGTTGAAGGAGTACTTTAACTATTGTGGCATTGACATAGCTTATTTCGTTTTCAATTTTTGCATCTACTCGAATATACATGTGATGAAATCGAGTCAATTACAGTAAAAGGGTACATACTACTTTAGATTTTCTTGCACTCAACTTCACTTTCCAGAATCGTCGACCATAGTTCCAGCTAGTGAGGTTCATATGCAGTCATACAGGTAATGAAAATACCCAGAAATTCTGAGTGGCCAAATTAACCAATTTAACTTCAACAAAGTTTAATGGTGAAGTTTTTAAACATAGTGCTCTAGGGAAGACAGAATATTTTCATTGTTCCTGGAAAGGGGCTTTAACCATTTTCATAGCTAGTATATTCTGGGCAAGGTGTTCATGTGCTCCTCATTATGGAACTTCCTGAATCTCCAATTTTTTTGCGTGCTATCCCTTAGATGAATAACCCTCGGAAAATGTTGATCGATGGAATGGATGTAGATGTCCCTAAAAACTAATTGAGTAAAATACTCCACATGGCCAGGCAACCTGACCGTAAATATGAATTTATTGGAACTTTATCCAGTTGCAGTCCAGTGGTCCATTTCCGAGGGGATTTCGTAATAGACGCCTGGCCGAAAAATATTGGCTCCAATCCAGTTCATTGTAGTTGTTTGTTTGCTACAATTCCAAGTCGTACTCGATTTTTATAGGTGTACTAGTCTGAAGTGCATTCCGCACAATCAATTGCAAAATGTAGTATCCATAAGCCAGGATAAAATTTTCACTTTATTTTTTTCTTTCTTATCCTTAAGGAGCTTTACCGAATTGAGTGTTCATGTGTTGAAATATGCTTGCTTGCTTAGCTGGCTGGCTGTCGGATTCCGATGAAATGCATATACGTGGGAAATGTAGTGTAACTATGTATAAAGTGATAAACTCTACAGCTGCAGAATACTTCGCAGTTCGAAGTTGTTTCAGCTTTTCATAAGAATCTTCAATGGAATTTATCGAGCACAATTTAGAATTTTCAATGTAACATACCTTGCAAAGTATTGAAAATGGCTGCATGTGAAAGATAGAATTATAGCTCCGTAAGAATTGTTTGCCAGAATATCGTAAGTTAGGAAAAAAAATATTGTTGCATCATAAATGCGAACTAGATTAAGAGATTTGTACGAATATATTTGGCTGCGCGTTCCGAGATGGGTGCACACCTGTGTACCCATATGCCATGCAAGTAAGCAAAGGAATAAACCAGCGATTCTCAAATACCGTCCACAATGGCTGAATTTTTGTTTATTTAGAGCATCTCATGTGACACTACTGAATCTCGTTTCTATAGTACCTACTAGCCGCGTCCCACGGGTACTCTCACGTTTGTATGGTGCTATACTATCGAAACTGCAAAGGCAGAGGTTTCCAGTCTTGCTTTCTGTTGCTCCGTCGTTCCGTCGCTGCCGTTACTCCCGTTGCTTCTTTGCTTACGTTGCTCCTGTTGTTCCCGTTTCTCCCGTTTCTTCCGTTGCTCCTGTTGCTCCCGTTGCTCCCGTTACTCCTGTTGCTCCCGTTTCTTCTGTTGCTTCCGTTGTTCGATTTTGTCATACGTGCGCGCTTGTACACCGAAAACACATGAACTGTCGAAAAGAGTACTAATACAGAAACCTTCGCGGGTGTGCGCTCAACAAATAGGAAGGCATAGGGACAAAGAAACAAACAGTTTGAGCACCAGGGTTCTAAAACCACGAAAAAAATGGAGAAATGTCGAAAAATTGTTTTTGATTCGATCGGCACCAAACTTCACAGAAACCGTCCCGGGACTATTCTACATGTTTCCTAAAAATTTGATCAAAATCGGTTGGGCGGCTTAGGAGTCTATAGCCGATATACATACATCATACATACGAGTACATCCTCTTTTATAGATATGTAGATTGATACAATACGTACATGATATGCAAATTCGTCCTCGGAGTCAGATTGACTCAGATAAAATTAACTGACACAAGACTGAAATTTCCGGGTTTTTGTCAAGAGCCAGATTGAGAACTGTTGCGGGGCACATACGCTCGCAGACCGTCTATTGAGAACCACTCGAATAAGTACGTCAAGGTTTCTCAGTACCAGAATTCAAGTACCATTTAGTCCCGGCTTAAATACCTCTATGAAAAAATGGAAACATAAAGAAGTCATATAGTTAATGGAAAGAATGAGGATATTTCAAGTGTTTAGATAAATATAGAAAATGTAGAAATATAGAAAAATAATAGGTAAAATTTTTCTGGTTTTCGGCTGGCAGGGATTCCACTAAAATAGGGATGTGAAAGAAAAAATATCGTAACCGACGTCAGACGTTATGGTCCATGTTATCAAAATGTTAATTTTCTACTACGATGTTTTGCAAAAAGTAAGCGTTATAAAAAAAATTTGGCAACAGTTCGAGTGCAACTTGAATCGGTGAAAGTGAAGAAATGCTTACGCCACTGCCACATTTAACACATGAATTACGTAATTGGGGCATACTCCAGGACGCGGTCAAAGTCGGTATGTAACATTACTTCTTTCGAGACAAGCAGGCCTTTTGGAGATTAATTTAGTCACTAGAATAGCTTGTTGTAAGATACAGCTTCTAACATGCATCAGTGGTTCTTTCGCCTTTCCAGCTTTTAACTTTTTAATATAAATGCTATGTGAAAACGATGTAAACGCAATTTTTAAAAATTTCGATTCTCCACGAAAAAAGGTTTGCGCAAAACTTGATATTTTTACAGTATCCTTACTTATATTCATCAGATATAACCAGCTTTTTGTAGTTGGAAATATGAATCAGAGTACAGGGCAAAATCCGGAAAGACTAAAATTTGAATTACCTGCAGAGCCGTTAATATTACAAAAGTGACACATGTATAGTTTAAGTGTGTAACGCGATGCGCGAATGGTCCGAGCTAGAAAGTTAAAATTCGGAGCATGTAATGATGTTTGAGAAGTATATCAGATAAGTTTTGACTTTAGAATTTTCTTGATATATGGAGGTGAGGGTAAAACTCGTACTGAATATACTTTAAAAAATCTCCATTTGATCTTAATCCTGTGTTTGAATAATTTTGGCTCATATAATAGTAACATCGCCCATTATGGGGTATCTCCAGTGGGAATTGCTACTCATAACCTCTATATAAGTCACTTTTTAAATACACTGAACCAAAAAGGTATATCCAACCAATTAAAATGTACATCATCATAATGAAAAAATCATTGTTTTTGGGCCGATGTAAGTATTCATTAATATTTAAGCATAACTATTCATAATTTTTTGCTTTGGGCGCAAATATACAATAACAGAAATGCTGTTAAAATTCATTGTTACAATAGACGAGTTCATAATATTGTTACGTGCAAGCCTGGCAACCGCGCAACTCGATCAATTACGAATAAGGGAAACAGGAACAACCGAATACCTAACCGCAAAGTAACCCAATCAGAAACCTAGTTGAAGTATATAAGGGAGCGGAACAATACGATTGTACCTCTCTTTTAATCGAATGTACTAGAACAGCGTAGAAGATCAAAATCGAAAGATCTCAAGCTCACTAGAACCCTCTACACACACCACCGAACGAAGATTCAAGAACAGTCTCTACTACAGACAAGTAAAAGCAGATTAAGCTTTCAGCGAGGATCATAGTAATTTTTATTACGTCGACTGTGACAGCCAGCGTGTGTACGCGACCGTGTTGGTAGAAAGCGAAAGTGATCGAGTCAAGCGAAATATATAAGCGGGCAGTGTTGCCATACAGTGCGAATAGAATTAAAGTGCGAATAATTAATAAACACTTATTTTGAATTTAAACGAATTGTGTTTTACTTGAAATCCCGGCGAACCCCTAGCTCGCAACAATATTGATAAAAACAATTATTCGTATTAAAGAACAGATTTATTATTACGATTAAATGGTTCACTCTCAGTATAATGTGATGAACGAATTCATAATATTGATGAAAAGAGTAATTAATGTTACTAATGTTGTTCCTCATATTAAGGTATAAGTTCATAATTGTTATTAATCCTGTCACTGTAATCAATACTCTAAAAAAGAGAAACGAAAATTCGATCATTTTATATATTTCTATCGAAACTTTGGAAGTACAGCGAAATAGATGAATATGACGCGATGTAAGTATTTTATGCCATATGAAAACGAATAAAAGTTCACACACTTGTGCGAAATTTTTGCTACTGCTGCAACTGTTTCTCAGCGGAACAATTGCATTTGATTACGTGCCAACGGTTATCTACTGGTGTGTGAACCTTAATAAAAAATTAGCAGCCAACAGAGGATCCGTAACCTTGACCAGTACGATTATCGTTTTCTTCAATATACTGAATGTGTTCATTGCTACTATGAACATAACCAAGCAAAAATGCCTTGTTTATAAGAACTTTTTAATCAATATGATGAAGGCATGCATCAAAATTCATAGGGGTTGATTTTTGAGAGCATGAGTACCTTTTCCATGTACAAATTGATGAATATATTTTTAATGAAATGAGATTCATAGATTCATGAAAAATATTTGATGATTTTCTTCATTGTTTCAACGATTTTTTCATTAATCCGAAGAATTTGAAGAGTTTGATGAAAGGCATATTAATATTAAGAACAGTATTTTTTTTAGTGTAGTGTACTTGTAATTGCAGTCTTAAAAGTCCTATATCGCAAAAGAAAAATTCGTATTATTTCAGTTAATTAACTACATCACAAGCGGGTATTACTTTCTAAAATAGCCACGCAATTGCATCAACTTTTCGATCGATTTCGTTGAAGTGGTGCTGTAAACGAATCCTAAAAAAAATTTTTTTACTGTCTTAAATCGTTTTTTATCGTCCCTTAGTTAAGATGAAGCCCTTCATATCTGACGGAGAAACAATTATCCGCTAATAAAAATTGACTTTTATAGCCGGTAATGAAGTTGGCCAGGCTCGTTCTATAAATTGATGCTGATCGATCAATAACTGATTCGGGGTCTATCAGGGTAGTATCTCCGTTTCTATCACAAGGTATCCTCGAGCTCTTTGGCAAGAAGCTTGAATTTCAGTTTACTGATGGTACTAATAACTGCTCTTGTTTCTGGATTGCAGCAGATTTACCAGTTCAGGTGTAAATGATTGAATTGAACCCACTCCGATGGCTTTCCATCGACTAACTTAGGAAAGGCTCGGTACCACCCTCGCAATTGCTGTACAGCTTCTCAAGCGCGTTGTATAATGCTCCATCCGTGTGTCAGCTTATCAGGCGTTGAAGTCAAACAAGCATAAGACATAAATCTTTTTTGCCTCGTAAATTTTATGGTCGCTCCTTCTATCAGTGATAGAGCCGCACAGGATAGCTTCTACATGAAAGTGTAAAAAACCCTATCGTAGTTGAACGAAAGATAAAAAAGTTCCATTCTATTCGCCGCAGGACCTTAAGATGACCATTAGATAGCTAAGTGGTCACGAAGATTTTTCTCAGCTTCCTTATTGTATTAGCAGTTTCGGATTTTTTTCTGTATTTCGCGTTTCGTCGCCAATTTTCCATCTTATCGCGTTCTTTAATTAAAAGTTTCCAAGTCCTTTCAAGAACGTAGAGTTCTTCTTTTCATGACGGAACCGCGACTATGTTGGTGTCGATATAATTCAACAACTCTGCGTGAACCTTTCAAGTCGAAACTCGATTCAGAAAATTCAATTATTTTATAATGAAAAACAGTCCTACGAAAGGCATTCTTTTCAGATATTGGTTATGGATTTTCAGCGGTGAAAAAATTTAAAATCAACGGATCAATAGATTGCGGTCAATCAAGGTGAAATAATTCGAGTTGCGTTTATTACGTGAATCCCTGGTAAAATAGAACGCTAAGATTCGATGTTAAACTGCTACACTATATGCCACTATGTCAAATACTTGCCTATTTCCCACATTTTTATTAGGCATATAATTTAATTTGTACTACACTAGGCTTAATTTGACGGAATGAACTGATTTTTCTTTTCTGCTATAACGAAATATTTAGTTTCAATTTTCCAGGATAAACGTTTCTTATGATATGACCTTTAAAACAAAACCATGTTTCGTCATTTGTTCTTCGTCAGTAAGGAACTGTATGATACCGACATAGGTTTGCGTAGTGCGTTATTGTTTTCATTATCAAGATCATCCCGAACCCCCAGGTTCGTTTGTCTTGTAAATTGCAAGGAACTTATTAGTCGGAAATATCGAAACTGCAAGGAAGAAACCGTTGTAGGTGATTGCGAAACTTGCTGGAGTAGCCGGAAATTACTCCGAGGACTAAGATGACCCTGTGGTCTTCTAAGACGCGATAGTCCTAATCGGGACTTGACTTCTTGGATGATATTTCTCTGATTAAATTTAAGACATTGCGGTTATCTTTTCGTCCGATCTGAGTTTTGCTGTCGCATTTACTAAGCATATCGCCAAACTTCGGGAAGAAGAAGAAAAAATCTGCCAATGGTCTGGGCGAAACTTTATTATTTTTCGGACCAAAGTTCGGGAGCGGTCAAAGTCGGAGTATATCATCAGTTGTTTCGAATTTATGAGGTTTGTTGGAAAGTTAATTTTGTTCTTAAAAAAAAATATTTAAAATGGAGATTTTTAGCCGATTAAACACTGGAAAAGCCCGTGTAGTTTTCCAATTTCGGTATATTATTTACACTAAAAGTCCATAGAAGTAAAAACGAATTTATTGACTTATCAGATTTAAGAGATATGATGAATTGAGGTTTGAATTTCGAAAAAATTGTGAAACAGGTCTTTAGACGATTTCATAAGAAGCAACTTGATATCTCATGAGACACGAGGGATTTTGAAAAATTTGTGAAATTTTTTTTGAAATTCGAAAAATCTTTAAATTGGTTTTTAGGTCATTACATCAAATGCCGTAATAACCAATTTTATATCTCATCAGAACTAAGGGATGGCAAAAATTGTGAAAACATATGCAAACCCTGGGGGGTTGAATATCGAAAAATAGAGAAATGGGTTTGTAGGCGATTATATAAAAAGTCTGTGAAAGTGAAAAGGGATCTAATATCTCATCAAACCTAAGAAATATGTCGAAGCTTTGAAAAGCATACAACCCGCATAGACCCATTGGTATTGAATATCGAAAAATACTGAAATTGATTTTTTGGCGATTATATAGGAAACCTTAGGAAGTAAAAATGAATTCGATATATCATCAGATATGCAACCTCCTTACACCCCTTTGGTGTTGAATATCCAAAAATCTTGAAAGGAGTTAATAGATAAATATGAAGACAGCACGAGAAAGTAAAAACCAATTCAATTTCATATCCCGTCTAAAAGATATGAGGGAATTCGTGAAAACTTGTTCAACCCTTTTATACCCTCTTAGGGACTGAAAAAAGAAAAAACTTAAAACCAAGTTTTAGGCGACTATTGCGCAAGTCCTTGAAAGTGAAAAGATATTCAATATCTGATCAGACCTGTGGGATATTGCTGAATTTGTGAAAAAGTATATAACCCCCTTTCCACCCCCTTAGGAGTGGAATTTCCTGAAATCCTGAAAACACTTTCTAGGTATTTAAATGAAGAAGGGGAGAATAAAAATGAATTCAATATTTGAGAAAACCTAATAGATATAACGAAAACCGTGAAAATATATACATTCCATTTTCGCCCCCCTCTTTGAACGCCAATAGATATTTATATTTTTTTTATTCATATTACTTTTGTACTTGATTTACATATACATACCGAGTTTCAACTATCTTGAATAAGCCGTTCTATAGTTCGGAAAAATACCCCCCACCGAAATACCGAGTTTAAGCTTTATATTAATACAGGTTCTCGAGATATAAAAATCTGAACTTTTTCCTTTTCATCCTTTCCCACCCTCACCTTCTACACCTCTACACAACCAAAATTTGTTTTTCTGCTGGGGGTCTATTAGACTTACTTCTGGTAAAAATTTTAAGCATCTATCTTATACTGTTCTTGAGATACGAGACATGATTTTTTAGAAAAATTCTTATCCCCTCCATTTTCATGCTCCACCGCTCCCTTAAAAAAATTTACTCTCAGCAAACTTCATTTGTCAACCTTTATACGCAAACCGAATTTTATTTGTCTAGTGCAATTGGTTCGTTAGATATCATAATCTGAAATTTTACACCACCCCCACCCCCATACACCACTATCCCTTCTCCCAAATTTATTTCCGATCTATTCTGCTGGTATACCTATAGATATTCATTAAGTTTCAATTTTGTGACATTAACCGTTTAAGAGGTATGGATTTTAGAATGTCTCGATCTCGGCTTAGAAAATAATAAAGTAATTAAGGGAAATTGGGAATGGATATTGTTGAACAGTAAGGAAGAGTGGGTACGAGGAAATTCGAAGGACTATGGATTCGAACCCACCACCTCTGGGGTGATAGACTAGTACTCTACCGAGCTATCAAGGCTACATCACGAAAGGCCCTTAAATCCCTCGATCATGGTTCGAATCCGACTGATTTATTCAATTTTGCCTATTTACTCTACGTTATCCGGGCTATTGTGACCTTCGCCCGTATACGACGTGTTCATTATGAGGAAAATGGAGAAAATTTAGTGTACAAGATTTGAAATTACAGCATTACGGATACTCTGATATTGCGAGAAAAGATTAACCACGCAAATAAAGAACTCTTTTTTAGAAAAAACTTTTTACAACACATCGGTACTCCAGCGGAATTCGATCGGAACTGTTTTTTTGTTTTTAAAATATGCAGGACTCGAGCGGAACGTTTTGGGTACATTCTAGCTGGATTTTGTAATCAATAAGCAGTTTAATATCGAATGTCAATACCTCACCTGTACTGAAAATTAAGTATACTGTATAGAAAACATTTTATGATTTGTGAATTGTGATTTGTGTGTTGAAGTTTATAAGAGAAATATGTTAAATTTAAATATTTTTTGAGAAAAACACGGAACTGAGAGGAATAATAGCTTTTTATGAAAAGAAACTATTATTTCTCTAGAACCATTTTGGATTTCAATCCTGGAATTTCTACAAAAGTTAGGCCCAATAGATTCCCCACGTGGGTGTGCAGGGGGTGAGGGTAGAAGAGAATTGGAAGTAAATAATTTTGATTTTAATGCATTTTAATTAATTCGCTTTCTTGTCTGTTCGGTACAAATTATCTAATTGATTTTAACGTAACTTCTCGATGAGCTAGAGACTTGAAACTTTAAACATAGCTCCGAACTGGATGACAATGCAATATGAAGTCGACTTTTGGGGGTCGGGTGTGGGGTGAAAATGTGATGTGGAGCGGGTTTTATGAACAATTTTGGTTAGGAGGCTAGGAGGCTGCAATTTGGAATTGTTTTAGAACTATGATAATGAAACCCTTTCCAAAAAAAGAAAAATCAGACACTCAAGACTAAAAATAATTATTTAAATAAATTTTTTTTAAAAAAAAAAGAAACACATTTTTAAAACGAAGTAAAAGGTATTAAATAATTTTTCCTAACCTCATATAGATTCCTAACTCCATACAGATAGTCCTGAAAGTGTAAAGTGTTGCTACCACTCCACTTTTTTCAGGACTATCTGTATGGGGCTAGGAAAAATTATTTTATACTTTTAAGTCCGTTTTAATATCGTGCTTTTTAAAAAAAAAATTTATTTAAATTTTATTTCTCGAGAACCGGATAAAAGGTCAGGAGTTGACGCTTGTATAGAACCACTATAATACAAATGCATGATATTTTAGATTATAACAGCAAGGTCCGGGGTGGTAATTGTATTTGTATCTCAAAAACGGCTAATGCTAGAAAGTTGAAACATGGTACGTAGATAGTAGAAAATAATTGAAGCGAAAAAAGAAAAAAGTGGGGTTTGTATTGGCGGAGGTGGGGTAAAAAAAATGCAATTTAAAATGGAGTGTATTTCGTCATATCTAGCAGGTCTGCTGAGATATAAAATTAATTTTACTTTTGCAGGCTCTTCATATAAGTGTTCAGATTTCCGGATTTTTCGTTATACTCCTCGTAATTGTATGTAAAGCAGTGGTATAAGTTTTCACGAATTCCGACGTATCTCTTTAGTCGATCGAAGTCATTTTTACTTCTATGCGCCTTGTATATAATCGCATAATACTTTATTTCAAGATTTTATTACATTCAACCCCCAAGTTGGTGTAAAAGTATTTTTGTATTTTAACGGGCTTTTAATTTACTTCTTTCACTCGAAATAAGAGATTGGAGATTTTCTTTTCATATCACGAATTTCAAAACTCAATCAGTACTGTTGCATTACTGATTTCTCAAATAATTAATACCACTTCTTATAGTTAGATTTAAGTACTGAAAAACAGAGTTTTTTTTTCAAATCCGGCTTGGGTTGGCTTTTCACGCAATTCTGAAAATATATCGATAAAAAAAACAAGTCAGAAATTTGATTTTCTTTCTTTTCGGCGGAATTCAGTACTGAAAATAGATATCCATTCGCGAAAGTTTGAATTCAGTTTGACAGTATTAATTTTGGTATTTTTTTTAAACTTTATTTATATGCACCTATTGCATCTATTGCCTGTGGATATCTTTGTGAAACAGGTAGCGGCAAATACAGCAGTTAGGCTATCGAGCTGTGCTCTTTTTAAGCGGAGCTCTAAAGGGCATATTTTAATTCTCAGCGAATTTTTGGGAAGCCCTGCTGATATTAGTACGGACTACTTACGACTAATTGCAGGGACGGATTTTGTGACACCATGCGAAATTGTGTATCCCAGTAGAGTGGACTGGGGGAACAATAGGATACTACGTATATACGGATGGATCGAAAATGGAATGCCGCACTGGCGCAGGCGTCTTCTCTGAGCAGCTGAGTGTAGGGAAGTCTTTTAAGTTGCCAGATGTGTGCATCGTCTTCCAAGCGGAAATTCTGGCTATGTTGCAGGCAGCAAACATCCTGTTAATGGGGGAGATATGAGATCAGAATATTTCACTCTATATTGACAGCCTGGCGGCCATAAAGGTGCTGGAATCGGTCACCATTAAATCCCAGTTAGTAAAGCGCTGTCGAGAAGTGCTGAAGGTACTTTGTAGTCAGAACAGAGTACTGATTTGCTGGGTGCCAGGGCATAGTAATATACTAGGGAACGAAAGAGCGAACGAGCTTGCGAGATCGGGATCGACATCGAATGGTAGGGTTGAGGAGGATGTTTGTCCACCGATATGCGTCATCAAAGCGCAAATTGGTGAGCGCTCTAAAAGACAGCAGACTCTAGGTGGGCAGGACTGGCAAGCTGCAGGATTTCTAGATCCCTGTGGCCCGAGTTGGATAGTCAAAAGACTAAGAATATATTGACTTGGGATAGAGGAAAACTGTGACTATGAAGCATTAACGAGGCACTGTATGCTGAGGAAACACGCTATGCGGCTAGGGATAGCGGAGTCGGACATGTGTAGGTTCTGCCATGATCTGTATGCTGTGGAGGACATCACTCACATTCTGTGTGAATGCACGGGGATCGCTAGAAGGCGTTTGAGATTTTTGTTGGGTAGTCTTTTCTTCGAGAGCATCGAGGATTTGAGGTCGTTAGAGTATGACAGACTAGTCAGGTTCTGCAGGGAATTGGAGTGTTTCTAAGGTCATGGAATAGCCCACGAGGACCTGAAGGGATCACAATGGGCCCGTTTGGCGCCTAGTGAGCGCTGCGCCCCTTCTTAACCCTAAACCTATATGCACCTATAATTTGCTGTATATTTCAGCTGTTTTCCTTATTGCTCGCTAACGATCTGAACAAATCTATTTTACATGAAACTAATTTGTGTTCCATTTTGACTTCATGACATTCGTCCTAAACTCTGCTCTCTGATGGTCAAAGTTCATTAATTGAAAACGCCATAAAATAAGAAATGATGATATTGGATCCATTGGTCGGATTCTTTTGAATTAAACTTTTCTTGAAACACACGACTGTCCGTATTGCTTCAAATCGTACCATATTGCAACAAAAGAGGCAATGTGCTCCACTGTACTGTATGATTATGAGCCGCAGTGTCCATGTAGTAAACGAAACAGACGATGAAATATTTCACTCGGGAATATACGTAAAGTTTTTCTTAGTTCTGATTGGATTCAATAGAGAAGAGCCAAAAGGAGTTGCAACGTATCATAAGTTCACTAATTTGAAACTTAATGTAATTTTAGCGTCTTTGATAATTTTATTACGGAAAAGTGAGCACTAATTAGAGTAAAATACGTAATATGTGTAGTAACCATATTACTGAAATTGAGTTCTACAAATTTTGATAATTCAAATTAGTCGTCTCACAGGACTAGTTCTGTTAGGGGGAAAGCCATTAATGAAATTATACCCAACGCTGTATTGACAAGGATGTGCCATCGAATGTCGAAAATTCATTTTATCATAGGAAAATGTGATAGTACAGTAGAAAAATGACCGCACTGTCATACTTGTCAGCATTAACATCATCTCTCTCATTTGTTGAACAAATTACTGGGTACGTAATTCCATCGTTAAAGGGTCTTCCGTTCTTCCTTCTATCGTAGCGCCATTATTTTCAGACGAGTCGTTTGAGATTGATAAATTGACACAGTAACTAGGAGACCGGTCCATTTCTGAAGTTTTCTTCTCGCACTCTGTCTTATAGATAGCAATCTATAAGACCCATCGTTCAAAGGGGGGGTCCAAATGAAATTCCGGACGACCTTCCCGCCTATCTTTTTGTAAGATGAAAAATTATGTCACCTTTATTCTTAACGACTTCTGTGTGGAAAGTGACCAGCGTGCGAGCACAGAATACAAACAGGGCGACGATAGCCTTACCTTAAAATGCGTGACAGGCTCTCGTGTAATCGCAATTACCGTCAAGGACACCCCGGTGACTTTTGTTCAGTTAACGAGACAGCTGGATACCAGTGACCCATCCCGAAAAAAAAACCGCACCAAGGATCCATTCGTTTCTTGTATAAGTGAAAGGAGCTTTCACATATATATCGGGATGTAATAGACGATGAAGAGTGTATCTCGCTCGTCGGAAGGATGTAAACAGTTCAGACGAGATTAGCATGCGCCGTCGTGGTTATCGGGGTGCCATCAGGACTATTTTCAGTCAGGCAGCTTCATGGAAAGGAGCTTTCTTTTCGGGATGATTGCGAAAATTCCGGTTGGGAAAGAAAAGCATACGCGGAAAATCTGGAAGGCGCCCCACCCGCAAGTCCTTGTAAGTCCTTCGTCCGAGATGATGGAATATTCCAGGATAGACGTGTGTGAAATTGGGTTCGGGAACCCACCGCTGTCTGGAGTTCTTGTAGGTCATTTGTTTGCGTTCCCGTATCGTCTAAGTCAGTCGCTTCCAGGCCATTCGAACGGTATAGTTGTGGTGTTCGCTTTAGGGTCGATGATGCACCGAAAACGGTCATCAGATGTAAAATTTATTCTGAATCGAAGGAAACTCCTAAAAATTCGTCTGTAGGACTTGGTGTCGTTCGTAAAATTTTGCGAAAATTTCCAGTCGTGAGTGAAAAATCGTAGTGCCCAGTTTGTTTCGCAGTTCGCCGGAGTCCTTCAGCAGTTGATTTTCACCAGTTTTCCTCAATCCTGAAAAATGTAAAATACGAGGATTCAATGGAAGTTCAGCGAATACCTATACTATCGCTGTGACGAGACGTATACGGTTCGGATGACAAGTTTGTCCTTGTGCAGTGAACAGACTAATAACTTATTCGATTTAATTCAGGACATTTTAATCATAAGACAAAGTGAGGGCAGTTGATCCCTGAAAACGAAAAGATAATGGATAATGTCGTCTTGGTAGCGTTTTAGTGATGTCTCACTGTGACAAAATGTCATTTTTCTCGAAACGGGGTGTGTTGTAACCAAAGTGAATAAGGTCATGTACGGATACAAGAATCTCTGATTATCTTCTCCTTCAGCAATTCGCTCTCCCAAACTAAACTCAACTTCTCTCTCTCTAACTCTCATAACGCTCTCCATTCTCTTCTTCGCGTCTCTTCTTCGAGCAAGTGATTCTCTTTCGAAATCAACATACGCGTTTTCCACGATTCGGGATACTCTATGCCTGCTCCTTTTCTCTATCTCCTGTACTCTCTTCCGCTCTTCCCCTCTACTGTAACCTTATCTCTGATTTCCAGTGGTAAATACGTGAAGTGAGTGCTCTCAAGTGTTTAAGAAATGTAAGGGAAGAAAATATGTAGATAAATTTTAAGTGAAAGGAAAGAGAAAACAAAAACAACATCGACCGAAGCTAATTTCAAGGTGTTTTGGCTACTATTGCCCTTTTCTTTGGTACAGGAAAGTGCTGAAAAGTTTACATTGGATTTATTAACATCACGGCCGAATATCTAAGGACATCAGGAACAATGTAAGTAAGCAGTATGACCATATTTAATCTAATTAAATTATCTATCCTTGAAGGAATAGGGCGTTAACTAGACGATTAAACCCAAAAGCCTTCTCTAAATTTGAATCAATTAACTTGGGGGTGAAATTTCATATTGCTTGCGGGTGGAACTCGAATAAAGTTAACCATTCTCTTGAAATTTTCGTTTTAAACTAATTTTACTTAGGAATTTTCAGTGTTTTCTCGTATACCTCTACTGGGAAAGATAGTTTTGATGTACGGTTCAAAGTAAGATACAGGCAAAGTATGAATTTTGGGACAAATATCTTTTGAATTCTAGGTCACTGGAAATTGTAAACTTTGCTGGATATTAGTTAACTACACAAGTTCTTTGGATGGAAAAAACATAAAAAACAATAAATATCCAATAGTAGCTCCTCGGAAATTTTGGGAGAAAGGTCGGGAAAAATTTGGGAGGAACGTCGAGTTTTTATCAAGCCATAATGAGACTCTTCCCTTTTTTTGGAAAGATCTTCAGTTCCTGTTTGACTCCCGATTGAGGCATTGGGTATTGCTTCTACACAAGAAATTATCTTAGATTGTAGATGGTGAAGGACGGTCTAAAAATCCCGATTCACTGCGGACTCAGTGGGCCTGTTGTGATTATCCTCCCTTATTATAACTCACTCAGTACGGTTATATCAATAAATTTTAATATACTCTTGAGTGAGTTAGACATGAGTTCCAATGGTGATAGGAATTAATGTCCAAGAAGTCTGAGTCTTCTGTGTGCGAGTTCTTCGCAATGGCATAGAACGTGCTCTGCAGTTTCCTCTTCTTTTTCACCAATCTGAAAATATCGTCTGAAACCAGTCGAATCGTATGCAGATGCTTTTTAAGCTTACCAAGTCCAGTAATTAGCGCAATCAAGCGCCGAACCTGATTCCGACTCAATTTGAGCAACTCGGAGGTTCGTTTCTTGGGGTGACCTTCCAAGAACAGTTTGGACTGTCTGCACCCAGTTAAGGTCAGCTTGGATGTTAATCCAGTCTAACAGCCTTTTTTTCGCCGCAGCTGTTGGCATTCCACAGAAAGGCACTGGTCTGCAGACTTATTACCTAAAATATCATTGTGTCTGCGCACCACTCCCACAGCTGCCTTAGAGGTGCTTCTCAACCTAGCACCTCTACACTTAGCAATACAGAAAGAAGCTAGGTTCACCACATACAAACTTTTGAGCTCGGAGGACGAGTCAGAGCGCAAAACAGCTTGCCCAACTCTCTCCGCGGAACTCAACAAGGACCCCATACTGGCGATACCTCTTTCTGATTAAATGGTACCGAAATTTAATTTCACAAGGCCATTCAAAGTTGTCCTACCTGCAAGGGAGGATTGGGCCACAAACAAATCCACTCCAAAACTAGAATCCATAATCTGGTACACAGACGGATCTAAAACGGATCAAGGTGTAGGAGCAGGCGTTTATGGAGTGCGCCCAAATGTCAAATTCTACTGTAGCATACACATAACATCCACTGTTTTTCAGGCGGAGACTCATGCTATTGAACTATGAATTAGTGAAAATATTAGACGGGGCTACAAAAACCAACAAATATATATTCTCTCGGACAGTAAGGCAGTAATAATGGCACTTCAGTCCGTTCAAATCTACTCCAAACTTGTTTGGAATTGCCTCCAATGCCTGATTGAACTCGGAAATAAGAACAGAGTTAACCTGATTTGGATTCCGGGACACAGCGGCTATAAAGGTAATGAAATGGCTGACTTAATGGCTAGGAAAGGTTCAGAAGCTGACTTCATGAGACCATATCCATTCTGTGAGATACCATTGGGCACAGCCAGAATGAACATCCGAATGTGGCAAAAATCGCAAAGTGCCATTCACTGGGATTTGGCACCGGGCTAATGCCAAAACGCTCGGAAAAAGAACATCTGATTATCTAAAATTAAGCAGATATCAGACCCGAACCGTAGTGGGAGCTCTGACTGGACATTGTCACATGAGGAAGCATCTCAATAGGATTGGTCTCTCTAAGACTAATATTTGCAGAATATACAATGACAAAGATGAAACACCAGAGCATATCCTCTGTGAATGTGAGGGTTTAGCTCACAAAAGACTTCGTCACTTCGCTTCACTTTCATGGACCCATCGGAATTCCTGACCATTCCTCTTCGCAAAATACTGGGCTTCATTGAAAGCGCATGGATTGAAGAGGAATCATAGTCAAACCGGGGGGACGTCACAATAGGCCCAACTGTGGCTTCAGTGATAGAGGTTAACCATAGCAACCCCTATTTCCAATATATCTATCTATCATTGTGTCCAGTAACCCTTACCAGTAGACTGTATTTAAATTCGCTAGTTTTTTAAGTTCTTGAAAACAGTCCCACACAATCTAAAGCAAAGTACTTGAAGACCAAGTAATGCTGATCTGCTGTCAGAGAGAATGTAGATCTTGTGACTCTTGTATACTCTTCTAATGTTTTCTCTGATGCATAGTTCAATTGCATGCATTTCTGCTTGGAAGATCGTATTTGACTTGCCGAGTCTGGCATATATGTCAGTCCTTGGTCTGTGTCCTTATACTCCAGCTCCAACTCCCTCATTTGACTCCGAGCCATCTGTATACCAGATAACTGCTCCCGGAAAGCCTTTACTTATCACCAAGATTCATTCATTCCGCGATTTTTTGAACTTTATATTACCTACCCAATAGCACAAAACCATTTTATTATTTTTTAAAATAAGTTGTACGATACACTTGTTGTTTCCTACATTTTAAATTTGTTCAAATATAATAGAAGACCTTTTGTTCTTAACAAATATTGCAGGACATACATAAGATTATCATAACAAATAATGATTTGAGGAAGATTTTTGTTGTTTTCCGGCATCAGAGGAGTTTCTGGTGTGAAACCCCAACACGAAATCCCCGACTGGTGATTAATCGCTGTCCTTGAGGACATGCCAGATGGAAAACCTTCACTGGATAGGCCAGTTTATAAGACTGTGTTGGACTAGGTCGAAAGGAGCTGTTTAGTTATCGGAAAACAACAAAAATTTCTTAAAAATTGTTTTTATGGTAGCTTCTCGCCATGAAAAAATTCCATTCTCAAATAATGATTATTAAAACATAATACCTAATCAGTACAAAATTACCTCCATATTGTAAGAAACATACATAATATATAATTTTGCCAGTTTTAAAATTTGATTGCAATTTAATTTGCTGATATATGTACCTAGTTCTTGTCAAAATTATTCAACGGATAATTTCATTGATTCATTCATTTTGTCTTGCATATCGTGGAAATAAAATGATATTTTTGCAATTCGATATCCACCTCATCAATGCCAAAATCTTTAAATTTTCAAGCGATAGCAAATGAACATGTTTAATTTTTAATAGTGATGCAGATGGACTCAAAAATGGTAGTGCGAAAAATGGATCTGTTAGAGGAAATCGCTTCTCCATGTCTTTGGGAGCTGTAACTAAAATATAAAGACTGGACTCACAAATAGCAGTCTGATTATTGCTGTATAGTTTCCAGTATATTTTTGCCCTGGTGATCGATCCTAAATCAACATTTTGTAACTCTACAAAATTATCCGGATCATCTAAATTGATTGAATGAACTGTATCAGAATTTGGTGAAGGAGACGATTCCCTTCATATTTGGCCACCTTGACAAAGACTGTTAAATGTGCTAAATGTGCTATTTCAAAATTTTCTAGAATTCCAGTGCAATGCTAATTGTAAAAGGGGAATCCCCCAACAATTCGAAAATTACATCTTTTTTTTTTTTTCTTCAATAAATTCCAGAAATTGTTTTCCAGATTTTTTCTCCGGCTTTGAAAATTTAGTAAATCTAAGGAAAAATTCCCTAGCTTTCCATCATTGCCCAGGACGAAATTCTATTCTGCTCGAGCAGAAATACGCTCGGAAAGCGATCCGCCAATGAGTTCCGTCGGGCCCCGATGTGCTCCGCCTTCAGTGGACGTACTTCCTTAATAATGTATAACAGGCGGATTTTTGTGATAAGACCCGGCCCGGCCCGGCCCGCCTAGTAGACGCGTACCTTAAAAGGCCTAAATAGAACACGAACATCGACTACGTCTGAGTAGTCCCTGTCTTTAGAATACACAGGATTGTATGGCGATACCCACAATAATAACTTCGCCTTGGACTGAGCAGTCGTGCTAAACTCTAATTCTGAGACTGCGATTGCTTGCACAGGGTTGCCAATTGTAATCTCGGATTTAAATTGTTTCATAGCAGAAAAATTTTCGTCTACTATACGTCGAAACTTAACCGTATGCAAGTCGTATAAGTGGTTAGACTTTTTGGAAACGATGTTGCCGGTTGCAGTATATATTTATTATTATATTATAGTTTGTACGAGCACTTACATGACCCCTTCAGAATGCTTTGAATTCTGTTTACATTTAAGAGGAGACCGCCATAGCTTAGTACATGCTGTCTCTATCTTACATATGGTCATGTAGAATTTTGATGACATTTTGCGGGAGTGCGATCTGCCTGCTGCTTCTATTCCCCAAATTCGTCCCAATTCCTATTCACGTCCTCGTTTTTAATAAACGCAAGCACTCCAAAGTGATTAAAAACACTTTATAAATTAAACGCGCTACCAGAAACACGTCCATTTTCCAAAATGTTAAACAAAACAGAAGTGAGAGTTGACACTCGTTCTTCTTCTTGCTTCATAGAATCGAAGTCGCAGTCGGTGTTCTGTTCAACGCCAACTGCGTAGTCGAACCTCAAGCCGAAAGATGGGGAAATCGTAGTCGCAGTCGAGGTCCGTGTTGTATTTTGCAGTTAAGTTTCTCATTATTAAAGTTTGGTTGTTTTTGTCTGCATATTTTGTTAGAATATCGTCAAAGTTCGCTTTTTTATGGTGGAGGTCGTTCGTTGTCAAAACGAGTCATTCTGATTTCGAAACCTTTTCCGTTTCCAAAATTCTTCGGCAGTTATCTTTACGCTAGCGTCTGGATTATGCTAGCGTAGTAGCGCTTACCCATATTCCACCGGAATTATATATCATCTTTCCACACCTGACTAGACTAAGACTGCCGCTCCCTTTCGACCTCAGTTTTCTATGCGGTAGTGCGGTTTGACAAAAACTGCCATTCTTGAGGACCAGGCTTAAGGTTAACCGCATATGGAGATGGAGACTTCAGTTTTACTTGATATGTTGGAGGAATTCTTGCAGGAAGGAAGGCAACAATATTGGTCCTCTAGCTCGGTTCCATACATATTTTTTTTACGGTCATCGAAATAACGTAAGGGGCACCCTTTAATGCAATTGCACAGCTAGAACGACATAGGTTGGGATAAAATGGTGTGGTAGGGGATTTAGAGCGGTGGAACGGGAGGGAAGCGTCTGAATTGTCGGTGAACGTTATTTTTGAACTGCTGAAGATTCCACTTGTCAGGGAACAGATCGGCTGACAATGCGTTCCACATTACTGATGCTCGGGGATAAAAGACTGCCTAAATTTCACTGTTCTCCACGAAATGGGCTGAACACTATGCTCGTGTGCGTGTGATGCTTGACGAGTGTTACGGTGGGCGACTAACATTGGCGTAACTAGTTAGGGGCCAGGGGAGCCGGCCCCCCCCAGATCGTTCGTGGCCCCCCCCATAATAATAATGTAATTATTTGAAAATCCTGCAAGAAACAATTAAACTCCAGATTTTACTGTAGAATTTTGTACAATTATTTTTTTACAGCGACAAAAAACAAAACAACATGAAGTGTCGTAATTACACAGCGAGCCGGTAGAGGTGGAAAACTATATCGATAACACTACGAAGAAGTATAGGAACGACAGTTGCGAAAATGCGCATGCGCCACCTTTCAAATAAATGAAATACGCCGTTTCTTAGCGTCGCTCTCGCTAATCCGGTCTTCCCATCAGTGATGCCAATTAAGTGCTTTCAACGTTAAATTTGGTGCTCAAAATTTCCTCACAGTCGACAAAAATATAGTTGTTCCGCTTGCGCGTTATTTGAATTATGAATTATTCCTGCGATTGATTTATAAAAAAAAGTTGAAATTAGGTTTGTTCTTTTTGCCTGTACTCAGTGTACTCTACACTTGAAGCGTATTACACTAAATGTAAGATAACACCAGTTTTGACCAGTCAAAAAGAACGCGTTGTTGTAGAAACATTACAGATAAAATTTGGAATTTAACGAAGAATGAAATTCTATAATTATGCTGAGAAAATTTTAAATTTAAAGTATAGCGCTGAATGAAAAAAAATATATTTGTTTATTGCCTTCATTAATTTCGACCTTAAAGTTAATATCTCCTAACAGAGCTTCAGCTTTCAAAAGGCTTAAATTTAATGAAATTTTTCATGTATATTCAATCAATTCAATTAAAATAATTTATATGAATGTGCTTAATTCTTAATTTTATGCAATTATTATATTTGTTTGTATTTTAGATACAATTCTGTTGAAAAGCCACCCACTCTTCCCAAATATGCATAATGTATCTATTAAATGACGAGCCTGTTTACGCTCTCTTACGACTACGCCTGATAGTGGTGATCTAGTAGAATGTTATTAAATGTGCACTTTTTTAATATAAATAAATGGATCAATACCATTGATGAGCGATTTTCATTAACACTGTATGTTCTTTACAGCGTTTTTATTGGCATTATATACGCCGCAATTGAACTTTTGGCCTGGCCCCCCCCCAGACAAAAATCCTAGTTACGCCAATGGCGACTAAGAGTTCCTTTAGTTCCTTTCTACATTTACCATAGAAATATCGATAGTAAATACAAAGTACTCCGACATTTCGGCGATGCTCAAGGGAGTCTATGGAAGCTGAAACGGCTTCGTTTCCAATTAGTCGGCACGCATGTTTTTGTCACGATTGAGCAAGGCTAAATGGGATTTTGGGACCGCAACCCAGATATCCGAATTGTACTCAAGACGCGGTCTGATATATATCTTGTAGATTGTAGCTAAGTCAGACGCTGAAAAGAATTTCTTTCACTTCCGTAGAATACCAAGGCGTTTGGAAGCATCAATTGCGACATCAAAGAAGTGTTGGCTCCAATATAGGTGATTATTGATTTTTACGCCTTGCAATTTGAAGTCAGTAGAAGGAGAGCCAGCAAAGGATATATTTGAAACCAACGTCGGAACACACACTGATACTCAGTTTTCAGCCATAAATCATTTCTAGAAACATTTAAATAATAGCTTTAATACTCAGCCGTTTCAAAAAAACAGTTCTTGCCAATTTAGAATTTACGAACTTGAGCCGTATGTGCCATTAATCCCTGCGGCTCTATGTTTTTTCTGCTAGTTACCCGCTTTGTATTTCTAGCTACGATTTCGGACACTTTTGTCATTTATTCGGGAAACCTTTTCCATCTTCTGCTTTCACATTTTACCTGAAATGCGCCCTGGATAATTAATTCGTATAATAAACGTCTCACGTAGAAGCAAACAACATTGGACCCATATGGCTGCCTTGAGGGATTCAATTAATCGTAATCCTTGGTTAAATCAGTGCATGAAACGTCAAATTAGTTTGCGATTTGCATACTAGCTTTAGGTGGTAAACGAAGAGACCCTAAAATGATAAATTAAAAAAATATTTGATTATTACAAAATGGAGATGTAAACAGTGTACTCTAGGAAGATGAAGTGATCCATCACTCCATCTGCTTAAAGATACGAGTAAGCATCTCATGCGGAAGCAGAATTTCACCATAATTTGAAACCTGATCAAATAAATGCCATCCCCTTTACCAGCAGTGAATAATTTCTTTTTTTCAATTTCTAACGGAAGGAAACTCAACACCTGTCTATATTAGCCTGATGAAAACCGAATCTCATATTCCTGTACGGCATTGACCTGAAAATTTTCATTCCTTCATCAATTTCTTGTCACCATCTATCACCCTTCAAAGTGTCTCGAGCGTCAGAAGCTCATTGTAGAGCGTGTGCTCCCCTATTGCGGGGTATTTCCATGTAAATTTTATTTCGTATTCCAGAAATATCTAATCGAAAAATGTCCCGACAAAAAGGGATAAAAACGGAACACTGTAAGCACTCAGACTTTTTGTGGTAGTGCGTTACGGCAAGACGAACAAGAAATCGAGGTGCTGTCACCCTGACATCTCTTATCATTACCACAACATCATCCACCTTGAATTCTGAACAATGTCTTGCTTCGAGGAGAGTACGTGATGGCTCCAAGCACTCAAACAATCAGTAGTATCTCTGGTTAGAACGTCAAACATTTCCGATGGATTTTCTTGTTTCCGATTTCGTATCCTTTCTCATTTCGTTTGGATTGCACAGCGTGCAATAGTAGTTCATGTCCTTGCAGCCCGACTAACATCCCAGGATCAGTTCTGGTGACAGTCGTCTAGCTGAGATTACTTTCAACAGAAAGGAGTTCAAGGATGTCCTTCACCGGAGTATGTAGCTTGATTCTGGATAGTCAAGATCAAGCGGATCAAATTAACTGCAAGTGAATGGTTGTGATTTATGTACGATATGAAAGGTACTTCATTTCTGGAATTCGAGTAGTTCACAACATCCTCCGCAATTTCATTGTATTAAAATCCCATTACAGGAGGAATCCTTTTTTCTTCTCTTAAGAAACCCTTCAAACCTTCTGTGGAGTAGAGAGCTGACAAGTGGATTCCGTAACCAGCATTTTCAGTATGCACTCGGATTGTCTGAAGCGGTGGGGTGCACTTATTCCGATAATTGCCACCCACAGCTGCACACAACATGTCGCCGATGCTTTAATGCAGTTTTCTTTAGGATCGCAGAGTTTAGACTCCTCCAACACCATCCTTTAAATATGAAAGCAAGGAACAAGTGAAACTACCCACAAAGCCAGTGCAGCTATTGTTCACCCATTTTATTTCCAGCCAGGGACGAGTTAATTTTTCTTAGTTCTCTGCAAAAGCATTTTGCAGAGCAGTTCTTTGTGGCTTAGTGGAAAAACAACCCCAAGTTTACGATAACGAGTAATTAAATCAGAACCATTGAGCTCTGTAAGTCGCTTAATTACTTCCGGCTCATTTCCTTAGTACTAACGCCCATTAATGGAAATTGAATAAATAATCGATCCTTGACCAATATGTGAACGTGATTTGGCTTCTGCATCATCTTTCATTAGGGTTTGGAACATTTTTAGTCGTACAACTGGTTTTTATCAATTAAAGTGGGTCCTTCTTGGTTTTTTTGCCCAGATGCTTCAAACGACTACAAACACAGGGTGCCCATCAGACCATTAGAAGTAATATTTTTTTTTGGTTCCGTCCGTTTGCTCGATACCAAAAAAACGCATTGATCTAGGAAATTTAGTTCCACCAACAATAGGCGAAATAGTCCTCCCACTTCGGATAAGTCCCACATGAAAGTCCTTTAAATCAGTGTTCACGAATAATAGCCTATAACTTTAGAACGGTTTAAGCTAAAAATTTGAAATTTGAGATATATGTAGCCGCTATACAAAAGTCATAAGTAGGCAAACCACGCAAGCGATGGGAAGACTCGGTTGATGAAGATAGCAGCAAAGCCATCTTAAAAATCTGCCAACAGTCTGGGCGCAACTTTATAATTTTTTGGGTAGAAGTCCGAAACGTGTTTAATACTGAGATGCGGTGTAGGTCACTATGCGACTGACAACCTGAAATATAATGTTTCAAATAGCCTACTGGTTATTCTTTAGCTTGAAATAACGAAATTCATGAAAATGTTGGAAAACCCCTTTTCACGGTAATTTTTTTTACTCCAGCTCTGTACAACAATAAAATTTTGAACTTTTTTTTTTTGCTTTAATTACTCCTGTAGTACTTCTACATATACATACTAAGTTTCAGCTTTCTAGCATAAGCCGTTTCTGTGATATGAATCGTATCTTGCTACCCCTATCATACATTTTGTTGTTCTAGGATACTTCTACAGTGACTCTATATAATCGTAAATTTTTAGCTTTCTATGCTTTGCGGTTTTCGAGAAATAAAAATCAGAATTCTTTTCGTTCCACCCCCTCTCACCATCACTCCCTTCACCCACACTCTCAAAATTTTTTCTTCGCTAGAGGTCTACTGGTCCTAACTTCTGTAAAAATTTCAAGATCATATCTGAAACGGTTCTTGAGATATAAAAATTAATTTTTTTGAAAAATGGCTGCCTGCCACCTTCAGCGCTTTACCTCCCTCCTCAAAAATTTTACATTCAGTAGACTTCACTGATAATTTTATATACAGAAACCAAATTTTATCTTCCAGACACAATTGAGTCGGAAGACATTGTAATTCAAAGTTTTTCACCCCCAAGCCTCATACCTCACTACTCCCCTTAAAAATTTTAATTATAATTAATTAATTTAATTAATTTTTCCAATCTCCAAGTATCCCTTAATACAACCACAAAATTTCGGCCAGTTGACATCAATCGTTCAGGTGATATGGATTTAAGAATGTATCAATCCCAGCATTCTAGCGTTTTGGACGTATTGCTCTCCCCCCCACTCGCACATCTCTCAACCCCTATCGACTATTTTTTTGCAAATGGATCCACTATCTTAGTACTTCATAAGTTCCAACTTTCAGCATCCTAGCATAAGCGGTTCCTGAGATCTAGAAACCAAAATTTTTCATCTAAAACGTTCCACCCTCCTTCCCCCTTTCAACCCCACCTCTCCAAAAGGTACCATTCGTAGGCGTTCACCCAATCTACCAACCATAAAAATTGCAACTTAATATCTCAAAAGAGCTATGCGCCTTCAAACGGTTTTGCGTACGGCGTCTACGGCGGATAGACGGACATTTTTTTTTTGCTTTTTTGGGGTCTAATAGTCCTAAAACGTGAAAATACAAAATTTCAGGGTAGCAAATTTTTTTGAAATTTCAGGTCGATAACAATACTTTATTATTAAAAAAAATATATAAAATTAGAAGCTGGAGGACGCGGTTTTTGGATCGAGACGATTGGTAGCGACGACTTCAGGAGCCCAGGGACCGATTTGGGCTGTTGCCCCATTGGTGATGATACAAAAGTTATTGAAAAAATTCGTTATTCATCTGCCGAAATCCGAAACCCAATTCAACTCATGATTTCGTTCTTGGACTCAAGAAATTGTTTTTCTTTAACGAATAGAAAATACCCTCTCCTTCCTTGTGGTAACTCCATAAGAAAGTACTTAAATCACATGGTGACATTTGCTGTGCAATTAGAAAAAAATATCCTTACTGTCTACCTATATATGAATAATTAGCATTTTTATAAAATGCGAAAAAAAAGATATAATGTTAAGATACTTGAACCAGATGAAGGTCCTTAAAAAATGAAGAAATAGTCTGTGCACAACCTAAGCATTTTTCGAGTTAATGACTCGAACAGAGTCAAAGTCAAAAGCCGACAGAAGCTTTCACACCGTTGACATTCTCAAAACATTAATTAATTTTTTCCGGTTACAGAGTTCGTGGCACAGTTTATGTCGAAATATAGCACAGACTGTTATGCGATTGCCAACTAAAGAAATAACCAGCACGAGTCACACCTGTATACCTATAAAAAGGTGTACCTTTTATACTCACACAAAAAAGTATAAAGTTATTTTGGTTCTACACGGTCATAATTTTCGTGATACAGTTTTTTGCTCGACTACTACCGCACGCTACACCAAAGCCAATTAAATTAAAATTAAGTTAAAATTTAATTAAAAAAAAAATATGGATAGACGTTAGTTTCAAATTTTTAATTTTTTGAATAAGTCGCCATTGACGTCGTGCGAACGTTAGAAAAATAATTTTTGAACAGACTTTCAACGTCGCGCTGACATTGTCACGACGTCGCCCCGACGTCGAGCCAACCAATTTGAGGAATGATTTTAGGGTCGTCGCAACGTCGACATAACTCTGAACTGACCCTTTTCCGACCACAATCTTTCTTGGCGGACTTTGCAAAAAAGTCGATAGTTGGTTATTTATGCAACCTTTAAGCTATGACCAACTATTTCCTGACTTTGCTATTCTTTATGGAAACTGGTTGCAAAATAGCTTTGTCTTAAATAAACTATTATTATACTTTATATCTGTGGTCACAGGGAATAACTTGGTAAGTCGAAAAGTTGTAAAATAGGATAAGTGTACTGTGGTCATCTCCCAAGGCTTACACGCACTGTGAAAAAGTTATTGTTATATGTTATTTGATCATTGTGATGTCAACAAAATTAATTTTTTCACAATAACTGGATTTACAGAAATATAATCAATAGTAAAAAATCAATAGTAAAAATAGCAAACAAGTGCTGCACTGAATAGTTTCGTTTTTATATTTACCTACTTATTCCCTGTGGCCACAGATATGTTCAGATAAAAATATAGGTGTCAACAACTATGCTAGTCAGTTTTACTTTTTCCACTAAATCATGTAAAATATGATATATGTATTGACAATTTTGTGTACGATTAAAATACATCTGCCAACAGTCTGAGCGCAACTTTATTATTTTATGGGTAGTAGTCGAAATGTTGCGACAGACAACTTAAAAAATAACGTTCCAAATAGACTCTTGGTTATTCCTTAGGTTGTCAATCGCATAGTAACCTACACCGCATCTCAGCATTAAACACGTTTCGGACTTCTACCCATAAAATAATAAAGTTGCGCCCAGACTGGTGGCAGATTTTTACTTTATTATTTCGATAATATTTCGATAAGTATTGTTATCGATTTTAAAAAAAAAAAATTTGCTACCCTGAAAATTTTTTTTAGGTAGGGGTGTTTTTTGGGGGGGAAGTAGGGAAAGCGTTTAAGGGGTAATACCTAGTCGGAAGCAAAAAATAAGACGGTTTTTTGTTAATTAATTAATTGTGTCTTTGTTAAAAAATCGATTAATGCGAAATATTGAGGGATCATTACACTTATCTTGAACTAGAAAAAAAATTTTTTTATTTTAATTTTTATGAAATAATGGCGGCTGAGCAGTGCACGGAACGAAGGTCGATTTTTTGTAGGCGTTCCGCGGCTAGCAGCACAAGTCTTTAACGAACGTATGTGGAACAATGAAAAAAAATGTTTCATGATATGCACGAGTTTTACTGTCAAAGTACACATGGATATTCAGAAATTATAATTTTTGAAAATTTGCGAGCACTTCGAAAAAAAAATCGATTTTTCAACTAAAAAATCGGCCTCAATTTGTTTATAAAAATCGTAATTGTTTATGAAACTCAAAAATCGTGTGTACTAGACTAGATAATCTATCTAAGAAGGTACAGCCAAAATTTCATATCGATCGGATAAAAATTACTCGAGTTCTACTGCTAGCCGTTTTTGAAAACATGGTTTCGAGAAAAACGCGTTTAAAGTTTCACAATGTGTTTACTACATGAAATTTTAAAGATACAGGCTTGGCTACACAGACAGCGTATGTTCAATATTTGCTTAAAACTACATATTAACGCCATCTATACCTCATTTAGAAACTATAGTGTACATTTGCATCGCCGGTAACGAGTAAAAGGGGCGAAACTCACTCCGAAACTCAATTTGTCATTTTCAAGCGCTCCGCCTTGCTTCGAAAATTCGTCTTTTACGTCCACTTAAAATTTGTTTTCAATAAAAAATGATGTCAGACATCACTCTTGACATGTTTTTACACCATTTAAGCCAATAAAAAAAAATGGAAAAAAAAAAATTTCGACTAGATCTCAGCAACCGCTTATGCTAGGAGGCTGAAATTTGGAATTAATATAGAGCTTCGATAATGTACCCATTTACAAAAAAATTGACGATATGGGTGAAGGGGTGTGGGAGTGGGGGAAAAATAATGCGTCCGAAACATTCGAAAGGCGAGATCGACACATTCTAAAATCCATATCTCCTAAACGGTTAACGTCACAAAACTAAAACTTAATGGATATCTGTATACTAGGGTTACTGTATACACACTCACACCAAAACAGCCTCTAAGAGGGGTTTGGCAGATGCGTACCAAGGTGAAAAACCAGTAAATTTAAATTTTGTCCATGTTTATGGGATTTCACTTTATAAACATTCGAAATGATTGACTTTTCGCTGCAAAATTGTAAATTTCCATAGAAGAAATGAAAGGAATAGGGAAATTTACCATTGAAAACCACAATTTCGCTCACACACACTTCCATATCAAAGAAAAACACGTACTAGAATTGTGGAAGGGAACCGACAGCTGTTTTTCCGACTCTTCACATATTCGCACTAACACACTTCAAAAACGCAATTTGATAGCAATTTCCAGTAGTACAAAAACAGGCGAACTAGTACATAAACAGGCGATTTTTGTGAGGTTAAATTACAATTTCTAGTACAGAAACGACCGAATTAGACGTATCTGCCAAACCCTAGGTAGAGAGTGTTGTGTATATAGTGACCCTACTGTATACTAGAAGAATGGATCGGAAATAAATTTTTGAGTGGGGGCAGTGGGGTATGGTGGTAAATTTAGATTTAGATATCTCACGAACCTATTGCACTAGACAAATAATATTCGGTTTGTGCATAAAGGTTGACAAATGAAGTTTGATGAAAGTAAAATTTTTTAAGGGGTGGTGGAGCATGAAAGTGGAGGGTATAAGAATTTTTCTAAAAACTCACGTCTGATATCTCAAGAACAGTGTAAGATAGATGCTTAAAATTTTTAAAAGAGGTAGACCTAATAGACCCCTAAGAGGATAAAAATTTGTAGGTGAGGGTGTAGATGGTGAGAGGGGGGGAGGGTGAAAAGGAAAAGGTTCCGATTTTTATATCCCGAGAACCTATAATGATATAAAGCTGAAACTTGGTATTTAGATAGAGCTACAGTAGTAGCATGTTTGAAAAATAAATTTTTTTATAGTCGTGGTATGGTACGGGGGTGGGGGTTGTTTTTCCTATCTATAGAACGGCTTATGCTACAAAATTGAAACTCTGTATGTATATGTAAATCAACTAGAAAAGTAATACAGATAAAAAATATTTCAAATATCAATTGGCGTTCGAAAAGGGGGCAAACAAAATTATCAGTGAAAATGGAATGCATATATTTTCACGATTTTCGTCATATACTTGTAGGTCTTCCCAAATATTAAATTCATTTTTATTCTGCGGCTTCTTCATATAAATACCTAGAAAGCGTTTTCAGGATTATTGAAATTCGACCCCTAAGAGGGTGTAAAGGGATTTTATACTTTTTCACGAATTTTGCCGTATCCCCCAGATCTGATCAGATATCGAATATGTTTTCACTTTAATGGGCTTGCGTAATAATCGGTTAAAACTTGTTTTTAAGTTTTTTCTTTTTTCAGCCCCTAAGAGGGTATAAAAGGGTTGAATATGTTTTCACGAATTCCGTAATATCTTTTAGAAGTGATAAGAAATTGAATTGGTTTTTACTTTCTCGAATTGTCTTCATATTTATTTATTAACTCCTTTCAGGATTTTTGGATATTCAATCCCCAAGTGGGTGTAAGGAGGTTGCATATGTTTTCACAGATTCTTACATATTGCATAGATCTGATGATGAATTTGATATTCATTTTTACTTCCTAAGGTTTCCTATATAAGCGAAAAAAATTCAATTCCAATATTTTTAGATATTCAATCCTTTCGACATGTAAGGGGGTTGTATGCTTTTCAAAGGTTCGACATATTTCTTAGGTTTGGTGAGATATTAGATCGTTCTTCACTTCCACAGACTTTTTATATAATCGCCTACAAAGAAATTGAATTGGTTTTTACTTTCTCGAGTTGTCTTCATATTTATTTATTAACTCCTTTTAGGATTTTTCGATATTCAACCCCCAAGGGTTTGGATATGTTTTCACAATTTTTGCCATCCCTTAGTTCTGATGAGATATAAAATTGATTATTACGGCATTTGATGTAATGACCTAAAAACCAATTTCACGATTTTTCGAATGTCAAGAACCAAGGGGCTGTGAAGGGTTTGCTAACGTTTTCACAAATTTTTCAAAATCCCTCGTGTCTCATGAGATATCAAGTTGCTTGTTATGAAATCGTCTAAAAACCTGTTTCACAATTTTTTCGAAATTCAAACCACAAATGGAAGTGATGGGTTTGTATGCGTTTTAACAATTCGTCATATCTCTTAAGTCTGATAAAAGGCAACAAATTCCTTTTCACTTCTATGGGCTTTTAGTGTACATAATATATTCAAATAATCCACACGGACTTTTTCAATGTTTAATCGGCTAAAAATCTCTATTTTAAATATTTTTATTTTAAGAACAAAATAAATTTTCCAAGAAGTATAATAATCTCGAAACAACTCATGATATACTCCGACTTTGACCGCTCCCGAATATTGACCCGCAAAATAATAAAGTTTCGCCCAGACCACTGGCAGATTTTTTTATTTCATGATAACTATGTTAGCTTATGGTGGTATTCATCTGACAAAATCTTTGTTAATGGAAAAACATTTTCCAATTTTATTTCGATTTGTCTTCAGTAAATCGTGACTGCTGTATGGTTTATAATGTGTGATTATTCATGCGATATAAAATATAAAATGTGCTTTCTCCTGTTGTTTAGAGATTTGGGGACTGTGTTCAGCTTAATTGAAGTGAAAAGATAAATATATATTAAGAAAATCAATCTAAACTGAAACTGATCGTCTGGAAAAGGCCTGTGATAGATATCATAATCTTCTACACCATTTGTATAACTCCCGGCAAATGGTGTCCTATACCCTTAACGGACTTAGAAGAAAATCTCAAAGTGTGTATTTCCATACTAGGAGTGTTCGACACACATGTTCAATATTTATGTTATCCCATCAATCTTGTCGAACTAAACCTATAGAAATCCGTTTTTCGTCGTTTTACGTACATTTTTGGGATATCAAACGGAATCCGCAGAGGTGTAAAATTCCGGGATGATAGATGAGTGTGGTAGTTGAATGCGGGGCAATTGTGTTTGGGCTCATCACTGCCAGATGCCTTCCTCTCAAGTGAACTCTTTCATGTGTACATGTCCATTACACACACGCCCTATAGGTCTTCTTCATACTTCGGTCAAATTAGGCTAGTCAGCACTTTCTGTGTGAACCAAGGAGTGGAACTTAATCCTGCCATAAAATTCTCGTTTCGCTTCATTTCCAATTTCGATAAAAGCTGGCCGATGTCCACGCTCGAATTCGAGAACGTGATAAACTCACATTTCATGTACTCGCCATAATTCCTTTCAATTAAGAGAAAATCTCGGATGGACGCAAATTCGAAGTATTGGCATGTCCATTGACGCACTTATTCTGGATGGGTAGTATTTTGGAAAAGGAAAGGAACGTTAATATCCCCAGTAAGTAGCTTTGCTTTACTATGAGAAAATCTGGTCGTGATGGATTCTCATGAATTTCAATAGACTCCTCTATTGAAGTTCGAACACAAAAGATTTCTTTTTGTCCAAATCTCTAATATCGGGCTTCGATTGCTTGAGTATCCTCGGAAAGATAACTATAGTTCTAGCAGGAAAGGTACTAGGACGAAAAACAAGAGCTACACTAAACATGATTGAAATCCTGGAAGTCAGGCCTGATTAATTTACTATATGGAGCTGGACCATTGTTCTTCAGGCTTTCGTGATGATGCCCGGGTTTTATTGTCCTTATTTCTAAGCTAATCGGTGAGAAAAAAAGTTTTTTCCTCACGTTTCTTTCGAGTTAGGAGACCAGGTGCTCACAGGCCTACTGGCTAGAAATTAAGCAAGATTAGGCAAGTAAATGGAACCATTCATTATACTGCGAGTGTTTTAATTAATGCTCAAGTCTCTTCGACTAATTGATGAAATGTTCCGGGCTACACGAAACTAAGTGACTATACACTTTCGGACAAGCTGGCAAATTTATTTCAAGGGAAAAATTTCTTTTTGGAAAAAACAGCTTTGTTATGTTTTAACAATAAAAACAATAATTTGTTTATATACGTTTTAATTTTAATTACTCGTTTTATTTATTTAAATACTAATTGTTTTGCCAATCTATGCCCAACTTTGAAATGATGCTTTGGAGAAATTGAGATTTTTTTCGACACTCCGGCCACAAATATTTTAGAGTGATCTGATAACTCTGACTGTTACTTAGATTATGAAAAAAGGATTAGAAATCGATGTGGCAGTAGATTCAGAATAAAATCAAGTAATAACATTATGTCTTATTTTATACTGAATCAATGGTGACCCCGACGTAATAGTTCGGGACACTGGTCCTCTAAGAGGGGAGTGAATAAGAAGTTGTTTGTGGAATATTGTCGAAAGCACAACTTTGGAGCGATCCAAGGGTTCTGCTTGTTACTTTGGATGAAGATACCACCCCCCCCCCCTCCCAAACCTTGGAACAAATTAAACGGTTATGGTGGCTTGAAGCTCTCTGAAGGTATCGGCTAATATTAGTGAATACATGTTTCGGCCGTAAGTTCCTTATTCTTTTAAATTCTTGTGAACGAGATACAATGAGCTCTGATGGACAGCAAGTCTTTTTGGGATTTCGTCAATCACTGTAAAAGTGTCACGTCGCGCTATGTGTGTATATGCCTATGCACATGAGGACATATTTTTCAAGGTAGTTAAATTCTTTGGAAAGATACTTCCTTGCGGGCATAGGGCAGTAACAAATATACTCCGTCTTTCCAAAAAAACTCCTAAAACCCAATTTAATCACACCAACTTCGCTCTTAAAATTGGGATAAGATTGTTTTAAAACTCCAATGATTTTTCGGAATTAGTGATCCTAAAAAAGAAAAAAACAAATTTTAGTTCAAGTGTACGCCGCCGTTATTAAATTCGTTTGATAACTCCAAAAACCATTTGAGTTTGCATATGTTTGGCACATTTATGCTGTTGTAGATACTTGAAACTTAGTGGGTATATGCAAATGTACTAAGAAAGTACCTTTGAAAAAATAGATATTTTCACGAATTTCGTCATATCTCTTAGGTCTTTTGAAATACTGAATTAATTTTAGTTTAAAGATTCTGCAGAAAAATACCTAGAAATCCTTTTCAGGATTTTTTTTTTAAATTAAATTCACTAAGGGAGTTTCAAGAAGTTGTATTCATTTTCACGAATCCGTCATATCTTCTAGGTCCGATCAGGAATCGAATAAGTCTTTAGTTATACGGGCTTTTTATATAATCGACTAACATTCGTTTTCAGTATGTTTGGTTTTTGAACCCCTAAAACGGCATACAGGGTTACCAATACACGTTTTCACGAATTCCTTCATATCTCATAGGTCTAATGAGATATCGAATCGGTTTTTACTTTAATGAACTTTTCAAATAATCGACTACAAATCGATTTCTGGAATTTTTTATATTCAAGCCCAAAGAGGGTGTAGAAAATAAAAATAAAAAATACATTTTCACGACTTGCTCACGTATCTCCTAGATCAGGATTTTTGAATATTCAGGAGTTGTATCACAATTTTGACCATATCTCTTAGGTCTGATGAGATATCAAATTGGATTTTTTTACATCTAAGAGCTTTTACTTTATTATTTTAATAAAAAAGTATTGTTATCGATTTTTAAAAAAAAATTTACTACCCTGAACAATTTTTTTTACACTTTTCATCACTAATAGAAACCAAAAAAGCAAGAAAACTTTTCACTCCGTCTGTATGCCGCCGCCGTCTGCCGTACGCAAAATCGTTTCATGGCTTATAGCTCCCAAACCCTATGAGCTATTAAATGAATAGACTGGGTAGGCCCCTTTAAGTGACCACTTTTTGAGAGTTGGTGGTGTGAGGGGGGAGGTGGGGGAAGCGTTTAAGAAGGAAAATTTTGGTTTCTAGATCTCAGTAACCGCTTAGGCTGGGAAGGTGAAACTTTGAATTTATATAGAGCTTCAATAGCGGACCCATTTATAAAAAAATTGTTGATATGGGTGAAGGGGTGTATGAGTGGGGGAATAATAATACGTCCGAAACGTTCGAAAGCCGAGATCGAGACGTTCTAAAATCCATATCTCCTAAACGGTTAATGTCACGAAATTAAAACTAATTGAACATCTGTAGGTATACTAGGACATCATATCGAAAACTAATTTTTGAGAGGGGGCAGTGGCGTACGGAGGGGGCGGGGTGAAAATTTTAGATTACGATATCCCACGAACCAATTGCATTAGAAAAATAAAAATTCGGTTTCCGTATTAAGGTTGACAAATAAAGTTTGATGAATGTAAATTTTTTAAAAAGGGCGGTGGAGCCTGGAAGTGGAGGGGATAAAATTTTTTCTAAAAAATCACGTCTCATATCTCAAGGACAGTGTAAGATAGATGCTTAGAATTTTTACCTGAAGTAGGTCTAATAGACGCCAAGCAGAAAAACAAATGTCGGGGGTAAAGATGTAGAGGGTGAGAGTGGAGGAGGATGAAAAGGAAAAAGCTCCGATTCTTATATCTCGAGAAACTATTATCATTAAAATCTGAAACTTGGTATTTAGATAGAACTAACATGTAGGAAAAATATAAATTTGTATAGGGGTAGTATGGTGCGGGAGTGGGGGGTGTTTTTCCTAACTATAGAACGGCTTATGCTAGAAAGTTGAAACTCGGTATATATATGTAAATCAACTAGAGAAGTATTATTGATTAAAAAAAATTCAAATATCCATCAGCGTTCGGAAAGAGGGAAAAAAAATGATCAATGAAAATGGAATGCATATATTTTCCCGATTTTCGTCATATCCTTTAGATCTTCCCAAATATTGAATTCATTTTTATTCCACTGATTCTTCAGATAAATACCTAGAAAGAGTTTTCAGGATTTTTTGAAATTCGACCCCAAGGTGTTGTAAAGGGGTTGAATACATTTTCACGAATTCAGCCGTATCCCTCCGGTCTGATGACATATCGAATAATTTTTTACTTCCACGGGCTTGTCTAATAATCACCTAAAACTCCTTTTCAAGTTTTTTCCTTTTTCAACCCCTGAGAGGGTTTAAACGTGTTGAACACGTTTTCACGAATTTCGCCATATCTCTTAGGAGTGATAAGACATCGGATTGGTTTTTACTTCCTCGGGATTTCAACGGATATTCAACCCCAAAGTGGGTGCAAGGAGGTTGCATATGTTTTCACAAATTCCTACATATTTCTTAGTTCTAATGAGATATCGAATTAATTTTTACTTCCTAAGGCTTCCTACATAATCGTTAAAAAGTAGATTTCAGTATTTTTTAGATATTCAACTCCAAGAGGATGTAAGGCTTTGGACATATTTCTTAGGATTGATGAGATATTAGATTGGTTTTCACTTCCACAGACTTTTTATATAATCGCCTACAAATGCATTTCCGATTTCATGTAATGGCCCAAAACCAAATCATGAAAAACCTCCTAGTCACATAACAACTGATATTATACTAAGACTTAGACCTCGTCCCGGAGGCCCAATTATATAATTCATATGTTATATGTGGCAGCGGCGTAAGTATTCTATCGCGACTCCATTCTAACCGCTTCCAGAACTTTTTTTTATGTTTTCAGTTACATAGGAACCTACACCGCGTCTCAGAACTAAACGCGTTCCGGACTTCTACCCAAAAATAATAAAGTTGCGCGCAGACTATTGGCAGATTTTTTATGTAATCATCTAAACCCGATTTCACGATTTTTCAAAATTCATTTTTCAAATACGTGTCACAAATTTTGCATCTAATGTCTGATTAGACATCTATATGATTTTGTCTTTTACTTGATTTTCATGAAATCCAGTTTCACGATTTTTTGAAATTCGTATCCAGGAACGAGATCGACTCGATCCGTTAGATCGACCTGGATCGAATCGATATTTCTCATGTAAGCGTAAATAGAAAGATCGAACGCACCGCGTTTGATGTTTTCTGTTGATCAAGAGTTCATTTGTTAGAAAACATAGCGATTCAAATTTCAATCTTTTGATCTTTCAATCTTTGGATTCTCCATGAAATTGAAATTTTCTATGTAAATAGCTAAGGGTTATTCAATAGGGACATAACAATTTTGTATGTAAATAAAACACAGAATAATTGAGATAATTTCGAAACATTGCTCATTCGTGAACTTCACCGTGATAAAAATGTAAACCTTGACTGACGTTTTGACATTGGCAGTCTACCAAAAAAGTTTAAGGGTGCATTTGTATTAAAATACAAAATTGTTATGTACCTACTGAATAACCCTCTATTTTTTTAAGTTCTAGATGCTTCCATCCCGAAGGACACTGCGAATTAAAAATTTTAGTGAATCAAGGGTTATTTTAATTACTGTAATAAAATAAAAAAATTATATAATTAATACTTATTTTCGTTTGAATACTGAATTTTAATTCTTTAGTTATCATCCATTACGTGAAATCAGCCCTTTGAATCTGTGTATAGAGTTTTAAGCGTTATAAAGCGTGTATGTGGTCCAACTCTAATCCGTTTACCTTTTTCAGAGAATAATCTCTTTGTGATGGAGGATATACTAAAAAAAAGGTGCCGGAAAGGACAAAAATTGCTGTAATTTCTTCAGTAAATTAGCAAATTAATAATTGTATTATCTGAGCTCCTTGTTCGCCTTATCGTACTAAATCCAAGAAAGATCAAATAACAGTAATCTAATATCTGTCATTAGGCACTTAATATGCTTAAAGAAGAAGCATAGCTGTACAACCTTGAGCTGCCGGAACGTTCTTTGCAAATCGACAGTCAGAAATTCAATTAATTTCATGCACCATCGGAGGCGTTTCTTCCTCCGGTATTGACTTAATTTCTCTTTTAAGGGGAGACACGCAGTGACAAACGCGAATTATCTGCCGTATTTTCTCTTTCATCAAATCAAAGGAAGTCACAAAAATGAACTAGAGCGTGGTAAGACGATCCCGAAAGAAGCGTTCGTTCTTCTTGGGCACTTTTTTCGCGTTATTTTCACTCCCGCATTGGTGATGTATTCATAATGTGATTCCTATTAAAAGTGACAGACAGGAAGATTGCTTCCTTCCTTCCGAGTGTTTTATCTACGTTTTCAATAATGGCCTGGGAGTTACCCTACGCAAATAGAAAAAATTCGTGGAAATGGAGAAATTGAACATATGGAAAGATGTGGATGGGAATAGAATAGATAGGAACAATGAAGATTTATCTGAAAGTATGCAATGGTGATGATGGTGTTTTCTTTAAAGGAAACTCAAGAACACAGTATCGCTCACATGGAGGAACCCTCGGGAATACTACAAACTCAAAAGTGTTTCAGATATTTGCCTGCATCACCAATCATTAGAGGGTGCAAAGCGATGATGAAACAACTCCTTTGGACCTAGTCCAAACAATTATAAAACCGGCCTGTCCAATGAAGGATTTATTAATCGTCATATCCTAAATGGCAATAGCTAAGGCAGCGATCACAGCAGTCTGAATGATGGTAGGCATTCGCGGATGATTCTGCTGGAATCGGAACTACTTCCAGGGGTATTCAAGCCAATTGCAGTCAACGCCTCCAAATAGCTGCATACGTCAAGGACGTATCAGGGTATTCGAGGAATGAATGGGAGTTGAATTTGCAGACGATGGATGCAATGGCGACAACTAATTTCACATGATTGTAATTCAATCAATAGATAAACACCATAGAGCAAAACTGAAGTGCATTACTTATTCATACGAAGGATCGCCTTCCTTCCGCAAGATATGCAAAATTTATTCCATCAACATCTGTGATTGTCTTCAAAGGTGCATCACATAAGAATCAATGGAAAAATAAATTAAAAGATCTCGAGGAGCGAAACGTAGGATGTGGATGTGACACAGGATGATGAAAAGATCAGTACTGAAAGTGGTGAAAATGAGGCTTCTTCGACTGAATACAATTCGACCAGGGACGTCATTTCAGTTTTATCCAGAGGGCAAAATCTTTTTCACTGCATATAAATGCATTTGTGTCGATATTAAGTTATGTAGTGTATGAATCCGCACACGCACAGTTCAAGGACTACGTAATTTTTTTAAAATCCTTTGAAAATAGTCTTTTTTGAAAAAATCAAAAAGTCACGGTTCCCTTCAATTCTAAAGTTAACACCCCCCTCCCCCAAATTACGTCCCTCAATTCGGCATCTGATATTAAAAACACAAATTGTTAAGGATCCTTTCCTAGTGACCAAAGAAGTAAAATATGCATTCAATTGTGATTTCTTGGAGCACAATGAATGTCCTAGAGCAGAAGGCGATAATTATATGTGATTTTGCCGATAAAATTGAATTTTTTAGCAATTTTCTCTAAGGTTTTATGAACACATTTAATTTGGCTCTCCGGTGCTATATTACACACACATTTTCAGTGGTAGCTGTATGCAAGAATTTTTGAATTTAAATAATTTTTTTAGAAACTGTGAGTACTCCTAGTTTACGTGTATTTTAAGTAATTAAATTTGAAGGTTGTACAAGGTTGTAACATTTTAAAGCAGCCTTTGAAACGTATTAGATATTAGCACTTATTTTTCTCCACATTAAAACCTAGCAAGAAAAATATCAGATTTTCTTTGGTCGTTCAACAGTGCTCCCAACTCGTGAAAATTAAAAAGCCCATCGGAATTGATATGAAAAAAATAAAGAACTGAAGCACTGCACCGCGCATGCGGATGGGCCTCTGAAGTTCCAATTCATTCAAATGGCGCACTTTTATAAACTGCGCCAAATACCATGAATACATATGCACTCAGCGGAATACAACGCATGCCGTCGCGCATAAAAACGTTGAACGTTCACTGCACCGTGCGTGTTGTATGCCGAACCATGGTGCGAATTAAATGTTTGCGCCAAAGAGTAAGTCAATAGATTAGCACATGTATGATCGAACAATACGATGTAGACGTGTGGGATCAGTGTATGAAAATCATGTTGGTCATACAAAATTGTGTAAACTAGTTGGAAGAGGGTGATATGAACATCTATATTTATATGATAAGATCAAACCGCAACCGTATATTTAGGGGAATGAAACAAATGTTTGGGTGTACGACGTGTTGTTAAATTGTATATGGATGAATAGGTATATGTGTATGTAGGTAGGATGCCGTGTTTTAGAATTGCAAAATTTACAATCAGTGAATTTAGTGATAATTACAGGATTATACATGACCGAACAATTGTTTAGGTAGGTGGAACAGTTTCCACTTGCTCCTATGGAAGCTCCGCCCCTGCATATAGTGTAATACTAGCTTTGCAACTCAAATTCGGGAGAGACAAAACCTAATGCAGGGGTGTTTGCACATACATGCTGTAACGTAAGAGGTAGAGTAGGTAGAGTATCATATGGGCAATGGACGTAATTTTTTTAGACCCAGTAGACTTGAAAACCGACCGCTATTCGTTCGAAGGAATAGTCATTCCTTCACCAAAAAATAGATCAATTTTGAGAGAAAACTCTTCGCGTTGACTTAACTACTATTAGGTGGCTTGAGTCTCATATAGACCGCCAACGAAGATCTTATTAATTTACGGGTAGGGGAGAAGCACCAAATATTGGATAGGTGCGCAATACTGGATACCGTGTTAAAATGGGATCTAAATACCGCCATCTAAGTTTAGTGGCGGGAACTGAAATATCAAAAGAAGTTAGCCACTTATATGGTGCTGGCAATGCGATATTTACTGTCAGTTGTTTCTGAAAAATCACTAAGCGTTCTTACACGCAAAAACTTTTTAAATTGGTTCCCTTTAAACTGCTTTTACATACGGTGTGTATTGATATTTATTATTTTGGCTTAACTTGTTGCTTAACTACATACTCCGAAACATGTTTTGTAAATATGTTTGGGTAAATTTCCTATATGCCTCAATACTGGATACTGAACTGCTCCCAATTCTGGATATCCAGTATTAGGGCGTCTTCAGGATGTTCCAATCGAGTGTTTGGCGATGTTTCACAACAATAAACAGTGAAAACAATGAACTAACAGGGGCGAATCGGCTCTAAAGAAGGCGAAGACAGTCCCATTCGCAGCAAGGCCATGGCGTCAGTTTTTTGGGATACTAGTAGGATAATTTTCACTGATTATCTTCAAAAGAGTAAAACAATTAACGGCGAGTATTATGCGAACTTATTGCAGCGTTTGAGTGATGAAATCAAGGAAAAGCGCCGCATTTGACGAAAAAGAAAGTGTTCTTTCATCAAGACAAAGGACCCGTTCACATATCCGTTATCGCACTGGTCAAATTCAATGAGTTAAAGTTCACCCTATTCAACAGACTAATCTCCTCAGATTATTTTCTCTTTTCAAACTTAAAAAAATTGGCAACAGAGAAGAGGTGGAGTCTGCGGTTGATGTTTATTTTGAGGAGCTCGACAGTTTTCACAATAAAGAGGGTATTGAAGCTATCCAACATCGCTGGGAAAAGTGTATCGATCGAAAAAGAGACTAAGCTCTGAAATAAAAATATTTTTTCTCAAATTATTTGTGTCTTCATTGTTAGGTCGGGTACTTCTGGGACTTCCATAGCAGATACATGCCCAAAATATTGGATATCAAGTATTGTGGTACATTAATTTATATTATTATTTTTGAGATCATTTAAAAAAAAAATAATTATGAGGAATTGAAGAAAATCTATCAATTTTTTTGTTTTTATTTCAAAGCTTATTAGATTATTGATCTTTGTTAATATAGTGAATAAAAGGTTTTGAATATAATGCCATTGTTTCTTTAAATTTTCAAAAAGTATCCAGTATTTGGTGCCCCTCCCCTAATATTACTCCTTCCATCCTTCCTTTTACTATCCATGGAATACTAACTGGTAATCTAGGAGTAAGCTGTAAGAGCAAAAATGTTTTCGATTTTATACCTTGCTAGCCTTTTACATCAAAAAATGAAAAACTACTTCAATGCAAGAAGATAGTTCACACTAAGTGCTTATGTGTTCGATGCATTTAAATGCGTTCCCAAATTTCCATTACACTTTCACGTATTCACTTGGAATACAACTGTCACAGACTGTCTCTGCCACTAGCAATTTTGGCACTGATACGTCTTCTAGAGGCTCCGGAGAAATATTCGTACTGCCTCTCTGATTCGATTTCTGGTAGGTTCACAGGAGCAACTACTGCATTTGGGACCATTGGTTCCTGAATGCTGATGTCGTTTGTGCTTACTATCACTCCTCTGCACAGAGATGGGGTGAGCAGGTTCCCCTCTTCATGATGGTCCGGCGGTGTGAGTAGTAGGGTGTATTCACACTCTATATCCATCTTGCCATCAATGCCCACAGCAAGTACCAAGTCAACTGTGGTGCTAATTCCAGAGGACACTTCGTCGGTGTTTTTAAATACTGTGTTAATTTTGCTCCCACGAGTATGGCGAGAAAGGATGGTCCGCACCCACAGAGCTCCCAATACGGATGTAAGGCTAGGTTACAAAGTGGTTTCGCCCGGTGCGCCAGGAGATCATTCAAGACATCACATTTAAACACCTGATACCATGCAGCCCTCGGCACGAATACTTATGCACCTTGGCTTGAGTGTGGATCCCTTTTAGTTCACCGCTCCTCTAGAGTAGTCAGAGCCACTCCCAACTATCTCCAGATTTGCGACACAAGCTCTCCCCCACCACGACAAGGTAGAGTTAAAATACTCTATATGATTTCATCTAGAGTATAAAACTTTGAAGAGTGTGAAAAGCAAAAAATTTTGATTTTTACTTCTTCAGAACCACTAAGGATAGAAAGCTAGAAATTAATGGCTTTATACAACTACCATTGGTGCATTCTAGAAAATAAAAAAATTTTTGTTGCAATTTATTGCGGTGGGAGGTAATTTTTTGTATTTCAGGAACGGCTAATGCTAGAAAGTTGAAACTTTGTATATATATATAGAGATGTGCTATAAAAGTAATTTGAATAAAAAATATCAGATTTCTATTGACGTACGGCGGTAGTGTAAAAATTTGCCCGTGAGTACCTATGTCTTTTTTTCTACATTTTCACGAGTCTGTCAAGGTATCAAATTAATTTTACTTTCATGGACCCCTCATATAAGCGTTTAGAAACGATTTATCAAATTTTTTGATATTCGATCCTTAAGTGAATGTAAAGTGGTTGTATACGATTTCACGAATTCCGACATTTTTCGTAGGTCTAATAAGATATTGAATTCCTTTTGACATCTGAGGAGTTGAAATATAATCGCTAAAAAACCAATTTCAGGACATTTTATTCAACCTCTAACGGACTACGTTTTATCTATAATGTTTTTATTGTAAAAAATAGTATTATAATATAAATAAATAAATAAATAAAAAATCTGCCAACTGTCTGGGCGCAACTTTACAACTTTTTGGGTAGAAGTCCGGATCACGTTTTATGCTTAGATGCAGTGTTGGTTTCTAAGGGACTGACAACCTAAAGAATAACCAGGAGGCTATTTGGAACGTTATTTTTTCGGTTGTCAGTCGCATAGTAACCTAAATCGCTCTCAGTATTAAACGCGTTCCGGACTTCTACCCAAAAAATAATAAAGTTGCTGCCAGACTGTTGGCAAATTTGTTTGTATTTTTCGTTGATTTCGGGACCCTAATTGGGACAGGCCGGCTTTCTGCATATGGTTCAGAAGATACGTTGATTTTCTGAATGGCAATATTTTTGTATTTTATTCGAAACAGAGTCCTTTCAGAATTGCGTACGAACAGTACACCTATCATGCATTTTTGTTTGGCCAAAGCCATTTATCCTTTATTTTGGTTTGAAATAAAATTAATGCGACTCATGCGGGCTATCAGGCGAAAACTTCGAGCAAAACGTACCTACCGCAACGAATCGTAATTAGCCTTCAATGGGCACCGTCTGCAAATTATGCTGTTCGAATCCTTCCGTTCCAATTTATGTCCTTGTCTCTCGAGAGATATTTAACCCATGCCCAAGTAAACAAAATACGCTTGAACTGAACCGAAATGGAAACAATTCCCAATAGATTGGACAAACTACAAGCAAAGTACCTTCGAGGATATACGAAATTTATCCAGGATTCGGCCTAGAAGAGTTCTGAAAATTGCACAGCATCAACGGTACGAATTCCTCTCATGAAAGTGAGGTAAACTTTAGCTGGTTTCTAAGCTATCGATTTGTTTATTCTCGGTATCGACTTCGTCCTTTTTGGATTTCTTTTTTCGTTTTATTAAAACGGAAATATTTTCGCATTCCACCCATTGCCTCGGGTCATGGAGTGAATATACTCGTATATATAAAAAAAATGGAAATGAAAAGCTAAACAAGGCCAGAACTCCACCTCACCGTGGATCTTGTTTCTGAATTATGGTAAGGATTTATGCCATTTACATGACTTGTTTCGTGAACCGATACCAGAGTCTACTATGGGCCTTTAAATCATAAAAAAAGGAAGGCCAACAGGGAAATTAATGGGCACAACAAGGAATCATGTTGCCCGGAACCTTGGCGGAAAAGGGATCGTACTATCAATATGAGACCAACCACCGATGTGTTTCCAAACGGATTACAACCGATGTTTAAAGAATGTTAAATAAAAATTATTATTTTTTTTGTGGCATTTATAACAAAATGCTTAGTGAGTTATGGACGCGTCTTTAGGAATAGATCAAAAAACCTTTTCTCCAATGTGTTGTTTATGGAGCCTAATTTTAAAACAAGCCCGAAATTTTCAACTTTAATGGGATCATAGTTGAGTTATGGGATTTTTTTTTAAGAAATAACTTTCTTTTCTACAACACATAAATTTCCTGTCTAAACTGCATACTTCCAAAAAAGAGAAGAAAAACGGTTTGTTCTACGAAAGTACGAGAATATAATAGAAATATAATTTTTGTTTTAGACCAAACGAAGAGCTGACAGTTTGACTGATATGAGCCCTGAAGGATGTAATGAACTCACTAAGATGACATGTAAAATAATTTAGTAAGAATGTCGAGCCTCGCTACGTATACTTATAACCTCTAACCTTCTTTCGTACAGCGAAGATATCAACCAGTTTGCGTTAAATTTGTAAATTTCCCTTAGTCTAAAGTTGCCATTAATCAAGTTTGACGGCCGTAATAAATGACAATAAGAGTATCCTCAAGCCACGTAAAAGTTTTTACCGCGTACAGGGCTTACATAAGAAAAGAAAAATTCTTGAAGGAAAAACAAAAATTGGAAAATCTACTACCCAAGGACAACGGAATCTATTTCAGGTTTTCATAGAAAACCAGAATCCCGTACTCTTCGTATTTTCCATTTGAAATTTATTCTCTGACACGTTTCTAATTAACGACGAAGACATACTTCAAATTCAATTTTAAAAGATTTCCACGCACCCCTGAAGGATGTTTGTCCTTTCCATAATATACACACAACATTTTGTTGCTCCAATCACTTGATACTTCGGTAAAATGATTTTTGTTTATACAATTGAATTTCATTGGAATAAAGTACAGCTTTAATGAATTTTAAATTTTACTTTAGTTCGAAATTTTTGATATTTCATCAGGAAATAAATTGGAAAACAGATAGATGCCGAGATTTCGAGTAGAAATACAATTTCATTCAATTATTGTTACACTTGGCAATTCTTCGAAGCTTTCATTTACTACATGGTCGGACTCTACACTCTATCGCTTTTCAGAAAAACTGATCGTCGTCTCGCTTTGGCAGTAGAAAAACTGAGCCCAGCTCGCTTATATACAGCATGTGTTGAACCGGGAGCTTTTATTCTAATATGTCGGAAGTGTGCTCTTTCAAATTAATGCTATCAGTGTACCCGATAGTTGATTGGTAAATTAACCACTATTATTAACTGTTGGAAATTTTATTGCTCATGTCAGCTATGAATTTTTTTTTGCCTAACCGACACGTTTAGAATTCAATTTTTTTTCTATCTGGCAGGCCGGATATCAAAAGTCTTTGATGTCTGAATCACGGAGTAAGGAGCTGACTATTTGGATGGATTAGTTTTGCTTTTTCTAATATGCACCAATGCGTCAATGCAATACACCCACTTGACGTTAATTTAGATGTGGACCAAGCAAACTACTAGAATACGTCCCAACTATGGACTTACAAATAGTCGCTTTTAAATTGTAGTTGGTGTAAAAACTGTTTTTTCTTGCAGCTGCCGTTATTATTTGAGGAAAGTAGACGCTCCCTCAAGTAGTTCTAACGCAAGTGGAAAAGTTTACAATTGACCATTTTATTCTAATGTGTAATAAAGTAGTGCCATCGACCGAAAATGTCCAACAAATTTATACTCTAAACTTCAAAAATTTGACTACATTCCACTTTTAAGTTCCCACATAAATACACATCCTTCATTACATTGATTTTGGTTATATCTATCGTTACGAGCCGGGATTTCAAGTAAAAAACAATTCGATTGGAATCAATAGAAATGACATCACTTTATTTATTCGCATTCAATAATTGCACTACTGGGAACGCTTTTCAATGGCACGTACTACTCGATCACTGCTTGATCGCTGCTACCAATCAAAATTGCTTTGTGAACACTTTCGAGTAGAACTGACCGTCGTCTCGATTCACCGTAGTAGAAACTACTCTGTATGCAAGATCTGAGACGCTTATATACTGTATGTGTTGAGTCGAGAGCTTTCGCGCATATTCGGTGGTGTGTGTGGAACTCGCACGAAGTATTTTCGGCATGCGAGAATAGTCGAGAGATTTCTTCGTTTGGCGGGGTCTTCAAGATTGTTCTTTTCTCGCTTATGAAGAAAGCTTTTTATAATTGAGTTGCCCGGGTTGCCAGGTTATAGATGTAACACTATAATATCAATTTGTGTAAAATTAATTTCGATATAATAACTGTGAGGACGCAAATTTGCATACAAATTTCCGCTCACAAAACTAGACATAGAACATTGAATAAAAATAGAATTAAGACTAAAATGAACTAAAAACGAATAACATAGGAACATAGAAATATAGAACATAGAACATAGAACATAGAACGTAGAACATTGAACATAGATTAACAAGATCTAAAAGGAAGCAGGAATAATTGTGCAGGAGCATAGCAAGAAGCTTGTATGCCAGCAGGAGCCACAGCAAAACCACAGGCGGCGTTGCGTGGCCGGTTAAACCCGCCCATACAAAGTCCACCGGGTGTATATACGGACATTTGCAGACACCGACCACGAATAATAAAACGAAGTAAAATTTGCAAATACTAATGTTATGATTCGCGGTTGTTAAATGTTCTCACCAGTATATAAGAACAAGCGAACAACCAGAAAAGCGCCTTCCCACAGCCAGTGGGCAGCAAGTCTTTTGTGACGAAGGTTGTGGTTTTATTGATCCGCATGAGAAACTTAAGAATTGCTGAGCTCGACTTTCCTTGGAACGTCGACGAGCTGGGCCACTGGCCGTCACTGATCAGTCTCCACTTTACGTGAAGGTATGAGGTTCTATGAATCCGATTCATGTAACTTGGAACTGCATGTCAGTAGGACACCGCTTCTAATCAAAGCGTAGCCACCACGGCAAGCAGAGCGGCGCAAGCCACGCAGCGACGAGCCAAGCAGAGCGGAGCAAGTCAAGCAGCGGAGCAAAGCCAAGCTGCGACGAGCCAAGCAGAGCGAAGCAAGCCAAGCAACGATGAGCCAATCAGAGCCAAGCACCGACGAGCCAAGCAGAGCGGAGCAAGCCAAGCAGCGGAGCAGGGCAAGCAGCGACTAGCGAAGCAAAGCATCGACGAGCCGAGCAGCGACGTGCGAAGCGGAGCTGACGTGCAAAGCAGGCTACGACGAGTAGAGCGAACCACGGCAACAGAGCCACGACGAGCGGAGTGAGCCGCAACGAGCAGAACAAGCCACGACGAGCAGCAACGAGCAGAGCCAGCCACGACCAGCAGAGCGAGCCACACAAGCAAGATTCGGTGAGCAACGAGCAGTGCAAGCCACGACGAGCAAACCACAGCAGAGCCAAGCAGCGACAAGCAGAGGTAGATAGGGCAGAGCAAAGACGAGCAGAGCAGCGGCAACGCGCCGAAACGAAGACAGGGAAGAGGCAACGCACAGAGATGGAGACAGTGCAGAGCAAAGACGAGCAGAGCAGAGGCAACGCGTCGAGACGAAGATAAGGCAGACGAAGACAAGGAAGGGTAAGGCGAGGTAAAACAGTGAAGTCAAATAACAAATATTTTGTAACGAGCCCTGGCACCCGCTAAGTTTTACCGCGGCTATAAATCGAGTCGTTACATAACCCACTCAACTACAAACTATTTTCTTATCGCCTGTTACAATTCAAATAGGAGTTAAGTATTCAATCTGAGGTATCAAAAGATTAGAAGGGCTTTATGTATTCATGATTATGGTGAGTTCGGAATCCTCCCTTTGTTGAAGGTGTGGTACCACCCGCTAAAAAACAGTCATAACTAAAAAAAGTTTTCACAGTACATTTATAGACTGAAAATACTATTGTAGTTTTCCGGGTAAAATACTGTTTGTTGTAATTATGTGAACTCGATTGAGTCCTTTATTAAACTGAACAAATCAACTTTTACGTTTGTTAATTGGGACAATCGACGTTTTTTTTAAAGATTCGGGGCGCATTTGTCACGATACGCGTGGTTTTTCATAAGACGTCTGAAAGATTCTCGCAGAGAAGCCGACATGTTTCACAGATTCTCGCAGCTTTGGCCAACTGACTTTTTTTGTGATCGAAGAGCATAAAGTTAACCATCATTTCCACTATCTAGTGATAAGTATTTGACTTTGTGGAAGAAGGGAACGCTCATATGCAATCATTCTCCATATTGAGTACAAATACGTACATTTTCGTGTTGCATCTTTTTGGTAAGGTACTACATATAAAAGTTAAACTACTATTCTGCTTAGTGCTTATGAAGACAACAATAAAGTAGAAAAGTTCTTAATTATAGACACTATTTATCCATATTAATGGAAATTATGCTAACACGTGTATATTCTTCAAAAATAATAAAATTTCTTTCGTCGACATAAGGCGCTCATCATGTTTAATCTTAGCTTCGAAAATGGTAAATCGATTTTTGAGTATCCTTTCGTTTTCGATATAATAAATGAACCTGGCGGCAAAATATGTAAAATTTTAACTCAAATTATTCATTTTCGATACAAAATATTTTTTTATTTACATAACTTAACTAAAATTTAAATAGCCTTCTGTCCTGTGTATGATGTAACTAGAGAACTTAATACCGATAATAAGGAGCACAATCCTTCAAGCTGTTTCGGATTTTTTATATTGTAGGATTTTAAAATCTTAGTTGAGCCTTATTCAGGTACTGGTAAACGTTGAGCCGCATGAATCCCGTATTAAGGTGCAAAAGTACTTCTTGCAACTAAGGCCTCCATGATAATGAAATCTGTGGTACAAAAAAGCCGTCTTCGAGATTCGGGGCGTATTTGTCTCGATACGCTTATTTTTTCATAATTCATCTCGACCAATCTCGCAGACAAACCGGCATGTCTTTCAAATATCTACGAGATACTTGCATAAGTAATTTTCGTAGATTTTCGTAATTTAGTTGTGAACGAAATGCGACGAAAAAATCATATAAATTTCGAGTTTGAAGAAGCACTCAGTAGTTAGTCTAATGCATTTAGCTAGGGACTTTCTGGAGGTAAGACTTCAAACAGTTCTCAACGCTTTAGTTAGCAAAAAATTTTGACTTTTACCTTTACTTCAAGTCAAATTGTAGAAGGACTACACCACTGAAAGACGGCTTAAAATGAAAGTATATCAAAAGTTATTATGTTCTTAGGTGTCCTAAAAGCCCAAATTCAAATATTTGTCCATTTTGCTTCTCTTCATCTAACGATTACATAAGAAAACAACTAATCTGGTTGAATCTTGGATGCAGTAATGCGGAGTAGCTGACAAACAAATACGTTGCAAAATAGCTTCAGAGCACGCTAAGAAGTTGATTATCTTTAAGTTCCTGGAACAAAATTGAAATCGAAGCTATAGTGATCCACTCCTTATAGAGTAGCAATCATAGAATTTTAAACGAGCACACAATATCCAAACTCCTCATTAATTTCTTTTATATCCGACTAGAATTTAAATAGGAGTTCAGTATTTCATCAAATTGAGGAATTAGTATTTGTGAAAATACTAAGATATGATACCGACCTACACAAAGTAAATCAGAAAGCACACCTTCTTCTGTTTCCATTGTACACAATTCATTAATCAATATTCAATACTATGGCCCTTGTTCCAACATTAAAGAAGTCTTGCTTCCATCCCAACTGAAGTACTAGTCGTGTCTAATTGCTGTCATAAGAGCATTTCGCAAGAAATATCGATCCAGAATTGCCTGTCAATTTTGGTTCTGTGATAGTGCGGTAGCGTCTAGTCGTACCACAAACCACAACATTTGACGACATCTGTGACAGCATGTCGTAGTCCCATTTGGAGTAAGGTATAGATTTAGTTTTGCCAGGCAACGTGTCTTCCTGTGGCATATTCAATTTTAATTTAACAATTTGGTTGGTGTCATTATTTTGAAATCCATGTTCACATGTGTTCAGTAAGACTAAAACCGATTATGTTTATTATCTCCATTCGGGTAATGAAACGGCTGATAGATGTAGTAGCAGTTGAATTAATTCGATCTTTAGAACAATTCTTTTAGAAGAAAATCCTTGGATAAACAACCGCTTTTAGTACAGATAGTATATACGCACAAATAGTGATTAGAGGCTTTATTCCACAAGAGGCATTTAAATTCAACTTAATTGTGGTTGTTCCAAACATGACGTGCCACTGATAAATGTATAAATACGAGAGCATATACAACTAAGTGAACCTCTTTGGAGATACTCGATTTCAAAATCAGGATGCGATAGAAGTGCCGACGTCAATGCCACCCTTAAAAGGCTTACTACGATTTTTGGTAATAATCGGAGACACGGTCAAAGTCGGTTATAATGGTTCCGATCCGATCCGATCCGGAAAACGGACAGTGTTGAGTTTCTCCATCCGACACACATCTAAAGGGAATTTCGGACCGACTAGTCCCAATCGTTCCGTTAATTAGCCGAGACACAAAGCGGAGGGGTAAAGTTGACCAACTTTCAACTTCTATCCGTTCCGACGCTAAGAGGTTAATTATTGAATTTCACAACATCTTTCGCCTCACTAAAAATCAAAATTACAACTCGATAGTGTCACTTTGACGAATGTCGGAACGGAATCATTGTGCCTTAAAATTTCTCCTCCGAGGTTGCCGGATCGGATCGGAACCATTATAACTTAGGCTTAACACTGGTTATTTTGAGACAGGTAAAAGTTAACGGAGAGGCTATTTGTAAAGTTAATTTTAACACTAAAATAGCTCCTTATAAAAACCAAATTTTATTGGTATCATTACTTGGAATAAAAATAAATAGTCCAGAGAAGTAAAAGCCAATTCAATATCTAATCCGAAATCCATGAAAACGTATATCAAAAATTCAGAAATTGATTTCTGAAGGCGATTGGAAGTAAAATTAATTCGATTTCTTGAAATATCTAAGAGATATGACGATATTCGTGAAGATAAATGCACCCAATTTTGACGACAATTGTGGATGTAGAATGTATGTCTTACAGATCTATTACATTATTTTTTAGCTTCGCTTACTCACGCCAATGCAAATCTGATTTTTTTTTTGCTTCAACTAGTTTTCTAGTGTTATCTTCATACACATACCAACCTTCAACTTTCTAGCATAAGCTATTCCAAAGATAGAAAAATACATTCTTGCCCTATACCTTAATACCTCTATCAGAAATTTTTAGAACATACTAAAACTACGACTCTATACTCGTATAAGTAAAAAATTTCAGCTTACTGTCTTTAACGGCTCGCGAGATCTGAAAATCAGAATTTTTCGCCTTTCAACTAACTCATACGTCCTACCCCTACCTACAACATTTTTTTGCATGTGTATAAATTCCACTCGAATGGTTCTTGAGATATGAATCTAGATTTTCTACAAAAATAGTTAACCCCCGACCACTACCCTACACCATTACCACTCTCCAATAATTTACGCTCTACATACTCGGCATACACCCCACCTACTGGTTGAACAAATCCCAAGGAAGTACACCCGGAACCTATGGCGTTACTACCATATTTATGGGTGTTTCGAGAAACACCAATGTTCAGAAGGCTGGTAGGGAGCTGATAATCTTATTTTGGTCACAGTTTTGAATGTGTTCAAGGGGTATTCATCCTCATATCATCGATCTTTGGTTCACGGTGTTTGTCATGTTAACTTGAAGGAAATTCGGATTAGATTCGCATTTAAGTTATTTAAGTTTAAAAAGAGAGTCGGAAAAAAGCGAGTCTTGACCAAATAACTAAACAGAGCTGATGTTCTTTATAAGAAAAACCAGGCTGGGGCCAGTGAGTCTCTTAAGTCAAGCTAATTATGTGAGTGTTAATCTCGATAGTATGCTAACCCGGAAACTGTCTGTAGAAGACAGGGCAACTGATAAGAAAATGTGGATCAGGAATTGTGCTGAGCTGTACGCTCTGTCTTAGATTTGATTAATTGAAGCCAGTCTTTAGTTTAGGCGAACTGGTGAAGTGCAGGTACGAAATGTGTGTTATACACAGGTTTCGAGAAACACTCATGGTTGGGAAACCAATGGATATCATCAAAAAATAAAGGTCCATATTATCACATCCAAAACATCATGGGTGTACTATACACCCATGGAACTATGATAACATTTATAGTGGTTAATGTTAATGAACCCCATGTGTTTACAATCATTACATTTCACTCTCACTCTCATAGTGGTACATCCACATGGGATAGTCTCAAAAGTACCACGATCTATTTAGCATACCCATGGGATTTGTCCGATCGGTGCAGTGTGGGTTGAACGATATGCTTCACTTTTGGTTCAAATTGTTTTAAGCTAGTATTACACTGTTTGACCAAGTGGTCAAATTGCAGTAATATGCAATGCGAAATCTCGAACTCAAATTAATCTCACAGTATCCGCTCGGTGAAATTCGCTTATTACTGCAATTTGACCACTTGGTCAAACTGGCTTTATTCATGTTTTCTTATCATTTGACGGGGTCAAGATGTATAGTAGGGAATTTGGCAATTACCTGAAATCAAGCTATTGGTTATACACAAGCGTGATAAGAACAATTTTGTCTCTAGGCTGCTAGAAGTACATAGTTGTCAAGAAATGTATGATCAGAATTACTATGTAGTACAACATAGTTCCTCTTGGACCAATTTATTTCACTAGGAGGTCATGGGAAGTGCGCCCTTGGCCAAAAACCAGAAAGATACTGACACTGAAAAAGGTCGGACATCGGAGTGACTGAGACCTACGTGTTTGGATATTGGTGGTTAATAGTAACTGCTGGTTTGAAATCCCACATTTTTTCTCTGGCGGAGCACAATGAATCCGAATCCGCTTTGAGATCTTGGTTCCAGGATTATTGTCTCCCCTCCGTGAAATCAAGTCACTGAATACTTACTCTTACTTACTTAATGCAATATTTACTCTATCACAAGCTTTCGAAATATTCGGTGCATCTAGTTGGTTCTTTCAAAAAGTTTGAATTTTGACCTAACGGATCCATCAAAATCCGGTAGGTCAAAATGAGGAGGTTCAGACAAAAGAGGCCCACATGTTGATCTTTTGAAAATTTAACTATTATGAGTTTCTCAAATGAACAGTAGTACCTAGCTAGTTCATTAACAATAAATTGATGACACTGAAATGACAACACGAACGATTAAATTTATAAATCGTCGCTTTATTGTGATCATATCGCATTTTAATGAAGTGCTATATAGACAGTCTCTTCTGGAAATCCATAAACTTGATTCCTCGGAAATTTATTCGTACTAAAATACGACGCCTAAATCCCCATTAATTATGTTCCAAGTTGCTTTCGTCCAGCTGTACGAACGTATCCTAAGTGAGATAATAACGTCCCGAATATACCGGCACTATCCTAGTAAGCATCGACTGTGCAGTAAGTGCCTATTTTAACATCCACGACATTCATCTATCGCATTATTTCCGAAGCTTAGCAGGATTCCGGGAAATCTTCATTTTGAACAGCATTATCCCGAAATGCTTTCGTACTTACCCGATTACACTTAGATAAGTATGAAATATCCTGGTAAATGTCTGTGTAAAATTCGGGCACTCTAAAGGCTTCCGAGGCGAAGACTTACTCACGATATTATCCCTCCGCGAAGTACTTAAACATCTTAAAGCAATCATTCTGCGGGTATTTCGAATTACACGTATTCTAGGATGCCCTTATCTCGGCTAGTTAATTAATCCGATATCAAGATTCGTAATGTTAAAGTTCTCGATTACGTGAAGTGCTGTAATCAATTATAAAACAGATATACCGAACCCGTAGAATAACAAGGCTCCAGGAATCCTAACAGGTGCGGCCAATACTCGTACAGTGTTTTGTGCAAAGATCCTGTAAATGTTAATGGCGAATAGCACACAAATTTAGTGATAGTAAAACTGTACAGTAAACAGCAGCATACTTTTGTGTCCTCACAATCAAAATCCTTAATCTCACCCTCGGGGGATGAATAGACGGCGTTGACACTAAATCGCCCTAACGAGTTGATTCGCCCACACTAAATGCGATATTCGGAGTGGATTTCGTACGGGGATGCTTTGTACAACCGACCGACCAGCACGGTGTTACGAACGTAACATGAATAAATTTTTGGGCTAACATTTCTAGGCAGAACCATAAACCATTAACTTGGCACATTTCTTTGCTCTTACGAATGTCCCAAGGCGATCCCTTAGGGCTTCTTTTCGAATACACCGCTGCATACTATGGGCTACGGTACGATTGGGGGCTAGTAACATTCGTCCTTAGTCCCACGACTCTACCCCTAAAAGTTCTACTACTTGCCGTCTCCAGCTGGGTAAATTGTTCGGTTTTATTACGTTTTATTCGGCTTTGAACTTTATGAGGGAAATTAATTGACGTCACTGTACTTAATAGCTTGGCAAAAAAAAGGGAAAATCATCGGTTCTGGAATTAGATCCTGCAAAGAAAATGACTTTGAATGATTTCAACAACGGCTGACACATGTCTCGGATTTCCTTTCTCTATTGTTGGAACAGCAAACGATTTGATTTCCGGAGCGAAGAAAACATTTTTCACATTTTGCTAAAGTGAAGCAGAAGGACTAGGGACGATTCCGAGCGGAATAGTGGGTATATATCCGGTTAGAAAGGTCGGTACAATTGTGACATTCTGGCGCCGGTTTGACACCACGTAACATTGAAATCGATTCGTTATTTGAAGGAAACTATGTTGTATTGTGTGCCGACTGATATTCAAACTGAATGAAAGGTTTCCTCATTTCTATTTTTAGTGTCGACTTGTAATTCGGACAGATATTAAATTGGTATGCTAACATTTATAATGATTGTGTTCAGCCCAGTCCATATCAGTCGTTCTAGAGTTGATCATTTTGCAGAGTTTTGTCCACCCAGCACCCATTTCTTTCCGATATTGAACATTTTTCCAACAACATTTTGTCTGAAAGGAACTTTACTATTCTTTTGGGTAATGATTGGAATTTGGCCAAAGTCGACTTAGGACAGACAGATAATATCATTAATACTTAATTGCATGTTTGGTAAAAATGTGATTTGAGCACAATGACTCCAGTATTGAAAGGACTCATCAATTCATTCATAATGAAGTTCATCATAACTCCTTTGTTGAAGTTTGTATGGACTACGAAAGTGGTACCGACAGTGTAACCACTATTACAGCTGCCAAAGCCTGTCCACAGCGGGGTACTATTATCCATCTTATGGTGCTTTGTAGTGGATGACCTTCTTCATGATCCAAAAACCTATCTACAGAGTTAGTTAGGCCCAATAGACGACTAGCAGAGGAAAATTTTTGGTAAGTGGTGTTGGAATGGGTGAAGATGGGGCAGCATGGAAAGCAAAACATTCCAATTTACAAATCTATCTCTAAAGTTGTAGAGGATAGAAAGCTGAAAGTTAGTTTTTGGAATATCTTTATAATTACACTTTTTTGAAAAAAAATGAATTAAACATTATTTATAGAGAATTAAATTTCGTATAAAATTATTGATATGGATTTTTTGACAAATCTGCATATTTCGTGAGATATTTCTGAAAAACTTCAGATTCATCAAAAATTACTAAAAATTTGATCGTCTTGCGGCACGGGTTTTTTTTTTTCAATTTTTTCGCAGAAAAAAAATTCCGTATGCTTTTATACGAAAAATAAACTTTAGGAGGCTCCTGAAACAATTTATTTTTTAACGACGGCCATATTATACATACAGGGTGGTCCATCTGGTGGTTTCTTTTTAAATCATAGGTTGACACTGAAACCTCCGCGGAACAAAACAAGTCGCTTTACGCTTGAACAACGTTGGGAAATATTGAAAACTTATTTCCAAAGTGAGTGCTGTGTAGCCCAAACAGTGCGTTTTTTGAAAAGAAGTTTTGGCCGAAATGAAGCACCCACTGCGCCTGCTGTACGCAAGTTTGTGCAAAAAGTTCGTGAGACTGGCATACTAGTGGACAACACTCATGGCCCCCGTCGTCGTACGGTGCGCACAGACGAGAATGTGGCTGCTGTAGCCGAGAGTGTGAGACTCACTCCACGAACATCAACTCGCCGTCGATCTCAACAGCTCAACATTACACGCACTAGCCTGAGGAGAATTCTGCACAAAGATCTCGGATTATTCGCTTACAAGGTCTCAGCAATTGAAGGCGCACGACCATCCGCTTCGTTATAGCTTCGCAATTTAGGCATTAGAGCAGCTTGAATTGGACAACGATTTTGGGCGAAAAATCATCTTTTCTGACGAAGCGCATTTTCATCTCGGCGGCTACGTTAACAAACAAAATTGCCGCATCTGGGGCTCGAAAAACCCGCACGTTATTGTCGAGAAGCCAATGCATCCACAGAGAGTGGATGAAAAAAAATTTAATTTTGTTCATTTTATTGCATTTTTAAAAAGAACCTTGTATATATGTATAAAAAGCCCGGGTATTTCAGATTTCGTTATATTTTCGTATGCAACCTATTTAAACTCCTCAACCCTTAAGGGTTGAATATCAAAAAAAAAAATCTTGAAATTAGTTTTTAGGTGATTACAAAAAAAGCCCGTAGGAGTAAAGTTCATTTTGCTACCCCAGACCTAAGAGATATAACGAAATTTGTGAAAACACTTACTGCCCCATTACATCCGCTTGGTGGTTGAATTTCGAAAAATCGTAATATCAGCTTTTAAGGGGATTGAATAAAAACTGTAGAAAAGATAGCACCAATTTAATATCTGATTAGACCTTAGATATATTTGGAATATATGTGAAAACGTATGTAACCACATTATGCTCCCGCTCGGAGTTCAATATCGAAAAATTCTGAAATTAAGTTTTAGGCGTTTATGTAATGAAGCCTAAGTAAGTAAAAACTAATTCGAAAACTCATGAAGTATGTTGGAATTCGTGAAAACGAATGCAACTCTTTAACACTACCTTAGGTGTTGTGTGTCAAAAAATCTGTCAAAAGTCTGTGCGCAAATTTATAATTTTTTAATGCTGTGATGCGATGTTGGTTATAATGGGATTGAAACCAAAAAAATAGCGTTCTAAATAGCCTCCTGTTTATTCTTTAGGTTCTCAATCGCATAGTAACCTACACCGCGTCTCAGTTTTAACGCGTTCCGCGACTTTATGCATTTTACATTTCTGGTATAATTAGTTAGAAACTTATGTATTGCATTCCAATGTTTTTTACATCCAACCTCCTCATTCAATACGTTTTTCAAATATCGAATTTATTTTTCAAATTGCTCGACTATCGTAACTCTAAGTTTCAAGTTTCAGCCTCGTACTAGATCAGAAGGTGGTAATGTGGCCCCTGCTGATATATTGGCCCCCTTTGAATTTCCCACATCACTACCCTATCTATAGTTTTCTTCAGCAAGGTAATTAGAGCATAGATCAACTACAATTAAAATCCACTAGATGTCTCCACTTGACAATTCATCTGCCATTACTCGCGACTCAATGATGCGTGTAAGTACAAAACTTTTCAGACGGTCTGAAATTTTCATGACACTTGTTAAAAAAAAACAGTTTTAGGTAGTCCGTTGTGTGTTCAAATAAATAAAAACTAAATCATATTTTCAATATTTGAAAGACTATTCCGCGATATGTTCTGTTCTGTAATTTAGTTCTTGTTCTGTAAACGACTCATAATTTTCAATGTGGCCCCCTCTTACTGCATGTATTATGGGCTAGTGGGGCCATATTGGATATATGTATATGACTTGAAAAGAATATTTTTATGTTTTATGTTTTTCACTTAGTACATTTGCAGATGCCACACTGTAATATAACCTGACCGAGGGATAAAAAAAATGGAATCCAGAGCAAATGAAAAGAGCAATTGAATCGGTCAGAAGCAAAATAGTAGGTTGGAAGAAAGCTGTAAAAATGTATTCCATACCTACTTTAGACGTTTTGGTTAAAAAAAATTATGTAGGAAGCCTATAGTGCCACCAATTTTGGAAATTGGTAGGATATCTATTATTTATGGAAGCCAAATATAATGGTTTAACGCGAATAGACGTTAGATGAAAGGCTTATCACCTTGCAGTAAAAACAGCATTTCTAGCCATTTTAGAAATGAAGTAGCGGGCTGAGCTTAGCTTAATGATTTTCTAAACAGGCATAAGGACAAATTGTCAGTAAGAAAACCGATGGGAACATCATACTCGTATGCTCATGTCCATGGGTTTAACCGCGAAGCAGTTAACAAGTTTTTTGATATCTTACTTTTATTAAGACCCCCAGGGGACCATATTACCAACACATTATCTGACATTGTTATATTGGAGTCTTGATGAAAAACATAATTTATCTCCAAATTGTTTGCCATTTAATTTAATTCAGATTATAACTATTGAAACCAATGAAATTAAGAATCTTTTGATGTATTATATCCGCTTCCAAAGTGATTGAAGTTTTTTTTATTGCATCATAAAAAATTAAACTGGGGGTCCACATTACCACATTCTCCTCTATAAGAGGTTCCAGAGAACTAAAAAATAAAATGTTTCCTCAGAAACGCTCCCTCACCTCCTTCTCAAACTCCCAGCACTAAAACCACTTAAAAGGGATCACCCAATTTAACCACAAAAAAAAATTTAAACTTAATGTCTCAACAGGTTGTTGAACTATGCGCCTTTAAAGGAGTTTGCATACGTCATACGGTGGACAGACGGACATTTGAGATTTTTTGGGCTAGCCCTTAAACGTGAAATACAAAGTTTTAGGGAAGAGATTAGCACATTTTGTTGAAATTTCAGTTTGATCGCAATAATTTATTTTTAAAAAATAATAATGTTAATCCTGACATTATTTTTTAGACGATTACATAAAAAGGTCGTGGATGTCGAAACAACTTCGATATCTTGTCAGATCTAAAAGATATGACGAAATTCGTGAAAAAACCTGTATAATAATTTTCCCACCACTAAGAGGGTGAAAAGCATCCTGAAAATGTTTCAAAGCGATTATATAACTAGCCCCCATAAGTTAAAACTTATTCAAAACCTAATCAGACCTAAGGAATTTAGCGGAATTCGTGAAAATGTATTGAACTCTTTTATACCCCCTAAGGGGTTGAATTAAAAAGGAATATGAAAACAGTTTCTAGTCATTTATCTGAAGAACAAGTTAATATTATATAATTTTTTTTAAATATTTCTTCTCACCCTCTCCAACTACCTCCAATGTTTTTTTTCGGTCTTAAGGTCTTCTAGTCCTAAGAGTAAAAATTTTTTTCAGGGTAGAAAACAATTTTTTTTTTCAAATTCAATAAGAAATGTTATTCTTATCTAAGGATTATGCTACAAAGTTGAAACTTGTTATATGCAGGTGTATCATAATAGAACGGATCCGTAGTGAAAGAAGGAGAACACTGATAGAGAGTGTAAAGAAACATTCTGATTTTTGTATTTCAAAAACCTTCTAGAGCTATTGAAGTTGCTCAAAATAATGTTAAATGTGTTTATGGTGTTAATAGTGGACGGAGTCCTTTTGGGATTTCAGTCTTGAGAACAGTTTAAGCTAAAAATTTGAAATTTGGTTCAGCTTGGTAAGTCCATGTCCAAACCTTATATGTATTTATGCATTGTAGTGGAAACTTCGAAAATTTATACTGGACATGGCAAGCACACATGATCCATTTTATCTGAACTTGCGATCATGTTGGATTACCGATTAGGTCATCATGGGTCGAGTCTTATCCCGTGGGGCCAACGTCTTAGAAGTTCGTTACTCTAGCAGACCTATATATCGGCACTGTTGAAACGATATTTAGGCTATAATCTTCATTTTGAAGTTTTCCATTTAAATTGAAGGAAGTACTTAATATTGCAGAAAAAAAAATGAAAGAGTTCCAGTAACGACTTAAGAAGCCATTAGCCCGTCACCCTAATACACGGTAATCTGATCAATTGCAGCATTTTGTCAGAGCTCCTTGTTGGCGCCATACAAATTTCCAGACAATTATTTCTCATCTAGATGAAACTGGATCTAATTGAGCGTTATTCCGTCTTGTCTTAATTCAAAAGAGGTTACGTATACTTGTGTCCATATCGTATAGAACACTATTCGTTTCGCTTCAGTTTAATTTGTACAAGTGCATTATCAGGAGATGCCATTAAAGTGAAATTCCTTGAAATATTTCTCCCTTCAATTTCCGCATGAATTCATTATGGTCGAAAATTATTTCTGCATAAATAAACTCATAGAGGTTCACCTCGTACCGACCAGCTACGCCAATCTGCTCTCGGCAGAATTCTATGAATTTTGAAGCGACGGTGGATAACAATATGCTTTATGCTGCCAAACAAAAGTGTACTACATCTTAAATATTGTATAGAGGCGCCGTCGAAAACACTTACAGAGAAGAGTGGATCGAGTCCTTATTGAAAATGAAGTACGTTGTAGCGGCCAACCATCGACAAAAAAGGAAAATCCTTTTGGGAAATTTTTCTTTCCAAGAGGGAGGACAACCTGTAGACTTTCCTGGATTATCGGTTCGACTATTGTTAAGGATTTTCTTCCATTGAATCGAATACACACGATGAGTGTGATTTTCGATAAAGGATTCAAGGATATCGAAACGGAGTTATTGATAAAACGATTGAGATACTGTGGGTGAATGGCGAATGAAAGGCAACTGACTGTGCTGAATTTGCATGGATCTTTTTCAATGTGTTGATTAATATAAATTGAATATTATTTTTTTTGTATATCGAATCTGGGTGTTAGTCAAACCAGGGTCTATTTACACTTTATTACTTTTCTTTATTATTTCAATAAAAAGGAATTGCGATCGTCTTAAAGAAAATCGTACTCTAATAGTTGAGTTTTATTTATTATTTCAATAATACAGTATTTTTAAAACTAGTAGGCCCTATGCCCGGAACAGCTAATTTTGAGAAGTTGAAACTTGGTACATATGAAACGTATGTCACTTCAGTAGAGAAGTAATTTTGGCTACAAGAAATTTAGATTTGCATTGATATACGAAACAAGTGTTGGAAAGAAAGCGTTAGTAAAAAGTTTTTAAAATGTTTTCACGAATTCCGTCATATCTCTTTGGTCTGACGAGAGTTCTCCGATTTTTTTATACTATTGCCTCAAAATTATTTGTAAGATTTTTTGATACCCCGCTGTTACGACGATGAAAGGGTTGAGCTATCAAATTAGTTTTTACTTCAATCGACTAAAAAACAATACTCCTTCTCCTCTCACCCAATCTACACAATATTCTTGACATACAATGGAGCCAACGGTTATAGAATTTTCAATTTCGTCAGCCAAATTTAGCACACTTTAAAACTACGTCTAACAAATATGCATGAATGTACAAGAAGCTCATATTTTGTCTATTAAATCTGTCGTTGAGAAAACTTCGTAAAATGCTCTATTGAAAAACAAATTCAGGGTGTGCATTCACGCTTCTGGGTCAAGCACAAAGCTGTCGCTTTACTGAAGTTGCAGTATCTTGATTGTATTTTTTAAGTGGTTAATTGCAACATAGCAATTTTATTTAATCTATTGCAATTCGAGTACCTTTGGTAAAGTATTTGATGATGTATTTGTATTAACGAATGTTATAAATAAATATATATATATAAATATAAATTTATTGTTATAAAAAAAAAGTTACTAGCAAAGAATTATTGAAAATTTTTATTGTAGTATGAACCAAGTTTTGAAAACGCCAAAATGAATATGATTAAACTGGATTCAAACTTGACCAGTAAAAATAAATTTTCAATTTTAACGGAATTTTAGAATTAATTTGTTTTTTTTTTTATTATTCTATGTGGCAACTAGCTTTATCAATAATGAATCATAATGGCATCAGTATTTAACATCTATATCAGAACGAATTCTGTTTTTCAGTACTGAAGCAGAGCTGTAAAAAGTGAGAGTTTCTAAGACATTTAACATTTCGTAGTTCCATAGATATTATAGTTATTTACTGAAACTAAAAAGCGAGAAAACTATTAGAATTAGACTTCATAATCTCAGTTATTTTTCCTTTTGTTTTTCCTTATCACATTTGTCTTCATTTCACCGTTTCCAAATTCATAAATACTGTATAAATACCTAAAACGATAAAATTTAAAACTTTAAAAAAATATGGTATCTATGCAGTACTGAAACTATGAATTAAATTTATCAAAATTTTGTCCGTACTAGAAATATTTCGCTAGAGATATGCATGTTTCAGTACCAGTAGAGGAGCAATGTCAGTTGAAGTACTGGTGAGCATAAAGGCGCTGTGTCGGTATATGTAGGTATGGTAAGGGTCAGTAAATTGCATTTGTAAAAAGGGATTTATTTAAAAAAGCGTTATTCCTGGAAATCACTAGTTTCTATCAAAAATGCATAAAACTTTACGTGATTTATTAATTATGTAAAATAAACGGATAATAATACCACATGTTTTGCAAGCAATATTTAAATTGTATATGGGAAAAAAAACCTTTTATGATTTATTGGAATTGTAATCAATCTATTGCATTTTAAAGTGCTCATATACTGCAGTCCTAAAAATCAAAATGACAGCAATAGACAAGTATTCACATTTATTTGGTTCGACAGTTTTTATTGTTCAATTTAGAGGTTCCATTATTTGCAGAAAAATAGAATATAGTCCTTCTTGTAGTCGCTATATAAAAGTAATTTAAAAATGATTGAAGTTTCAGAACCCTCTTCAACTAAAGAAAACAGGAAGTAAATATTTTACGGAAATTAGTTTCATATCAAAAAGAATACCGAGTTAATTAATTTCTTTTTTGTGTGTGGCGTGGGGTGGTGATGTTGTCATCCTCCTTCACATAGACGTTAGTGTTCGTCCGTTGTGCTCCCCGTTAGAGTATGGTAACTCGTGAATTAATTAGTAATGTCCATCAGCAACTTCGGAGAGCTTCCATACAAAAGTACTTAAAACATATGCTTCAGAATAGTGTTGTTACCTTCTGAACGTTTGATGCTAATAAGTTGAAATTATTCAGTAGTTGTAAATAAAAATTTGATATATAAAGAAAATCCAGGTGGTTCTTCGCCTTTCAAAAATTCCTGCATTAATCACCCGGAATTATAACTTAAAAACATTTCAAAAAATCTGCCAATGGTCTGGGTGAAACTTTATTATTTTTCGGGTCAAAGTTCGGGAGCGGTCAAAGTCGGAGCATATCATCAGTTGTTTCGAGATTATGAAGTTCCTTGGAAAGTAAATTTTGTTCTTAAAATGAAAATATTTAAAGTAGAGATTTTTAGCTGATTAAACATTGAAAAATCCCGTGTAGACTATTCGAATTTTGGTATATTATGTACACTAAAAGCCCATAGAAGTAAAAACGAATTTGTTGCCTTATCAGAATTAAGAGATATAACGAATTGGAGTTTGAATTTCGAAAAAATTGTGAAACAGGTTTTTAGACGATTTCATAAGAAGTACCTTGATATCTCATGAGACACGAGGGATTTTGAAAAATTTGTGAAAACGTAAGCAAACCTTTTACACACCCTTGATTCTTGAAATTCGAAAAATCGTGAAATTGGTTTTTAGGTCATTCCATCAAATGCCGTAATAACCAATTTTATATCTCATCAGAACTAAGGGATGGCAAAAATTGTGAAAACAAGCCCTTGGGGGTTGAATATCCAAAAATTGAGAAATGGGTTTGTAGACGATTATATAAAAAGTGTGTGGAAGTGAAAAGCGATCTAATATCTCATTAAACCTAAGAAATATGTCGAAGCTTTGAAAAGCATACACCCCTTAGGACTGAATATCGGAAAATACTGAACTTGACTTTTTGGAGCTTATATTTTAGCGCTTATATAGGAAACCTTAGAAATTAAAAATGAGTTCGATATATCATCAGATCTAAGCAATATGAAGGAATCTGTGAAAACATATGCAATCTCCTTACACCCACTTGGGGTTTAAATATTCAAAAATCCTGAAAGGAGTTAATAGATAAATATGAAGACAGAACGAGAAAGTAAAAACCAATTCAATTACTTATCACTTCTAAAAGATACGTATGAGGGAATTCGTGAAAACTTGTTCAACTTACCTCTTACGGACTGAAAAAGCCAAAAACTTAAAAACAAGTTTTAGACGATTATTACGCAAGCCCGTGAAAGTGAAAAGACATTTGATATCTGATCAGACCTGCGTGATATGGCAGAATTCGTGAAAAAGTATACAAGCCTTTTACACCCCTTTAGGGGTCGAATTTCAAAAAATCCTGAAAAAATTTCTAGGTATTTATATGAAGAAGCCGTAGAATAAAAATGAATTAAATATTTGGTAAGACCTAATAGATATGACGAAAATCGCGAAAATATATGCATTCCATTTTCACTGATAGATTTTGTTGACTCCCCCTTCCAAACGTCAATGAACATTTGAAATTTTTTTTATCTAAATTACTTTTCTAGTTGATTTACATATACATACCAAGTTTCAACTTTGTATCATAAGCCGTTCTATAGATAGGAAGATCCCCCACCCCCGTACCATACTACCCTTATAAAAAATTATATTTTTCCAAGATGCTACTACTACAGTTCTATCTAAATACCAAGTCTCAGCTTTATATTATTATAGGTTTTCGAGATATAAAAATCGGAACTTTTTACTTTTCACCCTCCACCACCCTCACCCTCTACACCCTCACCCGCAAAATGATAGGGATATATTAGACCTATTTACAGTAAAAATTTTAAGCGTCTACCTCACACTGTTCTTGAGATATGATACGTGATTTTTTAGAAAAATTCGCATCCCCTCCACTTTCATAATCCACCGCCCCCTTAAAAAATTTTACTTTCAGCATACTTCATTTGTCAACCTTTATACACAAACCAAATTTTATTTCTCTACTTTAGATTATGATATCACACAAACCAATTGTGTGATATCATAGTCTAAAGTTTTTTACCCCCCACCCTCGTACGCCACTGCCCCCACTTAAAAATTTGTTTGCGATCTATTCTCCTAGTATACCTACAGATATTCATTAAGTTTCAATTTTGTAACTTTAACCGTTTAGGAGGTATAGATTTTAGAATGTGTCGATCTCGGCTTTTTTGCGTTTCGGACGCATTATTTTTCCCCCACTCCCACACCCCTTCACCCATATTGACAATTTTTATGCAAATGGGTCCACTACGCACTAAGCAGTTGCTGAGATCTAAAAACCAAAATTTTCCGTCTAAAAAGCTTCCCACTCCTCCCCCCTCACACCCCCACCCCACAGAATTTGGTAACTTCAAGGGGCCTACCCAACATTTGTATGGGAACAATATTAGAAGCAGAAGCAGTACGGGATATTGATCCGATTGTACGAATTAAATACAGGTTTTGTTGTTGGGAAATACTCGGTTATAAAAGAGTAGATCACAATAAGAAGTATTTTTTTTAAATTACAACTTTTGTTCAAAAGTCCTTTATATTTACGATATTTTGCAGATATCATCACATTGACATTGAATGAAAAAAAGGTTGGGTTTTAAACAAAATTTGATTTCTATAAACAACCTCATCGCAATTTTAAAAGCACAAACCCCTTATCATAAAATGTGTTACCAAAAGGATCATCAAAATAATTTATCTTAACTTGCTACTTTCGATCCGGCTATCCTCTGTTCAAAGCCTAAGAAATTCTTAATATTAACCAGCCGTTCTCAAAATTCATGTCTGTTCTGATGACTTCGTTCTAGTCCTTTCCCGGCCATTTATCACGAAAAAAAAACTTTTCCGAAATAATCTTTTGTAACCACCCGAAATTCGAATAAAGGAAATAAACTTGGTCGTCCTTTACGACGATATGTCGTTCCCACACCCTACAGCAAAAAAAATTTCGAAATCAATAAAGAAAAAAAATCGGAACTCACGTAATATCAAAACTTTTGCAATATTTCACACAGAGCATAACGTCCTTATAAGTCACAATTCAAATAAGCGCGCCATGCCGAGAAGAAATCCCGCTTTTTTTACACGTGCACATGGCAATCATCGCTCCAGGAATCCTGAAAGGATCTTTCGTCAAAATCCTTTGGTTTCCTCCAAGAAAACTACTTGTGAAACATATCGAGAAATCAATGCACACAAGTTGTTTAGATTTGTTTGGTAATCCGGCCGTTCCACCTGCTGTATGTGCAGTCCTTCTCCGATAGGTTGAAACACATATCCTTGGAAAGAACAACCTTAAAGCCATCGTAAGCCTGAAGGGTAGAGTATTCATGGACGACTAGACCGACAATGGCAAAGGCCTAGGAATAGGTGCAGAACTTTGCTCTCGCTGAAAGCAGGGGGACTTACCGCATCTTTCCATATTCTCGAGAAATCCCGACGGATAAGAAAATCGATCGGCGAACGAATCCTTTGTGACGCCTTTAAAAGCCATACAATCAATGGCATGGATTTCGTATTAGATTATCGTACGTATAGCTGGTTGGGAATGTTTTTGGCGAATAACCGAGTGAAGGACTTTTCGCAAAATGCCACGTTGTGGCAACTTCAGTAATGTGTACGACATGGGGTGCCCGTACAATACGCAACAAAAGGGATGAAGCGATATTATAATTATTATCCTGCCGATAATTCCGAAGCAGACTATCAGAATATCTTCGATTAAGTAAGGACTCTCATTTTCAAGCGAAAGTGCGGATGTCAGAAATGCTTTGTGACATCACCTTACGAAGTTTCAATTCAACTCTAGAATTTATTCCTGCCTCTAATTTCACAGTGAACAAAATAATTTATTTGGAGAATCTTGAGTTGGAAATATACCTAAGAATCAGCCTTGAGGATTACAACAAGTCCCTTGGCCTTAAAAAGGAAATAATTATATGGAATTCCGGCTTGTACCTGAAGCGACATATTTCCATTATACGGACTTAAGTTTACCTGTATAACGTAATGTAAACTGAAATTCCCGACATGAAGAATCAATTTATTGTAGGGTGTGTGCTCTGTCAAATCCATAGACACGTTGTAAGGATATGAAGTGTGATGCAAAGAGCACTTACCGAATTAGGTCGATCTAGTTGTAAGTAGAACAGATATTCACAGGCTTGTATGGCTCACTAATAACGTGTTGAAATGTTTAAACAAATTTATTGGCAGTTCTTTTGTAAATAAGCTAAAACGCGTGCTATATGGAAGAGCCTGGTTTAATCGAGCAATAGACCAATTATTAAAATATGTTTCATTCCTAAATTTCTATAAGACACCTTTTATGGCATGGCGGCAATAAGGCTTTTACGACGCACTGATATTGCTCCCCATGTTCTGAATTCGATATCCCTTAAGATCTATGAAATATGACGGAACTCGTGAAAGTATATGCACCTCCTCAAACTGCTTGAGGAGTTGAGGTGTGAAAATAAAATTCGATTTCACATGTCCCCTAAAAAAATACGGCGGAATTCGTTAAAACGTATAGATACCTTAAACGTCCTTGGATCAAATACCAAAAAGTTATAAAAACTAAAACTTATATTACCAGCACAAGTAACACTATTGTGCAGAGTGAATATAAGCTGGTTAAAACATCAAAGCAAGCCTCTTTTAGGAACTACTGCGAGAGCTTGGAAGGGACCATGGAGACAGCTAGGCTGCATAAAGTCTTTCAGAAAGACCAACACGGCTAGGTTTGACACTCTGCTAAAGCCTGATGGTACATATACCACTTCAAGAATGGAGTCACTAAGAACCCTCTTTGAGACTCATTTTCCAGGAAATCAGGTGATCGAAAGCGATCAATGCGTGGTTTAGACACCCTGTCTGACCTAAGATAGGGCGCCCAGGCGTAGTTGGTATACGGCGTCTACTGAAATGACAGCTGAGAGGGTGAAATTTTCAATTTTATCGTTTGATAGCTACAAGTCACCAGGAGTGGACGGTGTCTATCCGATAATGCTAAAAGAGGAGGCAGATGTTCTAGTGCCGATCCTCAGAAAGATATTTTCTGCATGGTTGGGGCATGGATACGTCCCATCTTCATGGCAACCGGTTAGAGTAGCGTTTATTCCGAAGCCAGGGAGAGATGACTATACTCTGGCCAAAAGCTTAAGGTCAATCAGCATAGCATCGTTTGTTCTGAAGAGTCTGGAACGACTGGTAGAGAGGCACATTAGGGAAGTGGCTCTCAGAGAGTATCCACTTTGTTCGGAACAACATGCGTATCAGAGCGGAAAATCTTGTGATTCAGCGCTACACTCTCTGGTATCGAGAATAGAATAGCTGAACCGAAAAAAGTACACGCTGGGCCTTTATGTGGACATTGAGGATGCCTTTGACAGTGCGCCCTTTGAATCACTGCCAAAAGACATGGGGTTGATGACATTTTTGTTAGGTTCATTCACTCCATGCTCACGCAGAGAATGCTATTCGGGGAGATGGGGGATGGGCAATATGCTACGAGGGGGGTCAGTAAGGGCTGTGCTCAAGGCGGGGTCCTTTCACCATTGTTGTGGAGTATGCTCATCGACTCTTTGCTTCTTGAACTGCAGGATCTGAATATTCACGTACAAGCTTACGCTGATGATGTGGCTGCATTAGTTGGCAAAGGCAAAGGGTGGATCGTAGTCAGCCGGAACCAGTTTTCGGTGTGCCTGTTGCCTCCGTTAGGGTACCTCCGTACACATTGAGAAATGGCGGCTTCTTCTGTGAATGCGGCAGACCAGAAACCTTGTTGAGGGACCAAGTGAATGAACCGCTGCTTTTCTTCTGAAATTGAGCAGAAGAGAATGGGGTAGTATGGTTGGTGTCCTCACAGGGCATAGCTCTTGTGGCCTGCACTTGGTCAGAATGTGAATCATTGACGACCCCATGTGCACTGATTGCGACGAGAGCGACGACACAACGGAGCATTTCCTTCAAGAGTGTCCAGCATACTCGTTTGCGAGAATGCATGTATACGGCGTTGATGTGATTAGGATGGAGGAACTCCGCTCTCGCTGTCTACCTGAGCTCTTACAATTCGTAAAATGAACGAAAAAGTTCGGATAGAGACTGGGGGATTCGAGTATAATGGGTCATGTTGGCCTGAATGCTTAAGATGCGCTGCTTTGCTGCGTGCTTTCCCCAACACCAAACAACAAAAACAACAACAACACTAATGTGGTATCTAATGAAACATAAGAGATATTATGGAAGTCGTGAAAATGTGTGCACTTTCCTTTCATAATTATTTTTTGACGACACCTACGTACATCAATGTAAATCTGAATTTTTTTAAGAAAACACCTTTTTTTGTACATCTTCATCTCTGTCTCAAATTTCAAATTCGTGGCATGAACCATTCAAGGGATACAAATGATATTTGTTTAATCAACCCCTGTACTTTGTAGCCCTGTAAAAAGTTTTATTTTCGGAACGTCTCACATGTTTCAATAACTACCAACATTCTATAGTTAGCTGTTCTCGAGTTATAAAAATTAGAGCCTTATGCTTTCCAAGCTTACTCCTCATACCTCTACTCACAAGAAATTGTTAGCAGCTGGGGGTCTGTTAGGCCTAAGATCATATCTAAAAATTTTCTTGAGATAAGGAACATGTTTGATTTTCCTAAAAAACTATTATCCCTCTACCACCGAGCACTCCGCACCACTGAACAATTTTATATTCAGCATTTCTTTCGTTATTAGTACACAAGATATCAGAATTCAAATTTTTTTAATATTTTTTTAGCATTAGCCATTTCTGAAAAATTAAAATGTATATCTAATTTTTATAATTAATTTTTTCGTTATAACTAGTCCCTACCATCGCTGTTACACTACACTCCTTTGGAAGTAACTAATTAAAAGGAAAAATCTTCCAACAATCTGGGCGCAACCTTCTTACTTTTTAGGGTATAAGTCCAGAACGCGTCTAATGCAGAGATGTGATTCAGGTTACAATGCTACTGACAACCGAAAAAAACCGCGTTTCAAATATCCTTCTGGTTATTCATTAAGTTGTGAATGCGTTCCGAACTTATGACCAAAAAATAATAAAGTTGCACCCAGACTGCAGATTTTTAATTTATTTATTTATTTTCTATTAAAACGCAGAGGGTGAAATATCGAAGTCCTGGGAGAGAGAAAAAAATCTGAAGTCGATCTTATTCGATTATTTTGAGTTGTAGTAATAAACAATTCCATATCTCATCAGACCTAAGACATATGCCAGAATTCGTAGAAATCCATCATGAAATCAAGTTTTGAGTGAGCTAAATCGATACCTCTTTACCTAAAAGATCTGTCGGAATTCGTGAAAACTTACACAACCATTTTACACTATCGGCTTACACCCGCGTGGTAGTTGCATATCGAAAAAAGGTTAAATTAGTTTTTAAGCGACTATTTTTAAAACCTTTAGAAATAGAAGCAAATTAGATATCTCAGTAGAACTAAGAAATATGTTGAAAATCGTAAAAACGTACACAATTACATCGCCTTTTTGGTTGAATATCGAAAAATTCGTTTAAAAAAATTCTGAACGCTTATATGAACTGGATACAAAAGAAAATTTAATTCAATTTCTTGGCAGGCCTAAGAGATATGATGAAATTCGTGAAAGTGCATATTTTTTGCTTCACCTCCACCGTTTCCATAAATTACTTTTCTCATTCCACCAAGAGTAATTGTCCTTATCCTTCGACTTGTAACGATGGTCCTCAAAAAATTTCTGTACAATATTTTACCTCGATAATCATATAATTGGCTACGGTCTATCCTAACTATATATTATTGTATATATATTTTACATGCGATATCACCTGGACTTATTTTGGACCAAATGGGCATTTACGCCGTTTATTCCAATTAAAATCAATATTTTATTTCACGTCAAAGCAGAAATCTGATGCTTTTTGCAAACAAGAATAGCTTAATTGTTAATCCGTTTTACTGTTGACTGTGGAAATCTGGAAATATTTCGCAGTATTCACATACACGGTTCCAATTAATATTGCTAATTAAAAGATACATGAATTTTTTGAGAATTCTACCTTAACTTCGTAACATACATGTGCGTAGGTATTTCACAAATTATATTCCGTAATCTGCCATCTATTGGCTGAAAATTGCTAAATTATCATATTACCTTGTGTCGAAAAACATAATTTATTGTCGACATGGTTCTAATTAACACTGAGTTGTATCTCCTGTTCACGTAACACGAAATATTGACCTTATAAATAAAACATCCACCACATAAAATGTACCCTTGTCCGAATCCTTATACGAGGATATGTAGCACATCTATGAGTAACATTAGTAGAATAGAATATTATACCTAGCCGTAGATATACATCCCTACGCAAATGTATGTTATACATTTCATACGTGCGTTTCATTTTTCCACCTATCACTTCCAAAATAATTTGCTTTTTTTCTCATCACTGCTCCGGCTGAATAATAATTTCGCCAAGAGTCAACCAAAAAATGTCACTCACCATGTTGGAATATGTCCTTAATATCAAACACATAGCAGTAAGGAGATGTACTGTGTTGGTAAAATTACAAAAGCCGAGATAAAAATGAAATTTTGGGAGAAAGAAACTCCTCACAGTAATGGGGGTGTCACACAAATTTAAATAGGAATAAATTCTATGTTTTTTGATGAAGAAATGAAATCAGACTGGAAAAATATACAAAAATCACCACACTTGTTTGTGTTACGACATTCTAAAATTTTATAAAAATTTCAATATCCTAGATTTAGGCGTTCTTGCCTTATCGTGCGTTCGGACAGCAAGCGGATTTTGAATTTTTGGGCACATATGGTGTTTTCGTCCAAAGCTCGGTTCTATTCGTTACAAACTTTTGAGCTGGATTAAGTCGGATAATACTCTCAGAATTCATCTAGCTCTGTAACGACTCAAATTGCCGGGGTTGCCTCAGCGGGTGCCGGGATCCGTTACAAAACATTTATTTGTTATTTCATCATCATCAATGGCGCGACAGCCCATTGCATCCATTCTTTCTTTCTTTGTTATTTGGCTTCACTTTATTACTTCTAGTTGACATACATTAAAATTATTATTTGATTTCCTTTGGGTTTTCTCTTTGCCGTCTGATCATCGCCTCTGCTAAACGTGATTCGATTCGTATTTTCTGTGGGTACGACTTCACTTACTTTGCCTTGACCCTCTCTGCTCTCTCTTTGTCTTCGTCCCTCTGTGTGGCCTTTGCTCTCCCTGTCTTCGTCCTTCCCGGTCTGCGCGTCCTTCCCTGTCTTCGTCTCTCTGTGTGGCATCTGCTTTGTTCGTTTTGGTTCAGCTGTGTCTGCTTGGCGTGGTTTGGCGTCGTTCGTCGTGGCTTATCGTAGCTGGATTTAGCTCGACACCTGGCACGACTCTGCTTGCCTTAACTTGACCCTGGTTACTGATCGTCATCTTGTCTCTGTTTGCCCGATCTGCACGGTTGCTTGGCTTGTTGCTGCTTGGCTCGTCGGTCGTCGCTGCTTGGTTCGTCGCTGCTTGGCTTGCTCCGCTGCCTCGCTTATCGCTGCTTGGTTCGTCGCTGCCTCGCTTATCGCTGCTTGGCTCGTCGCTGCTTGGCTCGTCGCTGCTTGGCTCGTCGCTGCTTGGCTTGTCGCTGCTTGGTTCGTTGCTGTTTGGCTTGCTCCACTGCTTGGCTTGCTCCGCTGCTTGGCTTATCGCTGCTTGGCTCGTCGCTGCTTGGCTTGTCGCCGCTTGGCTCGTCGCTACTTGGCTTGCTCCGCTGCTTGGTTAGTCGCTGTTTGGTTCGTCCTGCTTGGCTTGCTCCGCTGCTTGGTTTGTCGCTGCTCGGCTCGTCGCTGCTTGGCTTGCTCCACTGCTTGGCTTGTCGCTGTTTGGCTTGTCTTACTGTTCAGCGTGGGTCGTCTCTTGGCTTGGCTTGACTCAGTCTAGACATGAACTAGTCGGTCTCAAGCTTTCAAAGAGCAACCGGTTATTCCACAATACCCTATCCAGCTTGGGAACCGATTAGAGACGGTTGTCCTGTCAGTGCGTCGCACTCTTCGAGGCTGTGAAACACAGGTCGAATCGATTGCTTAATATTCAACGTTGCTACAAGAGGAACCGGTAAGTTCACAATACCTTGTTAGCAGACTGATCACTGCCGACTGACCTCCTTCTGGTCGATCACTGGTGCTTGTATGTTTGGGAGAACATTTACCATCCGCGAATCATTTCATTAGTACTCGGAATTTTACTTTGTTGTGATTCGTGGTCGGTTTATGCATCCGTCCCTATATAGTGCGTTAGGAATTTTACTGTTTTGTGATTCGTGTGCAGCCGTCAGTATATAGAGCTTTCGGATTTTACATGCGATTTGTCGGTGGGTTTATCCCGCTGCACAGTGTCGCCTGAGCCATTGTTGTAGCCCACCGACTTTTCAGGCATTTTGGTTCTCTGTTGACAAAGTGCTCCCTTTCTTTCAGCTTTCCTCTTCTGCGTTCTTTGTTCATTTATGTCTTCGGTGTTCTAAGTTCAATGTTGTTTGTTTCTTAGTTTTAAAATTCAATTCAGTGTTAAATGTTTTAATTCAATGATTGTGTGTGGAAATTTATCGCGAAAATTTCCGTCCTCACATTTCAAACATTTCAGAAACGAATTTCACGAATTCCGTCATATCTCTTGGGTCTTTTGCGATATCTAGACATTGAAATTGGTCCTAAAACTTGTTGATATTCTATCCCTTAGTAGATGTAAAGTAGTAGGGTACGTTTTCACGAATTTCGACATATCTCTTAAACAAACTCGACTAAAAGTCAGGGTGTAAACGGTTGTTTACGTTTTCACGATTTTCGCCACATATTTTGGGTCTGATTAGATATTAAATTGAGATTTTTACTTTCACGGGCTTGCCATTTATTTCCATTTTCGTATGAAGCTGTTTAATTGACAAAATTAATTTTACAAATAACCTCTTTGTTTCGAGATAATCAGTGCTATATGTAGACCTTGCCTAAAACCCAAACTCTTAATTGGGTTTTTATAGTCGTCAGTGGCGTCAGCATTTCTGTCGTATGTCGACCTTAATCGCTTCCCAGACTTTATCCCGGAGTTGCATATAGACTGATGGCATATTTTTCGCCTTAGTTAAAATAGAAAGAAAATCACTAAAACGTGTTGTTGCTTCTTCGTTTTCGTCGGGTTCGCTACGAACTATAACTTTGGGAAGGGTATAAAACTCATATTTGTCGTACCCTGTGAAGTCAAGGGGACTAGAATTCTCTTTGACATATTATTTCCTGCTCCCACCGATATTACAGGCACAAAGAAAGTTTGTCGAATATTTCATTTCCTGGCTCTGATGTTGAGCGTCAAGTTGGGATATGGCGCTGATAGTATTCTTCATTCCTGCGGCTAGAAAGTTTCCCAGATTTGCATAATGGACTTTATTGTTTTGAATTTACAGAGTTCAAATTCCATGTTTCCATACACTTTTTACCGTGCTCGGTTTGAGTTCGTTGGAAGATCTACACCCTTATTGTCTTATTGTTCTTAAATTTCTTGTCTAGCCGCTGTGATTTTTACGCGAATCAATATCATATCAACAGACTATCAATTTCTTCACAGTTTCCTGTTTACCAAAAGTGAGATGGCATCTTCTTGCCCAATTTTTCGGATTTATTCGATTCATCCTTATTTCCTTCCTTTATGGGGCTACAATCCAAATCATGTTTTAGCCTCTTCAATTAAACTCCACCATTAGATTTTTAGGGACATCGTCTACCCATTTGATACCACTTTTTTTATTTTCGATGAAAGCGGCTTGGAAGGATTTGAATTTAATTTTTCCCTTTTGCCAATCTATCTATCTATCCTTAAGTCTGCGTCCTTTGTCGGGTTGGTCTGAATCATACTTCAGAAGGGATCTCTTTATTTTTGTTCAAATATTCGCAACTGTGGCCTTAAATTTAATATTCCAATTCCCTGTTATTATGAATATTAGACCAGCTGTAGCCACGTCTACATTGTTCGGCACTACTAATATCTAGCACGGCCACTGATACCTATCCAGTACTGCAACAGTGCAATCCATTTCTTCTCGTCAGTGAAGAACTCGGAACTCACTTGTCGTCCTAAATAGGTCAGTTCAAATGTCTCTAGGTATTCAACGGGCAGTTTTCGTTCCAACATCTGTACTCTATCAATTAAATGAAAGAAAGGCTTTCGATTTTTTTTCGATTCAGCTCGAAAGTTTTACTAAAACTATTACCTCCAGTATACTGACGAGATACAAGATTAAAATTTCGAATCTTTTAAATTCCGTTTCTAAAAAAAAGGGTAGACCGGAAGTGAACGCCCAACGATATCAAAGTTGGTCCTTCAGAGTTTTCAACGCCCTTATTTTTACAGCATTTTCACTCCTCATTTTGCTCCACTTGGCTCCATTCAACTGTTCCTTATGTCGAATTCAATTTGAAATTCCCTCAACTACCAAATACAATTTCCTCTCAAGAAGCTGATTGATTGACGATACATGGCGAAGTGCTTCTAAAAACTTTAGTCAATATTATACACAAGCAGTAGTGAACGAAGTAGGTCGTCGAATCCGGAAAAATCACAACCGTTGAAAGATATGGGGAGGAAATTCCAAGCAATGATCAAATATAATTCTTAAGTGTATTTGCTGTAGTGTACAGCCAACATTTCAACGTAGCTGAGCTGATCCTTATTCTCGCGTTTTTATTGAAGCTAAGTTAATATAGTGATATGAAATGTAAATTCTGATGTACCTTATGCTTTGCTTGTCGCAGTTAAGTTTTTTGCTCAAATAGTCTTATACTGTCTTAATAATTCGTGATGCTGTTCGAATCCAATTCCATTTGAAAATGAAATTTCGCAGCAAAGATTCCATGTGCCAGATCCACCACCAATTTATTGGTAGATCGTCCTAAATAGGTTCCACCCAATTTACATGGTTTCCTTTTTTTCGGGCTATAGTCAAAGCCAGAAAAATGCATCGTGAACTTTAAATTCGAGACTATTAGACCTGATATACGAGGATAGATGTTGGCTCCTTTCCAAATTATTTGTGAACTTTATGACTTTCAAGAATACGTTTGCCCTACATGTTGATGATGTGGAGGCTGGTAAAAAAGTTATGTCTATGCCATAGAGTCCTAAAGTTGAACAAACATAGATTTTTGGATAGACTGTGTATTTTATAGTGGTTTGAAGTTATTCAACGAGATGTGTATGTGCTTATCACACAATGCATTCAGTTTGAGTATAAACAATAGGATGCTTTTTTATTTTAGAAGTTAACTTCGTTACATTGAAATTCAAGAAGCAGTATACCAGCAACACATCTCACTGTAATGAATGAAAAAAATACGAGAAGAACAGCAAATTGTTTTTCTTATTTTGAAAAAGAAAAAATTTAGATTTTTAGATCCATAACAATGGATACCCGAAACTTGGTAATTAGATAGAGACATAGTAGCGGCATGTTATAAAAATATAATTTTTAATAGGCGTAGTGTAGTATGGGGGTGGGGGATGTGTTATCTATAGAACGGCATACACAAGAAAGTTGAAATTCGGTAGGTATATGTAGATCTCCTAGAAAAGTAAAAAAATATCCGTTGGCGTACAGAATAGGGGCAAAAAAATGATCAGTGAAAATGCTATGGATATATTTTCACGAATTTCGTCATATCTCTTAGGTCTTTTGAAATATTGAATTAAATTTCCTTCTGCGTATTCTTCACGTAACTGCCTAGAAAGTGTCTTAAGGATTTTTTTTAAAAGTCGATCGCGAAGGAGGTATAAAGGGGTTGTATACGTTTTCACGAATTCATCTATATCCTTCAGATCAGACTAGTTCAGTTCAGGAAGGGGCGCAGCGCTAAGAACCACTACGCTCATTAGGTACCATACAGGCCCATTGTGATCCCGTCAGATTAGAAATCAAATAACTTTTCACATTCACGGTCTTTTTTTTAATCACCCCCAAGTGGGTATAAAATGGTTGATCACGTTTTCACGGATTCCGGCAAATCTCTTGGGACTGATAAGACATCGAATTTCTTTTTACTTCTTCGGGTATTTTTTTTATTTATACAAAAACCTCTTTCAGTATTTTTGGATATTCAGCCCATAAGAAGTTGCACACGTTTCACAATTTTTGCCATATCTTTTTGGTTTGATTAAATATGAAACTGGCTTAAATTTCTGCAAGATTTTATGGAATATAATCGCCGACAAACAAATTTTAGACTTTTCTGATATCCAACCACCAAGGTGATGTACAGGGGTTGCATACATGTTCACAAATTCACGCACATTTCTTCGATCTGATGAAATATCAAATAGATTTTTACTTCCTAAGGCTTCTCATGTAATCGTCTAAAAGTTAATTTCAGGATTTTCAGATATTCAACCCCAAGGCGGTGTATGGGTGCTGCATATGTTTTCGCAGTTTTACTTTATTATTTTCTAATAATACAGTATTGTGATCGATTTTTAAAAAAAAAATTTGCTACCTTAATATTTTTTTTTTCGCGTTTCATGACTCGTAGACACGAAAAAAGCAAAAAAAAATTTCAGTCCGTCTGTCCGCCGTACGGCGTCCACCGTACGTAAAATCGTTTGCAGGCTCGTAGCTCCCAAACGGTTTGAGATATTAAATTGAATTTTTTTTTATGAATAGAGTGGGTAGGCCCCTTGAAGTGACCAAATTCTGAGGGGTGGGGGTATGAGGGAGGAGGAGGGGGAAGCGTTTTAGACGGAAAATTTTGGTTTTTAGATCTCAGCAACCGCATATACTAGGAGGCTGAAATTTGGAATTTATATAGAACTTTGGTAGTGGACCCATTTGCATAAAAATTGTCAATATAGGTGAAGGGGTGCGGATTATGATATCTCACGAACCAGTTGCACTAGATAAATAAAATTCGTTTTATGTATAAAGCTTAACAAATGAAGTTTGCTCAAAGTAAAATTTTTTGGGGGGCGGTGGATCATGAAAGTGGAGGGGATAAGAATTTTTCTAAAAAATCACGTATCATATCTCAAGAACAATATGAGGGAGATACTTAGAAATTTTACCAGAAGTAGGCCCAATAGACCCCTATCATTTTGGGTGTGAGGGTGTAGAGGGTGAGGGTGGGGGAGGGTGAAAAGAAAAAATTTCCGATTTTTATATCTCAAGAACCGATAATGATATAAAACTCAAACTTGGTATTTAGATAGAGCTATAATAGTAGCATCTTGGAAAAATAAAATAAATATAAAATAATTTTTTTTAAAGGTATATGGTACGGGGGTGGGGATGTTTTTCCTATCTATAGAACGGCTTATACTACAAAGTTGCTTATACTACAAAGTTGTATAAGCGTATGTATATGTAAATCATCTAGAAAAGTAATTTAAATAAAAAAAAATTTCAAATATTTATTGGCGGTCGACGGGGGGGGCGAAAAATGGTATCAGTGAAAATGGAATGCATATATTTTCACGATTTTCGTCATATCTATTAGGTCTTTCCAAATATTTAATTTATTTTTATTCTACGGCTTCTTCATATAAATATCTAAAAAGCGTTTTCAGGGTTTTTTTTTTAAATCGACCCCTAAGAGGGTGTAAAGGGGTTGTATACTTATTCACTAATTATGCCATATCCCCCAGGTCTGATCAAATATCGAATATCTTTCCACTTTCACGGGCTTGCGTAATAATCGTCTAAAACTTGTTTTTAAGTTTTTTCCTTTTTCAGCCCCTAAGAGGATATAAAAAGGTTGAACACGTTTTCACAAATTCAGTCATATCCTTTAGAAGTGATAAGTAAGTCAATTGTTTTTACTTTCTCGTGCTGTCTTCATATTTATCTATTAACTCCTTTCAGAATTTTTGGATATTCAACCGCCAAGTTGGTGTAAGGAGGTTGCATCTGTTTTCACAGGTTTCTACATATTGCTTAGATCTGATGATATATCGAATTCATTTTTACTTCCTAAGGTTTCCCATATAAGAACCAAAAAGTCAATTTCAGTATTTTCAGATTTTCAATTCTAAGGGGTGTAAGGGGGTTGTATGCTTTTTAAAGGTTCAACATATTTCTTAGGTCTGATGAGATATTAGATCGCTTTTCATTTCCACAGACTTTTCATATAATCGCCTACAAACCCATTTCTTAATTTTTTGATATTCAACCCCCAAGGGTTTGCATATTTTTTCACAAATTTTGCCATCCCTTAGTTCCGATGAGATATAAAATTGGTTATTACGGCATTTCATGTAATGACCTAAAAACTAATTTCACGATTTTTCGAGTTTCAAGAACCAAGGGGATGTGAAGAGTTTGCTTACGTTTTCACAAATTTTTCAAAATTCCTCGTGTCTCATAAAAACCAGTTTCACAATTTTTCCGAAATTCAAACCCCAAGTGGAAGTAATGGGTTTGTATACGTTTTAACAATTCGTCATATCTCTTAAGTCTGATACAAACAACAAATTCGTTTTTACTTCTATGGACTTTTAGTGTACATAATATACCGAAATTCGTATAGTCTTCAGGGGCTTTTTCAATGTTTAATTGGCTAAAAATCTCTATTTGAAATATTTTTATTTTAAGGACAAAATTAACTTTCCAAGAAACTTCATAATCTCGAAACAACCGAAAAATAATAAAGTTCCGCTCAGACCATTGGCAGATTTTTTATTTTGTAAGGCACCCTATTAAAAAAGGCATAGTACCGCACCCAGTATTACCTACCACATCCAGATAAAAGCTTCAATTATGTTGACACTCACTTACATTTCATTGTTTTCCTACATACTTTAAATAGTAATAAATGTGCAATAAAAATACTTCAGTACTACCGACAAATTAAACGAGGTCCACTTTATGGCACTGACTTTTGAAATATTTAATTTTTATGCGATATGTATATTATTATATTACTTCCAAAATGTTAATCATAACTCATACATATGTATGCAGCTTTTGTAGGTAATAATATGGTTCATAAAAAATAAAATGACAAGATGTAATTTTTATAATGGGGTGTTCTGAGAAAAACTACATTGGACACTGAATTTTAAGGGTTCACGTAGCAAAAATTTGTGTTTTCGAGTAAATATCTCAAGATTGGGTGCAGTTACAATTTAGACTGTTACATCATATGAAAGGTGATTCGATTCCCTAAAAAACGAGTTATAATACTTTGCCTTGTGATTATTCGTTTTTAAGATATAACGTTTTAAGTGAGTGAGGGTACCGGTCAAAAACACTTTTCTTAACCACCCTGTATCTCGACTGATATTGAAAATTGACCCACCCCATAGAACAATTTTTTTCTCCAAATATATCAAGGAATAACCCCTTACAAGGTGGCGGACGGAGTGCCAAACACCCTGTATAATAATACATCTTTATTAAATGGAGAATTATTCCCTATAATAAAATGGGAATTTTACATAAAAAGTGTGTAATAATTGCATTTTCTGTGTAATACTTACGCCACCGATGATTATTGATTACGCAGCTATTGTGCAACGATAACATCACTGATGTGTATTTATTGCACATATATTGTGTAATTATTACGACTTATTTGTGTAATTTTCCCTCTAATTACATAAGCATTTAATTTTACCATTAGTATCGATGGAAAACAGTTACGAACTATAATAATGGTAAATTTACTCCAATATTTCTTAGAGTGTAAGCATTCTATCGCGATCCCATTTTAACCGCTTCCCAAGCTTTGACCCGAAAAATAATAAAGTTTCGCCCAGACTGTTGCAGATTTTTCCTACTATACATGATTCTTCACTTTGACTTAAATTTGAAATTCAACTAAAACACCCCCAATTTATGCTCAAATGATATCGTAAGAAAGTCATAAACTAAAGTAACATAAAAACAAATAAAATCGGGGCGAAATAATGCTAAAAAGCCATGGCATATTGGCAGAAGACAAAATTTCAGCTCTTAGGCACTTATCTTCGTCCTTCTCATTTAAAACCATTAAATCATTATGTCCTTGTTAAGGCAGAGTATAATGAAGTTACCAACTGTTCGCAATGCTCAGCCTAAAACTTCTCTTTTTGCGAATCTTTCCAGGAACACCTATAGCATGGCATCATTACGAGGAAACGACGTTATCAGGCATGAAGGAAATTTCACGGAACGCAATTAGGTTGCCGCCGCCACCATCACCACCCATCACATCCACCGCCACCACCACCCGTAACATAACGACGAAAATCTCCACCTGTTCGCCATACCTTCGCAAAATTAAGCGAAAATTCATCAACGCACAAAAAAATGCCGAGTCGGTAAAAACAAACATCAAAACAATAATCAAATGCAATTAAAGGCCAAAAATGTAAATAAATAAAACTCCGCGAAGAAATAAAATTTTAATAATAACAAATTAATACAAAAGTTAACATTTCAATAACCTTACGTAACATAGTATAAAAAAACCAATTTAAATTAATAAATTAGATGTATCTAACATGTATCGCCTGCATTAACTTTACCATAGAGAAATATTTAACCTAATACAAAATAAGAAACTAAATAAACCTAGAATGTTGTATTCATAGTAAATAACAAGTAACACCTACTAAAACTTAGCTGTAACTATGGAATCTTGACTAAAGCTGAAAAATCTTAATGTTCGAGACAAACCACTAATAAATAAAAATAAATAATTAACTAATTTCAAAACAACTAAATTGTAAAAATAATGAAAAGAACACACACTCACTAAAAATAGGAAACACCAACTAGAACAACTAAAAGACTATTTTAAACGCGCTCTATGAATATCTAATCTTTAATAATAATATTGTATAAAAACCATAAAAATAAATAGAAACTATGACGTCCACTGTGGCATTAGTTCTTCTATGCCTTCTTATGCAGCATTTTGATACTGGAACAACTCAGAAGCCATCGTCTAGCATAGATAATCCTTCGTACTATAACATTGGTGGTGTCCTTAGTTCGAACGAGAGTGAGGCACATTTCGCAACAACAATATCGGTGAGTTACTTTCGTAAATATATTTCTTGGATATTCGAAGCCTTCTTAAATTTTTTTGGATTCATTTCGCCGAATTGATTCTACATAATAGAAAGGGTTGTTACCCTTAGAAGTTGAAAATGCTTGTTGTCAAGTAAATTGCTCTGTATTCAAGTGACTAGCTCAAAAGAATTTTGAAGAGTTTTCATTAATAGCCTGAGCACTTCCAATTTGATGCTGGAATTTGTCCAATGAACTGAAAGTTTATGACAGAGTTGATATCATCTTACACGTGGTACACGTGGCTGGTTTCAGTTTCTGGAATGAATTTACCTCATTTAGTTGGTGAGAAACAATATTGTTGGAAACGGTGGAACCGGTAGGCGCGGTCTTAGATAAATAGATTGGTAAAAGGGGTTGGTCTTTTAACTCCTGTCCACAATTGAAGCCACAATTGAGACGTTCCACCGGATTGACTATGCTTCCTCTTCAATCCCTGCGCTTTCAATGAAGCTTATTATCTTACGATGGTTCAATGAAACCCTGGCCGAAGTGACGAGGCCTTTTGTGAGTTAAACCCTCACATTCACAGAGTATATGCACTGGTGTTTCGTCTTCGTCATCGCAGATTCTGCAAGTTTTAGTCTCAGAGTGACCAATCCTATTGAGATGCTTCCTCATGTGGCAATGTCCAGCAGAGCTCCCACTAGGGTACGGGTCTGGTGGCTGCCTAACTTCAGATACTCAGATGTTCTTTTCTCTGAAGGCTTTGGCATAAAAAACTTTGAGTGTCTATGGCCCGGTGAAGAGTCCCAGTGAATGGCACTTTGCGATTTTTGCCACATTCGGATGTTAATTTTGGCTGTGCTTAACGGTACCCCACAGAATGGATATGGTCCCATGAAGTTAGCTTCTGAACCTTTTCTAGGCGCGGTCTTTGGCGTGCTTATCCAGTGTGAAATAGGTTGGGAATATTAAGAATCAAACAATGTTACTCTTGAATGCGCCAGTGAGAATGCATTGGTGCAACTGCTCTGCTCTCCTCTCGATAAAGGTGAAATGATGTTGTGCTCACTTGCCAAAAATAAAGCGATGATGTGTTATCGAGAAAATTTCAGTGAAGGAGGCAAATTCGTCCAGTGATTTGTTGTTATTTGGAAAAAAATTTTGTGTGCACACACAAAAGTGATGTGTATGCTACAGAAAGTTTTGCCTCCTAGCATAAGTGGTTCCTGAGACCTAGAAACCAAAATTTTTCCTCTAAAACGCTCCCCTCTCCTCCCCCCACCACCTCCTTATCCACGGCCAATATTTTTTTGCCCATCTCCGTATGCCACTGAAAATCTAAATTTTTTTAACTTTAATTACTTCTGTAATTCATCTGCATATATGTACATACAAAGCTAAACTTTTTAAAATAAGCTCTTCCTGAGATATAAAAAACCACTCCCACTTCGTACCTGCCAACTTAATATCTCATTTGACTGGGAGCTACTCGCCTTCAAACACATTTGCCTCGTTTTATGCTCTTTTTACAAATTTTAGGGTAACAATTTTTTTTGGATATTTAAGTCCGATCAGAACACTTTATTATTAAAAAATTCTCAAGTAAAAACTAACAAAGTCCTGTAAAATGAAAGTACTCCTTCAAGTAGCCACCACAAAAAATTCTCGACAACTCGAAAACGGGTTGAGCTATAAACTTGAAATTTGATATTATTTGGTTTGGGACAAAATTTTAAGTATAGGATAGCTGTATACTTCAGACTAGAACGGGTGCAAAAATTTTGCAATGAATCTGAATGGTATAAATAATGGAAAAGTATTTGCTTAGAAAATTACACTATACTACTCCGTTTATAATACAATTCTTTAGACAGGTGGAGTACAAAAGTGGCAAGTGTGTCTTATTGCCTCACCCCGTAGAAATATCCCTTGCATAAAGATTCAGAAGTCGGTTTTTAGGCGCTTGTATTAAAATAGAAGGAAGTAACAATCAACTCGATATCCTATCAGATCTAAGATATATTCCAAAATTTCTGAAAACAAGTGCGACCGCTTTCCATCCCCTAAATTTAAATATCGAGGCGGTCAGACGGATAATATTGCTATTGCTTTTCTGATCTCAAATAGTTTTAACACGTGAAAATTCGAAATATTAAATAAAATGTATGAGACTGAGCAAACTCTTTAAATCACAGACGATATTATTTGCAACTGACTCAAGAAGTTATAACGAGTGTAATCGAATAACTTTTTGAGTGTAATAGGCGGAAATTTCACTGAAGTTAGCTGGTATTTCCCAGAAATTCTAAATCTTAGGTGTCCCAGTTCGGATTTGCAAAGAGCATACTCTGCAGTTTCCTTTTCTTTGCTTAACATAGTCCTCATCCTCGACTGCATATGTCGTCTCTAGTTAGTACATTATATTTGCTTTTTCAGTTTACATTACCCCGTGATAAGTTGCGCTGAGAACTAGTTTTTCGTTTATGTTAATAATATCACAGGTTATTTTCTTGGAGTATCCTTTTAAGAATAACTTTTATTGCTTGTACCAATAAAGTATGAGATATATGTGCTGCACAAGACTGTGATTTAAATCCAAGAAATACGCTATAAAAAATAAGTAAGCCATGTGTTCAGTTCAGTTATTCTTAATTATTTTTTTTACTGTGTACAATAAAACATTAAGTGCTGTACAATATAAAATAGGACCTAACCTTCGAACAATTCCAGATAACGTTTTTATTATCTTATTTTCTGTAACGCATTTTCCATACTCTCTCCTAACGATTTTTCTGTCGACAACAAATCAGGACAAATCCCTTTTGGACAGTAAAAAATGCCAACATTTTGCTAGATTAGAACGACACAAAACATCGAAAACGCAACTAAACACACACGATCTGTACGGTTGGGTATTTGTAATGAAAAACCCTATGGAATAGTGGCTTAGGAAGATGGAACAAACATACGAGGATATGGATGTAAATGATTGATTACTATGTAATGTCCACAGAGAAACACTAAAGTGGAAAACAATCGGAAAACGAATTCTCCGAGGTATCAATAAATCACATTGTCGGAATTCCCTATCTATTCCAGTTCAGTTATTAATCCGATTTCAACTTGCTATCATAATTAATCAAAATTTTTACAATGCGTGAAAGGTCGCGCACAATTGAATAGATTATTGGCAACAAAGGATAAATAACAATAAATATGGTTACGAATAGGATAAATTGAAAATATAGACTTGAAATTTAACACAATCATTTTACCCACAATTGTTTTATTTAACGTTTTACGCATAGAATCAAGACTGTGGTTTTTTTTTCCTTGGGTATCTTAATACCTGCACCACAGACCATATAGTACACGAATGCCATACTATATGTACCCATTTTTATAAAACAAACATTTGCCAGGTACAAGTCTTGGCTAAAAGGTTTAAAACTAGAATAAACCTTGCTCGCTTTGAATGAAATATAGGATCGAAGTTTAAAAAAAAGTCACATTATTAGAGAAAAGAAAACTTCATTTACGTAGGAACACATAAGTTACAAACATAATGATAGTTGCGCTTTCGTTCACAACTTGCAGGGTTCGCATATTGGATATAATTTAAATGCCAATCCTGACTTCATCAAGTTTAATATAGAGGACCGAAGCTTTTCACATCGCATACATTTCCCTATGGTTCCTCATCTACATCTGAAGTTTGCACCGCTGTTTAGAGGTGATATACACATTTTTTACTTTAATATTATAATATTGAAGTATTGTGATCGATTTATAAAAAAATTGCTTTTCTGAACAATTTCTTTCTTTCTGAACCTATTCTGACCAGAAAAAATTTCAATCCGTCTGTCTGCCATACGCAAACGCTTTGGAATTTGCAGCTTCCATAACCATTGAACTATGCAATTCAACTTTTTATTGGCTAGATTGGGTGGACACCTTTATGTGGTCACTTTTTCGGTTGGCGATGTGAGCTGAAGATAAGGTGAGCGTTTTAGGTGGTTCCATTTGATATTCGTAGGTGAGGGGAGTGGGTGGGGGATAGAGATGGGTAGGGGTAGGTGGCTCAAAAGTATGTAGGTGGAAACCAAAATATTTTAATTTTATATCTCAAGGACCGCTTATGATAGACGGCTGATATTTGCTTTATAGTGGCATGTTCTAAAAATAATTTTTTTAATGGTTAGCTTGATACACTTGGTATGTACCTATTAAAAAACAAATAAAAAAAATAATAAATTTAGATTGGTGGAAGTGCTGCTCTACAAGCGTCGATACTGGGAGACAGCGCCTACCAGACGCCAGGACTTAATTACTCTGCGAATTTCCTTCTTGATTATTTATCTCCATGTGTTTCTAGACTCCACATCTTCCTTGCGAATTCTAATCCTGAGTATGCTTGCTTTTGTTTTGGCTTTCTTGAGGTATGACCGATCCATTGAATCTCAATGCCTAGCTTAGTCTGCCCTGTACTCCTCCGAGATATTTTCTTTACCAGAATCGCACCCACTATCGAGGTCACACAGGTACTGTGAGTATGGATCAAAAATAAGTGGGGGGGGGGGGGGGGGGTAGAGGCTGTTTCCCCATTTTGATGAGATATCATTGATCAGCTGTAACAGTTTTTTTTTGTGGAAAGTATACAGGCAGGTTTATCTTCAAGTGAAATTTTAAATAAATTAAATATTCGAACTTCTACAATTTCGGACCATTGTTCCCATTTTCATCTACAAACAGGGTATCGGCAAGTTGATATTCTGCAATTGTTGACTAGGACGAAACATAGAAAATTACTTACACATAAATGTACATCTCACATATAAGGCTTAAAAACTTTTCCTTTGTCTAGTCTCTTGTTTTCGCCCAGCTTTATAGACCGTTGCCAATTTATGAAATTGTCCGAACAGAATAGACCGACCTGCTCGTAGATCCGAATGAAAAGCCTCATAAACGAAAACCTCTTTTCGGAAAATTGAGTTTCCCCTACATATTAGCACAACAAGGGAAACCACTCTGGAAACTAAACGACATCACGTAAATTTCATGGCCATCATATCGGCAGACCCGAATATGTGCCAAGTAGTAAACATGGTGCTACAGTCCGTAGGACATCGGACTATTTACCTTTTCAAGAATTAAGTAGGTTCGGACCACATGTGGTTCACACACTTTTATTTATATGGTAGCTATGGCCATTTACAATGGCCTTGGGGCGGTTACCTTCTTGTTCCTGCTTTCGTTGTCCTCGCGGACAAATGCTTTTAGTTCGAAAGCGAATTATGTTGGGCAATTTCTGTTGACTGTAATTGTTAAAGAGTCCTTTAGATTTGGTCCATGGCACCGAATTTCATGCGTTGAGCTTTGTGTACAGTCAGATTAAACATCCTGGCCAATGTTTGATGAAGAGATTCTGGAACATTTTGCATAGATCCTAACCTATGTGTTTGGTATTCCGATTTGGAACAGCACGTTCTGTATTTAGATTCAATTCAACACAATTTGTTAAAGTATAGATATTTTGAACAACTGGACTACAAAGAGGTTACACAGATCCTTGCACTGAGATTACAGAAAGCCAGACTGGTTGATTCTGCTCAGCTATTGCAATGCGAGTCTAAATTAAAACAGCCCCTATCAATCACGATTATTTAATGACTGTAGATTTAAAGGACCGATGGATAAGTAGGCCTACGTTTTTGAAATTAGTAATGATCGAAGTTCTCAAAATAGGAGGTCTTGGGTTTACTAGCACTGCAGAATCTTTAGTTAAATACACCTTTAAGTGCATTATGGTGACGTTTCCCAGATTGTCATATTCCAAATTCAATCTATAATCATAGCCACTCCATTCTGCTCGACATTGTACGAGCCTGCTGGTCTATTATTCCATAGGTCGCCGGATGGAATCATACACTTGACATACTTCTGCATCTTACCGTATACCCAGTTTGTCCTGGTTTTCAACAACGGTTGTACGCGGATGTTGGAATAACTTAGATCGATTGAAGGAGACTATGGTCCGATTCGAGCCAAACCAATCCAGCATAAGCATTAGCCAGTTGACCTCTCAATACAGCTTCACTATTTTAGAGAACACGGACGTCCTCCACAGCGTCTTCAATTTGGCTATCGGAAAAGATGAAGATCCTCTTACCAGTTATGTATTTTTACTTAAGTGCTTCAGTACTTTAAAGGGTGGGTAGCAGTTCTTCCTTAAGCAAGAACAGCTAGCCATCCTTTAAAGTATTTGATGTATTCCTTTAGGACTACGCATTCGTTTGTAGCTGATTTCCGATAACTCCAGAATGCTGAAATTTCCAGGTACTTAATAGCTTCCATGCAATTGTTTTTCAAAAGTTCGAATTGGAAAACAATTGGTTTTTACAACTGATTTCAAATTTCATGTAAATTTCTTCTTTTCTTTATCGTAAGAAACGTAACACAAATTGATGATCTCTAGTAGGGGAGAGTGCTGTACCTTGGAACGAAAATCACTTTTTATTTTTTTATGCAAAATGTACTAAATGTAACGCGATGAAAATTTGAGGGGATAACAATGACCCACTTACTTATAATACATTTTTTTTTCGGCGAATAATATCATTCCAAATTTGAAAGAAAAAAATTGAAATTTAAAAAAGATTTGTTCCAAGGTACAACGTTTCGTTGTACCTTGGAACAGCACTAGTTGTACCTTGGAACGCTTGCAAATTAGGTAAATATAAAGAAAATACTAACTTGGAAAATGCTAAAAGAGATATTTATTAAACATAATTAAAAAAATTCATCATAAAATGGTAAAATAATATAAAATATGTTAAAATGGATAACTATGTAGTACATAAGTAATTTATTTAACATTGATTTTATGGAATGGAAAATTAAAACATATTTTTAGCATCGATGGGAGCCTTACAAATCCCATTCTTACTGCGAGGCATTTTCTGCAAAAAAAAACACTTTCGTCAGTCAAAACAAGTTAGTTTTGTATCAGGATTGCTATTTTATGCCATTCCAAGGTACAACATGGTCCATTAATTGAATAAAAGATATTTTTTTAAACCTCCTAATTATCTTACAATCAGATGTTATAGAAAAGAGATAATACACACCTTATTGATAATAAACCTGCATAAAACGATTGTATACCACTATAACACAATAGTTTAATTATTAAACAAACTTAGTTAAAAAAATTACTCACACTAACCTCAAAACAAAAATATCAACAAAAACGCAAAATAACCGACAAAGTAAAGTGATAACAAGACAGGTTGTCTTGATATCAGCTGTTGTAAATGTAGTTCTTGATTCACACACCAGAATGCTCTTTTTAAACACAAAATTAACAACGTTCCAAGGTACAACCATTCCAAGGTACAGCACCTTCCCCTACCTACAATTTAATCATTTAGCCCTGATTTTAATGGTTAATATTGTGGTAACTACGAGGGCGGATTGATAATGACGTGGAAAAATTGAGAAAACAAAATTTTATCCGGAAAAATTTATTTTATTTTTCAACGTAGTCTCCTTTTAGCTCGATATACTTAGTCCAACGTTTTTCCAATTTTTTGATCCCCCAAATAATATGATTTGTCCAACCCTTCAAAATAGGCGTTGGTTTCACTTATGACGTCAGTATTCGTGGTAAACCTCTTTCCAGCAAGCCATTTTTTCAAGTCTGGAAATAATAAAAAGTCGCAGGGTGCCAAATCTGGAGAATACAGTGGGTGATGGAGCACTTCGTACCGTAATTCAAACAGTTTTGCCGTTGCAACAGCGGACTTGTGAGCCGGAGCGTTGTCGTGATGAAACAACACTTTTTTCTTCGTCAAATGAGGCCGTTTCGCCTTGATTTCAGCATCCAATCGAACCAATAACTCAGAATAATATGCTCCTGTTATTGTTTTTCCTTTCTCCAAGTAGTCGATGAATACTATTCCATTGGAATCCCAAAAAACTGTCGCCATAACCTTCCCAGCTGATGTAACGGTTTTTGCCTTCTTCGGTGCGCTTGAACCGGCTTCCATCCATTGTTTTGACTGTTCTTTGGTTTCTGGAGTGTAGTGGTTGATCCATGTTTCATATCGACGAAGAAATTCATTCGAATTACGTTGAAACAGTTGCAAACTGTGCTGTGAAGTTGTCACACGAGTGCGTTTTTGGTCGATTGTGAGCAAACGCGGCACCCATTTTGCGGATAGCTTTCTCATGTCCAAATGGTTTTTCAAAACATTCCAAACACGTTCAAATGAGATGCTTACAACGTTAACTATCTCACGCACTTTTACTCGACGATCTTCTATCACGATATCATGGATTTTATCGATCATTTCTGGCGTGGTGACCTCATTTGGACGACCTGGACTTGGTGTGGTTTGTGTGCTCGTACGACCACACTTGAATTCAGAAAACCATTTGTAAATCATTTGGATCAATGGTAAAGAGTCCCCATAATGCTTATCTAATTTTTCTTTGGTTACTTTAGCTGTTTTCCCTTTTAAAAAATTGTGTTTAATCAACACACGAAATTCACTTTTATCCATTTTCAACAATTTTTGTAAGTCGACTTGCTTAGACGGCTGCTTCTCGAAAACTAAACGAGGTATCAGGCTTAAACTTTGCATGTAATCTATTTAAGGATGGTCCAGATAAAAAAAAATAACGAATTCCTTACCTGCCCACTCCTTCTTGATTTTTCCACGTCATTATCAATCCGCCCTCGTACGATAAATGGTCACATACACATAATCTAAAGAACCTAACTGGTCATTACGAATTTTAATCTGATAATTTAGTCAAGCAGTTCCTGAGATAGAGGAACCAATTTTTACTTTATTATTTTTTAATAATAAAGTATTGTGATCGACCTGAAATTTAAAAAAAATTTGCTGCCCTGAAATTTTGTAATTACACCAAAAAAGCAAAAAAAAAAATGTCCGTCTGTCCGCCGTAGACGCCGTGCGCTGTACACAAAATTGTAGCTCCCAAACCCGTTGAGATATTAATTTATGGTGGGTAGATTGGGTAAACTCCTACTACTGGTATGTTTTTGGAGGGGGGGGGGGATTTGGCTGGAAAGGATATCTCAAAAACTGTATCAGATAAGATCTTGAAAATTTTACAGGAGTTGTATTCGGTAGACCTTTAGTAGGAAAAAAAATTTGGGGGTGGGGGTGCAAAGGGTGATGGTGAAAAGGGGTAGAAAGGAAAAAAAATCCCGAAAACCGTAATGAATAGAAAGCTAAAAATTTAGGGTTATATAGAGCCACTATAGAGACATCCTAGAAAAATAAAATTTTTCATAGGGGAGCAAGTTACGGAGGTTTGGGGTGGTTTTTTATATCTCAGCAACGGCTTATGCTAGAAAGTTGAAACTTAGTACGTATATGTAGATTTGCTATTAGAGTAACTAAAGCAAAAAAAATCTCAGATTTTTATTGGCGTTCAGAGGTTGAGTAAAAAAAATGTCCGTTAATCCACATTTTCACGAATTTCGTTAAAACTTTTAGACATGTCGAGCTATCAAAGCAATTTTACTTCTGCGGGCTATTTATTATATTTAAGCGCATAGAAACGTTCTTCAAATTTTTCGATATCCAACCCCTATGGGGGTGTAAAGTGGTTGTGTACATATTCACGAATTCTGATATATTTCTTAGGTATATTGGGATTTGGAATCCACTTTTACATCTGTAAGCTTAAAACATAGTCGGGGAAAAAAACGATTTAAGTATTTTTCCCTATTAAACCCCCTGGAGATATTGTTCAAGTTTTCACTGATTCCGAAAATCTCGTAGGTTTAATGTGATCGAGTTCGCTTTTACTTCTATGGAATATTCTATTGATAAAAAGAATACGTTAATAAATAAAAAAAATCTGCCAACAGAAATAACCAGGAGGCTATTTGGAACGTTATTTTTTAGGTTGTCAGTCGTGTGGTAACCTACACCGCATCTAAGCATTAAACACGTTTCGGACTTCTACCCATAAAATAATAAAGTTGCTCCCAGATTGTTTAAAATGGAAACGCTAAACATTGTTGATTTAGTAACTATTTGTTGTAGTTCAAATTATGGAGAATAAGAAAAAGAGACTTATTTACACTTTATTAAAAAAAAAGAATTACAGAAGTGACGAAATTGTGTTAGATAAATGAAGATAGCTTCTAAAATAGCGCGATAAACTTGCCTTCAAATCAAGTTTACAAGTTTTTTGCGACTTTGTATTTATCTCTGGATGAGCAAAGTAGAGTATTTTTTTGCAATTATCCGGATAAACATTATTTTGTGAATTTTATTTGCCAAAAGTGGAAGGCATCAATGAAATTGAAACGAAGTGGCCTGCTATGGCCTATGCATGTTTGCCTTGTACTCGAGCGAAAGCTGAAAATTGATAAAAAAACTCAATTTCAGTAATCGGATTGTCGTATTTTTATGTGCCATGCCAATAGAAAGGAGACTTTGAAATGATAAATTTTCCTTCTAGCACTTCAGACGAACAAAAAACACAAAAATTGTTTCTTGTCCTCATCCTGAAAACTGAAGTCATAAGTCCTAGTCGCATTGAGAGATGTCCTTTTCGTTTAAAGTAAGGACTTTTTTCACTTCTTTTGGTTTTTTTCAATCAATAGATCCATGGAGTTCAATTCAAGAAAAAAAGGGATAAAAAGGTTTTTTTTTATTGGCTTGGAATTGTTATGACCTTTACTAAGGCACGAAAAGGGTTTGATCACAGTGAAAAATGCCACTATAAATCACAGAAGACCTTTTCGAATTAATTGTCAGAATTTATTTAATATGGTCTGATGTATTGATTTCTATTTTAAGCTCAAAAACTTTTGCATAGACGTTGAATAACTAAACAACTCTGTTTATATTCATTTCAACAATCCATTCCATCACACTGTCTATTCATATCATAAATGACCGCAAGGATATGTCAGTAAAGTGCCACTCTATGGCGTGATGACACACAAAAGTTGGCACACGATTTAATCGAAACGGGAAAAGTTTTATATCAAATGTTCCTAAGGGTAAGAGTGTGTACTGAATGGAAAGTGTTCACTTGATTCAGGGTGATTGGAAAATTTTAGTGGTTTTCAATTCCAGAGCAAAAGTTATCTATAAACTAAGAAATTCTACACTTTGCATTTATTTATTTATTTATTCAAAAAACATTAACATTACACTGAATATAACAAGGTTTTTCACTGTAAAGCACAGATGAAAATGTTTAAGACAGCAATATTAAGGCCATTCGGCATTTGGGTAATATGCCTTCGAGTCGTTTGACATACCACACCCAGTTATGAAACAGCTTACTTTCGGACTAAGTTCAGTTGCCGATAGTTGCAGCTAAGTACAGATGAAGCTCGGTGATCTTCATTTCATACTACATTCTTAGTGAAACAGAGATAATTTTCCATCGATTACCGCCTGTACTTAAAGTTGAGAAATCTTACTAAGTCTGTTAAGGGGTTACCATACAAATGTCATTAAAAATATAGGTTGGTGTCTGTTTCTGGCACGATAACTCGAAAACGCTTTGAGCGTTGAAATGTTTTCTGTTCAAATTTTGTGTTGATAAGTTTTTCGTAACTTTAAAGATTTGGTTATGAATGCGAGACTAAAAGGCATTTTCTTTACATGAATGAAATTGTAGTTCCACCAAGAAAACTGTTGGATGTCCGCCACTGTAAGGCAGGAATCACATATGCTAAAAAGTTGAAACTTTGAAGGTATTATAAAAAAAATTTATTTAAAAAAAAAATTGTTTTTGTTGGCATAGTTATTGGCATAGGAGTTTTAGTTTTAGTTTTAAGTTTTAAGAAGGGGCGAAGCGCTAAGCCAACGCGCACACTAGTCACCAAAATAGGGTCCATAGCGATCCCTTCAGAGCCTCGTAGGTCAGTAAACATCCCCTAAACAACCCAAATCCCTAAAGAACTTGACTAGCTTGTCATGCTCTATCGACCTCAAGTACACCAAATTGTCAAAGGAAATACTGCCTCCTTGCAACCGCCTGACACCGACACAAAATGTGGGTGATGTTCTCCTCAGCATATAGGTCAAGGCAGTACCTGCACACGTCAGAGTCAGCGATTCCCTTACGCATAGCATGCTTCCCTAGCAAGCAGTGCCCTGTCAGTATTCCGAAGAGTGAACGCAGACTTCCCCTACTCCATGCCAATATCTCCCTAGTTTTTCGTCTGTCCAACCTTGGCCAGAGTGCCCTAGAAGTTTAAACTCGTTAGCGCCTCCCATCTAGAGTTCGCTGCGTTCGCGGCACAATCACTGATACTTGCTTTGATTCTGTTTAATGGTGGACTAACCACCTCCTCTACCATCCCGGCTGACGACGAATCTCGTCATATTTTTTAGGTTTGTTAAACTTCATTAATTTTAAATTTAATATTAATTTTACTTTGCGTCTTTTCTATATATAATTGGTGTTCGAATTTTTCTATATTCTAGGCGATCTGAAGTGGTTATTTAAGTTATCACGAATTCCGACATACCTTTTAGGTTTAATTTAATCATTAAGTGTGTGCACGATTTTACGAATTCCCCCATATCCTCCAGATCCAATATTCTATAATATAGTAACTCGTTTTCGCGATTTATGTCCCTACAATATATCTAATAAATTATTATTATTGAAACTTGTCCCATTATCAGTTACGGACTCAAATTAAAATAAAGATATCACTAGAAGCAGTTCCGTTTTTATACTACTTTTCATTTCGGAAATGTTGAATCACTGCATTTCTTGCAGAAACTTTTCATGTATTTTATTAAAAAACATAACGCAGTCACGATCGGCTGCAAGCTAATAGTATAATACTCTAGATGAAATACTGAACTCCGATTTATATTTTAGTTGGGATTATATCAAAAGAATGAGGAGTGCACATACAATTATAGCATGACCTTTTATTTACAGGTAGAAACTATTGTATAGTGGCTACTTGATGGATGGTTAAACGATTTCTTGAGTATAGTGAGTTCCATAAATTAAGTTGGGACATTTTTACAGAATTTTTGTATGGCAACTACATGAAGGACTTATAGGATATTTTTCATATTAATATGTACTTTCAGCTGCGACTATTATAAAATCAACGTATACAAAATTTCAAAGTCGTAACTTAAAGCGTTCTAAAGCTATCGTTCAATATTGGTGATCACGTGTTTTAAGGACTTTTGTAAAACAGCTACCCGAAGGAGTGGACGGATGGCGCTAATTAATGAACTTAGTCTTGCTTTTGATATAAAACTAATTCCTATAAAATTTTGAATCCCTGCTTTAACTCGTACTAGAGTTATACATTTTTGAAGAACTTTTGTAGGCCGCTACACGAAGGACTCATTCGATTTGCATCATATTCAGAACTTTCGCTTCAAACATTGTAAACTTAAAGTATGGAAAATTTCAATTTTCTAACTTGAAGCGAGGTACCCGAAGGAGTGGAAGGATAACGCCCATCAACGAACTTAGCCTTAGTTTTTCCATTTTAAAAAATAATATATAACTTTTTTTCGTCCGAGGCTCGGTTCTATGCGTTATAAACTTTTCGGGCTGGATTAAAGGTACTCACCTAGAGTATAAAAATCACGTTCTTTCCATACTAACGTAAAAGAGATTAACTGAGTTCAGTTCAGTTCAATGCACTTGTTCATTAATATTAAGAAACTGCGCATTCATATTTACATTGTTTGAACATATAAATATGTACATCAGTGCATTGTGCGTCGCCATGGAAATGAAAAACAGCAAAAAACCAAGGGATTCCATTTTCATATTCTCTAATATTATTAATATGTCCATTTTTACAACGAGCATAGATATGAAGAAAAGTTTCATCAAAACTTGCTTTACCATGTTTGCATTATTCATATGAACTTTTAGTCAATATAATGAATGCGTACTTCAAAATTTGTTGCTGTAAATTTCTAAAGATATTTACGTACTATTAGGTATCTGATTATTTTTAATTATTTTGTTTAATGAACGCATTCATTAGCACTAGGAACTATATTTTTGATGGATATGACACAAAACATAAAAAAAAACATAACGCAGTCACGACCGGCTGCAAGCCAATCGTATGATACTCTAGATGAATACTGAACTCCGAATTATATTGTGTATGTTGTATGTCCTTTATTAAAGACCCTATTCGGTTTCTACTTGAAACTAAAAGACAATATCGGCAGTGTTTAATTTCATATCTTGAACTGGGTGAGTCACCGAAAAAAAAAATCAACAGTCTGGGCGCAACTTTATTACTATATGGGTAGATGTCCGAAACGTGTTCAATGCTGAGATGCGGTGTAACATTCCAAATAGCCTCCTGGTTATCAGTTCCATAGTCACCTACACTAGGCTTGCGCATTTTAGTTCACCATAGTGAGCGACCATTTCCGCTTCTCGATCCGTCGCGAACTAGTTCGTTCTTTTAGTTCACTAGTTCGCGGGAGTTTAGTGATGAGAAAGACAGTGAAGTTTGGAACGACTCGGTGTCGTCATTGTAGTACAATGTGGTGACCAAACAAAAAGGTCGTCTGGTACAATGTGATGAGCTAAAAAAAAGGTCTTCAGTGTTCTAGTGTATTGTAGGTACCACTGACTTCCAAACGGCAATGAATGAATACAAACGAACTAGGAGCGGGACTGACTGCGAACTAAATCATTCATTTCAGTTATGGCTTGGGTAATCAAGCGTTTTGGACGCATTCTTTTCCCCCCACTCTCACACCCCTAGACCCCTATCGACCATTTTTTTTGCAAATGTGTCCACTATCATAGTACTACATAAGTTCCAATTTTCAGCCTCCTAGCATAAGTCGTTCCTGAGATCTAGAAACTCAAATTTTTCATCTAAAACGTAGCCCCCCCTCACAACCACACCCCACCAAAAGATACCACTCGTATGGGTTCGCCCATTCTACCTATCATAACAATTTCAACTTGATATCTAAAGGGGCGGACAGACGGACATTTTTTTTTTGTTTTTTTGGGGTTTATTAGTCCTAAAACGAGAAAATACAACATTTCAGGGTATCAAATTTTTTTGAAATTTCAGGTCGATAACAATACTTTATTATCAAAAAATACTAAAGTAAATTTTCCTTTTTGAAGGACTTTTACATGGGAGGTGCTGAAAGGACTCACTCGATTTCTTACATATTTATCCTTTTCCTTGGAACTATTCAAAAATTAATGTGTACAAATTTTCAAATTCGTAGCTTAAAGCGTTCAAAACTCAACAGAAAATATTGTTCAACACGTGTCTTAAGGATTTTTTGTATGGAAAGTACCAGAAGGAGTAAAAGGATTTTACTGACTTATAAACTCGAACTTCGTTTTCACTCAAAACTAATTTGTACAAAATTTCGAATTAATGTCTAAACGATTACTTCAGTTATAGTGAGTTCCGTAAATTAAGGATATGGCAGGATATTTGTATTGCAGCTACACAAAAGGCTAATAGGATTTTTTGCATAATTATACAATTAGCTCAAACTGTTAAAAAACCAACACATACAAAATTTCAAAGTTGTAGCTTAAACTCTTCTGAAGTTATCGGCCAATATTCTTTACCACGTGTTTTAAGGACATTTTGTATGGCAGCTACCCGAAGGAGTAGGGCGATTTTGTCCGTTAACGAACTTAGCCTTACAAATTCAACCAAACATCCAGATTCAAAATTTCAAGATCCTAGGTGAATGCATTCTTGAGTTATCGTGCTAACGGACAGACAGACGAACGGACAGACGGACGGACGGACGGACGGACATCAAGCGGATTTGGAGTTTTTGGCCAAAAATAAAAAAAAAAGAATTTTTTTTCATCCGAGGCTTGGTTCTATGTGTTACAAACTTTTGGGCTGGATTAAACTTATAATACTCTATATGATTTCATCTAGAGTTTAAATATAGTGGAGTAAACACTTCCTTTACATTCCGACTTTAACCGCATCCCGTACTAAGTCCCGATAAATAAAAAAGTTGGACCCATATTATTGGCACTTTTCTCTTAAACCATTGGGAAGAAGGCCACGACTGGAAGGCATTCGAGAACATGACGACAAAGTTAGTAGATCAGCATGCTGGTCGCTAAGCTAGTGAGTCGGGCGAAAATACAGATCATAATTTCTAGTAATGAATTATCTTATCCTCCCAAATTTATTGATTCTCCCAATCAACCAATTGTTGTGGTAGGTATCCACTACAAGTGATTGTGCTATTGAATTTCCCTGCACATAATTGCTCCACTTGTGAACGGTCTAATATTATCGATTTCAACTTCCTCGTAATTCAGTCTTCAACTGCCGGCTGTAACAATACTTAAATAGGAAATCCCAAAAAAAAATTGTTCCCAAAATATTCAATATCCGAAGTCTATCGTGCATACAAATGCTATTATCGAGGGATGCAGTAGTCCTTGGAGACCTACAGCTATGGAAACAGATAACAGATAAGGCAATCCTAATCCACCAACATATAGAACTTTTCAGCCGATAGCACAACTTCCACGAATAATCTCTGTATAAATAGGTGCCAAGAAACACGATAGCAAACTTTCCTAGAGTTCGAAATTGCCCACTTCGAGAATCGTGTATAGAATTTCTAATTGTAGTTCGAATATCTGGAAACCAGTGGAATCACATCGCCGGTACTTATGTGGGTATTTCACCACTCGGTTATCTCGACATGTGTTTGATCCTTCAGCATCATTACCCTTTTTCTAGTCCCAATCTGATACTTTAGCTTACAGCTGAAAGATATCGGGCCTAAGCCCCTAACTGCGTCGAAATTGTATCCATTTAAATGTAACCTTCATAAATCTGAAGGGTGCCTTTTTTTTCTCCCCCTCGACCGAAACATATCCTTTTTGGGCCTCTCAGTCTGAAAACTTTACCTCACCCCGTTCCGTCGAAGTAAGGTGCCAGTATATTCGACGTATTCGAGGAATGATTGGCATCTGGATGATAATATGGAAAAATTGGGCAACTTTGGGATTTATTACGGGTACGACCCTGATTTTATGGTGGATTTGTTGTTCGTATGCCAAGGTGATACTTTTACATTGTTAAGATGTATAGAACTCTGCCTTCTGCAAGTTCGGCGATATTTTGTTTGCGGAATTCGTGGCAATCTCATGGCGACTATATTATGAATTCGAGAAGTTTATATCCACCTGAGAGCCGCTAAGGTGGCGTAAACATGGACAGGGTTAAACGGTGTGAAATTTAGCATTCCAATGGATGAACTTTGTACCCGAATGAATCTGATCAAAGAATTTTCAATGTTTTATCGTTCGATGAGGAAAATTGTATCATGTTTTTGGTATGATTTGATTTGGGATGGTTTTTAACAACATTTTTGAAATGCCACCCGATTTTAGTAAATATTTATCGATTGGCTGATTAATAGCCAAAAGAGCGATTGATGTGATAATAATCAATATATGTATTAAAGGGGATCGTCAAACCGAAGATCAAACTTAAGGAATTATGGCAATCATTGCATTTCACAAAAAGGGTTCGGATTTGGATACATCCAGCTGAATGGTCGCATAACAATCAGTCTTATCCCTGATTGTAAAGGGTTTTGGGATATAAAAGGATTATTATTGAGATATAAGGAAACGTCTACTTGCGAAACACCAAAAATGTAAGTATGTGTCTATAGCATACTTTTTAAGATTGCGTTAATGAACGCTTTTTTCTGTAACGAACGCGAGAGAAATGCGCCCCGAATCTCGAAGACAAATGTGCGAATATCACGATAAAAATAAAATTCTTGTTTCAGCTCCATCTATTGAATAATAGATTAATGTATGGTACATACATTTCACTTTTTGTGCGCATAAATTCCAAAATAAGTAGGTTAGGTTAGGTTATAGTGGCAGCCATTCAAACAATGCATCGACTCACTTAGACCATTCGGTTGGTCCATTGTGATACCACACCTTACTGAAATCCAATATAGGGAGTTATCGTAGCATTGCTACAGGAGAAAAGCTAGTCGAACCAGCCACAGATGCGAATGAACTTGGCTAGTTCATCAATTAGTGCTCCAGCCATGTCCCCGAGTCTGGAGAAGAAGTAGCTGCCCATGGCTCTGAACCCACAGCTGGCTAGCTGGGGACACTCACAAAATAGATGCCTAATGCTCTCTTCTTCTTCTTCAATTCTGCAGCTTCTGCAGTAGTCATTATATTGAACGTTTAAACGTTGTGCATATCTCACAAAGAGACAGTGCCCCGTTTTAACTGCCGTAATGTTAAGGGTCTCTATACGACTTCTTTTCAGAAGATCGACAGTCCTTCTAGGATGTATTACTGGCCATAGCTGCCTGGAGGTTTCACACGTAGTTAGGTTGAATCATCTGCCACTGGTCAGCTCCATTGCCTTCCTGTCAAGATTACTCTTGACGTAATTGAGCGGTATTTTTATCGCTTGGGTTGCATGTATAGCAGCCATTTCAGATCCAGTTTTGGTCAGCTCATCGGCTGCCTCATTTCCTGGTATATCCCGGAACCCAGCACAGGAGAACCTTATGAGCTGCTCCCAAAGTTTTCAGACGCTCCCTACACTCCCTCACTAGCTTTGACTTGACTAGGTTGGAGCTTAGAGCTTTCATTGCTGCTTGGCTGTCTATATAAATCTTTATACACGACTCGTCGGGAAGATTTGTCGCGGAATTAAGTATGTTCACTGCACTGCTTACGGCAAAAATCTCGGCTTGTTAAATACGAAAGTTTACTTGAATGTTCATGTCGGCTGAAAAAATCCCTGCCCCCGTTCCAGTATCCATTTTTGACCCATCCGTGAATATAGCAACTTCAGATTCCCTTATCACTCTTTCATCATAGCAGTCCCCCCTAGTAGGGAAAAGGGTATGTAATCCTGTATGTTTAAAAACGAAGTTATATAGTCGGTGAGTTCACTAAGCCCACAATCTGGAAATAATGAAAGAATTCTCCTATGCCCATAATCCGCAGATTTCCAGCAGCCACCAGACTCTTTTAGTCTCAGGGCGCTCTTGGCAGTAGCATTCATGATTTGAATATCTATTGGCAGCAGAATCAGCATAATCTCCATTGCAGCTGTTGGCGTTGATTGCAAAGCGCCTGTAACGCCAAAGCAAGCCGCTCTCTGCACTTTCGTTAGACTATTCTTGTGCACGCTTTTGTCCAGGGCTGTCCACCATACCAGGCCACCATAAAGAAGAATGGGCCTTACGATAGAGATGTACATCCAGTGAACCATTGCGGACCATATTCCCCATTTCCTGCCAAAGGCCTTCTTGCAAGTATAGAAGGCAATTGTTGCTTTCTTGATGTGCTCATCAAGGTTATAAAATAAGTAAGTTTATTTAAAAATAAAAAAGAACGCAGAGAGCCACAATACCAATATCCTTCTGATTAACTTCAAATGAAAACGGGAAAAAATTAAATAAAATATCAGGCAAACGGACGAAGCTAACTTACTAAAATGACAAAGTGTAGTCGCATAGTTATCCTGTTCCAAGTCACTTAACGGTAGCAAGTCGTGTCCTGTACTTACAACATGACGTAAAATTGTCGGTTTCACACATCCTATTTTTCATGATTTGTCTCTCTAAGTGGCAAATGCTATTTTAAAGTGCATGGTTTAATGTGGTCGTATTCTGCCATTCAAATTGATTGTGGTGTTTAACCAAAAAAAGCGTTGCTTACTCTGTTTAAATAATGATGAAAAAATATAAGCAATATGATACCTAAGGCTCAAACCATACGGAAATGGTTGATAAATAGACCAATTATCAGAGTACAGAATTCACTAAACCGCACTAGCCATCCGGCATCGGAAAAAATTTAGTTTATGTTTTTTTGTTGTACGGGTTTCATATGGTATGTAGCGTGGTTAATTCAGTAGTCATAAATATCGGGCATATTTACCGATAGTATTTCAGGTGATTTACATGTAATAACTATCGGGTATCATCAATGGCGCGACAGCCCAAATCAGACCTGGCCTCCTGAAGTCGTAGCCTCCAATCGTCTCAATCCGCGTCCTCCAGCTGCTGCGGGGTCTTTGCCGTTTAGTCTACCCTTTCCGAGGCTGTTCTTCAGGTTTCTGGACAGTGGTCTTTTTTCCTGTGATGCGTTGTCGGCACCTCGCCCAACCCCCGACTTGGAGGACCAGTCCTACTTATTTATTACACCCCGGTAAGAAAAGGGCTGGCTATGACATGTTGGAGTTCTCCCAGCTCTGCTGCGAGTCCAACTATGTCATACTTTTGCCAACTTCCTGAGACGCACTGGTGTTACTGGCCATTCAGGATAACTCGATGCTCCCTCCTCCTTTCTCAACCGGGCTTGGGACCGGGTATGGCGGAGTTAACTATCGGGTATATTCAGTGGTATTATTACAGGTAGTTTATTTTTCAACTATCGGGTATTAGATATTGAAGAGTGAAGAAGACAGTAATTTTTTGATTTTACCCTGCGGTGAATTTATTTTAACTAACAGATTGTTACGACGAAGCAGACACGGATTTAACTGGTAATGTCCTTCCTGGATATTTATCACGCATCATTACCGTAGCTTTAACTACCTTTACATACTAAACTTTCACTACTATGGAAAAATAGCACGTAACATTGTCCTTTTTCTATAATAAAGAAGTTGTCGGACACAATACATAGCCTTAAATCTCATTCCGAATTTGTCTTTCAACTCTGTACAAGAGAAACGTCGTATTAGCTACTCGGTTCTGTACAACTTTCCAAAACGACCCTTCTAAAAATTGAAAGAAATTCCGAAAATAAATAAATAATACGAAAAACTATCAACCGATACAGAAACGATTCTGTCCTGAAAACAAATAACCCCTTCTGGAAAAAGGAAAGAAACTAATCTTAGAAACTTGTCGATTGGATTTCCACAGAAAATTCCCTTTAACAAAAGCCAACACTTGTATCCAACTCAGAGCAGCTTAATGCTCAGCAATCCTTATTTTTCGAGGACTTCTTAAAGTCCCATCGAGATGAATCAGCTAAGCAAACTAATACAAATGAGAAAGTTATCTAGATACCACAGAGCAGTGGGTGAAAAAAAACCCAAAATTACTTACAATATTGTAAATGCGGTAGATTTATACGTAGAATATACGTAGCATTGGCGACTATAGACGAAGAAGAAAAGGAGCCCTTCTTAAGAAGATGATGGCAAGGAACAATTCAATTACAGACAAGTTTCAAGTTGCTCCCTGTGGTTACGCGATTTGTCTGTAAGCTAAGGAAACTCCTCTATAATACAAAGCAATGAGGTTCAAGTGTTTTGAGATTTCCGTGGAACAGATTACAACGGCACAAGAGACAAGACATACGATATTAAAGATACACCATCAAATATGTACGATTTACGTGTGCTCGAATTGAAGAATTTTCCGAGAATATAATTCGGTTTTTATGCCACGACCATTTTAATTTTCCGCTTTTCTGGCTATTATGTAGTTTGTATTTCGGGTTTGTTTTAACAATGGTAGCCAGCTTAAATTCCTTACCTCCGGCTGTAAAAATATTTTCCATTAATTTTAATACCATGACATAAATTTTTGGATTACATAAGTTTTGTTAGGGACTTTTACGTTTTTCTTCAAGTGACTTGGCGATAAGAATAAATTCATAAAGTTAGATTTGCTATAAAAATTTGGATGTAAAAAGGTAATAATGAAAGTAGGTACTTCGTTATATTCGTTGTACGGTACGCTACTCTATTTAAAGACGTTGAAGTATGAAATAAGAGACGCCTACCATAGACTGTGGAATTCTCAACGAAAGCTGAAATAAGAAAATAAATGTGCGTGTTTTAACTATTTCCATTTTACTTTATTATTTTCTAATAGTTAATACAGATCTATTCTCTAATAATACAGATAGATCTATTTTCTAGTAATACAGATCGATATTTAAAAAAAAAATTTGCTACCCTGAAAATTTATCAGTGAAAATGGAATGCATATATTTTCACGATTTTCGTCATATCTATTAAATTTTGCCAAATATTTAATTTATTTTTATTCTACGGCTTGTACATATAATTACCTAGAAAGTGTTTTCAGGACTTTTTGAAATTCGGCCCCTAAGAGGGTGTAAAGGGGCTGTATACCTTTTCACGAATTCTGCCATATCCCCCCAGGGCTGATCAAATATCCAATATCTTTTCACTTTCACGGGCTTGCGTAATAATCGCCTAAAACTTGTTTTTAAGCTCTTTTCTTTTTCAGCACATAAGAGGGTATAAAAGGGTTGAACAATTTTTCACGAATTCCATCATATCCTTTATAAGTGATAAGTAATTGAATTGGTTTTTACTTTTTCGTGCTGTCTTCATATTTATCTATTAACTCACAATTTTTTTGAAATTCAAACTTTGCATATGTTTTAACAATTCGTCTTATCACTTAATTCTGATAAAGCAGCAAATTCGCTTTTACTTCTATGGGCTTTTAGTGAACATAATATACCGAAGTTCGAATTGTCTACACGGGTTTTTCCAATGTTTAATCGGCTAAAAATCTCTATTTTAAATATTGTTTTTTTAAGAACAAAACTAATATAATAAAGTTTGGCCCAGACCATTGGCAGATTTTTTATAAGAACTCATACATTTTAAGGATATCATTAAGAAACACCAAAAATGACGAATTTGTGACCTTTCAATCGCTGATTCTTTTTAAACTTTGTACATTCCAAGAATTAGTTTAAAAGTAATTTAATAATATTTTAAAATAATATAATAAAGTTTGAGATTTCTTGATAATGGTATCCGAGTCAGTCCTCTTTGAATATGCATGTAATAATAATATTTTCTGTTGAATAATAAGTTAGTACTGAAGCGAAACGCCAAACGAAACGTACGGCCAAGCGAAACGCCAAATTATACAAAAGATACGAATGAATCTCCTTTATCCTTAAAAATTTCAAAAAGCCAATCTGAATTTTTTTTTTCTTTCAAAAGATATTGAAAAATAAAGTCGTATTCTCAAATGGAGCAGTTACCTCATCAGACCTTAAGGTTTTGTTCAAAATTGTAAAATGTGCCTGGAGGTTGAATATCCGAAAATCCTGAAATTAATTCTTAGACGATTACATAGAAAGCCTGAGGTAGTAAGAACCAATTCGATTTCACGTCAGAACTAAGAGGAATTAATGAAATGTATGCAACCCCCTTACAACCTCTTGGAGGTTGAATACCGAAAAAACCTGAAATTACTTTGTAGGCGAATCTTCAATAAGTCCGAGGAAGTAAAACCCACTTCGAAATCTTATCAAATTTGAAAGATATGACAGAATTCGTGAAAACATATACAACCCTTTTACCGGTCGAAAAGTCTTGAAAACGGTATTTAGAAAGACCGTAGACTTCGCGACTTTTTTATGCGATTTAAAAAAAAATGCAAATTTGATATTTCTCAGTCAAATGTAAGGGAAGCAATGCTGTCTTGAACTCCACGCTACTGCAAACTATCAACTTTTCGGCCCTCCTTTCCACTAGGTTTTGCAATATTTACGAAATTTGAAACATTAGCCGGTTTTTGATATCTAATCAGACCTAAGAGATATGGTGGAATTCGTGAAAATGTATACAACTCCTTTACACTCCCTTAGGGTTAGATTTAAAGGGCATTTATATGAAGAACCCTTAGAAGTGAAATTAATGCATTATCTCAGAAGACCTAAGAGAGACCAATGGACTTCACAATTGAGGCTTAGTGACAGAGTAAACCAAACCAACCCCAATCCGAAATCTAGCTATCTATCTAAAACCTAAGAGAAATGACAAAATATGCGCACCCCATTTTCAATGACATTTTTCTTACCCAACCTCTGTACACCAATGGATATATATTTTTTTTTTATACCCACAAAGTGTCAAGTTTCTATAGTAGTTTTCAGTTTTGCAGTCTACTGGTTCCTACTGAAATGTGAAAATGCAAAACTTTAAGTTACCATTTTTTTGAGTCGATCACAGTACTGGATTATTGAAATAATAAAGTAAACTTGAAAAACAGTGGGATAAGCTTTCTGATGAGATGTAATAGATTACTGCTGTCACAATACAGCTTGCTTTGGATCAGGTCCAACTCATGGACTAGTTTTTCACTCCCTATACTTATTTGTTAAAAATCCCTTCAAAATATCCAAGTACTCACCAGTCAGGGAATATACCAGGTATGCAAGTATGAAACCGGAATTTTTTTATGAAAAATAGACGTTCATTCTACAAAAGTGTTACAATATATTTCATTCGAAGTATTGCCCATCGCTAGCTATACATTTTGCCCATCTCTCTGACAAGTTATGTATGCCACGCCAAAAAAAATTGATTCTTTTGAGGCAAACCCACTGATATATAATATATGGATACCTCATCGGCTCATTTCCCTATACGATATGACATATTGAAATAGCCGACGAAATCGTACCCTCTCGCTCCTTCTTAAAAATTCGAACTTCGGAAAACATGGGCAACAACTTAAAGAAAATTAAAAACTTTTCAATTTGAATTATCAGTTCTGACAATTCAAATTGTTCGATTTGATGGTGAGAAGTTGTGTTTTGCGCTCGAAATTCATAACACAACTCACAGTTTACTTCAATTTTTTTATTAATAAATTTCTTGGGAAATAAAAGCTTCAGGAATATTTATAACGGTTGAGCATGTAATACGTTATTTTTGAATTTGGCGCCATACCGATAAGTACATGGTATTATATTCGTACTGCAGTAGCAAATATTACCTGTACAATTTACACAGCTTAGTTGCAATTTTATGAACTCATTTTCTTTCAATACCTTGCATTGTTTATCCAAAAAAGTATTTATCAAATTCAAATTATTTGGTAATTTTTCAATTCGAAATTACACCTAAAAATTCGGATTTCATTTTTCATGTTGCCTAATCTGATAGTTCTGTCATTGTTTTCCTTCTCGCCTTAATACATGCATACCGTGCTACTAACTCTTTCCTTCTTAAGATTCAGGTCATCCGTGGCTCAATCCTAATTTGTACCCCGGATAACTTTCGAAGTTTCTCTAAACTTAAAATGAATTGAATTTGTGAAAGAAACATAAAGAAATGTTTCAATCAAAAATTATTTTATTTGCATTACCAATTTTAAATCTAATGAATCTTTAAAATCACCAAAATTTTGTTCAATAATGCAGAACCTCGGGTTATCATGGACACCTTTTTCGGATATTGATATTTTAAAAACGTCGGCCATGTGAGATAGCAAATCAAGGCCTCCATTTGATATATCTCAGTGGGCAAACCAGTCATCGAGCCATTTTTGGACATTTTCATACGACGTGAAGCGCTGCTCATTAAGTGCGTGTCCCATCGATGCAAACAAGTGAAAATCAGAAGGAGCCAAGTCTGGTGAGTAAGCCGCATGCGGAAGTATTTCCCACTGACAAGCCTTAATCGTTTCCTTCACCGGTCATGCCGTGTGTGATGGTGCATTATCATACAGCAAAATCACTTTCTGTTGCCTCTTTCCATATTCTGGCCGTTTTTCAAGCAAAGCTTGCTGCAGATCGATCATTTGTTGTCGGTAGCGTTCTGTATTAACGGTTTCGCCAGGTTTCAGAAGCTCGTAATAGATCACGCCCTTCTGATCCCACCAAACACAGAGCATTGTCTTCCGTCCATAGCGATTTGGTTTTGCAGTCGATGTCGATGGTTTGCCTGGAGATACCCACGATTTTTTCCGCTTCAGATTCTCAAAATAAATCCACTTTTCATCGCCAGTCACAATTTGATGGAGAAATGACTTTCTTTCGTATCTGGCGAGCAAAATTTCGCAAATGGTTTTTCGGTTTTCCTGCTGTCTTGCATTGAGTTCATGTGGAACCCATTTCCCCATCTTCTGGACCTTTCCCATGGCTCTCAAACGTATGGACACGGCTTGGTGGGTCACATTTAACTCATGTGCGAGTTGTTGTTGCGTTTGGGTGTCATCCGCATCCAACAATGCCTGCAATTCGCTGTCTTCAAACTTTTTCGGTGGTTTTCCATGTTCCTTGTTTCCGATGTCGAAATCACCACTTTTAAATTTTTTGAACCACTCAAAGCACTGTGATTTCCCAAGTGCATAATCCCCATAAGCTTCAACATTCGATGCGATTCTGCAGCCGTTTTTTTAAATGGTAACAGAAAATCAATGCTGTCCGCATATCGTCGTTCCCAGGCACAAAAGTTGACATGTTCAACGCTCGTCAAACTACACTGTTGTATGAAACCGGTACTGCTGGATATTTTATATCTTTATCAGATATCCATACAACAAAATGGCGTCCATGGTTCGGGTTGACAGTTACTACTTTAACAGCTAGAGCCATCTATGAGTGAATTCCGGTTTCATACTTGCATACCTGGTATACAGAATAAAATTAAAAACCCAGCAGTATTCTTAAAATTGAACTAAACTTAAATAATTTTTTTGTACGAAGAAATTTTGACATGCTGAACAGTGGTTCTTAATCATATATTTTTTAGTAAACTATATTGCTAGCGGCAATTGTCAAAGTCAGTATTTGTTGGAAACAGATGATTCTGAATTTGCCAATTCAATCTGTTGATATTGATTGCAGTGACTTGCATGATTTTCAAGTGAATGCGTTAATAACTAAATTGAACAATATAATATACTTAAATTTTGATAATGGTTGTTGGTTGAATTGTCGGCATTTGAATAATAATAATAATAATATGAATGGAATATTTATTTAAGACATATCATGCATTTTTTTTAATAATCTGTGATAAGCTTTAAATTTAAGAAAATATGCTGCACTGAAATTAAATAAAATTAGAGACAGTGACGCAGTTGCTAAGCGCTCTAGTATACAAAATCAGAGGTCGTGGTTTCGAATTGTGCCTAGCCATGGACTTATTACTCGTGGTCTAACTAAATAGAAATACGATGAAAGCGGTAACAGTCCTGCGGCTATTACTCCTCTATGGTATATAGGAACTTGAAAAAGGTACTAAGAAAAATCAACCATTAAAAAAACTATTCGTATAAGTTAAGTGGTCCTTTTTCGGAGTTTGAGCGATTGAGTCAGGAATGGTTATAAGAATTAAAAATTGTATATATTGGTCATGACATTTGTCACTAACTTAAAATTTGGAACTATTTCAAGGTTCCGACTGAAGAGCTTAAGAATAAATAGCTTCGGGTAAAATGGTCACTCGCTTACAGTAGACTAATACTGACAGTCTTATCGAGTCTGTTTAAACCCATGTCTACTGTATATCAAAATATACTAGACTATTCCAAAATTAAATTCAAAAGCTACAGTATAGTGTTAAACTCGTTCTTCAAACTTGATTACCTTATATCATTTCGGCGTTAAAAGCCCAAAAAATATTTAGATAGATTTTAAAAGTTAGATATAGGCAGCTCTTCTGTACCATTCGAGAGCTCTTCTTAGTTCTCAGCAAAAACGGCAAAAGGTATTTGACATTGAATTTTATCTATTCAGGAAGCAATTTAAAGAAAACAAATTGCTTTTTCAAATTATTTAGTTCTATCGACGCAGATTTGAGAGCATATTTAGTAGTTATTATTTTTCCAAAAAAGCAAATTTTATTGTTATTCAAAAAATTGATATACATTTTTTTCAAAATTAAATATTCTGCCGACTTCCCTGGACTTAGAAATTCGATTTTTCAGTCAAAACAAGCAGCAGATTCTGAGTTTTCCTATTCAACTCGTACTTATTGATTTTGTATTGAAAAATATGACAGCTAGCAATATAGTTCTAATATATATATGTTCTTAATGGGCAGTTTTCTAGCGAAATGTGTTAAAAATCCAAAATTTTTTGTCTTGTAATGCAGTTTACATATGAATACTGTAATGCATACTTCGAAACTCTCTGACTATTTTGTGTAACCCTATGATAGCATCTTTGACATAAGTAGCTGGAAAATAAGCTCGTACAGGCACGATTATAAGTAAAAACAATTTGAGTAATTGAGAACCACTGCTCTGTTCTTTTCATCGCATGCATCGCACATGGTTTGTAGGTGGGCATTTGGCTTGGAAGGTGAAGCTAATTGTCTTCGGACAAACTGTTTTAGTTTTAGGAAGGCGCCGCGCTGAGCCATCGCGCACACGAGGAGCCATAGCAGTCTCTTCGAAACCTCGTAGATTACTCATCACCCCCAAAACACTCCAGATCTCTGATAACTTGGCCAACTTGTCATGATCCTTCAAATTGTCAAAAAAAAACTGCCCAACCAATCAGCTCTTTGCAACCGTCTGACATTTACACAAAATATTGCTAATATCCTCCTCAGCATATAAGTTAATAATTAATATTCTTGGTGTATTTTTGCCATACTCGGGGGTATTAGAGCCAGACGCTGTTGAAATTGAATTCTCTACTTTTAAACTCTTCACATGCCAAATTACAACTTTACGAGACCGAGAAAAATATCCAGTCAATGTCAAAACCAGTCTTTTCACGCACATCCAGCATTAAACGACCTTCAAAGTTAAAGCTTACCTACAGCTCTTAGAATGTAGAAGACATCGCAGCGTGTGGGGAGTTTCAAATTCCACATCCTTTCAACTTTTATTTGAAATTTTACCTTCAAATATAGGTGTCAAAAAAATAAAATCCGAACATATGAAATCGTTGACAATTTTCTTCAATTCACAACCTTCGCCACGTGTCTCCCACGATAATCCTAACAGCCAAAAGTAGTACTCGATATACCAGCTTTTATGAACTATGACGTGTACCCGACATAAAGCAGCTACAACAAACTTAAACCTTTTAAGATGTGTCTCAAGTGTCAAAAAAAGATGCTTCACTAAGTCCTTTCAACATCACTTACGCCATAAAATTGAATTTTTGTCGAGAAGTGCCCCGAAAAAAGGTTTCAAATTGATACGAAAAGGATTTGAATTGAATTAAATCTCACTGCGTATGAAATTGTGCATAAGAAAATATTCAAGGACGATTTAATTTCGTTTTAGGTTCGATTTTCATAGAAGTAATTTAGAGGGCCTTAGCTCGGATGTAAAGCAACCGAGTGTGGTTTTTAGCAACAGTGGTCTTCATATCCTCCGCATTTTATCTCCAAATAGAAAACGGATATCCTTCAGACTCGGTGAAATAATAAAAAGGATGCTGACAGTTTAAATGATGGGCACAGATACAAAAACTTGGCTGGAAATGAAGCGGAAGTTTTCTGAGCGATATATTGCACACTCGTATTAAGGAGAATTTAATTTGTTGGAAAAGATATTTTTAAAGATAAAACAAAAATGTTCTTATAATGAATGATTTTATCAATTTTAAATCTTTTGAAATATTTATAAAATGGAAATGTATAAATTTTTACGAATTTCGTCATATCTCTTGGGTGTTCCGTAGCGTATTAATTTTCCTTCTCTTCGCGCTGTTTATGTAAGCAGCTAGAAACTATTTTCAGTTTCTTTTTCGAGTAAAGTAGTTGTCTACGTTTTCACGAATACCGGTATATGTATCTCTTACGTCTAATGAGGTTTCAAATTCGTTTTTAATTCTACGAACTTTGTATATAATTGCCTAAATTTCATAATTTTTAGATATTCAATCTGGCGTAAGATGGTTGTGTGCTGTTTCACGAATTTCAACAAAACTTTTAGGTTTGATGTGATTTCGAATTAATTTTACTACATTATTTTAATAATAAAGTTTTACTTCAAAACGGTTAGTCGCATATACGAGTATAGTCGCATAAAAATCAGTTTCAGGGTTTTTACAAATTTCACCATATCTCTTAGGTCCTACCCAATTAATTTTTAATTGTGCTAGCTCTTGATACAAACAACAAGAAACCGAATTCGAAATTCTTATGTTTTAATTCGCTAGTTGCAATGAAGTCCCCAAAGTTTATACACAACTCTTAGGTCTGATAGGATATCGATTCGGTTATTACTTCCTCGAGCTTTCTGTAGCCGTTTTCAGGATGTTTTGATATTCAACCGCCAAGATGGTTTACTTACGAATTCTTTACATTTACGGGTTCGTTATACTAAAAACCTTTGCTTTTATTGAATTCAAGAAAAATAAATAAATAAAAAATCTGCCAAAAATTATAGGCGCAACTTTATTATTTTTCGGTACATATCTGGAACGCCAATCTGAAAAATAAGCAGTCATTGGGAATATTGATTTTTAAAACACGCATGTTGATGTCAGAAAAAATAATATTGAATTTGTTGATTAGTTTGTACCATACGCTCATACGAGTGGTGTTCACAGCATAATATTGTCAATACCCCTGGTAGACCATCATCGATGACCTCATAGATGAGCTCATCATGATACTCATCGCAACAAACCTAATGAGCCTTGTACGAGCGTGAGGCTTAACCCTGGTAGACCATCATCGATGACCTCATTAATGAGCTCATCATGATACTCATCGCAACAAACCTAATGAGCCTTGTACGAGCGTGAGGCTTAAACTTATTTATATACCTTTAAAAAATTCTTCCCCTCCTAGTGAGTGTTTCAATGAGTGATTTGATGATTTTCATGATGAGCTCATGATGAGCTTTTCAATGATTTTAATGATGAGTTTGTGATGAGTGTTTCGATGAGTGTTTCGATGATTTTCATGATGAGCTCATGATGAGCTTTTCAGTGATTTTAATGATGAGTTTGTGATGAGTGTTTCGATGGGTGTTTCGATGATTTTCATGATGAGGTCATGATGAGTTTTTCGATGATTATAATAATGAGTTCGTGATGAGTGTTTCGATGAGTTTTTCAATGATTTTCATGATGAGCTCATGATGAGCTTTTCAATGATTTCGAGATGATTTTACCCCAAAATTTCATAATGACTGTAATAATGAGCGATGAAAGAAGAAAACATGATTTTAGCGCTTAGTTTCAATATCAATTTATTTTTTATACTTTATAAAAATAAAAATTTAAAATAATAAAATAAAAAATTATAATAAATAATGTGGAAAATGTGGAAAATGTGGAAAACATATTATTTCTGCTGCTTTCTATCGGACTTTCATCGATTCAACCGATTGTGTGCCTTTAACACAATCTTTTGGAGCTCACTTTCGTAGTCCTTTCTATCGGATCCGCTTGCTTCTATTTAATGGAAAAAAGGATTTATAATCATTATATAGGTATATATTAATTAATTAATTACCATATAAAACTGTATCAGCAGAAGTCACATTGTTTTTATTTGAAAACAACGTACTGAATATATATTTCTTTATTTTAAAAAAAGACACTCACTCAATTATAGGCAACGCGCTAAAATGAAAAATCCAAGGAAAACAAATGGTTCATGCTGAAAACAAAGGAAATTTTACATAGTCCAGGTCCAGAACAAAAGTAATAGGGATGAGCACTCATTGCAAGTATAACAAGAAAACTCATCATATAATCATTGACGGACTCATCGATAGAATTAGTATTTTCCATATAGTACTCGTACATTGTGTGTAAGCGACAAACTCATCATATCATCATCGACAGACTCATCAATATAAAAGTATTTTCCAAATAGTATATTATTTATATTGAAGCCGGGGATTTTTGATGTGGATGTTTGCGTCTCTCGATTTAATAGGATATGTGAACTGATGAGTTTTGTCTAGTAGGGACTAGCGGTGTACGACCCAATACTATTCATGTACACGATAAATGCCCTGGTTTCTGTCTAGGATGAATCCCTTTCATACTATACAAATGCATTTTATTACTAATATTAAACCTGAGCAAAAGACCCAGTCGGACTTTTTGGAAGCAGAGTGAAATATTCCTTCATGTTTCATCGATGTCTTTCGATAGAAAGAGTAACTAATGACAAATTCAACAGTTGCTAATGATAACACGGGACTGATTACATTTATACATTACACTACTAAAAATGTAATGCGGAAATGGAATCAGTTGAGTGATGATAATATAAGCAAATGGTAATGCAGTAAGGTAATTAAAAGGCCCTTTGTGTTGGCACAATGTGCAATATTCCGGCAAATATTGTGAAATTTGTCGTTTTCATGTCATTTCTTGTACTCTGATTGAGTGAAGTGGCGTCGTATTAAAGAAAAGTACGTACTGTGACTGTGATTTAATACATGGTAAGTGCAATTATTTTTCGTTTAAATACTCTGTAGTCCTCAACTAAGTTTTAGTACGTATTGAAGGCTAAAAATTTAATTTAATTTTATGGAGTTCATGGCAAATCAACATTAAAAGAAAAATGTCGTTGAAGCAATGTTTGGTAAAATGTGCAACTTATTGTTTTTAAATCTTAACAACTTTATTTTATTTACAGACGCAGTGAAAACGGACGGAACAACGTTTGTCCTATTCTTGAAGGACTTGCGTTGTGCATTTCGAATTCATAAGAAAATATGCTTACAAAATAAGAAAAAGTAGAATATTTAGTTTCGGTCTTAAATGAAAATGAATTAATTTTCTTTAATTTTGTTTTGTTTTTAACGAAGAACTTTTTTGAATTAAAAAAAAAATTACTTTGAACTTCCGTTGTTTTTTTACTCAGAATCAAAAGTGACACCGGGTTCTAAGGCACTTGCATTGACTATATACAGCCTTATCAACTTTCTTTGATTTAGGTACATGTCTCTTTTTTTAATTTAAAAAACAAATAGTAGATGCATTTCCGAAGGAAGATCTCAGCTGGTCGAATTTTTTAAAGAAGTATACAATTGGTCAAAAGTCTAAGCGTTAGACGGTATTGATGTCCTGCTAATTTAAAAAAAAAAAACCCTAATTTTGCGGTTGAAGGGCTTTCTTAATTACATATTCACTCATGTAATTCACATTACCACATCATGTTTCGAGAAGTCATGTACTTATCACTCATTACTTTCTTTTAATAATAATAATAATAATAATAATAATAATATTTATTCGGTGATGATTTCGAGTATAAACTTATGTTATTAATAATCAGAGATTAGACAATACTCTCTACATCTTTACTTTTGCGGGGTATTTTTTACATACAAGTATTTCGAATTCTTTTGAAATTGGTGTAACATTGTGATAGGAAAATTTAGACAAAAACCTATTTCTATTCACTTATATACTAAAACGATACTTTCTTTTAGCTTCATTTGTAATCTGAAATGAAGCAGTTATCTCCAATGGCATCGCTGTAGAAAAGTAATCAGAGTTTGTAATCGAGCCGGTAACTACTTCTGCTTGATTTTTAATGCGTTAAAAAGCAGATGATGGAATGCTTCCTAGACCGACTGGGGAGTTCTGTTTACATTCTTATCAGATTTACAAATACCATCAGAGCTGCCAGACAGTAGTTGCCAGTGTGTAGTTGTGCTATAGACAACTTTGCTATTCACAGCCCATAAGTAGTACTGACAAATTATTATTAACACCTGCTAGTACACTGGCATACCCGGCCCGATTCCTGATCTTCCGTCCCATCAATAAAACTGAATAAGTTCGGTATCCCCTTTCTTTTCCACAATTCTATCCTAGTCTCCTCTCCTTCGCACCAAAAACATGGAAAAATATTTGACAGAACAATCAATTTGTTCTTAAAAAAATTAGCTAAAACAGCCGTCAGCCGTGGGCGCCATGGGCAAGAAACCGTGGCCAGAAAGGCTCAGATTGCCATGGTACAGTGGGATCACAACGGACCCATATAGCAGTCTAATGTGCTAGCTATCTCTGCTAACAGCTACCCACCTTACCTAACCTAACCTACTAGCAGCGCCATTCAGCCAACCGCCGTCCGCTGTACGCCGTACGCCGTCCGCCGTACGCAAAACGTTTAAAAGCTTATAATTCTCAAACTCTTTGAGCTATTAAGTTGAATTTTTTTTTTCTTGGTAGACTGTGCAGACCCCTTCAAGTGTCAATTTTTTGAGTGGTGGGGGTTTGAGGGGGAGGTGGGGGAAGCGTTTTAGACGGAAAATTTTGGTTTCTAGATCTCAGTAATCGCTTACGCTAGGAGGCTGAAACTTGGAATTTATATAGAGCATCAATAGTGGACCCATTTGCAACAAAAATGATGATATAGGTAAAGGGGTGTGGGAGTGGGGGGAATAATAACGCGTCCGAATCGCTCGAAAGCCGATATCGAGACATTCTAAAATTTATATCTCCTAATCCGTTAATGTCACGAAATTAAAACTTAATGAACATCTGTGGGTATACCAGGAGAATAGATCAGAAACAAATTTTTGAGTAGAGGCAGTGGCGTACGGAGGTGGGAGATGCAAAACTTTAGATTACGATATCTCACGAACCAATTGCACTAGAAAAACGAAATTCAGTTTCTGTATTAAGGTTGACAAATAAAGTTTGCTGAAAGTAAATTTTTTTAAGGAGGTGGTGGAGCATGGAAGTGGAGGGGATAAGAATTTTTCTAAAAAATCACGTCTCATATCTCAAGAACAAAGTACGATAGATGCTTAGAATTTCTACCAGAAGTAGACCTAATAGACCCCTAGCAGGAATTTTGGGAGCGTGGGTGTAGAGGGATAGGCTGGAGGAGAGTGAAAAGGAAAAAGTTTCGATTCTTATATCTCGAGAGTCTATAATGACATGAAGCTGAAACTTGGTATTTAGATGGAACTATAGTAGTCGCATGTTGAAGAAATATAATTTTTTATAGGGATAGGGGTTTTTTTCCAAACTATAGAACGGCTTATCCTACAAAGTTGAAACTCGGTATGTATATGTAAATCAACTAGGAAAGTAATTTTGATTAAAAAAAAATCAAATATCAGTTGGCGTACAGAAGGGGGGCAAAAAAATTATCAGTGCAAATGGAATGCATATATTTTCACAATTTTCTTCATATCTATTAGGTCTTTTCAAATATTGAATTCATTTTTATTCCACGGATTTCTCATATAAATACCTAGAAAGTGTTTTCAGGAGTTTTTGAAATTCGACCCCCACGATGGCGTAAAGGGGTTGTATACATTTTTACGAATTCATCCATATCCTTCCGGTCTGATTAGATAACGAATATATTTTTAATTCTACGGGCTTGTTAAATAATTACTTAAAACCCGTTTTCATATTTTTTCCTTTTTCAACCCCTAAGAGGGTATAAAAGTGCTGAACACGTTTTCACGAATTCCGTCACATCTCTTAGGAGTGATAAGACATCGGATTGGTTTTCACTTCCTCGGGCTTTCTTTATATAGTATACCTAAAACAGCCCAAAAGTTTGTAACGAATAGAACCAAGCCTCGGACTAAAAAAAGTTACACATTATTTTTTGCTTATTTGTGGCCAAAAACCTGAAAACCGCTAGACGTCCGTCCGTCCGTCCGTGAACACGATAACTCAAGAACGCCTTCATCTAGGATCTTGAAATTTTGAATCTGGATGTTTGGTTGAATTTGTAAGGCTAAGTTCGTTAACGGGCAAAATCGTCCTACTCCTTCGGGTAGCTGCCATACAAAATGTCCTTAAAACACGTGTTCAAGAATATTGGTCGATAAGTTCAGAAGGGTTTAAGTTACGACTTTGAAATTTTGTATGTGTTATTTTTCCAATAGTTGGAGCTAAATATATGAACATGAAAAATATCCTGTTAGTCCTTAGTGTAGCTGCCATACAAATATCCTGTCAAAATGTATTCACTTAATTTACGAAACTCACTATAACTCCAGTAATCTTTTAGCTACGAATTCAAAATTTTTTACAAGTTAGTTTTGAGTGAAAAGAAAGTTCGACTTTACTAGTCAGCGAAATCCTTTTACTCGTTCAGGTAGCTGCCATACAAAATGTCCTTAAAACACGTGTTTAAGAATATTGGCCGATAACTTCAGAAGGGTTTAAGCTACGACTTTGAAATTTTGTATGTGTTATTTTTACAATAGTTGGAGCTAAATGTATGATTATGAAGAAAATCCTATTAGTCCTTCGTGTAGCTGCCATACAAATATCCTGTCAAAACGTCTTCAATTAATTTACGGAACTTTCAATAACTCAAGTAATCTTTTAGCTATGAATTGGAAATTTTGTAGAAATTAGTTTTGAGTAAAAACGAAGTTTGAGTTTACTAATCAGCGAAATCCTTTTTCCCCTTCTGGTAGCTGCCATACAAAATGTCCTTAAGACACGTGTTCAACAATATTTTTCGATAACTTTTGAACGCTTCAAGCTACGAATTTGAAATTTTGTACTCGTTCATTTTTAAATGGTTCTAAGGAAAAGGATAAATATGTAAGAAATCGAGTGAGTCCTTTCTGCACCTCCCATGTGAAAGTCCTTCAAAAAGGACATTTTTTTTTGATGAATTACCCAGTTAAAGATGTGAAATTAAACAATGAATATTGTCTTTTAGTTTTGAGTAGCAATCTAATGGCAGTCCTTAATAAAGGACATACAACATGTACACACGTAATTCTACTTTATCCCCAACTACAATATAAATCGGAGTTCAGTATTCATCTAGAGTATTATACGATTGGCTTGCAGCCGATCGTGACTGCAGTATGTTTTTCTTTTCTTTTCTGTCCGATCACAATGAAGTCCAAAACTGAAATAATTCCTTCAATACGGAATACCACTAGTGCCACCTGGCGGCAGTTTATTTATACTTCAATACCTAATACCACTAGTGTCACCTGGCGGCCGTTTGCTACATGAAAATCGCAACTAACTTCACTTCATAGCGAAAAACAACATTTCATCTGCAACAACCTAATATATAGAGATATGTCAAAATATTATCCGAAAATTATATTTTCAAATCATTTCTGAGTAACTTCACCCTTTTAAATCAGAAGGGCAAAGTGGAATAGAATTTCAGATTTGATAGACACCCAAAATAGCAAAGTGGTGGATTTATTTATGAATATAAACAATATAAGAATTTATCTCAAAAGGATCCGTCCATTCGTCCCTTTCTTAAACACATCTCGTTATAAAAATTCCATTAATGCATCAGCATTATTCATCATCATAGGCAGTCCTTCAGAACTGAAATGCTCGTATAAACAGCACTCGATTTGCTACATCAACTTTTTTTTCGTCCTTTTAATACCATTTTCGAGCTACACATTTCATTGAAGTCCTTTCGACTTGTTATTTTCTTATTCTCTTACATTATATAAACATACTGCAGAACGAATTTATTCATTGGAATTCAATATAAACAACGACTGATACATAAGGAATAATAGTAGCACCTTCCCCCCCAAAAAAAATGTCCTAGTGCTTGCCTTGAATTTTTAATGCTGTTTCTGTTACGATCTAAAATGTTTTTCTTATCTGAATACAACAGGACGAAAATACAGATGATGACGGAATACTATACTTTGAGTTGTAGGGCTATACACAACGGAAAATTCTTCTCGAAATAGAAATACATTCCTATCTTCAGTTCTTAATCGTGAGCAAATACCAACCCTTGTTAAATTTTCTATATTACGTTGGAAGTCTGAATATTGTAGAGAGGCCAAAATTCAATTTGCTTATACAGCCATACGTCTTAAGCGAGATGCCTTAACTTTACTTAGTCAAAGTAATACATTTGATTCTCGATGGAAATCGGGGATAGGAAAGATACGTTCGGGAAGATCCCTTTTCAGATTAATACTGTAAGCGTGGTTTTTTCGTTCTCACTCAATCTAATCAACCCGGACAGACTGACCTCGATACTCATACCATCGGTTACAATCTTCTCCACTGTATTAAATTCAATTTAATTAGAAAATTAATCAGACCGAAATTTAAATAAGCTCGCCAAGCCTTTGTTGAACACTTCGAATGGGAAAATATTCGTCAGAGGTAGAATAGAATTTGATGGGTCGTTTCAGAGAAAGGATATTTTGAATAGAAAAATTCCAAGATACAGGACATCATTAATCTTCATTTCAGGGCGAGATACTGAAATGAAGCCCTTTTTCTGTTGTACGAAGAGATTAGTCCGGTAATATCTTATTTTGAGGGATTTTGAAATTAAAAATCAGGAAACTTGTGTAAGACTGTAATGATGGGTTTTTTTTTTATTTCTATTTAAGTGTTTGCTATTTTATTATTGCGAACCACTAAGGCATAAAGTGGTCCTAATGTAATTTGAAGTTTTTAAATTAAGAAACCTTTTCACCAAATTTTAATGAATCTCTGCCTGGGGATCGGATGCGACCGACCTTTCTCGAATTACAACTTTAACCGCTTTTAGGACTACGTCCCAAAAATTATAATAATAAATAAAAACCTAGTCCGAAAGAAACTTTTAAAATTTTAGCCTCCGAAAAAACAATGATCCGGTAAAATAAACTGAAGCATGCAAAGGGAAACCGGAAAAAACTGGACCATGGATTAGCCTTACTGGTGGTCAAAGTTGCGACCATCTAACAAAAATATGGAAGCAACTTAATTATTTGCCTGACAAACTTTGTGAAGTGATTATTGTTACGCTATTTCCATCATCATTTTCCGTTATATAGAGCTGATAGCTCCTCACCGCAAAATCTCTAATTAGACCTAAGAGATATGACGAAATTCGTGAAAAAATTTACGACCCCATTTCAAAGCCATAACGAATGAAAATGGAAAATTCTGCTTTAATTGATTGAATCAGAAGTACGTACAAGGAAAAACCTGTTCAAGATCTGATACGCCATTTTCACAGCTTATGAGTTGAAAAATTCTGAAATTAACTTTTAAGTGATTCCATAAGAAGCTCGTGGAATTGAAAACAAATTCATTTTCTTTTCAGACCTTTAAGATATATTTTTGTGGTTTTATCGAAAAATCAATTTTTCAAGGATTTAATAGAAACACTGAGGAAGCCAAAACCAATTCCATATACCACTAGACCTAAGAAATATGGCGAATTTCATGAAAATACATTCAAACACTTTTCATTAACCCTTTTCTTGACCTATGTACTTTCGTACGCCAATGGAAAGATTTTATTTTACTAAAAAAGAAGATTCTTATATACATTTATTTTACTTTATTATTAAATATATTATTAAATTGAAATGTTTTATGGTGGGTAGAATGAGTGAACCGCTATGAGTGGTATCTTTTGGGGTGGTTGGGGTGGTTGGGGTGTGAGGGTGGAGCGTTTTAGATGGAAAATTTTTGTTTCTAGATCTCAGGAACAAAGTACGGGTAATAACCGGAATACTCATGGGTCATTCGCGCTTGAAAGATCCATCTTAAAAGAATAGGAATCATAACTGATAACCTTTGCAGGTTCTGCCAACTGCAGGCGGAAACCTCTGAACACATTCTGTGTTGCTGTGAGTCCGTCGCAGCCCAGCGCCACAAGTGTCTGGGAGTAGGGTTGCCAGATAGTTGGCTGCAGAACCCACCGAGTGCGGTACATAAAATAGTCCAAAACCCACACGAAGACTTGTAGCCAGTGTTGCCAAGTATTTTTCTTGGTTGAGCACTAAAATATGAAATTTTAAACGTTAATTTCAACTTAAAGGCACTAAACATTTATTTTTTCATATCAATCGCAGGAATATTCAAATAACGTGCAAGCGGTAAAAGCAATTTTTGTCCGCTGAGACGAAATTTTGGGCACTAAATTTAACGCTGAAAGCACTAAATTGGCATCACTGCTTGTATCCCAAATACCGCGCTCAACTTTGCAATTTATCAGACCTACTTAAATGTGTTGAACACAGATGCGATTTCGTCGACGAACTGTGCTCCAGAATTCGTAAGAAACACTGTAATGTAAATATTGTGTGAATACATAAATTCGTATTTATCACCATTTTAAACATTTTTTTTAAAAAAAATATTAGGTGCAAATTAATGGTAAAATTATACTTGAAAAATAATTTGTAATTTTCATAATTCTATTGAATCAAAAATCTTTTATGAATTATCCTACATGTAGGTTATCAGGCTAAAATAAAATCTGGCTTTTTTCTTTTATGAATAATGATGTATGTATATTAGTTTATGTTACAAAATGCACATCAATTTTTAATAATGTAAGCACATCATAATCATCTTCAAGCGGTTCAACGTAATGTTGCAAGCTAGAGGTTTGCCGAGATTTCAATTAAAACACAGTTCGATTTCATTTACTACTTGATCGCTGTTATCGATGAAAATCACTTTAAAAACACTTTACACTTTCGCATAGAACTGGTCGTCGTTCTACTCTCGCAGTTGAAAGCACATATCCCCGGATCTGCGGGGCTTATATACTGCAGGTGTTGAGTCGAGAGATTTGCAGCATATTAGGTTGTTTGTGCGGAACGCGCAAGAAGTAACTATGACATACGAGAAATGTCTAGAACATGACAGAAGTATTTAGAGCTCTACGATATTGCAAAGTTGTTATTTTTCTCTGGGAACTTTAATACTAATAATAAGTGAATTGTTTGGATTGCATGATTGAGTACACATGTAACAATAACTTTAATTTGTGCAACACGTGTGTGTAACAACAGCAAAAATAATAATTAATAAATTATGAAAAAATGGAAGTCTACGACAGTATTCATAGACGTGTTTTTTTGGGACTTTATCTAGAGCAGAGTAGGAGCTTTGAGCTTTGAATTTTTCATGATGCAGAATCGCTGCACTACTGGTTGTGGTGGTGTAGCTGCTCTTCTCGCTTTGCACATTGTTGTTGTTTTCGGATTTCGCTAATCTGCTCTGTACTGGTTAAGGGAGCAAAAACTAGCTTAATATTGGTAAAAATATTATCTCTTGAATGTTATATTTCAATGGGTGTTCATAACTTGAAAGAAAGTCGTTCATTTGTAGAAAGTCAACAAATATTGAACCGATTCAAAATTAATTTTAATTTGCAAATAGCAGATAGATATCGTGAGAGCTATTACTTTCATTAAACAGAACCGAGAACTGAAAATTTAGTGATAAGAGGATTTGTGTTAGGACGCAGTTTGCAAACGGTGTATTTGAGCCGGTAACACTACCAGATTTAGCCCAAGACGCGACTAAAATTCAGTTTTCTAATTTTTATATTTCGTAATCGGCTCTGTTGTAAACTAGCAAAATAACATAATTCGCGTTGACCGAATAGCCCAAAATGCTATACTCGTAAGTAGCTTTTTGAAATTTGTACCCACGAATTGAATATTTAAATAGCCCAAATCACGGGAAATAGCCCAATCTGACAACCTTATCTGGGAGAACACTTTGTGGATCACAGTATCATCGCAAAGATTGACCTACACCAACTAGATAAATTCCTAAGAGAAATAAACCTGTGTGAGGACCTCTAGGTTGAAACTAGAAAAAGATCTATGAGGTATAGCACAATAGACCACTGGTCGCGGTGCTTGAAGGAATCCCTCCGCCTCCGATGACATCTAATCTAATCTAGACGGACAAAGAAATTCTTGACTTTCTCCAACAAGAGGGTTATAATAGGATACTTGTCTTAAAATCACCGACAATTTGTCATTCCACCACCCGCAAATCCACCACTGTAAAAATTTGAGACTTATGAATTTCGGTCGTACCACAATATGCAGTTGTTGAGATAGAAAAAAAGTCTCGTCCTCTCATTTTCGTAATCTATTGCACCTCTCAAAACTTTCTGGATATATAATGAGATATCTTAATCACATACTCGTATGTAGTGGGTGGTACCTCCACTTTAAAGTAATGAAATTTTAACATCACAGCATGAGATGTTCCGGAAATATGAATTATAGAATGTCTTGATTCCAACCTTTGGGCATGTTAGTTTACATTGCACTTTCTTATCCCGCTGCCCAAGTATAAAATTTTTTTGGAAGTGCTCCACTATCACTTCTTTATATAAATTTCAAGTTTCAACTACTTGGCTTAAGCCAAACGAAGTACAGAAATAAGCCTGCAACTACAGTAGTTAGTCCAATTACCAAGTTTCATATTTTCCTTCCTAGAGACAATGTTTTCTGGCCTCCTGCATCGACACCCCCTACCAACCTACAAGGTACGAACTATGTAGTTCACGTTCAGTTCCTAAACCTGCATCAGGCTATTATTGAAACTTTTCGCGAACTGCTTTTTCGCTCTACTTCCAAAGGTTCTTCCTGCTGTTTAAAATCAGATTTCTTTCGAAGAATCCTGCTTAAAATAGTACTACTGAAAATGTGGGAGTAGGTCTGACTAAAGTCAATTTATGTATTTTAGAAGCTACGTGTGGCAATCACAAACCCCGCTCCACGCTATCACGTTTCGTCTAATACTACTATAACTTACTCGAGACATCCCTATCCTCGATAAATTACTGCAATGAATTCTCCCCAAACAATCGTGAGCTATAAAGGAACCGAAAGAATCCAACTTTGAAATTGAATCCATTTATCAAAACCCCCACAAATAATTGTGTACCAAAAATTTTGACATTAATTTTACTGTTTCGCCTAGTTTTTAGGTCACACTTTTAAAATTCATAATGTTAAGTAAAACGGAAATCAAAGGAAAAGTTATAAATAAAATTAAGGATTACATGGTGAGGCTGGTGGTCCTTGCTGAATTAAAAACTTTCTTCTCTTTGGGTGAAACAAGTAGGGCACGTTTTCTCGGTTTCGGGGTAACACCGAACCTAATTTGGGCCATTTTTATTTGGGGTGATGTAAATTTACGGTTGAAAATGGGTCCATCGATGCAAACAGATGTCTGTGTCATTATTACAAAAATTCCTGAACATAACGAACTTTAGGGGTTGCTTCTTTCCCTTTTGTCGAGTTTCAGTTTGTAAATGTGTTTTTTTTCCATCCGAATGAAATATTGCCTGGTAAGCCGCCTGTTCACGGAATATGGGAGTCATGTGGCACTTGTATAATGTCGAAAAGATGTTGTACTTCCTTGATTTGGGGGTGGACATTTATGATGGCAGATACATTTGATTTCTACCGCCCTAAGATTATTTTTAATACCAGTCAGATTCAAGGATGTTATCGCTTACTTTGGAGTAGTATGGTACTGGGTTTGGTGCTATTAAGGCACCAGGCCGTACATTTTTACTAGGCTATTACGAGAAAAATACTCCGGACAATGGAATATGGGGGAATTACCTACTATCTTGTGGTTTTTATGAGAAGATTGTCGCTTTGTGCTTTTGAATTTTGGTTGTAGCGGTAAGTTATTAGATTTGGTGTTGAATTGTTGAAAATTTTACTTTATGACTTCAATTGCTTCACAATACTTTATTTGCCTTAGACGAAAAATTTTGATTATTATCTCTCAGGAACTGCTTACGATAGAGAGTTAAAACTTAGACCTAATGTAGATATATTCTAGTGGAGCTATTTTCAAAAAAAAATCTCAATTTTATGCGTTACTAACTTTTGAGGCTTGTTCAAACTTTATTCAGAGCATAAAAAAAAATGCATAACTTTCTTACTTCTACTAAATGTTAATCGAATTTTATGCACATGCAGACATCTAGGCTTGTGATCGTAAATGTGATACAGTGTTTCACTAGCGGCAATTTTATGATCTGGAAAATTTTACTTTAATTAGATTTTGCTTGACTGACAATTTCAATGAAGAAACATAAAACTTTTTATTACTTCATATAAACTTGCCGTCTCCGTAGCGCTGAATTCATGAATACAAAAAAAAGGAGTAGACGAGAAGGAGTTTCAAATCATATATTGCTCCATATAAGTACAGAAATATACGCACATAATTTAGTACGTATATTACACTATTTAATAAAGAATATTTGCAATTATATTTACTTTTAATTTTTATGGCATTTAAGAAATTATTCTAGCTATTTCTGCAAGATCTATAGGTGGATATCGAGAAACAGATACTGATTTTACTCATTACTACCCTCTATATTCGAACGGACTTAAAAAAAGGGATTTTTTAAATGCCGTAAAGATGAAAGCTAAATTATAAATCCTCTCGAGGAGTGTATTCAACACTTCAGCCAACAAAATAATGACGTTGGCAACCATGACGGTAACTTCTACTCAAGACCAAATGTCGACAGTCCTGAGTAATACAGCGGCACTAGAGCGCAATTCGAATGGATCTGTTTTCCCCAAATCCAATACTGAAATATACAGAGTTTCCGTAGAACATTTTGAGTAATGACTGAAATCTGATATTCGCAATTGATTGAACATTGAATATCGGTACTCCACCTGTACTGGAATTTTGTGCTGTATAGAAAACATTTTGGCAATTAATAACTACAAAAATATATAAATATTTTACATTTGGCTACATGTGCCGTTTTTGAGACTAAGTTGATTGCTGGTGTTATTATGAATAACTATTTCTTTTGCTTGAACGCATACAGTGGTCGCAAATCGTTGAGTTTCGATAATTTTTTGACTGTTCAGATAATTTGGAAAATGGAAGCCACAATTTTTTTCTATCTTGAAATCTCGACTTTCATCACTGTAGGCACATTTTAGAAAAAAAATTCAAAGATTTAAATCTAGATAATGCAGAAAATACAGTTGTTCAAGAAATCTGCATGCCTCAAAATGAATGTAATTTTTCAGTGAAACTCACAGGGTGGTTATAGCGATTTAATTCAATCAATTTTTCTCACATTCATCTTCTATATTCCCCAGTCACAACAACCCTTAACATCCGAGTTTAACACGAGTTTGTGGCTCCAAAATGGCCTCTGATCTAATTCTAATTGAACTCTGTCTGGGTAACAGGGCGGCCACTTAAACCAACCAACTTAAGTAAAACTTCTATTCGTACGAGTACGACATTCAAATTGACAAGTTTTTAAAAATATTGATAGATTAAGATTATATCACTGAGAAAAACTGATGGGTTTTAAGTTAAGTACAAACAACACCCAGTTACTCAATAATAGCGAATATTATCTGCATAATGTAGTTCAACAGTATTTCTTAATTGAATTCTTCGACAGAACACTAACATAAAATTCTCTTCTCCAAAACGGTATCACGAATTTCAAGACTCACTCAGTTCTGCCACAGTACTGATTTTTCATAGTATGAATCGTTCCAGTTCTTATTAGGAACAGAAATAAAGAATTTTTTCAGAGCCAGTTTGTAGGTACAAAACGGATTAAGAAACGATGAAAAAAAATCACCCAAAAAAATAACAGGGATTATTTCCAATGTCATTGAGTACTGAAAATCGATATCGATTCATTTAAGTCCGAAATCAATTGGGCGGTACTCGATCTAGAGTTTCTTCATATGCAATTAAAATGTTCAGTACTGCAAGACCAGTATTTAAACATGTTATTGCGGACTATACAGATTGATAAAATCCATTGCTTGTTTAGATCATGAATATTATATGCTTGAAATAATTTGAATTTCATATATATATAATACTTTAAAGGCTTCTTTTTGAAAATAAGACTTTAATTCTTGAAGGTACTTTCTACACGGAATTAATAAACAAAATCGGCCAACATTCTGGGCGCAACTTTATTATTTTATGGATTGAAGTCCGAAACGTGTTTAATGCTGAGATGCGGAGTAGGTTACTATGCGATTGATAACCTAAAAAATAACGTTTCAAATAGCCTCCTGGTTATTCCTCAGGTTATCAGTCGCATAGTAACCTACACCGCATCTCAGCATTAAACACGTTTCGGACTTAAACCCATAAAATAATAAAGTTGCGCCCAGAATATTGGCCGTTTTTTTTTAGTTTTAATTACTCTAGTAGCGCATCTATGTAGATGTATAGGTACTATACATCTACATCCTATATGTATAGGTACTAAGTTTTCTGTTTCTGAGATATGAAAAACCACCCCCAGCTCCATATGGTATGTCTCTATAGTAGCTCTATAAAGTTTTAAATTTTTAAAACTTTCTACCCTTTGGGGCTTTCGAGAAATCAAAATCAGAATTTTTTGATTTTCACCCCCTCCCACCACCACTCAATACACCCACACCCTCAAAATTTTTTTCTCCGCTAGAGATCTACTGGTCCTTACTCCTCTAAAATTTTCGAAATCATATCTGATACGGTTCTTGAGATATAAAAATTAAATTTTTTGAAAAATGACTGTCCCCTAATTCCGCACTTCACCACCACCCTCAAAAATTTTACATTGAGTAGACTCCACTGGTAATTCTATATACAGAAACCAAATCTTATTTTCCTGACACAATTGAGTCGGAAGATATTGTAATTCAAACTTTTTCACACCCCACGCCCATACATCACCACCCACTTTTTTAATCTCCTAGTATCTCTTAAGACAACTACAAAGTTTCAGCCGTCTGACATCAATCGTTCAGGAGATATGGATTTTAGAATGTTTCAATTCCAACTTTCAAGTATTTTGGACACAGTGTTTTCCCCCCACTTGCTCACCCCTCAACCCCTATCGTACATTTTTTTGCAAATGGGTCCACTATCATAGTACTATATAAGATCCAATTTTCAGCCTCCAAGCGTTCCTGAGATCTAGAAACCAAAATTTTTCATCTAAAACGCTCCCCCTCACACCCCCATCCGTCCAAAAGATACCACCCATTCTACCTACCATAAAAATTTCAACTTAATATCTCAAAGGGTTTGAGAGCTACGCACCTTCAAACGGTTTTGCGTACGGCGTACGGCGGACAGACGGACATTTTTTTTTGCTTTTTGGGGTTTACTAATCCAAAACGTGAAAATACAAAATTTCAGGGTAACAAAATTTTTTGAAATTTCAGGTCTATCACAATACTATTACAACATCATCACAATATTATTAAAAAATAATAAAATAAAATTGGGGTTGCATTGAATTATTTTCGCTGTGAACCTAGACTTTTTACTTTTTAAATTTCAGTAAAGCACTCAGTAGCAAAACTATTTCTTGAATTCTAGTTACAGTCATTGCTTAAGAAAGAAAATACGTAGCACTCGAGCGAGCCAAACAGTATTTTTTGATTCCTTAAGATTTCCTAATTTAAATTCTTCATCAATTATAATCAGTTTTTAATTCCTTTTTTACAGAATCTAAACTTTGACCAACAATATGTGCCACGAGGCGTAACGTACTACAATAAAACAATTCGAATGGACAGAAATCCAATTAAAACTGCTCTAAACGTTTGCAAGCACCTCATATCCCATAGGGTAAGTAAAAATCAAAAATGCGAAATTGCTTTGAAAAATATAAAAATATTCCTTCCCGATCCTCAAGGTCCCGAAACAAATGTTAATTTTTCGTCCAAAGTGAAGAAAGATGTCTTAATTCCTAATCTCTACTTACCATAGTTTCTATTTTCATGAAGTACGAGTTTGAGTAGTTTTTCAATTAATAGTCTTGTAGATAATTTCATAATTTCTGCTTTATTTATCTTTAAAGGTGTACTTCTTGATGTATAAGATTATGGATTTCTCAAGAAGTCGTTAGTCTTTGTTTGCACTAATCCATCTTATACAAGCGTACATGGTTGTTAAGGGTAATAAAGCGATCTATTGGAATTTTCGATGTTCCTTTGAGAAGATATCGTAGCCGCAAGTAACATAATGTTGCGGGATTTTACCACATGCAGAACATGAAGTTGGATTTGAGCAATTTCAAACATGAGTTCATGATGTTGCATGTAACTACATAGAAAATTTGAAAAGTTGAAAAGTTTATCTATTTATGATGGTGTATAAGTATTGCATGAAAGTTTTGGTAAAAAGTGCAGACATGCAGACAAATTGTGCAATGTTGGAAAGGTAACACTGCAATCATGTCCTCTTTTCAAAGTCCTTTTGCAATAAATTTTTTGATCTCGACTGTCGAATCGCAAACAACATTTTTATTGTAAATGCATAAATTTTCAGGTTTTTATGAGCATTGAAAAGTTGTGAAGTTATGATTATGCAGGGACAGTTCAACCATTCAATTTCATCAATACAATTTACTTCTAAAATCAACTTTCGATGTAAGTTGAACATTACGAACAAAAATTATCTCTTTGAAACTATTTGCCTGATTTTACGTTATGTCTTTTGTACGCAATTCAACTCATTAAGTAATTTGTTTCAGACAACTTTCCTCTTCTGGTAGAGCGCATGATGGCTAGTTCAAATCCGGCTCGACGGACTAATAAATTTTTGATTATATAAATAAAAACTTTTAATTTTACCGAATTAGATTTAAAAAATGCAGCGATATCGGTTTAATCGAACGCGTCCGTACCGGATAAATTCGGTTCGATTAGTAGTAGAGTCAGATACCAGGGGACCATTCTAATGGGACTGATACAATTATAAAGTAACTCCTTTTAGAGGGCCTGTTCCAAATACAAAGAAGAACGGTTACTTAGGTCAATTTTAAAAATAGTCAAAAGCAATTTTTTATTATTGTATGCTATATATCAGTTTTTTGTACTTTATAAAACGGAGTAAAATGTGTATATGAAATGCGCCAGATTATTTTTTGATGATTGAAGTCAAACGTGACATTCAGTTATTATATAGGAGGCAAATATAGTCCATCATTCGATTATCTAAAAATGGAAAAAATTAAGAATATGTGATGAAAATCGTCCGTTTTCCAGACTTTGTTCAAACGGAACTTTTGAAATTTTTGATTTCATGACATGAAAAAATGTTCAGCTGCTTCACATACTTAAGTAGGTTCTTTTAGTAAATTTGGAAGAAAAAGCCATAAAAGTCTTGCGATTTAAAACATATGTTTCGTGATTTGAGACATAATATCTCCAGAATCTTTTCGGGAAGGATATTCAAATTTATAGAGAAGGTATATTCGATGCACTCCTGTTGGTAGTAAATTTTGGGTCAGGGCGGTTACAGTGGAAGCAATTATTTGAGCTATTATTTATTTTGGAGCTTATACAACAAATTTGCCAACAATCTGTGTACAACATATTTTTTTTTCGGGGCAAAGTCCAGGAATTGCTAAAAGTTTAAGTGCAACAGAAGTGACGACACGATACTGTCGTAGTCCTGAACACGGTAAAAGTCGGTTGTTTCGAGACAACAAGGCTATTTGGGAAGTTAAAGAATCATTGTCATTAGCTAAATTTGTCATTACAGCAGCTCCTTGCAAGATACAACCTTCAACATACATTACTAGTCAGTGGCGGATCCAGACTTTGCTGTTGGGGAGGGGGGACGGAAATTTTTTTGATTTGACTATTTTGTTTGATCAAGTTCTGTGTGAACTTAGCTACATAGACTGCACTTAACAAAAACGGGATCATATTGTTTTCATCTTATTATGGGTCATTCCATCAAGAATCGCCAAAGTTGTGACCTTACCATTTCCGATTCTTTTGAAAATGTTTGTACTTGAAGAACTAGTGAAAAAAATAATTGAAATTTAAGTTTATGTTTCTATCTCCATTTTTTAAGCCCTACTTTATTATTCAAGGATAAAAATTACCAGAGATATGAATTTTCAAAGAGGACTCGGACATCTTTTTTGGGAAATCTTTAACATACTATAACTAACAAAAAAAATGAGACAGAAACAAAAACTTGAAATCATATTTTTTTTCACTAATTCTTCGAGTACATAAATTTTCAAATGAATTGGCGATGATAAGGTCACACGCGTTCTTGATTAAATGACCCTTTTTCTATAATATAATTGAGAACCACTATAATGTTCTTCGATTTTTTTGACCCCGATCTCATTGAGATCCCAAGTTAATTTTTCATATTTTTTAAAAAACAGTATAACCTACAAAATATAAAAAAACCGTTTTGAGATATTCAAGGATAAAGGACAAAATCATTATCCAAAAAATTTCAAGGATAATTTTTATTGCTACAACCTTCCCCTTTAAAATAAGCCATATTTTATTATTCAAAGAGGACTCGGACACCATTTTTGCGAAATATTTAACATACTATAACTAACAAAAAAAATGAGATAGAAATAAAAAATTGAATTTTCAATTTTTTTTTTCACTAGTTCTTAAAGTACAAAAATTTTCAAAACAATCGGAGATGGTAAGGTCCCAAAATTCATCATTCTTGGCGGTTCTTGATGGAATGACCCTATTACCTACGCAATATGTTGTCTTGTAGTCTTTTTATCATGGTGCGTTTACACTCACCCTTGAGGCTCGCCTCGAGGTGAGCCTCTACCCCATCAGGCCATTGCAAACCGGTATTCGTCGGCTGTGTTCTTTGCTGTGTTGAAAGCAATTTACACTCAACATGCCTTTGTGGCGCAACTTGCCTATAAGAAATACGATGAGCTGCGAATTGTGTGGTACCACAGTTCATTGTATGTGTGTACACATATGGAAGCGTGCTGCACGAGCCATCTGATTGGTTGATTTTAAGGTGGGGATAGAGGCGCGCCTCAAACGTTAAGTGTATGGTAAATCCACCATCATGGTTCTGTTCTGTGCTTTGCATTGCACCGCAGAACTACAGTAAATGCTAATTACATTCCACATTGCAGTGGAGTAAAAAAAAGTCCTTAAGAGTTGGATAAAAACCAACACAATTAAGGGTTTAGTCAATTATATAGAAAAAAAAACTATTGCAAACAAAAACCAATTCGAAAACTCATGAGATCTAAGATTATGGCGAAATAGGTAAAAACCAATTCTATTTCTTAAATCCCCTTAGAGCTTGATTATCGAAAAATGCTGGAATTGGTCTTACTTCGAGAAATATCTCACCTAATAAACGCATTTTGATTTTTTTGTTTCACATGATCCAGTCACGAGTTGTAGCGTACACCGCAAAACAACTTTTTTTCTAGGCGGACATTTGCTGCCAACGTCTTATTTATAAATATTTTGAAATGAAAATTTTGGAAAATATATAATAGTTTAGATGTTGTATTATTATATAAAAATCAAATGAAATAAACCAGCATTACCTGTATTTTCTAAAAAAAATTTTTAAAATATGCCTTTTTTCACCGAATTAACCTTAATCGACAAAAATTGGTTTGTTATTGAAGTAGCTATAAACAAATTAAAAAAAATATATGACATTTACAACATTCTATTATATATATTGTTGCGAGCTAGGGGTTTGCCGGGATTTCAAGTGAAACACAATTCGGCTAAAATAAAAATAAGTGATAATTTATTTAATCGCACTATTAATTATATTCGCATAATAATTCGCACTGTATGGCAGCACTGCCCGCTTATTTATATCGCTTGACTCGATCACTTTCGCTCTCTACCAACACGGTCGCGTATACACGCTGGCTGTCACAGTCGACGTAATAAAAATTACAATGTCTCTCGCTGAAAGCTTTATCTGCTTTTATACTAGTTGCATGTAGTCGAGACTGTTCTTGAATTTTCGTTCAGTGGTATGTGTAGGGGGGTTCTAGTGAGCTTGAGATCTTTCCATCTCTACGCTGTTCTAGTACTACATTCGAGCAGGGGGGATAATCGTGTTGCTCCGCTCTCCTTATTTACTTCAACTAGGGTTTTCTGATTGTGTTATTTTGCAACTAGGTATTCGATTGCTACTGTTTCCCTCATTCGTAATCGATCGAGTTGAGCGGTTGCAACATACAAACAGCATACAGCATACAAAATATGGCTAACTTAAAAGTTTCACTAATAACCAACAGTCGATTTCTTTTGACAAATTGCGTCTGCGTGGGATGGCAATCGGATGAAGCTCGCTATATATTGTTGCGAGCTAGGGGTTCGCCGAGAGTTCAAGTAAAACACAATTCGGTTAAAATGAAAATAAGTGATTATTTATTCTTCGCACTTTAATTCTATTAGCACAATTATTCGCACTGTATGAGAAAACCGCCCGCTTTTACATAGCACTTGTTTTGATCGCACTATATCAATCGCTTTCCACCAACACGGTCGCGTATACACGCTGGCTATCACAGTCGACGTAATAAAAATTACTATGTCCTCGCTGAAAGCTTCACCTGCTTTTATACTAGCCGGTTGCAGTCTAGGATGTACTTCAATGTTCGCTCGGTGATGTATGTGGATAGTTCTAGAAAGCTTTAGAGTTTTCGATTTTGAGCTTCGTTCGGTGGTGTATGTAGAGAGTTCTAGTGAGCTTGAGATCTTTCGACTTTGACCCTCATTGGATTCTAATACATTGGAGAGCATTCGATAAGAAGAGAGATACAAGGTAACCCCAAAATCATTTCATAAATTAGTTTGCATGACGTCGTGTAGAAGTCAGCAGGAAGTTTCGATGCTTACCTGGGGATTTTTTGCCAATATCGCCACGGCGTTAGTATGACGGAACGATGTTGGTTTGACGGAGGACAAACATACAAACATATGGAAGACTACAAAGCTATGTTGCTGGCAGTTTCTGTCTGGCTAGCAATAAGGAATCAATCGATAAGCTGCAATATGCTGCTAACGTGGACTTTTTGAAGATATTTCATTATTATTTTCTCCGCTTCCTGTCCCATTAAAGCTCCTATCCGAAATCAGTGTATCCGTTATTGCCATAGTATAAATTTCTTTCTAAGGATATGACTTTTTAAATTTCTTTTTACAGGTCTATGTGGTGGTCGTATCACACGAGCAATCTGGAGATTTATCGCCGGCCGCCGTAAGCTATACGAGCGGTTTCTATCAGATACCAGTTATTGGAATTTCGTCACGCGATGCTGCCTTCTCCGATAAGAATATCCATGTATCATTTTTACGTACTGTTCCGCCCTACTATCATCAAGCGGACGTTTGGCTCGAAATGTTAAGCCACTTTGGCTATACGAAGGTAAGGAAGGACGTCATTGTAATATTATGGCCTATTCGAATATTTAAAACAGGATATCAATGAAATGGCGCCCATTATCGTAACTTTATTTGCCAGAGAAGGATTTCTCGAGGCGTTGTATTGGTGACTATCGCCGACGACGCTTTTCACTTAACCAAATTGGCAATACAAAGAAGTTTTATCACTTTTTTTCCATATTTTCAAGTATTATTACATCTCATGAGTGTCTCATCGAACAGAAGAATTTTTACTGCATGTATATGGCGTGACAAGGTCGCTTCTGGGAGTAATAGCAATCCGCTAGGAGGATCCTTGCTCGTATTTGACTACGATGCAGTATAAGTTCGAAACACACTTTGCCACACTCACACTTAACGCGTATTAAGTGCACTTTTTGGCGATATGAAACTCTGGTGCTGGGCAAATAAATTTCACTCAAGTGGTGAAAAATAGATGAGGGTGCAAATGGTTATGAATGTTGCACGGTATATGAGCAGCAGCTTTTCAACCCTTTCAAAATTTATTGTGCGGAAAATTATTTGAATTGCTACATTTTATGGACCCATAAGCTTGCACTGTTGCTCTGAACGAAACAATTGTAAATTTTAATAGTAAAATCGGTTAATTCTTAAGTGCAGATTATTTTCGCAAATTTAGTTTATATACCGAATGTCATATATATTTGCCATTCGAAAGGAGGTTGGGTGTTATTTAGCATTCTTTCAATTTGTATTTAATTAGTAATGGTCATCATCATCAATGGCGCGGCAGCCCAAGTCTGGCCTTCTGCAGGTTTCTGGACAGTGGTCTTTTTTTTCCGGTGATGTGTTGTCGGCGCCTCGCCCAACCCCCGAAAGAAAAAGGGTGGGAGTTTTCAGCTAAATATGACATGTTGGAGTTCTCCCAGCTATTCTGCGAGTCCAACTATGTCATACTTTTTGCCTACTTCCAGAGACGCACTGGTCACTGGTGTTACTGGCCATTCAGGTTAACTCCAAGTTCCCTCCTCCTTTCTCAACCGCGCTTGGGACCGGCTATGGCGGAGTTCAAAGTAATGGTGGACCCATTAAAATTTGTCCTCTAGTAGCAGGGGATGAAAAGGTTTTTCAAAGAGGTTCCTAAATGTTCTAACCTACCGCACATATGGTTATTTCTTACTAGAATTTTGATCTAGATATACGGATAATTGGTTTTTGTATTATGGAATGCGTGAAGTACGGAATCCTTATTACTACTCCTTAAGGCATGCGAATTATTTGCACAAATACATAACATATGTGTGCTTTTTGTAAGTTCCTTGATCTTTATCAGATGCTCAATATAATAACAAGTCACATAACTTTCGAAAAGATGTTTCTTCTAGAACCGAGCAAGAATAAAAAAAAGACAAATACAGTATAGTATCATATTCGAAATTGCTAGACGAATGGTATGTGTTTACAATATAAATGGGAAAATTGTAAAGAAAAACTTTTTTTCCTCTACCAAACGCCCGACAATTTTCCAGAGCACGATTGCTCGTAACTCATTCAGCGAATGGAAATGTTTGTACTGATGACGCTGTGAAGATTAACTACAGTTCTGTAGTCCTTATCCTTATACGAAGCTGTGAGAGAACTATGTGTTTTGTCGAATATTTGCGACAAAGGTTCGCAATATGTGTCTTGAATAGCGAAAAGAACCCACCTACGTACATCACATGGGACTCATGCTGGAATTGTGTTCGCACATTGTGCCAAGAGGATGAAATCTTTGCCGAAAATAACGTATTTTACTAAAGCATATTCGGCTATGATGTAGGATGGCCCTCGCTGTTGAATCAACAACTTACTGTAAGCGATTGCATAGTAAATTCGACATTTCCTTCAGCGTGGCAAACTGAATCATTAGTTTCCGGGATATCACGGCAGTTATGAACTACTGACTTCATTCTATGTGGTAACAGAATAACAACATAAGATTTGTCACTTTGTCGTAATTTGCATCTCATTTTGTGTCTAAGCATTTCGTTTAAATTACCGAGAATTTGGGCGGTCGGACGAGCGAATAAAAGTCCTTTAAGGATTTCGAATAAAGTTAAATGCCAGGAGTAATGGTGGGTGCAAAAGCAAGAGTATCTCTGGGCGCAGTAAGCATGTTTATGGTATATTACACATGAAGGATACTATTTTAAAATAGGCAGCGAACGAATATATTTTTGTGTCAAGGAGAATAGAAGAAAGAAAACAAAATGCAAATTTTACAGTGGAAAAATTCAGAACAATATTAATTTCATTTTGAAGGAAAATGGGCTTTTTGTTTTAATTTCATGGTCTGATTTTCGTTAAGGCTGAAAAACTATGTAGGCGATGCTTTTCTGAGGGGACATTTTGTAGTGAGCAATATACACTGAAGATGACTCTACACATTGCGGTTCATTTCTGTTAAGTTTAATTATAATATTAGGTGTACAAATAAGTTCTCGTCGTTTTCCTATAGATGGCGCTAACGCAAAATACTGATAAAAAATGGCGGATCAGAAAAGTAATATGGCAACATTAGACATCTGGCAACAACTCCCCATCATTACATTTGTCAAGTTGTATCGGCGTCATTTGTTTTTTTGTCCGTGAAAATGTCGGAGTTTGAGCCAAATAAGCGTCATTTGCGGGAAGTTTTGCTTTTCTTTTACAATTCTAAAAAAATCTGCGGCTGAACCGCGTCGAATATTTACAGAAACTTATGGTGAGTCTTCTATTAGTGAATCAATGTGTCGCCAATGGTTTTCTCGCTACAAAATGGGTGATTTTGGTATGGAAGACAAGGAGCGTTCCGGCCGGCCAAAAAATTTATGAGCTGCTGAAACCGAGTGAAACCATCACAGGACCTCTTTATCGAAGACAACTAATGCGTTTGAACCGAGCATTGAAAGAAAAACGGCCGCAATATTAGCAGAGACACGACAAAGTGATTTTGCTACACGAAAACGCTCGGCCACATGTTCCTCAGGTTGTGAAAACCTACCTGGAAACACTGAAATGGGACGTCCTACCCCTCCCGCCGTATTCACCAGACATCGCCCCTTCCGACTACCACCTATTCCGATCGATGACGCATGGCTTGGCTGAGCAGCACTTCCGTTCTTACGAAGATGTCAAAAATTGAGTCGATTCGTGGATCGCCTCAAAGGACGTGGAGTTTTTTTCAACGCGGAATTCGTATGCTGCCAGAAAGATGGGCAAAGATTGTGGCAAGCGATGGACAATATTTTAAAACATAATTATGTAACCAATTTGCCACAATAAAGGCTCAAATTTTGAAGAAGAAAAAACAACGAGAACTTATTTGTACACCGTTTTATAAAATTAAAATTGTTTCGTTAGTTACTGACGTCTTAAAAATGCCATTCAACGTCACTCGGTTTCAATTCGAATCATTTTTGAATCATTCCAAATGCTTTTAAACGTTTGGCAACTTTGCTACTATTGTGTGATGAACTCCTAATGATTTTGCAAACTCAGTTCGCATCTGACATGGGTCTTCATCGATTAATGCTTTCGAATTTTCGCCTTCAAACTTTTCGAAACGCTAGAGCGTTCTTTACCTTCAACATGAAAACCATTATTTTTAATACCTCGAAACCAATCTCTGCTGTTCTTTCCGATAGAGCATGGTCACCGTAAATCTCCAAAAGATCTCTATGTACTTCAGTTGCAGATTTTTTTTTGCAAAAAGTAATGCAAAAAATTCCGTCCAAATACTCTTTTTTTGTCACGACACTCGACATGTTTAACGCTATGATAAACTATGTTGTTAACACTTTGGCTGAATAACATATACTGTCATTTCAAGCCTAAAGCCTCCGATCCGATCCGGCAGCCTCGGACTAGAAAATTTTCTAGACACAATGATTCCGTTCCGATATCCGTCAAAGTGACACTGTCGAGGTGTAATTTTGATTTTCAGTTAGGCAAAATAGGTGGTGAAATTCAATAATTCACCTCTTAGCGTCGGAACGGATAGAAGTTGAAAGTTGATCAACTTTACTCCAACGGAACGATTGTGACTAGTCGTTCCGAAATTCCCTTTAGATGTGTGTCGGATGGAGAAATTCAATACTGTCCGTTTTCCAGATCGGCTCGTATCTGAGCCATTGTAACTGAGGCTTAATGGTGGAGCTTCACGATGAAGTTGACTAGTATTGCCCGATGCAAGAAGTCTAAGAGAAGACCATCTGTCGGGAAAAGTCTGAAACTTCTTCAAGTCCCCAATAAAATAGTAATACAAGACACAGTTACACCTTTTTTTGCGGCAAATATTTTGCACACTACCACTATTCCAACACCCGTGAAATCAGTTTGTCCTCAGTTTTCGTAGTTTTTTGCACAAGACCACGACCAGGGAGACTATCGATGTTTTCTTACGTCTGAATTAAATTTCACACAATTACTTTTGATGTACATTACATAGCTCAATAGGACATTTCTGGTCCTTTCGGATGATAACACCTAAACACGAAATCTTAAAGTGATGCATACGTGGTATACATTTTGAAATTTGTTCTTCTGAGATCAAGACCGAACGAAAACAGATATTTTCAATACAAAGCGTTATTGGAGAAGGGTCACGCTAAATACTTCCGTTCGAATGTAACATCTACCGATTTGTAGGAAGATAAGGTAGTTGAACTAAAAATTGCGTATACATGTCTTCTTCGAGAATATGCATTAAAAAACGCATTTGAGAAACACTGATGTACTATTTTCCTCGGATGTATATTCTATGGGACATGGTATGCAGGCGTGTATCCTTCTTGGGAGGTGCAGCTAAATGTCTTCGGACACACTACTGCGGATGCTTATCAACGTTTTGCATATTACTACCATTTTTAAAAATATAGTAACAACAACCCGCCCTTAACCGTTTCGCGCACTTTGATTCGAAAAATAATAAAGTTGCGCCCAGAGTGTTCTTTAAATATTCACCTATAGAAACTAACATAGTTTCGTCGCTTTAATATAAGCCGTTTCAGTGACAAAAATTAGTAAAGGGTGTTACAATAACTCGTTCCGAAGTTTATTGTGAACCACGTTTAAACGTCAAATAATTTTCGACATCTGTTTTCACGTTTTGGTAGTTCAATCTTTGGCAAATTGTTGGTAAGCATGAATAGATTATTAATCGCAGAGCGTGTAAACATTGTTGAGGCCTATTACGAAACAAACAAAAATGCATTCCGTGCTCCTCGTAATTTTTTCAGTCAGCATAATCGTCCTACCGAGAGAGCAATTGGGCATATTGTGAAAAAATATCAAAAAACTGGTCAGTGGCGGATGTGAAAATTGTGCTTGTGCCGGTCGTTCATTGGAAAACATTGCTGCAGTTCGTGAGAGCGTGGCAGAAAGCCCAAACACCTCCATTAGCCGTCGCGCACAGGAATTGCACTTGACCTCGGCCTATCGGACCTGTACCTGTACCTGTACGCCTACAAAATCCAACTGACGCAAAAACTGAAGCCTACTGACCATTTGAAGCGCCTTACGTTCGCCAATTGGTTGCATGAGCAAAACCAAGTTGACAATGGATTTGCGATCAAAATCTTCTTTTCTGATGAGGCTCATTTCCATCTCAGTGGCTACGTCAATAAGCAGAATTGCAGAATAGGTGCTGATGCAAATCCAAGAGCACTTTTTGAAAAGCCAATGCTTCCACGAACAATTACTATGTGGTCTGCATTTTGCGCTGGTGGAGTAATTGGCCCGTTTATCTTCGAAAATGCAGCTGGCAACTCTGTCACAATGAACGGGTCACGGTACCATGCCATGATCACCGACTTCTTGTGGCCAATATTAAATAGGTGATTATGACATCGACGACATGTGGTTCCAGCAAGATAGTGCGACGTTACACACAGCCAACGCAACAATGGAATTATTGAAGTAGAAGTTCCCCGTGCGAATAATCTCCAGAAACAGCGAAATCAATTGGCCACCGAGATCTTGCGATTTGACTCCGTTGGACTTCTTTCTTTGGGGTTATCTCAAAAGCAAGGTTTAAGCCAATAAACCCACCACCAATAAACAATGGAAGGGCGAGATAACAAATTATATTGGTCTAATTGACGAGCAAGTATACTGTGATGTCATAAAAATTTGGACACACGGGTCGGGGTGTGCCGTAGGAGCCGTGGCCTTAATTGCCATGGACCAAATAACATTTTTTAATAGAAAATTCATTAACTCCATCATCCACTTATTTTTAATTTTGATTTAACTTCGGAACGAGTTATTGTAACACCATTTATTTACATCAACATTTCGGCTTATTATATAATTGATTTTGAAAAAGTGAAGTGAAGTTTTGAAAAATTAGGTTTTTTTTTCCCAATACAAATTTTACTTAGAAATATTTTTGTAAATCAGCTAAAAATAACAATAGAATAACAGCCATCCTTTCGTTAAATTTTCAGATGATTTACCCAAATAATTAAATTCTAAAATAATAATTCAACATCGACCTTTAATTCTACTAATCGCTTTGCTCTTACTTGCATTTAACTATTAAAACTTCATTAATTTTCTACAGCAAGAACCACACTTGTGTGGTTTGAACAAACGATAAATTTATGGTTGGCATATCGATCAACGCCAACAATGCAGCCAATATGTAAATCTTTGATCGAAATTCTCTTTTCATAGCGATATGACGAGATTGGTATTAGAGGTACTACCAATAGTTGCATGTACCGGAAACCCAAAGTCCTTGTTGGCAATTACATTGTTAGTCCTCCTATATCGTACCTATTGATGTAGGCTTACGGAATTACAATTTATTGGTAGGTACGACTGGGTGAACTCTGCAGGAAGCCATTCGAAAATGTTGTCTCTCTAGTCGAGATTGTTAGTTATATTGCATTATCCGTAGATTAGAAATGTCTTGGTATTTAGATTACAAAATAGAACTTACTTATACCATTTCAGGTAATCATAATCCACAGTTCGGATACGGACGGCAGAGCAATTCTGGGACGATTCCAAACAACATCGCAGACCAACTACGACGATATCGATGTACGTGCAACTGTCGAAATGATTGTTGAATTCGAGCCAAAGTTGGAGAGTTTCATGGAACATTTAATTGAAATGAAGACAGCACAGTCACGCGTGTATCTAATGTACGCCAGGTAAGTTTATCTTCTGTTCAGTACGACATAAATATATTTTCGTATGTGTACTGTACAACAAACTAAACTATAGCCAATTCCGTGTATTGTACTGCGCACACATTTTCTCCAAATACTTGTTGTTCGAGCAGGTGAATAAGTTATTACAGGTATAAGCTCCAGCAGATGTTAAAACAATTTGACTTACGAGTAGAGGAACAAACAATGTATGAACATTTTACATAACATATCAATTTGAGATGCTATGCAAGGAAAATCCTTGGAGAAAATGTTTGTTAGAATATACTTGAAGGAATTGTATATTACAATTTCAAATTTCATGTTTTAAATCAGTACACATTTGGTTAAATTGAGTGTTGTTGCTATTTTTTGGAACTTTTACTGATTTTACTTTCGGGTCGGTCCACCGTCCCAACTAAATATTGATTAAAAACTGTGTAGCTATGCAACCCAAATATTTTGATTTCTTTCAGCATTTCAGTGCATCTGCCTCGGTTAAAAAAAACTTTCTAAAACTTTCTTTGAAATTCTGCAATAGCATATTACACCTATGAATATATATATAAAGTTTTAACTTTCTAACGTAAACCGTTCGTGAGATTATACCCTGCAAATACAATTTTTTTTTTAATATTTTAAAAAAAATATCTTTCAAATCCTATTGGTAGGTTTATAATAATATTTCAATGTATACACCATTTGAATGGGTCCATGCTAAAAGGTCATCAGTCCATTTTTGTAAACTATTGGAAAAACCAAAAAAACCGTCTGTAGACAACAGTTAAGTTAAATTCATAACAATACTCTACCGAATCAATAAAAGAGGTTATTTATAACTCATATAATTGTATTTTACAAATTTGTCTATACCGCGCGAATTTTGGCGAATTTTTGAAACCCGTGGACTGATGCCCTTCTAGCATGAATCGAGTTAGCCAGAGAAACTTGGTAGGTTTGCTCATCATTCTAAGATCGATATCTCCTGAACAATTAATGTCAGACGGTTAAAACTTTGTGGTTAACTTAAGAAATACTAGTAGATTAGAAGAGAGTTAATATTTTTAAGGGGGGTGGTAAGGTGTGGGGGTGGGGGGTGAACAACTTTGGATTATAATATCTTCCGACTCAATTGTACCAGGAAGATAAAAATTGGTTTGTATATATAGAATTATAAGTGGAGTCAACTGAATATAAAATTTTTGAGAGGGGTGGTGAAGAGCGGAAGTGGGAGAGAGCCATTTTTAAGAAAATAAAATTTTTATATCTCAAGAACCGTACTAGATATAATCTTGAAAAGTTTACAGGAGTTAGTACTAGTAGACCTCTACCGGGGAAAAATTGGTGTGGGTGTATGGTGAAAGGGGGTGGAAATGAAGAAATTCTGATTTTTATTTCTCGAAAGTCGCAAAAGATTGAAAGCTAAAAATTGCCATCTATATAAAGCTACTATAGAGACATCCCAGAAAAATAAATTTGTTTATAGCGGTAGCAAGGTACAGGGGTGGGGGAGGGTTTTCATATCTCAGAAACGGCTTATGCTACAAAGTTGAAACTTAATGGATGTGCTACAGTGGTTACCGCTTATTGTAATCTCTTTGGGACCAGCCAAAAACAATAACATTAACCGGGTGATAACAATAGACGAAGGAAAAAATTTCTCATATATTTTCCTGCGCTTGAATATAGATTGCTTGGAGCATCTAACATATAAATCTTTTATTCAATAACTGTTATATACAACCCTAGCTCTAACCTTTTACAAATTCTCTAAACTTTGATCATGGTGGATTTACACTCGACGTTTAAGGCGCGCCTCTATCCCCACCATAGAGCTGTGCGCAGGTAAACTTCTACTGTATAAACCAAAAGGCGTTACAGTTATTATCTTATCTGACAGCCAAGCGGCACTGCTAGCGCTGAAATCTTATTGTTTCCGCTCTAGGCTTGTGTGGGACTGTCATACTCTTCTTAAAGAGCTGGCACATCATAATAGTCTAACCCTAATGTGGGTGCCAGGACATGAGGGTATTCCGGGTAATAAATCGGCTGACCAACTAGCTACGCGGTGAGGCAACTCACCATTGATTGGCCCGGAACTATTCTGTGGAGTAGGTAAAGGCTTCATTAAGGATGGTATTTTAAAGTGGGTAAATCTTCAGGTGGAAGATTATTGGAACTCACTTTCAGGACTTAGACAGTCAAAGAAATTCCTGACTTTCTCAAGTAAGAGAGCGTCGGAATTAATTTCCTTGAGCAGGTATAACGCACGGGTTAAAATGGGATATTTTTCCGGACATTATTTGCCTTAATTATCACCTTAAGATTATCGTTAAAGTTTCACTAGATACATGTCGATTCTGTGATATCACATCTGAAACCACGGCACACATTCTGTGTGATTGTGATGCAGTGGCCAGATCAAGAAGGCAGATTCTCGGTGGATTTACTCTCACCTATGAAGACCTGTCGAAGACTCCCCTGAGTGAAATCATCTCCTTTCTCAAAGGAGTCGATATGGCCTAGGGAGCGGTTAAGAACCAGGAACAAAAGACCTCTTAGGTCGTAGTTCGAGAAGTAGTGAGGCTTCTATAGGCTCTACCAGATAAATAATAAATAATCCCCACCATAAAATCAACCAATCAGATGGCTCGTGGAGTCGCAAGAGTCTACCATTCTTCAACTTTTTCTCCGGCGCACGCTTCCATACACCACACGATTCGCAGCTCATCGTATTTCTGTCTTTTCGCACTTATAGGCAAGTTGCGCCGCAGAGGCATGTTCACAGTAAATCGCTGTTAACACAGCAAAGAATACAGCCGACGAAAACCGGTTTGCAACGTCCTCATGGGGGTAGAAGCTCGCCTTAAGGGTGATTGCAAATCCACCATCAGCCTTCTTTTATATTATTGTTTCTTGTCCGCCTTTTTGATTACATTAAACATGAAGAAAAAAAAAACAGAAACGATTCAGAATACAAAGCGGCAACCACTGTACTAGATTAATTGACAAAATTAATTAATGATAAGATGTGCCGAACCTCCAAGACTTCAAAACGAGCGAAATCGCAATTTCGATCAAAATTGGACTGATGAAATTTAGTACGTGAAGCTATTTAAATTGGACAATTTTGTAAGAACCAAATATTTTCATACACAAAGGTTTTCGCGAAATCAAAAATGTCTTCGGAATCATAACACATCACCTAGTTCAGTGATGGTGAACTATAGTCTCACTGCATTTTTAACGAAAACTTTTAAGTTTATCAAAATCTACCGTCCAAAATGTGAAATCTCAGATGTCTTGATTTCAAAATTTTTCTGAAAATCTCCTCCGAAATATTTTTCAGCATTTTCGCCTGGCTATAAACGTAATTAAATATTTCATTTTTTTTTAATTTCTCAATTATGAACCTAATCTACTCGGTACGCAAGCTTCCAACATTGTATATATTAAAGATTGGTAATTCCTCGAAGGATTAAAAAAGGTAAAATACCCTCTAAGGATTATAATTTTTTTTTATGCCTCTAAATTTGTATTAACGTTTAGATGATTGAAAAAACATTGGCTTCCAAGTCTCTGCACTAATCGTATAATCGTATCGCCTTCCGATTGGCGCCCAACGTAGGGCCTGAATATGTAAGACAAGCGCCCAATGTAGGGTGTAAATAGAGAAATGTAAACATTGTAGCTCTAGCACCATAAAAAATTAGATTGATAAGAGAAGAGCTTATTTCCAACGATGACAGCGTCGTAAAATGTACAATTCGGATGGTGTGTACGTTTATAAAAGAGGTTGGACACGTTTCAGCAAAAACTAAAACATAAAATTTGGTAGGACATTGTATAAACTAGGCAGAAAATCAAAACGTAATTTTTAAGATCCCACTCAGAGCGGTGTAAAAATAAGTATCTAAGTCGGATTTTTTTTTGACGCCTCAACTTTTTTAATTTTATTTTTCGAAATTAAATCCACCAGGACGAGATGAAGAGACCTTAAATTTCTTTTGTCGGACTTCCAATATTTCTTAGGCCGTATCCAATTAGTAAATTATGTATTAGTAGTGTGTATCACGACAGGACGTAATATTTTTTCTTCACGTCGTCCACTGCGTCCTTGCTCTGCATTAAGAACATTTTTGGTGTCACCACCTCTTTTATAAACGGCATTCGTGACCGGGAAACTTTAAAATTGTTAAATTTTATTCATGCAGTTTATAAAATAGAACAAATTAGTAACCTCAAGAAAGTAATTAAATCCGATTCAAAGTAGTTCTACCAGCCGTGATCAAATAATTTACTTATAGGTCCCAGCACTACTTCATGTCAGACGCTGTCACACTCGAACTGAAGAACCTTCTTGAAATTTTCAGGAAAGCATTATTCAAGAACATCTAAAGGAAACGATTACTTTTAAATATTTACAAAACTGCATGAAATAACTTTTCACAATGGAAACTTTAAGCAAAGCATTTAATTCAATAATATCCAAACAGTGGTTTTGTATAAAGTTGTATGTTATTTTCTACAAAACTTAGAAATATTGGAATAAGACACTTCCTTACATTTCCAAAATTCTAAAAAAAAAATCCTTTTAAATTCATTAAAACATAAAACTCTCAACAAACTTTGAATGAGATTAAGGTCAGGTCTTGAAGTTCACTTCAAAGGTTGAAACGTTTGCTGTAGAAATTCTTTGTAAATATTTTGCTCAATTTTGTATCACTTAAGAACCTATGTATTATTTTAATTTTTTAATATAATAAAGACAAAGTTCTTTTAGCTCTATCGAGATTCATCTGGTAAACTGACCTCCGAAACGCTTCCGCAGAATTTTTTAAGCTCTGAGAATTAGGTAGCTAACTTTATCAGAAATGTTTTCAGAATTTAATTATATTATAATTTAATTATATTAAGTAATTTCTTAGAATGTCCGATGTTGACTGTAACCAACATTGTAAGCCCATCTTTATTGTATTTCGGTCAAAAGTCGGGAAACGACAAAACGACAGTCTTCGCGATTTATGGCAAAACGGTTAGACAAAAACCTTTTCGAGCCTTGTCATAAGACAGCCTCTATTTGACGAAGGTTATGATTTCTAAAAAAATTCAAATCAATCAGGGAATTCCTCAAGGCGGGATCTTCTATCTTGTTCTCTAAATCCAATCTATAGCTTTGATGTATCATCTCGGCACTATTTCCACCCCACAAAAGATACATTCATTGAACGTCAAATATTATTAAAATGTAGAGTCGTCGTGAAAATATCTGTAGAAAAGGGTAAGACATCCAACATTACTTCGTTCAAGAGATATGATATTATTAACTTTGACTTACCTCTAATAAAGATATTTTACATTTCACAAAATAATTCAGCGAAAACGTGCCTGACTACGTATGTGACCTACATCCATTACCTAAATGCCAAAATCGTTGTCTCCCTACGTCGATTGCTAAATATTAGGAGCCTGCAAACTTACCTGGCTACGGTTCTCTAGCAGTAGCACATTCTTTTAAAGAATAAAAATGCATCATACGGTGGTTGCGTATTTTGGATACGTAGGATAGATATGCAGGGTGGGTACGAAGAACAGGTACGTAATGTTTGCATATGAAACATTTCACGAAAACTAACGGTTCGCAAAAAAAGTTCATGGAGTAGTGCATTGGTAACGAGGCCGGTATTTGTATCATAGGTACATACCCACCTACGGACGTGCCTTACGTCAGTAGTGCGTACGGCTTTTTGCTGGCTAGTCCAATCTTAATATAAGTGGATATTGCCGTATGGAATTCCATGATTTGCGTAGGAATTCTCAATAAATGGAAGTTTTTTTTCCCATCTGAACTAGTTAACTTTTAAAAGACCCACATTTTTCTGATACGGATGTAATTATAAAAAAGGTGTGCCAACTTTATTATTTGTCGGCATAAAGTCCGGGAAGAGGTTGAAATGAGGATTCGACAGAATTTCTTACGCCACTTAACGGATTAATTAATTTTTATTGGCCAGAATGCAGAACGCTGTCAAATTCTAATTGTAACATTGGTTGTTTCGAAACACAAGTATATTTTTAGGAAGTTAATTTTGTCAGTAGAATAGCTTCTTGTAAGATGCAACTTTCAACATTCATCAGTGGTGTTTATACAAACATTACCATTATAAACTGCCCATAAAAGTAAACATAAAAAAATCCTTAAATCGACTTTTCACCGATAATAAAAACATATCAAAAACTTGAATTTTGTAACATTTTCGCGAAAACGTATGCAGTCCATTTTACACTCCCTTAGAAGTTGAATATTTAAAAAATGCTAAAATTGATTTTTAGGCGATTACATAAATAGTCCATAAAAGTAAAATCTAGGACGTAACGAAATTTGTGAAAACGTATGCAACCCCATTATATCCCTTTGAAGGTTGAATTTAGAAAACTCCAGAAATAAGGTGATTGCATAGAAAACATGCAATATATAAAACCAATTCGATATCTCACCAGACCTTAGAAATTGCTCTTAGGGTGTTGAATGTTGAAAAAACGTGAAATCGGTTTTTAGGAGATTATATAAAATGGCCGTAGATGAAAAAATAAATTCTATATGTCATTAGATCGAAGAAATATGTTGGATTTCGTGAAAACGAATAAGACCCTTTCACACCCCTTTGTGTGTTGAATGGCAAAAAATTCTGAAATCAGTTTGCAGGCGACTATATAAAAAGTCAAGAAATATAGAAAAAAAACCCAAGAAATATAGAAAAAATCGTGAAATCATGTGCAACCTCCTTACACCCCTTACGGGTGAAATACCCAAAAATCCTGAATTTTATTTTGACCGATATCGAACCAATTCGATATATTATCGAACCTAAGAGATATGACATAATTCGTGAAAACGTGCTCAACCGATTTACATTTAGTTAAGGATTGAAAAGCAAAACGGCATGAAAAAGCGATTATGTAAAACACGTGGAAGTAAAACTAATTTGATATCTAATGATGCCTAAGAAATATGCCGAAATTCGTGAAAGTATATATAATACTACCAACGTCTCAATCTTAACCTTCGAGTGCTTCGGACGCATTGTTTTTCTCACCACACTACACCCCTCCAACCATATCGAGTATTCTTGCAAAAGATTCCAACAGCAGTATAAATTCAAAGTTTCAACCTCTTATCTTGCAGTTTCTGAGATAAACCAATTTTACTTTATTATTTTTTAATAATAAAGTATTGTTATCGACCTGAAATTTCCAAAAAATTTGCTACCCTGAAATTTTGTATTTTCACGTTTGGGGACTAGTAAACCCCCAAAAAAAAAATGTCCGTCTGTCCGCCGTACACGCCGTACGCCGCAGTCCGCCGTACGCAAAACCGTTTGAAGGTGCGTAGCTCACAAGCCCCTTGATATATTAAGTTGAAATTTTTATGATAGGTAGAATGGGTGAACCCCTACGATTAGCATCTTTTGGAGGAGTGGTGCTGTAAGGGTGGAGGAAGGGGGAGCGTTTTAGATGAAAATATTTGGTCTCTATATCTCTGGAACCGCTTATTCGATGAGGCTGAAAGATGGAACTTTTGTAGTACTATGATAGTAGACCCATTTGCAAAAAAATGGTCGATTGGGGTTGAGGGGTGTGCGAGTGGAGGAGGACAATGCGTCCAAACCGCTTGAAGCTGGGATTGAAACATTCTAAAATCCATATCTCCTGAACGATTGATGTCAGATGGCTGAAACTTTGTAGCTGTCTTAAGAGATACTAGGAGATTAGAAAAGGGTTATCATTTTTAAGGGGGCTAACTTTGAATTACAATATCTTCCGATTCAATTGTGCCAGGAAAATTAAATATAGTTTCTGTATATGGGATCACAAGTGGAGTCTACTGAAAGTAAACTTTTTGTGGGGGGAGGTGAAACGCGGAAGTGGGGTGACAGTCATTTTTCAAAAAATTAAATTTTTATATCTCAGGAACCGTATCAGATATGATCTTGAAAATTTTACAGGAGTTAGGACCAGTAGACCTTTAGGGGAGAAAAAAAATTAGGGTGTGGGTGGGTCACTCCCTAGATGGTAGGAAGAGGTAGAAAAGAAAAAAGTCTGATTTTAATTTCTCGGAAGCCGCAAAGGATAGAAAGGTTTTTCATATCTCAGAAACGGCTTATGCTAGAAAGTTAAAACTTAGTACCTATATGTAGATGTGCTACTAAAATAATTAAAACTAAAAAAAAATCGGCCAACATTCCGGACGCAACATTATTATTTAATGAGTAGAAGTCCGAATCGTGTTTAATGCTGAGATGCGGTGTAGGTGACTATGGGACTAACAACCTAAGGAATAACTAAGAAGCTATTTGAAACGTTCTTTTTTAGGTTGTCAGTCGCATAGTAACCTCCACCGTATATCAGCATTAAACACGTTTCGGACTTCTACCCATAAAATAATAAAGTTGCACCCAGACTGTTGGCTGATTTTTTTTAAATCGATCCCAACACTTTATTATATTTATTAAAAATAGTAAAGTGCAAGATGAGCTTTTAAGTTGTTAGGTGACGAATGACGATTTAGCACTAATACTTTTGACTGTTTGGAGTATCGTCACAATGTCGGTATCGTCAATCTTTTCGCATATATTTTCACAGCGATTGTTCGAAAGGACGCGCTACATTAATTCCTCCACGGCTCCGCTTACATGCTCACGCGATTTCTTTCCATATTTCACTACCCAGTATGAATAGGCGATTTTATACCCTGTGTAATGGCGAAAATTATAATAATTTCTTAACTTAAAAAGTTTTCAGTAACTTCTTTTAAATATCTGTTATCAATCAAATTCAAAGCGAAAAAAAAAATTTCCCATTCATTTTATTCTCGCTTGTAATTGTAACCTACTTTTTTTTCCCGAAACCATTTAGCTGCTTTTTACATTTTACATACTTAAAATATCCTGGTGTGATCAATATCCATTACGATGTATGATATACGAGAATTGTAATATAATTCCGGAAAAGTTTCTTAGAAGAAAATATATAGTACGTACCAACTTCCTAGTTCAATGAATTCTCAAGTATAGAATTTAAACGATATCATTCATATGACTTGCAGATCCTCTTCGAACGCAACAACATATATCTAAACAGACACAAAATCCTGAAATATTTTTCCACTCAATTTCCAAAAAGGACTATTAGATAATCGAAAAAAAAAATCAATCAATTTCCGACTTGTTTTTCCACATCAGTGCTTGAGGAAATGGAAAAGAAAATGGACTAGGAATAAAGTACATACCATATACTCTACGATAACCAATGCGTTGTGAAAACTAAAAAGATGACAACAATATGCCATCAAATTGAATTTTCAAGTCTAACGAAGACATATCAACGAAATAAATTCAAAAAAGTTTCAAAAAAATTAATTCAAAATTTCATGGTACAATACGTTGTCGTAAGCCTTTTACTTAAGTCCGAAACAACAGCAAATTTTCCAAGTCAATTGTTATGGAGAAATATTTCTTGAATTTCTAGTTACACTAAACCGACAACCCTGAGGGTACTATCAAATCAATGATATACGAACCATTCGGACTAAAGATTCATCCTCTATGCATAGCGAGTACACATTTTTCCGTATGTGATATTAAATGAAAATCCTTCTGATGTGGACTCTATTTGCATATGCGAGAGTCGTCTTAGAAAATAGCACAGCCAATTCTATCGTCTAACAGCTAAAACTTTCAACCCTATAGATTGGCTGGAGTATATGTAGGTTTTCATTGTGCTGTGCAATGCATATACGATTTAATATACGACATCTACCTACATTAGATTTTTCGTCCTTATCCGTATGAGATGACTAAAAAAAAATCCTTTTTTTTCTTATTTCCATTTCAAACTTTTCCAGCAAGGACGACTCCTTTGTTATATTTCGAGACGCGGCAGTATTGAATATGACTGAAGCTGGTCATGTGTGGATAGTTACGGAGCAGGCACTAAATGCAAACAATACTCCAGACGGAATCCTTGGGCTTCAGCTTGAACATGCCAACAGTGAAAAGGAGCACATACGAGTAAGTATATATACTCATATCAAAGGATAAACCTACCTTTAACCCGATCCCAACGATTCCTTTGTATCCCGTGAACTTTTTTCACATTTCTTCCCTTCTCGTTGTAGCTTGAAGCCTCTCAGGTCGGGCATAGTAGTGTGTCTATGGAAAAGAGGTGACGTTGGCTAGCCTTTTTAAGGGCTGTTGGAACCGTTGGTAGGAGTATTAATTAAGGGAAGATGGCAAGAATTTTATGTTGTTGCATCTTAGGCATAGGTTTTCATACAAGTGGTCTTGAAGCTCATCTAATATTTACACTAAGCTTTGTTGAATGCGGATACTCTCAAGGGAGTGGCTCACGATAGACACTTATAGATCGTAGATAAGAATGTCCTTGCTACTTCATATAGTGACTGATACACTTTGAGGATAGCCCCTAGTATTCTGTTTCTGAAGTTTCACCGCAAAATAATCCCATTTCGAGGGTAGGTATGTCACTTTTAAGAGCACCCAAGAGCGCTTCGTAACGAATGGAATTTTTTTTTAATGTCGTGATGGTCTTACGTATATGTCCTTACTGTAACGACACTATAACCGATTAAATGCCATTCAAGTTGGTCTGATGTCCCTCGTAGTTAAACTTAGAACGTGCACAGATTGGGTCTGAAGAGGTTGATTTTGGTGACGCTCCTTGCATTTAAGATAACTGAAGTTTTGTGAGATCTTGGGAGTTGAAATAGTGACATTTGTATATGTGCGTTATTTTTCATTAAATTTTTTTATCGACGTAAAATCTTATAAATAAACTGGAAGACGTTTTCCGGGTTGTTGGAATGTTTGTTCCGAGAAAATTCTTCTTAGTAGATATTTCCAAACTTAAGACTTAAAGTATAGGCTACTTCCTATAGCCCTGGCAGAATGAAAGCAACCTGTGGGACCCTACAGGGTGGGGTGCTATCTCAACTTTTGTGGGTCATAGTGGTTGACGAAATTACATAGGCCCTATTTTTGACCGGAGTCAAGGTGGTTGCTTACGCGGATGATATCGTCCTGATGGTGAGAGGTAAGTTCCTGGACACCTTGAGCGATTTACTAGAAGTTGGGCTCAAATCCTTGGGCAAGTGGGCTAGTAACTGCGGTCTCAACATCAATCCGGAGAAAACTGACCTTATCCTCTTTATGAGGAAAAAAGACCGATAATTTAGGCTCCCACGCTTGAATGGCGTTACCATTCCGCTCTCCCTTAGTGTGAAGTACCTAGGAATCTATCTTCATCCTAGGTTGAACTGGAAACTCCCGATTGACGACAGGATCTAGAAGGCATCGAATGCTTACTACGCTTGTCAGAAAATGGTGGGGAAAACCTCGGGCCTCAACCCGAGGATAGTCCACTGGCTGTACATCACGGTAGTTAGACCTGTTTTTACGTACGGGTACTGGTGTGGTGGCATGCGTTGGAGGTCGGCACTAACAGGGTAGCCATGAGCAGAATTCAAAGAATGGCACTCGTTGGGATTACTAGTGCCTTACGTACCACTGCCTCACAGGCTCTAAAAGTAATGCTTCACATAATTCCATTGGAATTAGCGGTAAAATGAATAGCAGCAAAGAGTGCTTTGCGTCTGCGTGAGGCAGGCTATTGGATGGGAGGCAGTGTAGGTCATACTAGGATCTTGTCAATTTCTCTGTGTTCCGGCATTTCAGAACGCGCCGACTACAGGACACCGTCTTTTAGTTTTGGATATTCCTATTCCTATGAATATTCCCACCAGACTGGAGTGGCGATCTGGTATCATCGCCCCAGACGCGTTTGCTATCTACATTGATGGCTCCAAGACGGAAAGCGGAACAGGCGCGGGAGTGTACTCTTGCGACCTTGACATTATGGAATCGTTTAGGCTACCGGATAGCTCGAGCGTGTTTCAGACTGAGATTTTTGCATTGACAAAAGCAGCTGAAATAATTGTTCGAAAACAGTGTGTTAATGGTACAATTACTATTTATGTTGACAGCCAAGCTGCCATCAAGGCTGTTTAAGCGCACATTACTAAATCCAGACTTATGGGACAATGTAAAAGAATATTGCAGATGGTAGGTATGAAGAACAACCTGAAGATTAGTTGGATTCCTGGTCACAGTGACTTCCCTGGAAATGAAAAGGCAGATGAGCTAGCCAGAAGGGGGTCAGAGATGAGCATAAAGCTGGCCAATGAATCGGTTCTATGTCCCATTGAACGTGTAAAGGGAATGATTGATAGTGAAGCGTTCAGACAGACGGAGGGGGCCTGGGTGAATCTCTCGGGATGCCGGTTATCAAGGATGTGCTGGCCGAAACCTGATTGTTTTGTCTTTGGACAGGGATATTTGCACATAACTTATAGGGGTCCTAACGGGACACTGTCCTTTTGGGAGACATGGAGAAAGATTAGGAATACTCATGGCTGATCTGCGTCGCTGTGGTGATGAGAATGTTGAACCGACACTGGAGCATCTAGTGTGTGAATGTGAAAGGTTGGCACGTACCAGATATCGCTACTTGGGGAAATTCTTCTATCTATCAGAACTTGCGATGATTCCTTTATGGAGAACTACTCCCTTCATAAGGAAGAGCAATATTTGGAATCAGAAGTCTAGAGCCCGGATTATACGAGGGGACCACAATGGATCCACAGTGATCTCTTGTGATGGACTGTGGCACAGTGCTTCAGTCCACCTATAGCCCTTGATTGAAGCCAGGCATAACTTGTCCAAATACTTTTTGATTTACTGATTAGCGATCGGCACAGTTTCATTCCGAAGACATTTGAACACACCTTCCACGACGACTGCAAATCATAGTCCACTGAAAACGCATTCCGGTCGAAAAAAAAGCGAGCACGTGGAAGGATTTCTCTGAATCAATAAAAACGAGTCATGCAATCTGGTCCAAAATGTATGAAGTATGGAATGAGAGACGCAATTAGGCTAACTAAGTTATTCGTACACTTCATTATCGTTATTTCCTTGTAAAACAGTAAACTATAACTTTACAAGTTGTTTTATATTGTTAACTTTCCGAAAAAACGGGTAATGTTGCCTTTCGTGAATAAAATACAAATGTTTACGACGTTTGTCAGATAATATTCCCGACAGTCTTCATTATTTTTCGGGAGATAGGTTTAGAAGGTTTTATAGTTTAGTTTTGATGCTACTCGTAGTAACTAAACGACTGAGGACCTAAAAAATAAAATAAGGGTAAAATATCGGCATTACTACCAATTTCCTTGCGTTTTTAATATCCTGTAAATGTAAGATTTCGTGAGAGATGTCCTTTTCTATCTATTGAGGGTTGAATATCGAGAAATCATGAAATTCTTTATGATGCGATTCTATAAGGAGCCCGAGAAAAAGAAAGCCGATTCGATTTAGAAATTAGAACGAGTTAGATATTGAATATCTAAAAATCCCGAAAATTGTTTCTTCATTTTTATATCAAGTGCCTGCACGATTAAAACAGAATGAATTCATCATCGAACCTAAGAGAAATTGTGGAATTCATAAAAGCGGAATTTATAATTTTTAATTGTTATAATTGATTTTCAAGCGACTCTACAAATTTCTGTGGAATCAAAACGAACTCAACATTTCCATACACCTAAAATAAATCGTGGAATTCGTGGAACCGTGTAGAAACCTTTTAAATTGCATCGCCCAATAATATTCTGATAATTTTTCATTCAATAAATATTTCCGTAAAATTACTAAATTACTAAAAAATGTGCTTAAGAGGCAAATCTATTTCATATTGTTCTCAAACAACAAACTTTAAGCATTAGAATAAAGTTATATTAAACAAAAAAAATTGTTTAATATTTAAAATTAGAGTTAAGTCTTAATTCGATTAAAATTGGATTATATAATAATTTCAATCAACAGTATTCCCTGCAGGTTAAATATCAAAAAATACTGCAAATAATTCAAATACTTTATTGTTAAAATAATGAAGTAAAATTCGGTATTTTTTTAAAAAAAAACCTGTGAAAATGAAAACAAATTCGATATCTCATCAGAACTAAGAGATATAGCGGAATTCGTGAAAATGTGTATAACCTTTTTAAACGCACATTGGTATTGAATATCGAAAAATAATCAAAACGATTGCCAGATATTTACATAAAGAGACTGTAAAAGCGACAACATGTCGGCAGAGCTGTTGAAATTTTTGAATAAATCTATTCAATATGTTTTCAATTAAATTTTTTTCCGCACGCCTTTGCTTCAATTACGTTTCAACTTCACAACATATACCGTTTCTCCAATATTGAAAAATGGAGAATAAAGTAACTAGGATCAATACCTAAGAATCCGTAAAGACATAGTGGCAGTAGTTCATATATATTCACCTAGAAACAAAATTGATTTTAAGATTTCATAATGTACCAACTTCGCATCGGTGTCCATACGTTTTTTATTCCCCGGTAATGATACTCTATAGTTGACTCTTAAATTACACAAACATACTGTAAATCAAATTGCAAGCCAGATATGACTCAACAGCAGTATTATTCGCCTACGTGAAAAGCAAGCGCTTCAAAAGTAATTCGTAAGCGCTTATTTCGAAGTTTCAAGAAATTACCCTGTGTACTATTATTCATACTATTTTATTATCGCATGCTCACAGGAGGTACAATAACAATATTGTACAAAGTTTTACCTATTCGATATTAATATATGATAATTATAATACATAATAAAAAAACAATAATTAAATTCACTTTTAAATAAAAGAAACAAAATCAATGAAAAAATTACCTTTTAGTTTCTATTTTTACTTTATTATTTTTTAATAATAAAGTATTGTGATCGACCTGAAATTTCCAAAAAATTTGCTACCCTGAAATTTTGTATTTTCACGTTTTAGGACTAGTAGACCAAAAAAAAGCAAAAAAAAAAAATATCCGTCTGTCCGCCGTAGACGATGTCCGCCGTACGCCGTACGTAAAACCGTTTGAAGGCGCATAGGACACAAACCCGTTGAGATATTAAATTTAAATTTTGATGGTGGGTAGATTGGGCAAACCCCTACTGTTGCAATCTTTTTGGGGGGTAGGAGTGTAAGGGGGGAGGTGGTTGGTTTCTAGATCTCAGGAACTGCTTATGGTAGGAGACTGAAATTTGGAACTTATGTAGTACTATGATAGAGGACCTATTTGCAAAAAAATTGGTGATAAGGGTTGAGGGGTGTGGGAGTGGGGGGAAAAACAATGTGTCCGAAACGTTCGAAAGCTGGGATTGAAGCATTCTAAAATCCATATCTCCTGAACCGTTGATCTCAGAAGTGTGAAACTTTGTAGTTATCTTAAGGGATACTAGGAGAGTAGACAAGAGGTAACATTTTTAAGTGGAGGAATGGAGTGTAGGGGTGGGGGTGAAAAACTTTAGATTACAATATCTTCCGAACCAATTGTACCAGCAAGATGAAATTTGTTTTCTGTATATAAGATCACAACTGGAGTCTACTAAATTTTGAGAGGGGAGGTGGAGTACGAAAGTGGGGGGATAGCCATTTTTCAAAAAATTACTTTTTATATCTCAAGAACCGTACCAGATATGATCTTAGAAGTTTTACAGGAGTTAGGACCAGTGGACTTCTAGCTGGAAAAAAATTCGTTGGTGCTGGCGAAGGGGATGACGGTGGGAGGGGGTGGAACGAAAAGGATTCTGATTTTTATTTATCGAAAACCGCAAAGCATAGAAAGCTAAAAATTTATGACTTTATAGAGTCACTATAGAAGTAAGTATCCTAAAAAAATTTTTGATATGGGTAGCAAGGTACGGGGGTGAGGGTGGTTTTTCATATCTCAGAAACAGCGTATGCTAGAAAGTTGAAACTTAGTATGTATATGTAGAAGTACTACAGGAGTAATTAAAAAAAAAATCAAAATTGTATTGATGTACAGAGCTGGAGTAATGCGGTGTAGGTCACTATGCGACTGATAACCTAAAGATTAAACAGGAGGCTATTTGGAACGTAATTTTTTAGGTTATCAGTCGCATGGTCACCTACACCGCATCTTAGTAAACACGTTTCGGACTTTTACCCAAGAAATAATGAAGTTGCGCACTGTTGGCAGATTTTTTAATTAAATTTTTACAAAATTCATCTCGTAGAATATTCAAACTCTTAAGTCTCCGTCTTGACTGCTCCTAGAAAATGCAAAAATTGTCAATTTTTCAAAACAATCAATTTCAAAAATTATACTACAAGAAATGTTGAAATATTTTGGTCTTTATAATAGGAAGTTCCTTCTGATTTCGATCCCAATTACACACTTTTATTGGGATTATTTTACACTTAGCAAACTTATTAGAAAGACGTTTAAAAAACAATTTTTATAACTGCAGTACTAAAATGTAGATTGGGTATTTCGAAATTATTTCTTTTTACGTTTCGAATGCATCATAAATTAAATTGCGCAAAAACCCAAAAATATGCTACCAAGTTTCTAATGTATGCGATTGGGAAGCGCTTACTTCCTAGCTTCTACTGTAAGCACTTCGACGCTGAGTAGTAAAAAAACACACTGGCTAGTGGTTAATAAACATTGACCTACCTGATAATACGTTTCTTATTTGGAATAAAATCAAAATTGATATTTCGGTTAATGTTTTATTTCCAGCATGGAATAAATAGAATCTGTTTCTATAATTCGAATGACGCAGTTGTCAGAAGTGTTGTATACATTAAAGAAAATTCCAAAACCTAGGTATTTTTGAATGATATTCGATTTCCTGTACAGAAGAGCACAACTTTCTATGCTCGAGAAGTTAGGTGAGAAAGTCGATTTTTCGTTTTTTTTCATGGTAATTCTATCAAAAAATTCCACCGTAATTTAATGATATTACGCCAAGACTGTTGGCAATTAATATAGCTTCCGATATCTAGGTACGTAGATCTTAAAACCGTCGTTCACTGTATACACGATTTTTACTTTTTAGGACTAGTAAATTTATTCTGGTACTACAAGCACTAAACATTCTCAAACACTTGTACATGAAGTAGTGGAGCTGCCACTATAACCGGGAGGAAAAAAAACATATTCTTCCCTGGCTTACCTGCCTTACAAAGATGTGTTCTTGACTCCACTTATGATTTTGTAAATGGGATAAAATAAGGTTTAATGGATCCCATCTAAACTGGCTCAAGTACTTTTCTTTTAACTGAATTTATAGTGAAAATACCTGTGAGAAAATTTCTCCTTCAACTAATGCAAAAAGCATCCAATAAAATTTGAACGTAATAAAAATACATTGGAGACATTTTAAAAGTTTAGAAAGAATATACCGTCGGGATATTGTCAAAAACTTTCGGAAAACTTCAACATTTTCCTTATAGTTCTATCAGTCTTGTATATGAAATTTCACTTGGTGTCAGAACTTGTGCAGATAAGTTTTTCGTTTTGGGAAATAAAAAATAAATCTGATACTCCGAATAATTGGAAATAGGAATAGGTTCAAAGGAAGAAACTATGGAGATAAATGAAACTTCTTGATAATACTTTATATTTATAATATAACTTACCTATTGTTGGTATGTATAGAAGGAGGACTCAAAATACCCAGTATTTAATTCGAATATTCACTTGATCTGTCTTTGAGAAAAATAATTCAATTCAAAATATAAATTTAAAGTTCACTAAATTGTAGGAAGAGAGTAGTGTCTTGAAGGATTGTAATTTTCGATCAATAAATACAGTACAATAAATTAGTTATCCTAAAAAGAGAATGGCAGTTTCTTATTCAAAAGAATAAGAATAATTTCTGGATTGACTTAATTAGTACAAATATGGAATAAAAAAAAGCTTTCAAAAATCTCAGTTACCAAATTACCATCAAAGGCAAAATTTCGCAAGATTTGCTCTAAGTTAATTTAAAATTGAGCTGCTACTAACCACACAAACTTAATACATACCAGGACTTAAATTTAGAGAGTAGTCTAGACTAGACTCGATTATCACAAAGCATTTTTAATGAAGATTAGTTTCACTAGAATTCGTCGCACAGCCATCGTAGAATAACAACGTTTTTTTTTCTTTCTCTATTATCTTATGCACAAACTTGAGCATAATAAAAACCGTTGATAAATCTTCAAGTTGTCATCAAGAAATCGTAATTGTGCGGTAATCCGGCGAGTAAAACACGACCAACTAATACATGAAACTTAAAATCATCAAGAGAAATGTCCCGAGGGATATAAAAGTTTTTTTAGTAGCTCGTTGGATGAATAAAAAATAATTTCACAACTTCATCCTCCATACCATACGACAGTGAAGGAATTCGTTCCGACTTCTTGGCGACGCGACGGATAACATTGTTGCTGCAAATTGTAGCTAATTCGAGCTTAATCAAATTTCGCCCACAATTCGACCCAGTGTTTCATTCTTAGAGCATTAAATATTCAATGTATGGCTCCAATAAATATGTAGGACTTAAGTCCCATTGACTGTCTTGGCTTGTCTCGTTTGACTGTACATGGTTAGTGAAAAAAAGGAAATTCTTAGCCCTTAAAGCAAAATCTTCATCGCCAATCCTTTAATGTCTGTGAAACTTCCGAATTTTTTTACTGTTAAATTGTAAAATATTTCAAGATCTTAAAGAATTTCTTTATTATTGATTTTCGAAACGGGATAGTCGTTTCTATTACGTTCAGGGAGAAAAAATTCTATTCACGGTCATTTAACTCAAAAACGGAATCACTCACAAAATTTTTTTTCATGGAATTATAAGGCTTATTTTGTCATCTTTCATATAAGAGTTCATTTATTGCTCTAACCTCAGCACTTTCGAAGCTTTACACAGCCATCAATTGAGCAATTCCCTTTTTCTTAATAAAGTGAAAGAAATGAAAAAACCACTTCCTGTAAAAGTTTCAATACAACAACTGATATTTTTTAGTGCTGATATTTCGAGCCCTCAATCTTTAAATTTGACGACTTTGAGAGAAGCCTCTTTTCTAATACAGCGTTGAAATTATATGTCCAAAGAATAGTACGAGCAAGTCGGCTCTTCTTTCAGGAATCAATTTGCATCACCTGCATCAAGCAGCCTCCAATTTTTTCTGCCTTCTACAAACTTACGTTAAACTCAGTCTATTTTTCCGAAGAAAACAGGGGGATAAATTTAACAAAAAAATATTTTTTTTAATCAGTCTTCTAATTAAATAATAATATTTTTTACCTGAAATTTTCCACTGCTGGTAAAAACAACTAAATTTTAGGCAAGCAAAATACTTTTAATCCAGATATAAATGAAACAATGTTCCGGATTTAATTGCATTTGAAAATGGTAAATGGTTTTGATTGAATAAATTTCTGTTAACATTTCAACAAATTATAAGTAATAGAACCATTGAATGGTATTAGTAACACTTGATTAAAATAAAAGAACTCTTCAAGTGATTACATGGGTTCACTTAAATGAAGACAACATCTGTACTAATTTCGCGAATACTTTAAATTTACATTGGAATTAAAAGTGAAACTATGATGTTTTATAACGCCAAGGAAAAAGTTTAAGTCAACTGCCACATTTTTAAGATAAATCGCAATGAACCAAAAGTTTTGCACAAAAATGTAATTAAAAGTAAAAAAGAAGAAGTAAAAAAAGACCCTTTGTAAAAAGGGTAATATCTACTTCACTTCATCGATGAACACATTTTTTGAGTAGTAGGTACTAATAGTTCGGAATATAAATACCAGAAATGGCAACAAATTCTCCCAGAGTGATTCACCCAACCCTACAATTTATAGCCCACTCGTAACCTTATAGCAATTCCGCATGGTTGATGAAAGCTGAATTATACTATACCGTCTAAATGAAGCATACTCTATGTTAAAGTAAGGATAGAGGCCTGAGGATCACCACGATAAGTGAGAAAAGGAGCCTCGTTTTGTTCAAAGAAAACTTTAATTTCAACTAACAGAGGAATTATAAACACCAAATTCAATCAAAAGCAGGATTTTTCTAGGTGCTCGATACTCACAAATTCGCTGGACTAGATGGTAAATCCCGCCGCATGATTAACTGAAAAAATGTGTTTGAAAAAATGTCCTAGAAAGTGACCTAGGAATTTGTACTAGGTGGACATTTTTGATCTAGTGTATTTCATGAACAGGTTATCCTGGAAAGTTGAAATTAGAATATTTTGACTTAACGTGGAGCAATTTACCAAAAAGAAATTAAATCGAGTCAAAACGATAGGTCTCGAGAGATCCAGTAATGGAATCAAGACCTTGTGATTTTAATATCTCGTAAACGCTTCACACTGAAAGGTGAGAGTTAACAAATTTTAGATGTCCTTTCATAATCAAGAACAGCTTTTGCTTCAAAGTTGAAACTTTGTATATTTAGATCACTTTTTTTTACTGTTTTTTTTTGGATAAACATTTTGCAGATTTGCAGTGTCTCACGAAAAGGGGGCCAAGAAAACTATATCACTTATTGTGATGATGAAATTTCATAAGTAACAGTTGAGATAAAATTTTTACTTTATTATTTCAATAATACAGTATTTTGATCGATTTTTAAAAAAAAAAATGTTCTACCCTGAAAAATTTTTTTTACGTTTCATGACTAGTACACACGAAAAAAGCAAAAAAAATGTGCAGTCCGTCTGCCCGCCGTTTGTCGACCGGTGTACGCAAAATTTTTTGAAGGCTCGTAGCACCCAAACCCTTTGAGTTATTTAGTTGAATTTTTTTTTCGTGGATAGACTGGGTGCAACTCTTTAAGGTGCCACTTTTAAGGGGGTGGTGGTGTGAGGGGGAGGTGGGGGAAATGTTTTAGACGGAAAATTTGGGTTTCTAGATCTCAGCAACTGCTGATGCTACAAAGCTGAAACTTTGAATTTATATAGAGCTTCAATAGTCGACCCATTTGAAGAAAAATTGACGATATGGGTGAAGGGTTGAAGGAGTGGGGGGAAAAAAAATCCGCCCGAGACGCTCGAAAGCTGAGATTGAGACATTCTAAAATCCACATCTCCTAAACGATTAATGTCACGAAATTAAAACTTGAGGAACATCTGTATCAATACTAGGAGAATAGATCGGAAACAAATTTTTGAGTGGGTACAGTGGCGTGCGGGGGTGGGGGTAAAAAACTTTAGATTATGATATCTCACGAGCCAATTCCACTAGAAAAATAAAATTCGGTTTCTATATGTATAAATGTTAACAAATAAAGTTTGATGAAAATAAAACCGGTGTACACAAAATTGTTTGAAGGCTCGAAGCACCCAAACCCTTTGAACTATTTAGTTGAATTTTTTTCGTAGATAGACGTGGTAGGCCCCTTTGAAGTGACCAAATTCTGAGATGTGGAGTGTGAGGGTGGAGGTGGGGGAAGCGTTTTAGACGACAAATTTTGGTTTCAAGATCTCAGCAACCGCTTATACTAGGAGGCTGAAACTTGGAATTTATAAAGAGCTTTGATAGTGGACTCATTTGCAAAAAAATTGCCGATATGGGTGAAGGGGTGAAGGAGTGGGGGGGGGGGGGGAAATGCGTCCGAGACGCTCGAAAGACGAGATTGAGATATTATAAAATCCATATCTCCTAAACTGTTAATGTTACAAAATTAAAACTGAATGAACATCTGCAGATATACTAGAAGAATAGATCGGAAACAAATTTTTGAGTGGGGGCATTGGCGTTCGGGGGTGGGGAGTGAAAAACTTTAGATTACGATATCTCACGAACCAATTGCACTAAAAAAATAGAATATGGTTTCTGTATAATGGTTGACAAATAGTGTTTGATGAAAGTAAAATTTTTTAAAAGGGAGGTGGAGCATGGAAGTGTAGGGGATAAGAATTTTTTAAAAAAATCACGTCTCATATCTCAAGAGCAGTGTGAGATAGATGCTTGGAATTTTAACCAAAAGTAGGCTTTATAGACCTCTATCTGAAAAAAAATGTTGGGGGTGAGAGTGTAGAGGGTAAGAGTGGGGGAGGGTGAAAAGTAAAAAGATTCTGATCTTTATATCTCGAGTACCTATAATTATATCAATCTGAAACTTGGTATTTAGATAGAGCTGTTATAAAAATATAATTTTTTATAGGGGTGGTATGGTACGGGAGTGGAGGGTGTTTTTCCTATCTATAGAACGGCTCATGCCACAAAGTTGAAACTCGGTATGTATATGTCAATTAACTAGAAAAGTGATTTAGATGAAAAAAAATTTCAAATATCCATTGTCGTTTGGAAGGGGGGCGAAAAAAATTGTCAGTGAAAATGAAATGCACATATTTTCACAATTTTCGTTATATCTATTAGGTCTTTCCGAATATTGAATTCATTTTTATTCTACGGCTTCTTCATATAAATACCTAGAAAGTGTTTTTAGGATTTTTTGAATTTTTTAAAGGGGTTGTTTACTCACGAATTCTGCCGTATCCCCCAGGTCTGATCGATATTGAATATCTTTTCACTTTCAAGGGCTTGCGTAATAATCGCCTAAAACTTGTTTTTTAGTTTTTTCCTTTTTCAGTCCCTAAGAGGGTATAAAAGGGTTGAACACGTTTTCACGAATTTCGTTATATCTTTTAGAAGTGATAAGAAATTGAATTGGTTTTTACTTTCTCGTGCTGTCTTCATATTTATTTATTAACTCCTTTCAGGATTTTTGGATATTCAATCCCCTACTAGTGGGTGTAAGGAGGTTGCATATGTTTTCACAGATTCTTACATATTGCTTAGATCTGATGATATATCGAATTAATTTTTACTTCCTAAGGTTTCCTATATAAGCGTCAATTTCAGTATTTTTTGATATTCAATCCTAATGGGTGTAAGAGGGTTGTATGCTTTTCAAAGCTTCGACATATTTCTTAGGTTTAATGAGATATTAGATTGCTTTTCAGTTCCACAGACTTTTTATACAATCGCCTGCAAACCCATTTCTCAATTTTTGGATATTCAACCCCCAAGGGTTTGCATATGTTTGCACAATTTTTGCCATCCCTTAATTCTGATGAGATATAAAATTGGTTATTACGGCATTTGATGTAATGACCTATAAACCAATTTCACGATTTTTTTGAATTTCAAGAACCAAGGGGGCGTAAATTGTTTGCTTACGTTTTCACAAATTTTTCAAAATCCCTCTTGTTTCATGAGATATCAGTTTGCTTCTTATGAAATCGTCTAAAAACCTGTTTCACAATTTTTTCGAAACTCAAACCCCCAGTGGATGTAATGGGTTTGTAAACTTTTAATAATTCGTCACATCTCTTAAGTCTGATAAGGCAGCAAATTCGTTTTTACTTCTATGGGCTTTTAGTGTACATAATATACCGAAATTAGAATAGTCTACACGGGCTTTTTCAATGTTTAATCGGCTAAAAATCTCTATTTTAAATATTCTTATTTTAAGAACAAAATTAATTTTCCAAGAAATGTAATAATCTCAAAACAACTCATGATATACTCCGACTTTGACCACTCCCGAACTTGGACCCGAACAGTTTCGCCCAGACCATTAGCAGATTTTTTTAATTAACTTCAAACAAGACCTTAAAAATCGCATCCTTCAGCTACTATCCTACAGGATACACTTCTTTATCACTCAGTAGTTCATATTTTGCTCTGTGATATTCTTTTTGTTACGGTTTATCCTCTTCCGAGATTTCCTCTTCCTGTTCTGGTAAATTCCAGCTTATGTACTGAATCTAGCCCATCGTAGTTCACCTGATTCAATAAGGAATCATCTTTTATTCTTATCCATGCGCTGAAACTTTAAAATCCACGCCGAGATACCATAGGAGATTTATTGCATTTTCGATGCAAACGACACCTTCGAAATGCATAGTTTCAATTGAATGTGCAACTACGAACTGACTTTCCCATTCTATTTCCTCTGGCATTTTTCCTCATTCAAACCTTATTTCAAATTCAGGATGGATATCTTCCGTAAATACAATAAACCTCCTTTCAACCAAAATAGGACAGTGTGTATGTGCTTGCATCAGCTATCAAGGAAATGATGGCAAACGAGACGATAACGGAAGCTCCAAAGGATTGCGATGATTCCGGTGTCAATTGGGAGTCAGGTAAGTTTCCTTTTTAGTGTTTATTCCTTCAAAGGATTCTTTCCGATTTCATAGTGAAAAGTTGAGTGTGTGTTCACGAAATTTCTTTTCGTCTTTTCAGGGAAAAGAGTTTTTCACTACTTAAAAACGAGAAATATCCGAGGTGAAACTGGACAAGTGGCCTTCGATGATAATGGTGATCGGATATATGCTGAGTATCATGTCATTAATGTTAGAGAACATCAGGAGAAAACCAGCGTGGGAAGTTTTCATTTCGATGCGGTAAGTAGATATATCTACATAAGGACGTTGGGGCAAATAATTTAGATTTTGGTTTTTCATAAAAGATACCTTCAAGATATTCAGTATACTCATTGAAAAAGCCACTTCTACAAGTGGTTCTATCTCAAGCCTCAGATTGACTGTGAAAAAGGTGTTTATATTTTGAGCACTGTAGAGTTACTCATAAGTTAGTATTATATTCCGTTGATTCAAACATATTTTTAAGGAATATGAAATTAAGTTGAATTGTATAGGTACTGTCCAGAGTTTACGTCCATAATCCCTTTTTGTACAAATTGTTGCGAAGTAGTAGTTCGGCGGAATTTGAAGTAGAAGAATTCGTTTTTGTTGTTTTATTAATTGGTTAATTCTATTATAACATTTCCTAATGCCAACTTAGTTAATTCAGTCATTTCACTTGGCGATACATTTGCATAGTTCTAGTAAACACTCTTGCTCACTATTTGCTCATACATCTTTTACTCGGTCGTTAGGCAATGCGAAATTCACACGGATGTCGCTTTATAAGAAACTGATCTTTTGTGCGCACTCGTGTTTCGCTTCAAAACTGCATCTGAGTGCTTTACTAGTCCTTCGATGGGGTATGTGACACATTTCTGAAGAAAGTAGAACTTACTACATTATTCTAATTGGCTATTGGTTAAGTGTGGTTTTCTCTAGCAACTTCGATTTCGGGTATGCATATAACAATAGTAGTTTGTTTCGTTATGAGCAAAGTGGATGAAACCCTAAGGCACTTCAGAACCAGGCGCTGCAAACTTAAAGAAATAAACCTTTGTGTGTCAATTGAAGAAAATTGAATTCAGAGAAAAGTATGAAAGACAGGAACTTTAAAAGCATGCTGTTCCAGAATTCATAAAACATTTGGTCTAGGGAAGCTTTTTTTCTTGGTTTTGAAAAAAGAAGAAGTGTCTTCTTGCTTTTGTGACTCGACTCGCGGCTGCCATTGTCAAAACACCACAGGTGTTGGAAAATTTATAAATTAAAATAAAAGTGAATGTACGCAGTAAAAGAGATTTTTATTGTCTCTCTGGTTAGAGGTTGGTGCAGTATGGAGGCTAAAGGTAACAGAATCATAGAAAAGTGCCGAAAATCAAGCAATTTTGAAATTTGCCTCACGTGCCACCAGCACCCCACAGAATTTGAAGACGAGAACCCTACCCACAACGTCGAGGTACTCGCCAAACACATGCTAAAAACTAAAAAGAGCCTCATGTAAAAACGTTAAGTCAACAAATCTTCAAACTTTTTTGGAAATAATTAATATTTTATGATAATACTATACCATCATTCGTTTATAATATAACGTGTGGCAGTGTTTGGAAGTAGGAACGATGGTGTCGGTTCGGGATCTACTACAAAAGGAGTAAACTGTCTTTATTTAATAACTGATTCATTTGTTATTGGTATTAAATACATACACCCAAAGGAAAAAAAATGAAAATGACCACCATATTTTGGGAGAACCTTACTATGATTGAGGTTATAGTTGCCACCACCATGTTACAACATGTAACACAGTTGTACTAACTGAATGTATATTTGTAATAACTATAGGTCTATAGCAAAAATTTTACAACTTAGTTACTAGAACTATGGTGTTTATTTTTAGGAAACATACAATGTTTGTCTCAAACAAAATTATGGTTGTGGAAACCTAGGTATGTGATTCACGCAACCTTCTTATTTATTAGAACGGTTACGCTAATCATAAACATAATGTGACATGGTTCCTAGAAATATACGTATATATTGAAAGTATAAAAATTACCAGAGATATAAATTTTCAAAGTGCACTCGGACACGATTTTTGAGCAAACTTTAACATACTTTCACGTACTATAACTAACAAAAAAAATTAGATAGAAACAAAAAATTGAATTTCAATTATTTTTTTCACTAGTTCTTAAAGTACAAAAATTTTCAATCGGAGATGGTAAGGTCACAACTTTGGCGATTCTTGATGGAATGACCCAAATATGAACTTACATGATTGTACTCACCATATTTTAACAAATTCTAATGTTGCACTGATCATATTCATGCTTATCACAATCACAGTATGGTTATGGCAATCATAATGTGTCAACTAACATTATTCTACTGACCATCTCTAATCAAATGCTATAGTTACACTGATCGTTCAAAGTTATGTCAATTATAGTATGGTTGCGACAATCATATCTAATATCTTACCTTACATGATTGCACACACCATATCTGGTATGGTTGTGGGAATTATTTTATTAAATTTCTTGGTTCCATTGATCATGGAATATTGTTGTCGTGATTATAATATACTTTTACATCTTGTAACGAGAATGATTGGTACAACAATATTAAATATCATTACGGATATATGTTTAATGCAACCATACTATGTTTTTACGAATTATATGCTATGGCTAGGAGCACCATATCCATGATCATTGGAAACATATCTGTTTTACAATAGTTAGAAGAATTTTAATATAGTCAATGCAACCTTGGAATAAACATAGTTTTTCTTTCAGTGTACGTACTAAAATAAATTACAGCTAATTAAAATTTACAATAATAAAAAATATCGAAAATAAAATAAAATTTGCACATAAATAAAACTTGAGTAAATAGTAGCACATCTTCATATAGAGTGGCGCAAAGTGGGCTAGCAAGGTAAAGTGAGCCCCTTTAAAATTTCTAGTTTGCAATAGCGCCATCTCTTAGCAAAATAAATTATACGATAAAACTTCATAAATTGACCACAATGCACTAAATCCAAATTTTGCTGGACATCTCACCTTTAATTTGATATGCGACACGTGACTATTCAAGAAAACGATTTTTCGGAAAATTGATTTTTTACTAAATTGGGAAAAAAGCACAAGGGCCTCTTGCCAACTTTTCCTAAAAAATGTTTAAAAACTCCAAATTCCTTGCATTAATTGAGTCCTCGCTAGCGAAGTAGCGAACTGCTAGTCTTAAAATACTGAGATCATGGGTTCGAGTCCCACCTCGATCGTGGGTTCGAATCCTACCTCACTGTGAGTCTGTCATCCGTGGCCTTATAAAAAATTGTATCTTTGACGATGTCACAGTACCTGAGAAGGGCGAGTGTGCTATTAATGCTCAATACTCCTAGAAAGGTCATATAGTTACTGAAGATAATTTTCGACACAATTTTATTGCCGCATTTTAAATTCACCCGATTTTAACGATCTTATACCAACGCATGACTTAATACTATAATACTACAAAAATGTTTTCACTACTTTCATTTTCCATAAATTTTTCTTTTAGGATAAACAAAAAATGCGATTAAAAATTAATGATAGTAAAATACTATGGCCCGGAAAACAGGAAAAGAAACCCGAAGGTATTATAATTCCGACACATCTTAAGGTGCTAACAATTGAGGAAAAGCCATTCGTCTACGTTCGACGAATGACCGAAGAGGAGACCTCGTGCGACCTGGACGAAATACCATGTCCACATTTTAATATTTCTGATGGCTCTGGTAAGTAAAATTATTATACTACTTATTGGTGCTATAAATTATTGATGTAAGAGTTCAAACATTTCAAAATTTTAGCTATTAAGAATATTTGGAGTCCAAAATTGTTTGAAACTGAAACGAAATAGCTATATCAATATAATGAATTTTTTTTTGTGATACCGCCACCATAGACGCTAAATTTTGTTGTTTTTTGGCATTAGAGGAGTCCCTTGTGAAACCACCACATGAAATATCCCGACTGAAATTCGCTGCCTTAACTGTTGCCATTGAGAACATAATAGTTGAAAAAACCTTCTCTGGAAATGCCAGTTTGCAAACTGTTTAGGACTAGGTCTGAAGGAGCTGTTTCAGAATCATGTTGTAATAACTCATCAGAAGGTATATTATGGAATTATCCGAAACACCCTTACAGCTGGTGATATTGCCGAAATCCGTATATGCGTTCCTGAACTGAAGTTCAAATCCACGAATTACATCAAACCAAAGTTTGACATAGTGAATTGTTGTACACTGTGGTTCACCTCATGTTCAAACCAATTTTGTTGTTCACTGTGATCTTGACTCCATTTGTTGGTTGCACCTAATTAGCGAAATATTTTAAATCAATCACTACACTCAAAAAAATATGCTATAAATATCATATCATATGTACATAATCGCTGTTAATTTGTACGCACAATGCAGTTAAAATCGACCCTGTAGCCACACTTGTTACTTTTACAGTTTTGTGGTTGTAGTTTTGAAGTCTACAAATAAAATTTACATATTTAGCAGTATATAAGTGCACAATAATCTTTGCTCTTAAAAACACAACATTAGCAGTGAAAAACGCAAGAATTTACTGTGATATTTACGTAAATTTGCTGTTGCAATGCCGAAGTGTAGAAGTTAAATTCACATGTTTAGCTGCATTTTTCACAATTATTTTTTCTGTTAATTAAAAAACCCGTGAAAATATTTTTTTTTATATTCGCATAAATGTTGAGAAGAAAACTACTACGCTTTCTGTAGCGGTTTTTTTAAACGTACCTCTTTGTGACATTAAGGGTGTGTAGTTAAAAAATGACTTTTTTAAAAAGGTGCCTACTCTATCCTTTGAGTTTCTACCCTGAAAATTTCATAAAGAAATTCGCAATTATGATGAAGTTATATAGCGTTTTGTAACCGACCTGATGAGCAACGACTAATGGTTGGCGCGTAGGTGTACGCGACCTGTGTCATTTGTTTGACTATGAACTTTTTGCACAGTTGTGTCACAATAATCTTCAGTCTATCGAGCCGTTTTTTTGATATCTTGTTTGGTTTTTTTTTATCATAATTACTGAACAATTTTGAGTCGAACATTTTTAATTCCAAAGACTGCCATGATCCGACAAAACTTAATTTTGAAATTCACGCTCGACAAACTTTAGTGTTACGTATTTACTTTCAGAAAAAAAATTTATTTTTCGATAAAAAATAGCGGAGGAAATTCTGGTACCGAAATCACTCTCAACAAAAACGCGTCACAGAAAAACGACTGTAACTTTTTTACCACATGAAATTTTCCAACCAAATTTTCACATAATATAGACAAAATATAATTCTTTAAAATATATACATATATTGGTTGTTCAATTAAATTCAATTTTATGCACGAAAAAAATGCTTAAACATAGCCGTAGTTTTAGCCGTCCTAGTTGTACGAGTATGTAACCCCTTACGCCTAGTACTAATTAGAAGCGAAACGAAATTTCCCATTAAAATTTTGCCTTCAACCGAAAATTGTTAGAGGATTTTGTATGTGATTTGACAAAAAGTTTCGTTTTCATTTCCTATTAGTACTAGGCTTTAATAGCAAATTACATTAATCGTGTAACTCAAAATCGACTCTATTCGTCAGTCGGCGCAGAGAACAGAGTTGAACAAAATATAAAAATCTGCCAACAGTCTGGGCGCAACTTTATTATTTTTCGGGTAGAAGTTCGGAACGCGTTTAAGATTAATGCGGTGTAGATTACTATGTGACTGAAAACCTAAAAAAATTGGTAGAATGGGGTCGCGCTAGAATACTTACGCCGCTGCCACATATAAAATATGAATTACATAATTGGGTCATACTCCGGGACGCAGTTTAAGTAGTAATATAATGCTACGTAGTTATTACGTGATTAGGAAGTTTTTCGTGATTTGGTTTTGGGCCATTATATGAAATCGGAAATGCGTTTGTAGGCGATTATATAAATAGTCTGTGGAAGTGAAAACCAATCTAATATCTCATCAATCCTAAGAAAATCTTGAATATCTAAAAATCCTGAAATCAACTTTTTGACGATTATATAGGAAGCCGTAAGAAGTAAAAATGAATTCAATATCTCATTAGAACTAAGAAATATGTGGGAATTTGTGAAAATATATGCAACCCCCTTGAACCCACTTTGGGGTTGAACATCCAAAAAATCCTGAAATGAGTTTTTAGATATATATAAAGAAAACCCGAGAAAGTGAAAACCAATCCGATGTCATATCACTCCTAAGAGATATGACGGAATTCGTGAAAACGTGTTCAAACCGTTTATACCCTCTTAGGGGTTGAAAAAGGAAAACATTTGAAAACAAGTTTTAGGTGATTATTAAACAAGTCCGTGGAATTAAAAATTTATTCGATATCTAATCAGACCTGAGGGATATGGCTGAGTTCGTGAAAATGTATCCCCTTTACACAATCGTGGGGGTCGAATTTCAAAAAATCCTGAAAACACTTTCTAGGTATTTATATGAAAAATCCGTAGTATAAAAATGGATTCAATAATTGGAAAGATCTAATAGATATGATAAAAATCGTGAAAATATATGCATTCCATTTACACTGATCATTTTTTTCGCTCCCCCTCTGTACGCCAATAGATATTTGAATTTTTTTCAATCTAAAAGACTTTTCTAGTTGACTTACATATACGTATCGAGTTTCAACTTTCTAGCATAAGCCGTTCTATAGTTAGGAAAAACACCCCCCACCTCCGTACCATACTACCCCTATAAAATATTATATTTTTTCAACATGCTACTACTATAGGTCTATCCACATACCAAGTTTCAGCCTTATATCTTTATAGGCTCTCGAGATATAAAAATCGAAACTTTTTGCTTTTCACCCTCCCCCACCCTCACCCTCTACCCACTCACGACCAAAAATTTTTTCCCTGATAGGGGTTTATTTGGCCTACTTCTGCTAAAAATTCTAAGCATCTACCTTACACTGTTCTTGAGATATGAGACGTGATATTTTAGAAAAATTCTTATCCCCTCCACTTCCATACTCCACCGCCCCCTTAAAAAATTTTACTTTCAGCAAACTTTATTTGTCAACCTTAATACAGAAACCAAATTTTATTTTTCTAGTGTAATTGGTTCGTGAGATATCGTAATCTAAAGATTTTCACCCCCCACCTCCGTACGCCACTTCCCCCACTCAAAAATTTGTTTTCGATCTATTCTCCTAGTATGCCCACAGATGTTCATCAAGTTTTAATTTCGTGACATTAATCAATTAGAAGATATAGATTTTAGAATGTCTCGATCTCGGCTTTCGAGCGTTTCGGACGCATTATTATTCCCCCAACTCCCACACCCCTTTACCCATATCCTCCCTTGTTTGCAAATGGGTCCACTATCGATGCTCTATATAGATTCCAAGTTTCTACCTCCTAGCCTAAGCGGTTACTGAGATCTAGGAACCAAAATTTTACGTCCAAAACGCTTCCCCCACCTCCCCCCTCACACCCCCACCACTCAAAAGGTGGGCACTTGAAGGGGTCTGCTCAGTCTACCAACAAAAAAAAATTCAACTTAATAGCTCAAAGAGTTTGAGAGCTATAAGCTTTCAAACGTTTAGCGTACGGCGGACGGCGCACAGACGGACTGAAATTTTTTTTTGCTTTTTTGGTGTCTATTAGTCATGAAACGTGGAAAAAAGAATTTTCAGGGTAGCAAATTTTTTTTTTTAAAAAATCGATAACAATACTTTATTATTAAAATAATAAAGTAAAAGAGTTTAACTTTAAAATGCCGATGCACAGCACGCAAACACACAATTTTTAAGAAACATACACATATTTTATTGATATATAAAATGAAATAAATCACAAATTCGTTGACTTAGAGCTAAAAAGTAATGAACTGTCACTACATTATAAATACTTTATTATTAAAAAATAATAAAGTAAAACTTGTTTCTGAATAATTTAATATCAGTTGTCAAAGTATTAAGATGGATTGTTGGACTTGCTATATCGAATATGATCACAATTAAATTAGTTTTAATAATTTTGTTTATATCAATCACATAAGAACTATAATGAAAATGAAAAAAGAAATTGCATACTTTGTACATACAAAATCTTTCGACTTCTTTTCAGAAAATAATATAATTTTTTTTTAAAAATCTTCTTTCATTCGTATTAATTGTCGACTTTACTATGTGAAAAATGCCTGTAGTTGTGAAATCATGCGTGCTACCCATAAAGGCGTGATGCAACAAGTTGATCGACTGTGCAGTATTGCTTCTTAATGCTGCCAAATGTATGGATTTAACTGTCAAATTTACAACATTTCGGTACAAATTTAACAACAAATATTTACAAGTACCTGTAAAATCTACTGCTAAAGATTTAGAGGAAATACGTAATATTTACATATTTAGCAATTAACATGCTTGTTAAATTCATGATAAACACAGTATATGATAAAATTAACAGCATAATCTGTAATTTCTAGCATTTTACAGAATATTGTTATTTCAATTAATCCCGACTGTTAAGTTAACAGCGGAATTTTTTTTGGGTGTAAGAGCAGAAATTTTCTTTATATATTTAACAAGAAAGGATTTTTTTATGGTAAAGCCCATATTTCCTAAGCTTAGAAATACACGGGTGAAAAATGTTTGATTTGTAGGTTCGCGATCTAGCGCAATCAAAAGTATTTTACCCTGCACACCAGTACCTCCCTTTAAAAAAAATTATTATAACTACGCTTCTCGAGAAGACCTACAATTAATTACTAAGCGATAACTATCTGGTAAGAACGGTTTAATAGATATAAATCCCAAATATTTTGATTATATGATTGGTACAGTGGAAGAGTTGCCTAACCCACAACTACTGCGAAATGAGATATCGGACTCTGAAGTTAGACATAATTTGAAAAATTACTCTCAAAAAGTAATAATTTCTATTTTGTTATACTGTCAAGCAATGTATACTGATAATATGGTGAATAAATAAGTTTGGAACACAAACATGTTGTGGTCAAACTGAAAAAGCCTAAGCATCAAAAAATTCAATTTGGCTTAGGCAAACTCTTCCACTCAACCACTCATATGAGAATGGAATTTTTCATGGTGAGAAGCTACCATCGAAGCTAATTTTAAGAAGTTTTTTGTTGTTTTCCGGCGTCAGGGAAGTTTCTGGTGTGAAACCTCAACACGAAATCCCCGACTGGTGATTAATCGCTGTCATTGAGGACATGACAGTTGGAATACCTTCACTGGATAGGCCAGTTTATAAGACTGTGTTGGACTAGGTCCGAAGAAGCTGTTTCGTCATCGGATGGCATAGATTCATCAGAGGGTGTATCATGCCTACTATCCGAAACACCCTTACAGCTGGTGGTATTGCTGAGGATTATTCTATATAGCGATATAGAAACCAATTTTATTATCTACGAATTATATACTAGCGAAATTCTTGCCATCGCATCCTTATACTTTAGGTAGGTGGCACTGAAGATTATCTAATATTTCAACCAATTTGGTGGAATTTTTGAAACTCCTCTGACGCCGGAAAAGAACAAAAAACATAATGATTATAGTTTTCTAAATTCGCAGACTCTCCACTTCTCGACCCTCCACCCAACCACTTTTTTCAAATAGCTCCACTCCACATATCTCTTTATAAATTCTAAGTTTCAACTTTCTAGCATAAAAGGCGCCTGAGATATACAAACCCAATTTTTTATTTTAAAAGTTTTAACTTTAAAATGTGAGCCGATTTGTGCACTTCTTTCATTTTTTCCCAATAAAAAATAAAACCTAAGATTCTTCAGATGCCACACTTGGATTCAAAATTTTATGTAGATATGTACCAAGCGATGGTTTTCTTTAAAATCATATGTACTGGAGCTACTCGAATATGTGGCTGGATTTCTACGACTTAAAAAAAGGAAAATTTTTTTATTGGTATTTTAACGTTTTTTGCAGCTATTCATGCAATTACTTGTGAGAACTTTAACTAGACATGTTAAATGTTAAATTCAAGCGATTGCTTTTTTTTTCTTAAGAATATTTGTACAGTATCTACTGAAATGTGTAACTGGAATTATACATATACGATTTAAAAAAAGAAATTTTTTTTATTGGTATTTTAACAGTTTCTCCAGCTATCAAGATGTGTGACCACTTTTTTTCAAGACTTTTGTATGCCAGACACCCAAAAAAAGTGGATGTATTATATGTGGCTTACTAAAGTCTGTATTACTCTGTATGCCACTATGTATTATCAAATATTTGACTATTCTCGTTGGCAAATGCCTCCAGATAGCGTAATCGAAATTTTCGTCAAAATGTTTTAGCCGAATATTTGACAGCATTGCATACAGTGTAATACAACTTAACAAATTTAACTAACTGTTGACGTGAATTTTGGTTTTCTAGCTTAACGATTTTTAGAGTTGGAATGCGTTTCTGAGAATTAGTTCACAAACTTTTCAATGACTTTTGTATGTAAACTATTGCTTTCTTCTTAGAACTGCTCATGAAAATAACTTACCTTCTAATTAAAAATTTTAAATCATTAGTCTGACATGGTTTTTGCAGTAATTGCACATGTATATTTTATTTTTCCAATTTTCATCGAGGAATTTGCATTTCGATTAATTAAACACATTACAGGACGTGCGAGTAGAAATCTATTCCGGTTTTCCAAATCAGAGCCAAAGTTTAAATTATGGAAATGTGTACAATGTACATATATACGAATACGTAAGTAGTTTCGGTAGTTTCGAGTGTGGTTGGTGCAATTCTAAAATTCTACTCATACCGTAGCAACACAAACATCAATTCATTTCCGACGTATTGTCCAAGTGTTCTTTTCAGAAGTTTTCTCTGTAGAAATTGTATGAAATGTGTGCTTTGAACATTCATCGAATAATTGAATTTGAAATTACATTGCTCGAAATTTGGACTGCAGAAAACTTTTTTGTAAGCCAATCGCCCTGCGTTGCACATCTGAAGGATCTAATAACTTTGTGTAAAACTTAGCAACCCAGTAGGACTTGTATTGAATACCGATTCTATCTAGTAATGCTTTCCTGTAAGCTATGATAGCTACTTTGCACGTTACATCATAGATTATTTTCACAATGTGATGTCATAGGCAAGAGTCTATCTGAGCTACCTTCTGCAATACCAATCATTGACGATATCATGCATGCAAAATAAACTTTATATCTGATGAATTCAATAATGCGAAATCACATATGAATACATAAATGTGGGGTGCATCAATCAATTCATCAAAGCGAAATCATAGATGAGTTTAGTAATGAACAATCGTTGATGAATTCTTCAATGTTCAACCATTCCACAATAATGTATGAGAGTATCGCAATAGAGATATTCTTTCATGAGGTTTTACAGTTCGCCTTAAAATACTCATCTTTCATTAAGAACACTCTTCTTAAGTATATTCCATATTTTATTTTTTTAAATTCAAATTTAAATTACAACATTATTGTCCTGAGTTCTCCAAGCTTCTCTTCCGTTGAATGCAGGCGTTTTTAAAAATTCGATTTTTGCATTTTCTGAAGTAGTTTTTTATGTCTCTTTTGAAGTCTACTTCGGTATATCCTTCTTTTTCAAGTGCTTCTGCAAAATAAAAAAAACTTGTAGTATATATATCATAAGGTATATCAATTCTATCCAAACGTACTGAATATTACGCGATTAAAATTTCCGAAAGATTTAAACGCGAATTTGCCTTTTACCCCGTCGAAGTTGCAGTCTAATACAATCTTCTCTCCGATAATTTTATGCAAATTCTTTGCTATGCCCTCTCCTTCAAGCAGCCCTTTTATTATAACAACCTAGTATAAATAAATATAATGTTAATAAGAGATCAAATTCTGATTAGAAACAAAAGGTCTTTACATAATGATCTTCATTCCCTTGCATGTCGCGTTCCATTTGTTCTAGGTCTTCTTTTCGTTTTATTGGAAATCGTATGCACGAAGAACTGATTACACTTGATTTTTTTTTAATTGGTTGCTTAAGCAGGGCCGAGTTTTCCGCGTGGACTTTCATTATTTCCTCATTCTGATGAATTATTATATCTAGAATGAAGAATTAAAGTTATAAAACTAGCATTTTCAAAATATTATCAATACCTTTAAGGTTTATAACGTCATCAGTAAATGCTCTTTTGACGGCATCCAGCTTACTAACGAAAAATTCAAAATTCACCACAAAACAAAATGAAATTCTAAGACTTGATAAAAGGGCAAATTTCAATCGTCTCGAAACAAAAATTTCCGATGAAATGCTTGGATTACGGAAGCCTGAATTTTCTTTCATGCAAAAACAAAAGCATAAAAACACTATTTACACATTACCTACCGCAATACTTTTTCCTGTATAGATTGATCAATTTCAGTACTGCTTCTTTTGTGCTATACCAGTCCATTACATTGTCATTAATTACATTTTCCAGAATGATCATCACTGATGTCATTAATTTAAATTTGTATTAATGACCAAAAGTCCTACTGGGAATGTTCATGACTGCACCTTAATGGGACTAAGAAATTCGTTTATAGGTACCAAGAGTTTGGTTCATACCAAAAAGTTTATCTTAAATCAGGTTTGTTTGGTGTAATACCACCTAAACTGTACTAAACAACCTTCTACTATGTGCTGCATTATTGTAGTGCTTTTCCCTATACAACATTATGGGTTTTTTGTTTACGAGCGGTTTCTAGTCATGCTCCTGTTGCTCGCGTTGCTTTCCCTATTCTCAATGCTCCCGTAAATGCGTACGGTTTCCAGTCTTGCTTTCCGTTGCTCAAAAATTTACCAAAGTTTCGTAGCAATCGAATGAATGTTATAGGAGCGCATACGGGACAAACAAACAAATATTCATAGAGAAAAATTATCCATTTTCTGAGCACTGATCATAAAATTACACACGAACCGTCATACAACAGTCTGCTGTTGAAAATTTGTCTATCTTGGAGGGTTGATTTAATTTCCACCAGTTGGAAATTTCCAACTTTAACATGTGTATACACTGAAATCGCACGAACTGCCGCTAAACTATATGAAATACTCTTAATTTTTGAAACTACTCGCATACCACCAATTGTAAAATGATTTTACTAATGCAGAAACCTTCGCGGGCGTACCCTAAATAAACCACCAAAGTTTCATCACAATCGGATGAATGATTTTGGAGCATATACGGGACAAACAAACAAACAAACATTTATTTTTATATATAGAGATAAAGAACAACTTATACGAAAACTTTTCTATGGCATGTACATACATATGGAATCAAACAATGAATCTGTAGAAAGATGACGTTTTCACCCTTTGTCACGTCCTGTTTTAGTGAAAACTTCCTCGTTTTTATACTGAGGAATAATGTGATGCTAGTTGTTGCAAATTTAAAAACAGGAGTGAGGAAATATTTAAATTGTTGGGCGTTTGAACGAAAAAATGGCGTTCCTCAGTTTTTTTTGCTGTACCCTCCTATTCAGTTGAAAATGTAGGAAAACGAACCCTAAAGAGCGGTATTAAAAAAATGTCGAGTACAAAATATTTGTGTTCACGATAAGATGATGAATGATACCGAGTGAAATGCAACTTTCTTTCTCATGGTACAGACATTTTGAATAGCATTCATTTAGTTGTTTTCGAACAAACTTGAATTTTAAAGTGATTAATTCAGCGATTATTCAGTCTTTTCAAACATTGTTTTTTGCTTAGCCTAAAAAACAAAAATGTTGAGAAACGTTTGAAAAGGTTACGCCATTTCCACCAACAAAATTTGTTTGTTCGGTAAAATTTCAAGTGAAAATAATGCAATTCATTTAGTAAACAACTATCACTTTATTTTGTATATTTCTATCACGCAAATATCGTAGATCACCTTTTATTGAAGCAGTATAGAAAATGATTGTAATTAGCTTACCGATCTATAAAGCAATAATTTGAATGGAAAACTTAAGGGTCGAAACTAAACGCTTTCGAAAAAATGTAACCCTTAAACTTTTCAATAATTTTTTTAGGGTGTCTAGTCAGTCTTAAACTGATAAGTTTAGATACAAAGCAGGTGATCACATTTTTGGGCATATTTCTGTAGCTGGCATCCGGTTTTTTGCACCTTCGATGGTAATCATATTTTTAAAGAATTTTGAATTTAAAGTTGCGTCGACTGCGTTACAAGATATAAGATAGTTCTGATAACTGATGTTATAGTTGTACTAACTTTATAATCATTCATCAAAACATAGTACATGAAAATATCAGCAATTTGATTATTACAAATTCCTACGAAATAAATTATGGTTGAATCAAACAAAATAAAGGCTTATAAAAACTTGCTGTATGGTTACCGCAACCATAGTTTTGGTGCAACCAACTTAACTGATGTTAAGAATTTTTTGGTTGTTTTTCGGCATGAGAGGAGTTTCTGGTGCGAAACACCAACACCAAAGCCCGACTGGGATCAATCGCTGTCTTGGCTACTTCCATTGAGGACATAACAATTGAAAAACCATCACGGGAGCAGCCAGTTTTTATACTCTAGATGAAATCATATAGAGTATTATAAGTTTAATCCAGCCGAAAAGTTTGTAACGCATAGAACCAAGCCTCGGACGAAAAAATGTTATATATTATTTTTTGTTTATTTGTGCCCAAAAACCTCATATCCGCTTGACGTCCGTCCGTCCGTCCGTCCGTCCGTCCGTCCGTCCGTCCGTCCGTCCGTCCGTCCGTCCGTCCGTCTGTCCGTGAACACGATAACTCAAGAACGCCTTCACCTAGGATCTTGAAATTTTGAATCTGGATGTTTGGTTGAATTTGTAAGGCTAAGTTCGTTAACGGGAAAAATCGTCCTACTCCTTCGGGTAGCTGCCATACAAAATGTCCTTAAAACACGTGTTCAATAATATTGACCAATAACTTCGGAACGCCTAATACTACGACTTTGAAATTTTGTATGTGTTACTTTTTCAATAGTTGGAGCTAAATGTATGATTATGAAGAAAATCCTGTTAGTCCTTCGTGTAGCTGCCATACAAATATCCTGTTAAAATGTATTCACTTAATTTACGAAACTCACTATAACTCAAGTAATCTTTTAGCTACGAAATCGAAATTTTGTACAAATTAGTTTTGAGTGAAAACAAAGTTCGGGTTTACTAGTCAGCGAAATCCTTTCACTCCTTCTGGTAGCTGCCATACAAAATATCCTTAAAATACGTGTTCAAGAATATTGGCCGATAACTTCAGACGGCTTTAAGGTACGTCTTTGAAATTTTGTACGTAGTATTTTTCCAATAGTTGGAGCTAAATGTATGATTATGAAGAAAATCCTATTAGTCCTTCGTGTAGCTGCCATACAAATATCCTGTCAAAACGTTTTCTTTTAATTTACGGAACTTACTATAACTCAAGTAATCTTTTAGCTACGAATTCGAAATTTTGTACAAATTAGTTTTGAGTAAAAACAAAGTTCGAGTTTACTTATCAGCGAAATCCTGTTACTCCTTCTGGTAGCTGCCGTACAAAATGTCCTTAAGACACGTGTTCAACAATATTTTTCGATAACTTTTGAACGCTTCATGCTACGAATTTGAAATTTTGTACTCGTTAATTTTTGAATGGTTCCAAGGAAAAGGATAAATATGTAAGAAATCGAGTGAGTCCTTCCTGCACTTCCCATGTGAAAGTCCTTTAAAAAGGACTTTTTTTTTCGATGACTTAACCAGTTCAAGATAAGAAATTAAACACTGAATATTGTCTTTTAGGTTTGAGTAGCAATCTAAAGGCAGTCCTTAATAAAGGACATACAACATGCACACACGTAATTCTACTTTATCCCCAACTACAATATAAATCGGAGTTCAGTATTCATCTAGAGTATTATACGATTGGCTTGCAGCCGATCGTGACTGCAGTATGTTTTAAAAATGTGTTGGACAAGGTCCGAGGGAGCTGTTTTGTCATCGGATGGAATAGACTCATCAGAGGGTGTATCATGCCTACTATTTGAAACACCCTTACAGCTTCTGGTATTGCTGAGAATTTTTGTATTTATGCGATATAGAACTGATATTCATTTCCGCGAATTATAAACTTTACTAAATTTGCCATAACAATTTTTATACTTAAGGTAGATGGATCTGAAGATCATCTAATATTTCAACCAATTTGGTGGAATTTTTGGTTGTTCGCTAGGGTATATTAAAAAAAAATCCATTATTTACTGATGTTGTGCTAAAAGCATGCAGTATCTTACGACTTACGACCGCAGCTAAGCAATTTTGCAATTTTATTTATTGCCAACAAAATATGAGTGATTAGGGTATTCATTGTGTTTAAAAAAATACTATTATAGATATTGTCCGTTGTTTGCTCCGTTAAGAAGTAATAGATGTTTTAAGGACGATTTTCATCATAGTTTGCAACATATTTCGACTAGAGATGGGCAAAACAGTTCATATGAGTGAAGTACTTCACACCTAGTCATTCACTTTAAAGAATAAGTTCAGTGAAGAACTCCAATTGAACTATTTATTGCATCTTTCCTCTTCTCTAACCAGCCGTTCAGTAGTTACTAGTCGCTCCTCCTTCAATTGAACTGTTCATTAACTCTACTCTCTTCTTTAGCCAGCCGTTCAATAGTCACTCACTACACTAGTCAGTCAGTCGTTCAAATATGCTAGTGGTGTGTGTTGGCTTCTCTAAAGATCCGGTCAGTCAGTCAGTTCGGTTGTGCTTGCGGTGTGGGAAATAGGAAGAAGAACGATGTATGCAGGTACAGCTACTTTTTCTTATAATGGAATGTGTTGATATTCTTATCGCACCGCGTATACATATATTCACACAATGCAAAATACTACATCCATATGAAATGAATATGATAAACCACAGAGAGGGAAGAGCTATTACTTTGTGTATAGAATTAAGTTGTGTCTTCGCTGTGTGTTTGTGAGGAACACATAAACGGATGAAACGAGAAGATTGGTTGGTTGTCTGCCTCTCATCTCACCGTGTTCGTACAGTTCACTCTATTAAGCGTTGTCCTACCTACATTCGTCTTAATTTTTTTTAACCACCTTTAGAATTGAACTGCAGTTCTCCAAAATGACTGAGTTACTTTTGTTAACTACTTCAATGAAGTGTTCTTTTAGAGTAGTTCACTCGTGAATGGCCCATCTCCCATTTTGACTGGTAGCTTCCGAACCACACTTCATAAAGTAACCGTTTTGAACTTGATTCAGAGGATATTAATTCTATTTTCTATATTGAAGAGATATCTTCAATCTAACATAGATTTTTTTTATAAATAATAAAGTAAAAAACCAGATGCTCCTAAGCAAAAAACTTAAAAAGTGTCTTTCTCATTTTTAAAAATTTTCAAAATTTAATTTTAACATTTTTTTTAACTTTCCAGCTTACGATTTTTGCTGCAAGGGTTATTGTGTCGATTTATTGCGCGCTCTCGCCCATCGAATTAATTTCACTTTCGACTTAGCACTTTCACCAGATGGCCAATTCGGTCACTACATATTAAAAAATTTAACAACCGGAACAATGGCTGTGAGAAAAGAATGGACCGGTCTAATTGGTGAATTGGTTGGTGAACGGGCCGATATGATAGTTGCTCCGCTCACTATTAATCCAGAACGTGCTGAATTTATCGATTTCTCGAAACCGTTTAAATATCAGGGAATCACAATATTGGAGAAGAAACCATCGCGATCGAGTACGTTGGTGTCGTTCTTGCAACCATTCAGTAACACCCTGTGGATATTGGTTATGGTTTCTGTCCATGTTGTGGCATTGGTGCTTTACTTATTAGATAGGTAAGTTTCATCAACTTTATATTTTTTAATTTTGCCACTTTGATTGGGAAAATTGCCGTAAAATTGAAATTGTATTTGAAATGATGTTTTTTTTCCAGATTTTCACCTTTTGGTAGATTTAAATTAACAAGCAATGATAACACCGAAGAAGATGCCCTAAATTTAAGTTCAGCGATATGGTTCGCTTGGGGTGTCCTACTAAATAGTGGAATTGGGGAAGGAACTCCACGAAGCTTTTCTGCCCGGGTCCTGGGAATGGTCTGGGCCGGGTTCGCTATGATCATTGTAGCTTCATACACTGCCAATTTAGCTGCGTTTCTCGTTTTGGAACGACCGAAGACAAAACTGAGTGGCATCAACGATGCCCGACTTAGGAACACTATGGAGAACTTAACTTGTGCTACTGTTAAAGGATCCGCCGTTGACATGTACTTTAGAAGACAAGTGGAATTATCGAATATGTACAGGACGATGGAAGCGAATAACTACGCAACGGCAGAGGATGCCATAGAAGATGTTAAAAATGGGTAAGTTAATTTGTCCAATTAATAAATGTAGTGTGTTTGCCAGGAGCCTTATTTACGAACTGAACAGTTAAAACTATAAAAAACCTCTGCCAATAGTCTGGGCGAAACTTTATTATTTTTCGGGGCAACGTTCGATAAGCGTTTAAAATTGGGTCTCGATGGAATGCTTAAACGCCACTGCTACATTTAACACATGCATAATGTAATTTGGTCACACTCCGGGACGTGGTCAAAAACGGAGTATAAGATCAGTTCCTTCGAGATTAAGAGTTTTTTGGAAAGTTAATTTTTTCCATAAAATAGAAGTAAAAATATCTCAAATACAGATATACATATAAAAACCTATAAAAAGCACACGTAGACGACTCGAATTTCAGTATATTATTTACACTAAAAGCCCATTGAAGTAAGAACTAATTTGCTACCTCATCAGACCTAATTGATATGACGAATTGTAAAAGCGTATACAAACTCAACCCCCAAATGTTTGGGTTCTTTCGAAAAATTGTGAAAAAGCCACGTGGGGGTTGAATTTCGAAAAATGATGAATTTGGAGTAATAACCAATTTTACATCTCATCAGATCAATGGGATGGCGAAAATTGTGAAAACGTATGCAACCCTCTTACACCCCCTTGGCTGCATATCCAAAAATCATGAAATAAATTTTTGCCCGAAGAAATAAATATCAATTCGATATCTCATCAGATCTAATAGGTTTGTTTGAATTTGTGAAGAAATATGCAACCTCTTTACACCCCCTTGGGGGGCGAATATCAAAAAATCGTAAAATGAGTTTGCAGGCTTTTATATAAAAGTCCATGGAAGTAAAAACCAATCTGATATATCATCAAACCTAAGAAATTTGTCGAAAACTGTGGAAAGTGTGCAACTCCCTTCCACCCCTTAGGGTTGAATATCTAAAACCCCTGAAATTAACTTCTTGGTACTTAAAAGCCTTAGGAAGTAAAAATCAATTCGATATCTCATCAGATCTAAGAAATATGTTGGAATTTGTAAAAAAGTATGTAACCCTTTCACACCACCTTGGAGATTGGATATCAGAAAATCCTAAAGTTGGTTTGTTGTATAAAAACTCTCTAGTAGTTAAAGCTAATTTGATAGCTCATCAAACGTAAGAGATATGGCGAAAATAATGAAAACGTATACAAATCCCTTACACCCACTTGGGGGTTGAATGCCAAAAAATCATAAAACCAGTTTTTAGAAAAATATAAAAAACGCTCGATGAAGTAAAAACCAATTCAATGTCGGAATTCGTGAAACCCTTTTTCAACCCTTTTATACCCACTTAGTGGTTTAAAAGGAAAAAAATCCTGGAAACCGGTTTTAGTCGATTATATAACAAGCTCGTGGAAGTGGAAAGTTATTTGATATCTAATCAGACCTAAGGGATATGACTAAATTCGTAAAAATGTATACAATCCCTTTACACGTCCGTAGGGGTCGAATTTGAAAAAATCCTGAAAACACTTTCTAGACATTTATATGAAGAATCCGTAGAATAAAAATTAATTCAATATTTCAGAAGACCTAAAAGATATGACGAAATTCGTGAAAGCATCTGCATTTCACACCAATGAATATTTGAATTTTTTTTTATCCATATTACTTTTCTAGCAGATCTACATATCTCACCATGTTTTAACTTTCAAGCATAAGGCGTTTTATATATTGGAAAACACTCCCACCTCCATACCATACTACCCCTATTAAAAATTATATTTTTACAACACGCTACTACTATAGCTCTATGGGTTCTCGAGATATAAAAGTCAAAACTTCACCCCCTAAACCCACACCCCCAAAATTATTTTTTCTGCTAGGGATATGTTAGGCCTCCTTTTCATGAAAATTGTAAGGATCTATCTTATACCATGGATACACAGCTAGTATACAAACCATGGTATTGAAATCATAGTATTGAAACTAGCGGCACATGATACACTGCACATATGGAATGATTTGACAGTATCTGACATAAGCAAACAAAGACATTTAGTTGCGATACTCGCCACACAATAGGAGAATGGCACAACTAGCAGTAAAATGCATGGTATACTACGTAAAATTATCGCATTTGTATACCATGAAACAGGTTCAATACTAGATATATACCAGTTCGTTTATCTCGTATATGCTTAGTATTGGGTGATACACTGCTGGTATTGACGATATTATGATATCAATACCAGCAGTGTATCCATGGTATTAAATTGTTATTGAGTAATGAGACATGAATTTTTAGGGGAATTCTTATCCCCTCCACAGTCATAAAACTAAGAATATATTGACTTGGGATAGAGGAAGACTGCGACTGCTCGTTGGAGCACTGAGGGGTCATTGTATGCTGAGGAAACACGCTGTGCGTGAGTAGGACATGTGTAGGTTCTGCCATGATCTGTATGCTGTGGAGGACATCACTCACATTCTGTGTGAATGCCCGGGTATCGCTAGAAGGCGTTTTAGATTGTTGGTTAGTCTTTTCTTCGAGAGCATCGAAGATTTGAGGTCGTTAGGGTATGACAAACTGGTCAGGTTCTGCAGGGAATTGGAGTGTTTTTGAGGTAATGGAATAGCCCACGAGGACCTGAAGGGATCGCAATGGGCCCGTATGGCGCCTAGTGAGTGCGGTGGTTCTAGCGCTGCGCCCCTTCTTAAACTTAAACCTAAACATATCACCTCCACTGTCGCCTTCTATACATAAACCGAATTTAATTATCCCAGTGCAATTGGTTCATGAAATATCATAGTCTAAAGTTTTTTACCCCCACCCCTACACGTCACTGACCTCCATCAATATTTTGATTCTGATCTATTCTACTTGTATACCTACAGACAAGAATAAAGTGTAAATTTCGTGGCATTAACTGATTAGGAGATATGGATTTTAGAATGTCATGATCGCAGCTCTCGAGCGTTCCCCATCCCCTATCTCACTCCCATACCCCTCTACCCAATATAGAATTTTTTTTTGCAAATTGGTGCACTATCAAGTTTTATATAAATTTCAAGTTTTTCAAGCCTTCAAGCGTGAACGAACGCTTAGATCTAGAAAACAAAAATTTTCGTCTAAAGCACTCCCCCACCTTCCCCTCACAACCCTACCCCTCAAAGGGTGGCTGGCTACTAGAAGGGGTCTACTTACAGAAGAAAAATTTAACTTAATAGCTCAACAATTTTGGGAGCTACGAGCCTTTAAATCATTTTGCGTACGGCGGACGGCGTACGGTGTACAGGGTAGTACATTTTTTTTAAATCGATTGCAATACTTTGTTATTAAAACAATAAAATAAGCTTGAAAACGGTACGAAAACGGGGAAATATTTGTATGGGAATATTACTCAGTTTTTCGAGTCCTATAACATCTTGCTCCTAGCTTTATATCAATACACCTTGAACTGGTATGGAAAGTAAATTGTTAAATATTTATATTCTGAACAAAATGTTCACAGTATCTTTTCATGAATTAGAAGCTAAATTTATCTAATCTTATTTTTAGTAAATTGATGGCATTCATATGGGACTCGTCCCGCTTAGAGTACGAGGCAGCCAAGGACTGTGAACTGGTGACGGCAGGTGAACTTTTCGGCCGAAGCGGTTATGGGATTGGTCTTCAAAAAGGATCACCTTGGTCCGATGCCGTGACATTATCAATTTTAGAATTCCATGAAAGTGAGAAAAATTTCAATATAATAATTTTCTCGAAAAAACCAATGTCCGATTTATTTTCAGGTGGATTTATGGAATCGTTGGATAAAGCGTGGATATTCCACGGCAATATGCAATGCGAGCAATTCGAAAAAACTCCAAACACTTTAGGCCTGAAAAATATGGCAGGCGTTTTTATATTAGTAGCAGCCGGTATTGTAGGCGGTATCGGCTTAATTATAATCGAAGTTGTATATAAAAAGCATCAAATTAAGAAACAAAAACGTATGGAAATAGCGCGACATGCAGCGGACAAGTGGCGAGGGACAATAGAAGTAAGTTGATAAATTTTCGAAAATTATTCGAAAAAATTAACGAAATTTTTGGAAAATTTTCAGAAACGAAAAACCCTCCGAGCTTCCTTAGCCATGCAACGCCAATACAACGTTGGCCTGAATGCAAATCCGGGCACAATTAGTTTAGCCGTTGATAAAAATCGTTATCCACGCCTGGGCCCTAGAGGGCCAGAGCGCGGATGGCCCGGTGATTCTGAACCAATTAGAAATCGTCGTGGCCTTCTTGACGACACAAAAGGCAGCGGCTTTAAGACGAAGTCACAGACGCATTTACAACCACCACCGAGATATTCACCGGCATATACAAGTGACGTGTCACATTTAGTTGTTTAACAAATTTCGAAATTTTATTTCCGAAATTATCAAATATTTATTTTGTAAATTATTTAGTTATTACGATAACAACAAATACTAACAAAAGGACACAGTAAGTATTATAAACATAAATTTTAATATGAGTGAAAAAAAAATGTAAAATATTGAAATATTTAAAAAGTATCGTATAAAGAAAAAACTTATTCGTAATTTGTAAATATATTCCGAGAGAGAAAAACCAACCAAACGACAAAATATTTTTTAAATAAATACAATTAACAAAACTAGAAAATACTTTTAAAATGATAGCTCACAACTTTTTAGGAAAATAAATTAACGCGAAAAGTAATTAAGAAATAAAAAACAAAATATATTATAATAAAATTTTTTTAGGTTTTAAATAAGAAATTGAATAAAATAGGCGAATATAAATATTAAAATTTAAACACAAAAAAATCATTTAATATTGAAAATGTTTGATGTTACTTTCATGGAACTCAAAGCACTAGCCTAGATTTATCAGAGTTAATGAAGTCTCTGCTATACAATGACTTCCTGACATTGGCTCAAAATAAATAATTTGGAAATATTGTTTACTAAATTTTTTTGAAGGCTTGTTTTCGTTTAGCCACTGCAAACAAAAGAAAGTTGATATAATTTCATGTTATTTTTTTTAGTTTCAACTTTCTTTTGCTGCGCACTGGAAAATTTATAATTAGTACTGTAAATAGATTAAATGAATAATTTGTTTAAAGAAAAAAAACAAAACAAAAATGAAAATGTATTAATAAAAATCTACTGCCATAAATAATATTGAATTGGAAAACAACACACCTATGTACGTCTTCTTTATAGAATTTAGCTTGCTGTCTCTCATATGGTAGCAATAAAATGTAAAATTGTTAAACAAATTGAAACTTATCAGTTCGATACAAAGTTATATGCAATAAAGTCTAAACATCTCAAACGTTAATTAATACAAATTTCATTCGACAATAATCAAAAATTCGCATACGAACAATTTGCAATAATCGATCGATCGATCGATTTACTGTAGAAATTTAATAGGTGAAATTTTTTTATTAAAAACTTGTCTAGTTGTAGATTCCAGTTGGATTGTGAACTTAGGTCGTAAACTGGTTTTTGATTGACGTGAATCTACATTTAAACATTTGTTTAGCATCTGTTAATTATATGGCGCTAATTTTTCTACTTAATATTTCACTAAACCTTCGATTAATGATCGATTTGACTTGATCTGAACCGTTGTTTTAAGCCAAACAACAGATAGCGGCTCGGTAATAAATTGATCGAGAAGAAAGACAGAGAAAACATGGAAAAAGCTAATGTGCTTTTATCGCACTTCACATTAGGATAGACCTTCTGTGTAATTAGTAATTATTATTGATGAGAGGAATTTTATAAAGATCAGCGAAATTATTATTATCATTATTTTAACAATGAACTACAACTAGCTTTTGTATAAATAAAATTAAAACCAAATATTAAAACAATAAAGAAAGAAATAGTTAGCTTAATTTTCTTTAAATAGGCTATTCAGTAACTGAAAAGAGAGTCCGCATCAAGTTTCAATTTGTTTAGAAAAGGGGCATTTTAAATAAATATTTTTAAAAAATAACATCAAAATTTTCCAAACATATTTCCATTTAGCACTGAACATTTTCAATTTTATTGATAAATAATATGCTAAACTAATAAAAAAAACATTTAGGAATAAAATATTAAAGTAAAAAAAATAATCAAGATTGCGATAAAGATTTTAATAGTAGCAAAACAAATGGAATTAATTTCGACTAAAGACGTTGTTCTTACCTTCTTTAAATTATTTTTTTTATAGCTGAACATTGTTTTAATAAAACTTTTCTGACATAGAGGCAAATGGTGCCAAATCTAGTTACTTGTCGGTCGGCTCTTCTTGTATATTTAGACCGAGGAATGAATCCTCACCTTATTTTAAAGCTTCCAAATAATGGACCTAATACGTCCTTCCTCCAAACTGATTGCTTGGGACTCTACGTGGAGCAAAGAGCTTGCCTTTAAACTGAAGAAGAATGCAGAAACCTCGGTTGACTCACGATTCAGGATTTCTGGAAAGAAAAATTGTAGGAGATTGTAAAAAATTGTTAAGAATTTTTTAACGCATAATAAGAAATTTTTAACGCAATATGAATGTCCCAAAAACGGGTATGAAAAAAAGGTTTTTGAAAACAATCCTTTAGGACCCAGTTCTAATTCTTTTCAACAGTTTCTCATCATCTAGCGTAACCTTTTGCCAACTGAAGCTGCCAAATAATTAATCATTTAAATTCAAGAAAAAAATCCATTTAACTTTTTTCATAAAAAAGTGCTAAAGGGTCTCGGTGACCATCCCAACTAAACCTGAATTTCCACAACGCTACCAACGCTATGTGCTACCAATCCTGATGGTCGTATACAAGCCGTATAACACTTCTTGAAACAAGTTCCGCGGTAAACGTGGAATATTTATGGAGATTCTACGTATAATATTTTAGGTGCTTATAGGGAACATTTATACGTTCTTTCTATGTAGAAAAATTGTATAACGTTCACGAGTTATAATTATTGCGATGACGCATCGCTTCACGCGCAATAAAAAAAACGGAGGCTATACTCTCGCAGGCAGTGTTAGGGCGCTTGCGACACGATTTTACCATCGCGCGAATCGCTCGCATTGCCTTCACTAAAAATCCACTTGTACTCTGTTCTTTAATTAAATTCCTAGATCCAAATTGGGCTGTAAAATTTAGCTGTTAAAATTTTGTTTAAAAAATTAACTAAAAAGCATAGAAATTAAAATTTGCTTACATCAAAACTTGTCCTGTGATGTACAAAGCACCGTTTCACTGAAATACATTCGGCATACCGTGCCATTCACAATATTCTGAGATTATCTCAATCGTTTTTTGTTTTAGAATAAAAGTAGTAGAATGTGAAAAAACACACGTAATATTTTGGACGCCAAATATGATTTGCCCGGCATAGAAAACAATATAAAATTCTAGTCGCTAGATAGCTGAGATTCTACCGTTTCAATTATGTTAAACTTTAAAAGCTTATTTTAATCAAATATTTCGTTTAATATCTAAAATATTGCCATCTTATTAAAAGTGATCAATTTTATCACCAATTCAATTAAAGTACGAGTAATTTCATAATATTTAATTTGTAGATATTTGAAACTTGCAAAAATATTAAATACCTTATCGCAATTTTATAATAATTAAAAAACTTAAAATAAACTTTAAAAAAAAATGTAAATAATATTTAAATATTTAATCAATTTTACGTATAATTGTAAATGTTATATTAAACAAAAACAAAACTAAGAAAACTGCAAACGTCAAAGAGAAAGGAAAACGTTATTTTTCTAGAAAGAAAAACCCACAAACAAACATTTTAATAGGCTAAAAAAAATTCAATAAAGAACTTATGATGAATTACAAAATAAAATAAGGTGCAAAGTAATATTTTTGATTATAATAATTAAATTGTAACAAATAAATATAATAAATGGCATAATTGATGGCAATTTCGTCATTATTATGTCTTCCGATCTAAGTTCAATGTATGTATTATAATTGACACTTTCTTATTTAAAATAGAAAGTTCATATTCAACGTTGTTTTTATATTTTCCGTAGTTTTGAAAATGTACTTCAATGTATTTTTTCTAAATGTCCATATTTTGTATTTTTTTTTTAGATAATCGAATGACAAAAGAAATAATTCAATTAAATAAAATCTTCAATGGAAATTCTAATAAAAGAATAATTTTTTTAAGACCTAAATTAAATGTAATGGCCGTTTATACATAAATTGCAACGTATATACATACATGTAGATAAACAACTTATATTCTAAATAGAATTTAGACCACTAAAATATACGTTTATATTTTTTTTTTGTATTTTGGAAACTTTACAGTGTATATTTTTATTTAATTTTACTTTGATACACAGTTTATTCATTTACAGTCATTTTCTTAAAAAGATTTTTTTATTTATACAATGGAAAGAAAAACGCTACGTTTAACGAAAATAGAACGCTGAAACGATGTTAACACTAAATAATTAGTAACTTTATAAAATAATAAAATAAAATAAAAATGAAATAATAAAAAAAAAATATATATATACATATATAATTAATAATATGTACAGATGAGTGCTCAATGAGATTGATGGAGTTTGCAAAAAATGCGATTCTTCCATTTGTTTATCCTATAACACCGTGAATTTGTTTATATTTACGCAATAGATACTTGTTCAGTATCTCGCGTTTTTTCTTCTTCGAATTATAATTTTATGATTTTGTTGAAGAAAAGCCCGGCTTCCATATCCTGATTATTTTATATCGCTTGCTCTGTAATTGAACTCAAGTGTATATATGATTTTATAATAATAACAAACAATTCTAAAGAAATAGAGAAAAAACAAAAAGTTTCATAATCCGTAATGCAACGAAACCCTCCTCAGCAAACGAAGAAGAACAAATATTAAAGTTTTGTTAAAATGTTTTAAATATGAAATGAATATACTAATAAATGTATTTTTGCTAAATCGGCAACAATCCCAAATTGATGTCTTGGTATTCATTTAATTTTTTTGTTTAAAAAAAGAGCTAAAAATTAAAAATGCAGTATTTATTTAAATACGCTACAAATAAACCTCTATCGATGTTTAGTTTATAGCAAGAAAAAATTAAATGTTTTCATATTAAAACCGATCAAATAAACAAAAAAAAAACAAACCTAAAAATTTATACATATATAACTAAAACTAAAAAAATTTAAAAAAAAAATATATAATGATAAAAATCGAAAGTTAATAAAAGCAAAGCCCCAGAAAGTCGAGAAAATTTTTAAAGCCAACATTTTTTAAGTGTAAATCACAAAGTAAAAGCCAAAAACCTAAATAAAGTGGCAAATGAAATAAGCCACAATCTTTAAATTATTGTTGAAATCAGAGTTGTTATTGTTATACACATATTATATATATTTATGATTAAAAGTACTAAACTTAATACAAGAAAGAAAAAACACATAAAACTGTAAATTAAAATATAAAAGGGGAGTAACTTTCCTACCCGTAGGCACTAAAATGTCTGTTTAATTTGATATTGTACAATACCGTAAAACCGTCGCTTATGACAGTTATGATCAAAAGAAACACAACTGCTATATTATATTGATGACCGTGTAAAATTAAATAAATTATAAATTGTATTTAATAAAAAAAATGTGAAAAATATAAACAAAGAAATTAAGGTTGAAAAACAAACAAAAAAAAACACACACACGAAACCAAAACGCAAAATGAAAGTAATACGAAATCAAATGTCGGATATTATGTTGAAATACGGAAAATAAATATATATAAAAAAATATGTTTTTTATTGTATAAATCTTTTCATTATTATAGCAAAGTATAGTACGAAGGTTGGTGTGGGTTTTTGTATCTCATGAATGTTTTATGCTAGAAAGTTGATACTTAGTAGGTATGTATATGTGGATGTCCTACAGAAATAATTTAACCAACAAAAAAAATTCAGATTTGCATTGGCGTACGGAGGAAAGGACAAAAAGTTGCTCGTGAAAAGGGTTTTTTTTATACATTTTCATCAATTTCGTCATATCTTTTATGTATGTCGAGATATCGAATTAATTTTATTTCTGCGTGCTCTAGATTTTTCGATATTCAACCCCTACGGTGATGTAATGGAATTGTGTACGTTTTCACAAATTTCGACATACTTCTTAGGTCTAATCAGATATCGAATTCGTTTTGGCTTCTAAGGGGCTTACATGTAATCGATGTTCACACCCAAGGTGGTTGTAATGGGGTTGTGTAAGTTATTACGAATTCCGACAAATCATGTTTAATGACATAACAAGTCTACTTATACTTCTATGGGCCTTATATATAATCATCTAAATTAATTTCCGGATTTTACGATATTCAACCCCTAAGAAGAGTGTAAAACGATTGAGTACGTTTTTACGAATTCCCACATATATCTTAGGTCTGCTGAGATATTGAATTGTTTTTTACTTTAACGAGCTTTCTATGAAATCGTTTCAAAATTGGTTTGACATTATTTTTTAATTTTCAGCCAATAAAGGGTTATGTCGATATTTTATCCCCTAAGTAAAAAAAAATCTGCCAACAATCTGATAATATTTTTTGGATGGAATTTCGTAACGTCTTTATAGCTGAAATGCGGTGTAGGTTACTATACAACTGATAACCTAAAGAATAGCCATGATGCTACATGAAACGGTTCTTTAAGGTTGTCTGTCTCATCGTAACCGCTTCTTTGACTCGGAGTTCTAATTTAATAAAGTAATTTAAGCAAAAAAAAATCATATTTACATTGGTGAAAGTCAAAATTGTCAATGAAAGAGAGTGTATATATTTTAACGAATTTCGTCATATCTCTTTGGTCTATGGAGATACCGAATCAGTTTCACTTCTGTGTGCTCTTCGTAGTTTTCCGGATTTTTTTGTTCTTCAACCCGTAAAAGTGTATAAAGTAATTGTACATGTGATTATGAATTCCGACATATCATTAGGTCTGATGAGATATCGAATTGTTATTAACTACAATGGGCTTTCTATACACTCGCATAAAAACGGTTTCAGAATTTTATGATACTAAGACCCTACGAAGTTATATCGATATATCATCCGTCCGGATTCATGATTACTGAAGAATGCCTTGATCAAATTAAATAAAATCCGGAAATAGAACAATACCTCTTCATGAACTTTTCGAAACAGAGTTTCGGCTAGTAATTTTCTTAAAAGCTTAGAAAAATTACTTATTAATGAAAACATATTTTGTATCTTAAGAATAATTCTGTGTCATTAGAGTTTAAAAGTAAGGCATTTAATAAATTAGAAGTTGTTAGTCTTTCGCTGGAAAAAGTTAATATCAATTTGAAATATCATTAAATATCCGTTATTTTGTATTTTAATCGGTATTGAAAAATTTATTTAAAAATATATATATATACGTTCCGAAAATATTTATTAAAATTGCCAACTTCGAATATGTTTCCCTGAGTTGATCAATAGCTGAGATGCAGTATTCCAAAAATGTTACATTCTTAATTTATATTAATATTTCGGTCATTAAATAATGAGACACGATTGATGACGTTGGAAAAATATAATAGTATGTAACTGGACCTAGATTTTTTGGAAATTTATCTTATTCTTTACAATTATTGCGATTTTGGCAAAGGTGTCAGTGGTATCTGAAGTTGAAAAGGTAGATATTAAAAAGAGCTTCTCTAATTTATTTTAACGACCTTAAAAAAATTAAAAATGGTTGAAGGTGTGAAATGAGGAAAGCTGGAAGGGAAATATTCTAGAAATCATGTATCCTGAACGGTTTACGCCATATAGTTTAAACTTGGTAATTCTTTGTAGTTATACCAGGGAAAGTTTTAAGGGGACAAACACTTGTGGGGGGAGAAGAAAAACCTGAAATTGCGACATCGAGCGAACTATGTAATTATAATTTTGGTTTGTATATAAAGCAGTAATAGCATTCTCAATATGCAATTTTGATGGGGATAGGGACAGTAAAGCGGGTGGATTCAAAAATTGTTTGAAAAAGTACTTCCCATATATCAAGAACCATTTGAGAGAGAATCTAGGCAATTATTCAGGAGTTGAGTCCACCAGAACAAATTTCTACGAGTCTGAGTATATGAGGTGAGAGTAGATTTAAAGCTGCATATTCTGATTTTTATATCTCTCGAATTGCTAATGATAAAAAGCTGGAACTAAAGGGTTATTCAATAGGTACATAACAATTTTGTAATTTAATACAAACGCACCCTTAAACTTCTTTACTGGTCTGTCAATGTCAAAACGTCAGTCAAAATTTACATTTTTATCATGGTGAAGTTCACGAACGAGCAACGTTTGGAAATTATATCAATTATTCTGTGTTTTATTTAAATACAAAATTGTTATGTACCTATTGAATAACCCTTTAGATATTTATATCGAGTATGGAGCTATGGTGGTGGCAAGTTTAAAAATGTTATTTTAATAGAGCTAACCCTGTATGGATGTAGGGGTTATTTTTTTCCTTCTCAGAAATGGCTTATACTAGAAATTTGCAATTTGGTATTATAGGCAGATATAATAGGAAAGTAATTTTCGTAAAACAAGATCAGCCAAAAGTTGCACATGGTATTTTCACGAATTTCTTTATATCTTTAAGGTCTGATGAGAAATCGAATTGATTTTTACTTCTACAGGTTGATTACGAGCATTTACCCTTTTTTTTGGGGGGGGGGGGGGGGGGTATGGAAAAACAGTAGTTGGTCCTTAAAAGTAGTTATTCAACAATTAATATTTTTGGTTGATTTGAAGTACATTTTTATGGGGAGGGCTTGTCACTTCGCTGGTTCAGCTCAATAACGAAATAACGTTGCAAATACTCCTGCACTTCGTCTTTAACCATGTTTCATATTTTGCCCGAAAATAATTATAAATAATAAAGTTGCGCCCATAGTTGATTTTACTCTCTACTCGATATGCACTCCAAAATCGGAATTCTCCGTAAACAAATTACAGTTACAGCAATTTTAACAATTATTATGACTAATATCACTTTTTCTTATCTAACTTAGTTATTATTGGATTGAAAGAAAATACACTTCGGCAAAATCGAATTCGTCTCACCCATTTATTGACGAAAAAGTCCTTGGCGCCGTATTGAAATGCCGTATCGAATGTCGATCGTCTTTTTATACTTTTAATTCTCTGAAATTCAATCAAATAAAATTATCAGTATAATAACGAATGTCATTTGCAACAATTTATTTATACGGTGCTATCACAAAATGCAATGTCAAAGATCGCAGAATAATAATGCCGGGTGCTTGGCAACGGATTTTAAGTACATTAATTATTCTAGAAGACAGTCTGTTGTATTAAACACACAAAAAATTCAGCTAAAAATTGCCAAAAAAAAAGAAGGTTTGTTATTTTTGAAATTGTCGATACGGTTTCACAAATATAAAACAAAATTGAGTAGCTAAACAAAAACAATTTTTGGGGACTTCGATCAAAATCCTATCTCTACTTAATTATGACTGTTATTAATCACAAATGTTTATAACGAATAGGTATTCATACTATCGGTTCAGTTTTCAGTACTATTATTAGCCCAGGTCAGTGGGATCTTCTGCAAGGCTCGATAACTGATCAAAAATCGCGATAATAGTTGTAATCCCGCTCGAGATCGCAACTGTTTCCCTGTAAATTATCAATACAAATATTATACTGTAAATTCATACTGATAATGGTGCATCCTCGATCTCGTCGCGATCCATTATCAGTTCCATTTTTGCTGTGGATCTGGACAAATCGGAAAGTCTTAATCGCCACAATTTCTTAACTCGATTTCTTATTCACTCCATTGACTTTGACTAGTGTAGATCGCTACAGAGTAAATTCTATCGCTCTATAATCGCAATATTGATTTAAAAACAACAAACAAAATAATAATAAATCAATTATCAACTATGAATTCAATCGATTGTTACAATACTTTTATTAAAACGAAATATAATAAGCGCGATTTAAATTCAAATAATTACGGAACCTACTACGCGAATTCGATAAAAGGTGAGTGTCTTGAATGTGTGCATATGCTTAAGGTGTACCGCAGGAGACCGATCAAGTGCCTTTGGTTTTCATTATAGTGAAGTGTTATCTTAACAGTGTTGCAAATTTAATCACCTGCTTTTTTTTTTAACCTGCAGGTTATCAGAAAGATGAGGAAGCTTGTGCGATACGATTGCGTTTTCCGACGAAAATTCCAATTATTGTTGATCGTTATGCCCGCGAATATGATTTGCCCTATTTGAATAAAAGGAAATTTCTAGTGCCGCAAGAAATAACGATGGGACAATTTTTATTAATAATTCGTAATCGATTAAATGCAAATCATAACAAGGCATTATTTTTATTAGTCAACAACAGAATGTTGGTGCCCATGAGTAAATCAATTTCCGAAGTTTACGCACAAAATCGAAGTGATGATGGTTTCTTGTATATTACGTACACGTCACAAGAAGTTTTTGGTGAGTTTTATAATTTTTGATTCTTTTATCCGTAAATTATTTATTTGAAGAAACGCATGGTTTTATTGTTGTTACATTTTTTTATATCGCGGAAATCTATATCTGTCCTTCGGTAACATTTCTCCGCTCGAATTTGGGACATTACGATTTATCGTTTTGAGTTGTATATCGAAGTTTCAACAACACAGTTGTTTTTTCTGGGGATAGGTTTATCGTAGTTATAAAAATATAAAAAAATATGGAAAATCTCCGTGAAATAATGAGATTTATAAGAACACGTTTGGTTTGGTGACAGGATTTTTTCATTAAAAGGAATTTTTGTTGTTTTTTGGGTAACCAGAACTCGTATATACTGTGGCTTCTGAAATGTTCAGCCTCCGCTCAAAAGTCCTACGGAAGCTTTATTGAAGTTAAAAATCCACAACCTGCGAAGCCTTATCGAAGTTATAGCCTCTGGAAAATTAAAATGCGAAGTTTGTTTGCTAGTTGGGATACGTGGGGAGAAAACTAAAAATACAATATTAACCCTGTGTCTACACTGACAATTTATCTGGCAATGGCAATGGCAACGGCATTATTGCCATACACAAATTGACAGTGTAGACGCACCAAACGCATATGGCAATATTGCTCTCAGCATTGCCATGGCAATTTTGAGGATAATATTGCCAGAAAACGAATCGTTTGACAGAAGTTAGCGACGCTTGTCAACAGGTAAACTTACGTTTTTTTGATTTGATCGCAAAATGTGTGAAAATAAGTGGACTAAAGAAAAAACTATTGAATTAATCAATAGTTTTCGAAGTTATGATTGCTTTGCTTCACAACTTGACACTTCGAATTCACTCGCTCAAATTAAAATTGCCTGGCAATCAAATGCCCACTCATTGCGATTTGACATTTAACTCAATGGCAATATTCCCATTGTCATTGGCAGATAAATTTTCAGTGTAGACGCAGGGTAAAGAAGTTTTGTTTCCATCATCTAGGCCCAATACTAGGAACAGTATTTCAATTCGGATTCAAAATTGTTTGCACAATAAAACTGAAAATGACTTAAAAAAAAACTCGATAGTCAAATAGTCTGAACTAAATAATGGCCAAAATAGTCTAATAACATGTTCCCACGGCCTCTAAATCTCGCGATAACGCAAATCTACTAGATTCGCGAGATTTAAGGATAGTGGAAGCACAGCATAAAGTCTATCGGTGAGTTCTGCGGAATGATTGTGCGTTTTGGAGTCGGTTGAGCAGCACTGGTCCAAATATTTTGGCGCTCTGTACAACTAATCAAAACACACCTCATTTTTTTTCCTGCAGCCACTTTTATGAAAAGATCCAAAAACCAAAAATCGGCGAGAGAATGACATCAAAACCATATGATCAAAAAAAAAACCGATACTCGACAAGTGTCCCATTCCATAGAGAACGGCTTTTCATTTCAAACGAAATTTTCATTCCCATCAAAAACTTTATGCTTCTGATAGATCCAAAATTGTTCAAAAGCTCCGTATAATCTCAGTTTGAACAGAAAAGCATTTTTTTATGCAGAGATTTGCAGTGGAGGGCTAAAGTTCATCAACTCGGTGAATTAAAGGCATGGTCGTATATACAGATCTAACAACCCACCCCACCAAAATACGATAACATTTTAGATTAAACTTTGATCTATTTTTACAAAAAAAAAATCTGAAATGTTTTAACACTTGCAAATACAAAATCATATTCAAAACCCCAGAAAATAATACATTTTTAGTTTAAAGTTGTATTTTTTTTTAAGAAAAAAGTTACTGGCGGTTGTACGCCTCGGAGGCGTGGGTTTTCAGAATTAAGGTGATAAAATATTTTCGCCGTATCCTGATATAAGTGCCGATTCTGAAAGACAATAGAGGTATTACTCCAGTGGAGTGTAATTTTCTATTCTAGGGGGTCTAGGTTGTGTAGTAGCATAGCGCAGTGATCCACAAAAACTGATGTCGTAACCATAAAAAAAAATATATTTGAAGCAGTGACGTTGCTTAAAACGATTATTGTTACTGTACTATGCAAAAGACGTAGTCAAATAGAAACTACAATCACTAGAATACTCGTCGAAAGTTACCTAGAAAAAGCGGTGAGTCGACAACAAATTGCGAGAAATCAAGTAGTCGACAAGGAACTCCAAGGGGTTAATAAATCCTGGCTGCTGATAAAGGCCACTAAAGTTGCCTTCCTATGCCCCTTAAAATCTGCTTGTTGACCCTAAATGTCCAGAGATATTGAAATTTCTTTAAGAATAATTTATAAGATTTAGTTCGGTATTGACCGAAAACTTTCTAATCCTTGCACCGATTCAAAAATCCTTATTTAAGCTGATAATCTGAAGAGACGGAATATGCAGAAAATCGGACGAGTCCTTTGCGTAGTCATCATAAAAAACTCTTTAGGTAAAATTCTGCATTTCTATCTTTCGAAACACAAAACGATTCACAAAATACTGCCGACATTGGTTTATAAAAATTTTAAATTCAAATTTTGGCTCATCCTACTGTGCCTCTATTAACAATGTTATTTTTAGTATGCCCCTGGTATTGGTATATAACCAACAAATTTCAACTTTGTGTCTTGAACCGGTCAGAAAATATCTGTGGCCACAGCGAATAAGTAGGTAAGTCTAAAAACGAAACAATTCAGAGCAGCACCTTTTTGCTATTTTTACTATTCCTGTAAATCCAGTTTTTGTGAAAAAATTAAATTTTTTGACATCTCAGTGATCAAATAACATATAACAATAATTTCTTCACAGTGCGCGTAAGTCTTGGGAGATGACCACAGTACACTTATCCCATTTTACTATTTTTCGACTTACCAAGTTATTCTCTGCGACCACAGATATAATATGATTCATTGTTTCCAGGCTTTATGGTCTTTAGACATATTGTTATGCAGCATTGTTATGCACACTACACATGGATACCATTTTCGCTGCATGGTTATATTATCATCTCCGGAAAAATTCCCGAGAAATCGAAATGGAAAAAATTACAAACACTCTCTTCACCGTCATCCCATAAACACTTTCCTAAAAAATTGTCCACAAAACGTTATCTTTCCAATAGTTCAATCGTTCTGATTTTAACTTAATAATTTCAAGGGGCTCCTGAGCTGTAAGTCATCATTTGTATTGCATTTGTATACTTCATATTTTAGTACTTTTCACGTTTTTCCGTAACTTGACAAAGACACCCCGAAATTTTGGTCAGTACTTAACACTGAAACATTATTTTCTCGTAATCGCAAACTTATTATCTAATTCTATTGCTACACTCCTGGCATTCATATCATAATATTGTCATCACCTACAGTATGTATCTATCTTGCCTGAACCTCAACCATGGTATTCAAATTCGATAAATTCATCTAGTATAGTATGAATTTTATTACTAACAGCGCCTTTTCCGCCAGCCTGTGATGAGTAGAGTAACTAACTAACTAACGTGATTTATTTATGCCAGATGCAGTTAATCAATAAATATGAACACTGATTTTAGAGAAAACGCATAAATTTCTTAAGCCGCTTATTGAGCGCGTCTCAAAATACGTTTTGCGACAGCAATTCTATTTTTTTAAGATTTATTCCCTTGAATTTTACTAAAATATAAAATCATACTAAAAGTATTGTGTATCACTCCTACATGGTTTTTATACTACGATTAGCTGTATATCAATGGTATAGGACCTAAATCTTAAAATAGTTTAATTGATGTAGATAATATTATGTACCTACTCGAATTATTTCTGATTATAAAGTTTTTTAATTAGAGAGATAATTAGAATTAAATTAAACGAACAAATAATTCAGTGATAACCAATGGCGCTGATATTAATAAAAGGCCGTGACCGGTCGTGGTTTTGCTTCTGATAATCTTGCTTTTGGAATCCTACCTTCAATCTCTTAAAATATCATGTGAAGGTGAAATTTTATTCCTTTTGTGGATTTTTTTTGAAAATTATTCAGTGTCACAAGTTTATCTGTTAACATTAATTTCGATTATTTTTGGAATTGTAAAAATAATTACAAAATAGCTCAATTCGTTTCCAGTGATTTTTGTTTGCACCGATGAGAAAAATAGGAAAGATTCTTATGCGGAGAGAAGACTCTTTATCTTGTAATATGTAGTTTATCTAATTTAGGAAAGATGTAGTTACATCGACTTCAAGAAGTTAAAATATTCTAAAGGTACTTTAGGAAGAAGAAAACAGTTGGAGAGTTCCACCAACATCCAAACTGGTGATTAAATCGCGAAATGTTGCACTGAAATTTCAAAAAATTTAGTGGAGTGGCTAAGTGTACTAGTCTACAAATCCAGAGGTCGTGAGCTCGAATCGCTCCTAGCCATGGGCTAAGTAAAAAATTATATTTCAAGCAGTAACAGTTTCTCAAAATGGGGATCATATAGGAACTTAAAAAAGAACTAAAAAAACAATGTTTACTGTATATCAAGAATTCCTAAATTTAAAAGCTACAGTAAAGTGTTAAACCCATTCTTCACACTGGTTTGACTAATTTCAGTACAATAACGAGTATAACTTGTTGTAAGCCATTGGTGAAGCACTGATTTATTAAACCAGTTAAGTGGGTTTAACTGGTTTAAGATTTTCGGTGGGACCCACGTTTAAACCCCAAAATTATATTGATAAAGTTTAAAAAGTTGCACGCGATTCACCTCAAAAAAATTTAGAATAGTTTTGACTCTGAATTTTGCGATTTAAAAATCAAATCGTTTGCTTAAATCATGTATTTCTATCGATGCAGATTTGAAACGCTATACAAATTTACTAAGGATCGAAAACTTGCCTAGCTCCTAATCATAAAATTACACACGAACCGCCATATAACAGACAGTTGTCGAAAATTTGTCTCTCTTAGAGTATTGTTTTTATTGTCACTAGGTGGTGATTTCCAACTTTTCCAATTGTCAATTGACACCCTCCAAAATTTCGACCGCTTACTGCTATATGGTGTGAGAATGTCACGCCTTTCAATATCCAACTGGAATACGGCATACTTCTCAAACACTCTTCTTTCTCACTCTTTTCTCGCATGTTATCCAGATCTCTCGAACATTCCACACACCCAACCGAATATGCTGGAAATTTCACGTCTCACAACAGGCAATCTATATGTATAAGCATTGCAAAGTTTACAGACACAGAGTTTGTACTACGGTGAAGTATGACTGCTAGTTTCTCCCTATCTTGGAAGGTTCGAAAATTTTCCGCCAGGGATACACGGTATATTTGTCAATTGTGTTTTGCTCAGCACTAGCAAACAATGATGAACGTTTTTTCAAATTTTTCTGCATTGTTGAATGATGGCCGTTGATCTTAGATCTGCTTCAAGGAGAATTGACATTTAGAGAATTTTCAAGATACTGCGATATCTGCGAATACAATGAATTTTCGAATCGGATGATTTCGAGAATAAAAGCCCCTTAAGTTAGTAATCCTTAAGCTATTTTCTGTGGAAGCTCAACCATGCAAACAAGAAAAAAAATTGACTCAATCAATTTTCTGATTATCTACAAGAAATGATTATGTTGTTTATGTTTTTCACAATCCCAGAAACGAAAGATCATTTCAAAAAGCCGGGTTAATCTTTCGTTAATTAATGACAACAAATCCAATGTACGCAAATAAGTGACAACAAAGTATATAATGGCATATTGAATTATTCGAAAAAACATCATTGTAATAATTTATGGAAGCCTCATTTGTTATTAATTTAAAATTTTCCTTGTACTTAATTGTAGTCTCATCAATTGTGTTTTTTATATTTAAATTCAATGTCAATTCAACAACAAAAAAAAATAGTTTTTTTCCAAATTATTTTCTTTCATTTTTCAAGTAGCAACCGAATAAATAATAAATTTCTTGACCATCATGACCAGGACTTTGCTTGACCCCCTGCTTTCTTGATAAGTCGGTGCCCGTCAATAATAAGCTCAAGACAATAAATTAATAATGTTTAATATTTGCTTTTGTAATCGGATTGCAAGAAGTTAATAATTAGAAGTCGTGTTTGTGCTTCTTAGAGGTCGAGAAAATCAGCTGCTACAACTTTTCCACTGGCCAGAAGTGAGCCAATGAAACAATCAGAAAAGGGTCATCTCAACGACGCTTTGCAACCGCCGATTATCGGGGAGTTTTTCCTTTTCAAAAAATCGCTATCACTAGTGTGATACGTTTGTGACTAGTTTATAATGGCTATTAAACAATGTTTATTTATTGACATCGGGTTTTCATGCCCCTAGTGAAACGAGTGCATCATATCTTATCGCCGTATAAAAACAAATCAACTTCCCGTAATAATTTCACTAATAAATTAAATAAAAATAAGAACAATCGATTTTTTTTGAGATTTTCTGTAAACAAATTTAATATTTTTTTTTTAATTTCATTTTTCAGGCTGATCTTTGTGCACTTGGTTATCTTTGTACGGTTGCAGTTTTCTTCTGTAATGGACGGATATTCACATGCGGTCCGAGTGATTGTGTAATTTGCGGCTTGATTGTTATATTGTTGCTGTTTTATTGTTTGTTTGATTTTTATAACTGACTGGATTCTTAAATGACCAGAGTGATTCCTTATTTTTCGATTAAATTTTTTTTCTTTTATTACCTACTAACTTAGTCTTTAAGATTTTAACTACTTTATATTCTGCGTCAGACTGGTAGTCAACTAAATTTTTGATCAAATTTTTTTTTAAATAATACGAAATTATGAAATAATCATTAAATGTGATATGTTAATTTTAAGTTTTACCGTACATAATTAAATATTACTTTTGTTTATAAAACTATTAACATCCCAGTCTTATTATGTTTTAATCAAGTTCAAATAAATAACATCTAAGGAAAATTAAACAAAGTTTTTTTTTAATTATAGTCTACAAAACTATAGTCTATAAAACAGTAAACTTTTTTTTCTGCATTAAGCATTTTGAGCATTCCCTATTGCACTTGTACTGGTTCACAGGACTTTAATTGCATATGCACTAAGTTCAGAAAAACGCCAGAACGAATAACGTCAGACTGAATTCGGACCTTGGCGAATTGATAACGATTGTCAGTACTGAATACCTTTCGATACAAATTTTTCAATTTTTCAAATTATTTATTTATTTTTTATGGAGGATTTTTTTTTCAATTCTACATATATCGAAATTGGATCAATACTTACAAGTTAATTTTGTAGCATTTTATGTTTCAGTACTGAAGTAGAGCTGGAAAAAGTGATACTTATTATTAAACTTAGTACTACGACAGCACTAAATGAGTCTCGGAATTGGTAACGTTTCGAAGGTAATAATTTTATTTTTGAGCTATTGTTAAAACAAATGTCTTAAAAGAATTTAATTTACGCAATAATGGGAGCTGGTGTATTAGCTATTATCAAGTAATCAGATGCTTACCCTGATTTAAGAACAATATCACATCGGTTCCGAAGAGGGACGTCGTTCGTGAGAGGCAGGGAAGCATTTACCGCTCCTCCTTTAAATTGAGAGATCTGTAATCTTTCCATTTTTCTAGAAAGGCTATTTTCAAGGAAGAATGAAAAATGTATATCCTCCTTCTGTGCGTGGTGCACGTGAAAACATTGCACATGAATTTACATACTGTGAAAAAATCTTTTCTTCAACTGGGAAAAACTAAAGTGACGTTCTTGACTCAGTAGCTAGAAAAAATTTCTCGTTTGTCCGATTTTCCAAATTATCGGAACTGTTAGTAAACTCCGTTAAATTTTTTGCTCAAAACGGCAAGAGTTTCAATTAAAAAAAAAAGTTTTTTACAATCTGGAGTTTATAGGAATTCTGTACCAGCACTAATAAGAATGCACAGGTAAGTAAAATGTTTTTCTGTAGGATTAATCGTTGCTGTCTACCCTTGGAGTGTACGGTATTGTCTATATATGTGTCAAGTTCAAATCCATAATAAACAAGTACAATTAATTTATTATTTATTTATTCACTAAGAACGCAGACGTAACAAGAATAAAAATTTTGAGAAAACAAGTTTTTTCCCTTACTTATTTTGAAAAGGTGAGTAATGCATAGGAATTAAAAAAAATTCTTCTATGCAGTACTAAATTTCAGTACAGGTCCACCGACGATAGTAGGTACTTAATTCAATTTCTAATAACAGAATTCCGTCAGTACCCAAAATGTTCCACTAGAGTTCTACGTGTTTCAGTATTTCAAGTGAAAGGGGTAACACGCGAATCCCGATGTATTATCTGAATTGTATTATAATGTAAAATATACTTGCGCTCATAAAAACCGAACCGATATCTCATCGAACCTAAGAAAAATTAGATTAAACAAAAACTTTGCAACTACTTAAGGGTTGAATATCTGAAAATTTCGAAAACTATTTCGATGTGTTTATATCAAGACATAAGAAATATGGTGACATCGGTAAAAACGTATACACTCCATTTTTAGATCCCTAGGAGTTAGTAGTTTTAAGAAGGGGCGAAGTGCTGAGCCACCGCGCACGCTAGGCACCAAAAGGACCCATCACGATTCCTTCAGAACCTCGTAGGTCACTAAACATCCCCTAAACAACCCAGATCCCTAACGAACTTGACTAGCTTATCCACTAGGAGTTAAATATCGGAAAATCCTAGAACCCATTTAAGGCTACAATATAGAAACCTCATTAAGGTTAAAACCAATTCGATATCTAATCACACCTAGAAAAAATGTCAGAATTCGTGAAAACTTACAAAACCACCTTACATCCGTTTTGAGAGTTGTCTATCGAAAAATGGTGATATCAGTATTTAGGCGTTTATAAAAAGTTCATACAAATAAAAACTAATTCGAAATTACATTAAGCGAGATATGTCGAAATTCGCGAAAAGTCACTTAACTAATTTTGCACCCCTTTCGGGGGTTGAATTTCAAAAAAAATTTGAAAATGGTTTCTAGGCTCTTATGTAAGAAGCTCGCAGAAGAAAAATTAATTTGATATCTTGGGGGGACACTCCTTTACATGGTCGAAAAGTACATGATTTCAAGCATTATTTTCTCAGGTATAATAGCACGAAACGCTTTGAAATTTTTATGACAATTTAATGCATAATACCCTGTACAGACTATGCATTTTAAACGCATTTTATTAGGTAAATTTAACATGTTAAAAAAGTAGTGTTCAGACTAGGAAACTCGTTTTATTCTGATACATGATAGCTTGATGTGGTTTGTTTTGACAAGTAGATATTCAGCTGTGTTTCATTAGTAAATTTATGCTTTCTAAATTGTTTGAAACCAATTAGTTTGTATAGCAGTAATGAAAAGGGAATTTATTAGCTTCCTTTACTTCCATTTTTTTTGCTAGGGGTCTAATAGGCTAAAGATTTTAAGCATCTATCTTACACTGTTTTTATTTGTCAACCCTTATACACAAACCATATTTTATTTGCCTAGTGCAATTGGTTCGAGAGATATAGTAATCTAAAGTTTTTCACACCCCACCCCCGTACGCCACTGCCTCCACTCAAAAATTTCCGATCTATTCTCCTAGTATACCTATAGATATTCATTAAGTTTCAATTTTGTTATCCATTTAGGAGATATAGATTTTAAGATGTGTCGATCTCGGCTTTTTTGTCGTTTCGGACGAATTATTTTTCCCCCCACTCCCACACCACTTCACCCATATTGACAATTTTTATGCAAATGGGTCCACTATCAAAGCTCTATATAAATTCCAAGTTTCAGCCTCCTAGCATAAGTGGTTGCTGATATCTAGAATCCAAAATTTTCAGTATAAATCGCACCCCCCTCCTCCCCCCTCACACCCACACCCTTCAGAATTTGGTCACTTCAAGAGGCCTACCCAGTCTATTCATAAAAATCAAAAAAAATTTAATTTAATAACTCAAACCGTTTGGGAGCTACGAGCCTTCAAACGATTTTGCGTACGGCGTGCGGCGGACAGACGGACTGAAATTTTTTTTTGCTTTTTTCATGTCTACTAGTCATGAAACGTAAAAAAAAATTTTTCAGAGTAGTAAATTTTTTTTTTTAAAAAATCGATCACAATACTGTATTATTGAAAAATAATAAAGTATAATGGATGGATGTTAATATCGCCTCGTTTCTAGCTGCGTCCTTAATTTTGATCTGAACCGAAAAAAAACAAAAAGTTTTTGTAAAGTTTATGATACTAGCTTCTTTATGACGTTGAGTTTTTTTTAAAGAAAAAGTTGAAATTGCATGTTTTTACACAGTTTTAAATTTAAAGTGCATTTTTCGCTAAAAAAAATCGACTTTAAAATACGAAAAAAATATATAAAAAATGGCTTTTCAAAAAACAATTTACGTCATATAGAAGAGAATTTAATTATCTATAAAATGAGCAGTCACAAAGCCAAATCGGTTCGCAAAATCGAAAAATGATGTTTCGAGAAAAACAAGTTTAAAGTTTTGGAAGCAATAAAAATACTATATACCGCTTTATGAGTTGTAACCCGTAAACACTGCAGATTTCGACTGAAATTTTTTTCACAAATCTGGACCTAGGCACGGTGTACACTTTAAACGTTAAAAGATTAAGCCGACTTGGGAAGGTGAAGGAACCTGATGTAGGTATAGTTAACTCTGATGAAGGAGGAGTTCACAGGGTATGAGTTTCTGGGTATTAATATAATCTTTTTTTCTCGTATTTTCAAATTATGCAAAGTTACAAAGAGCCAAAATTTACCCGAGTTTTTGGCCTAAACTTAGTGTTTTAAATCTTATTTTATAAAAAAATCTTTAAAAAAAAATCCTTAAGCGGAGTTTTTTGAAATTTCTCAATGAATAATGTACAGATAAAAGACGAAGGCAAACAGAGTGGTCATTGCCTCGACCTACTATCAGGCAATTTTACAATAGTAAAAGCCGTAATTAATTTCTTGTAACGAATCCAGACTGACTTATTGAATGCAATGCAAATCAACAATTTTAAAGCAGCACATAACAACAAAGTTCTTATGTATTGAATACAAGGATAGTACAGAGCGGCTAGAAATCTTGGATCTTCGGTCCCCAGCAATTCATTTTATAAGCAGTAAAAGTAATAACTGATAGGTATGAAACGAGGTCTCGCTATCTTATCAAAACCGTTTTAATGAGAAGTCCATTTAAAAAATAATAATTATTATTTATTTTCAACCATTTATGCTATAAAATGTGTGACGCGTTGTTCTCAAAAAAAAAACCGGTCATAATACAGATTGAAAAAATTCAAATTGAACAAAATTTAGACAATTTGAAAAGTGTGGAAATTATTATATCCAGGCACCATGAAATTCAGATGGAACAAAAGTCGGACTAGATTGAATTTAGATAAGACGAAATACTTATTTGGTAAGTAGTATAATTTTTATTAGCTTGTTATTATTTAACTTATGATAGAGTCAGACTGCAATATCACATATATATTAATTTTTCCACAATTTATTTCCATGAACTGGGTAATACCCCGGAACGAAGAGAAGAATTTAATAAATAGCACAAGGGTGCTGCTAGAGAAGAGCTGCATCGTTTTAGAACGCTTGGAGTGATGCCATCTGGACCAACAGAAAAACTGTCTGCAATATTTGAGATACATTTCAAAATAGTAGCTTCGTCTATATACAAATCCGTCATCTCCAATGAAGTAGAGGGAAACTTTGTCAGGTGTTTATAATCCTTAAAACTATTATCATAGTTAGAAGAAGTGAAAGCAGCTCGAAAGTAGTTCTCGAAGAAGTTGTTAATGACTAAAGGCTCATCGCTGACCACACCATCAAAAGACATAGAAGCGGGGTATCCATCGGAATTCCTTTTTGAATTGGCGAAATCCCAGAACCGCTTAGGTTTGTCCCTAGTCGATAATTTAATATTATTGACGTACGAGGTATACGCTGCACTAGACCGCCTAATAAACAGGTCGCGTAAGTTTGAATAGAAAACGTAGTCTAAATCAATTCTTGAGAGACAATATGTCTTCCATGCTTTCGTTTTTAAATTTTTCAGATGTACCAGGTCGTCGTCAAACCACGGAAAACGCTTAGCCTGCTTAGTACATGTGACCGGTACACATCGCGCGAAACTACGAAATGCCGCGTTTCCACTTACGCCTTCATATGCGTAGGGCATGTGCGATGAGCGCGAATGTCTAGGCGTAAGTAAAAACGGCACATACGTGCTACAAGCATATCCCTTTGATCTACGTCAAAAACCGCCATCGAAGCAAATGTTGAATGCGAATGTTTTTGGCACTGGTGGGGGCTAGCACGTGTTCAATTCAGTCCCAACGGGAATACAAGTAATGTATTATGTACTGTATGTAATATTATAGTTTATGCAAGATTATTAGAATGTGTCTTTTTCGCATTCTGAAAAATGTATAGATAATCATTCCTTCAACATTCCAGAAAAAATTTAGTATGAAAAGTATGGTATACTTCTATCCATTGAATCGGAATGTGTACGAAATGCATTCTTCAGAACTCTTCGCATAGGCGATAGTGGAAACGCTACATTCGTGCTCATCGCACATCCCTTTGATTTGCGTCCAAACACCACCATTGACGCAAATGTAAGCGATTCTCGATTTGAGTTGTAAACTAACGCGAATGTACCATTTCCACTTACGCATACGCGCTAGTTTGCCTCGCCCAATGCATATGAAGGCGTAAGTGGAAACACGGCAAAAGATCGTACTATAAGAGTTTAAAGTGGTAATTTCAACATCTCGCTTACTTAGTACACACAACCAGTCGTCAATGATTTAAATGAATACTTCGGAACGATTGGCTCCACTCTTGCAGAGAATCTAATAAACCATAGTAATGCGGAGAATTTTCAAAGGTTCTGCTGTCCTTCAGTAACAGAGGCTATGTTTCTTTTTCCAACAGATTATATTGAAATTGAAAATATTATAGAGGAACTCAAATCCAACATAGCCCCCGGTATCGATGGCATCTCAACAAATGATTTGAAGATACTTAAGACAATCATCTCTTCACCACTAAGCACTGCCATAAATAACCATCTAAACTGTGGTACATTTCCCCCTTGTTTGAAAACAGCACTGATTTCTCCCATTCATAAAGGAGGCTCAATAAAAGATCCTAATAACTATCGCCCAATAGCTTTAACTAGCGCAGTTAGCAAAATATTCGAAAAAGTTATAAACAGGAGGTTACTGAATTTTATAAAGAAACATATTGGTTTTGATAAACAACAATACGGATTTCAGGAAGGCAGCAATACGACATCAGCCTTATTAAATGCAATGAAATTTATAAATGAAAGCCTCGACAAGAGTTATTATGTCGCTGCGATTTTTGTGGACTTAAAAAAAGCTTTTGACACAGTAAACCATATATTGTTGCTCGATCAATTGAAGGAAATTGGAATTAGGGGAAAGACCAATGACTTAATAAAAAACTTTTTAGTTGATCGACAGTACATTACCAAAAATTTCGACGAACTAAGCTCTCCTAAGATAGTCAGTATAGGCGTCCCTCAAGGTTCGATTTTCGGACCTACTTTATATCTGCTATATATACACAACCTACAGTTCGCAGTCCTTAAAGCAAAATATATTACCTTTGCTGACGACACGTTACTTCTTTATAAAGGTAAATATCCTGATCAACTGGAGCTGTTAATTAATTCTGATCTGAAACTATTTCAACATTGGCTCTTAGGTAATATGTTGACATTAAATACATTGAAGACAAATTATATGATCTTTAGACAAATTAACAAACTGGATATTGACTTGAAACTAGAAATAGATGGAATTCAACTAACGAGAGCACATGAAACAAAATATTTAGGGCTAATAATTGACGATAAACTTACTTGGACTCCTCACATTACTAAACTTAGAAACAAAATTGCCCCCATTATTGGAGTAATAAGGCGTAACGACTATCTATACCAATAAAGAATATGCTCTATAATGCATTTATTCTATCCAACATAAGTTATGGACTTCTTCTATGGAGTCAAACCTAGACAAAATTGCGAGACTTATAAATAGGGGCATTAAAGCCATTCATAATTTACCCTATTTAACATCATCCAAGGAACTTTATTATACTTATGGAAAACTTACCTTACAACAGCACATACGCCTGGAACGTATTAAGCTTATTTATAATATTAAAAACAATAGACTAAAATCCTCAATCAAATTGATCCACAATCACGATATACACAACTTTAACACAAGAAGTGCAGATTTCATTAGACAACAAGGTTGTCCTAGGACTGACCGACTTAGAAAAGATCCTGTATTTGAGGCAATTTGTGAATATAACTCTTTACCTTCAATAATACAAATGGCAAGGAATGTCTTTCAGCTGAAGCACCTTGCAAAGAAGCATCTTCTTTGTCGAATGTGATTTTTGAATTGTTGGAATTATAGACGACCTGAATCAGATAATTTAGTCAGGCGGCTTCACTAACTTATCGAAGACCTGGTCCTCGAGCTATCAGACGAGACTGACGCCTAAACATATGGTTGTGGTTTGTGTTGTTGTTGCATGTTTTGCGAATTGCTTATTTTTATTACTATTAGTTATACTATATATACAGGGTGTTTGGCACTCCGTGTGCCACCTTGTAAGGGGTTATTCCTTGATATATTTGGAGAAAAAAATTGTTCTACAGGGTGGGTCAATTTTCAATATTAGTGGAGATACAGGGTGGTTAAGAAAAGTGTTTTTGACTGGTACCCTCACTCACTTAAAACGTTATATCTGGAAAACGAATAATCACAAGGCAAAGTGTTATAACTCGTTTTTTAGGTAATCGAATTACCTTTCATTTGATGTAACAGTCTAAATTGTAACTGCACCCAATCTTGAGATATTTACTCGAAAACACAAATTTTTGCTACGTCAACCCTTAAAATTCAGTGATCAATGTAGTTTTTTTCAGAAAACCCCATTATAAAAATGTCATTTTAATTTTATTTTTTTATGAGCCGTATTATTACCTACAAAAGCTGCATACATATGTATGAGTTACGATTAACATTTTGGAAGTAACAGGTAAAAATACATATCGTATAAAAATTAAATATTTAAAAGTCAGTGCCATGAAGTGGACCACGTTTAAAAACCTGTTTAATTTGTCGGTAGTACTACAGTATTTTTATTGCACATTTATTACTATTTAAAGTATGAAGGAAAACAATGAAATGTAAGTGAGTTTCAACATAATTGATGCTTTTACCTGGACGTGGTAGGTACTACTTGATGCGGTACTATGCCTTTTTTAATAGGGTGTCTTACAAAATAAAAAGCCTATAAAAGCAAAACTACCTTCATATTTTTCTCAGTTTTAGTTACGTTGCTAAGAGAAGAAGGTGTCAGTAGAATTTAAAAAATTATTTCAAAATGCCTGAGTACTCCAATGAAGAATATGCTGACATGATGTTAATTTATGGAGAGTGTGACCAAAATGCACGAGCCGCGCGAATGCTTTACCACCAGAGACATCCTCATCGACGGACACCTAGCAGGAGAGTATTTCAAGACGTTTACAGGAGAATTAGGGAAACTGGCAGCGTTAAAACAAGGAGAGTAAATGCAAATCCTGCGCCTATAATCGCTGTTCAGATTGATGAAAGAATACTGCAAGCAGTGCAAAATGATCCATCGATCAGTATCCGACGCTTGGCATTGCAGTTTAACATATCTACTTGGAAGGTTTGGAGTATTTTAAAAGTAGAACGCTTCCATGCCTACCATCACACACCAGTACAGGAGCTGCTACCCATTGATTTCCCCAAACGGATGGAGTTTTGCAATTGACTCCTTGACCGAAAATTTTTTCAACAATATTCTGTGGACGGATGAGTCTCAATTTACCAGAGACGGTATCACAAGCTTCCACAACCTACATACGTGGGCTGAGAGCAATCTACACACAAGAAGAGCGGCATCATTTCAGCACAGATTCAGCGTCAATTTATGGGCAGGTATGATAGGTGACGATTTACTTGGACCTATTAGGCTTCCGCGTACTCTAAATAGCTCCAATTACTTACGGTTTTTATCAAATGATCTACAGGACTTGTTGGATGATATTCCACTGGTTCGATTGGCTTCCATGTTTTACCAACACGATAGTGCTCCTGCTTATTACGGCCGACAGATCACAGATTGGTTAAATTCCAATTATAGCAATCGCTGGATCGGTAGAAATGGACCGATACACTGGTCTGCAAGATCTCATGATCTTACTATTATGGATTTCTTTGTATGGGGACGGATGAAGGACCTTGTCTACGCAACGCCAGTAGAAACATTGGAAGATCTAAATATCAGGATCGATGCGGCAGCAATAGAAGTAAGGCAGCAGTTGAGGAATATGAATACCAAGAGAACACTCGCCAAACGAGCTTTAGCGTGCATTCAAAATGAAGGTGGCCATTTTGAACATTTATTATAATAAAAATATTTGAAATAAAAACCATTATTGAATTCTTTCAATTCAAGCAAGTAGCGTAGATCAACATGCACATGCACTGATTTTTTAAATATTTAATTTTTATGCGATATGTATTTTTACCTGTTACTTCCAAAATGTTAATCGTAACTCATACATATGTATGCAGCTTTTGTAGGTAATAATACGGCTCATAAAAAAATAAAATTAGAATGACATTTTTATAATGGGGTTTTCTGAGAAAAACTACATTGATCACTGAATTTTAAGGGTTGACGTAGCAAAAATCTGTGTTTTCGAGTAAATATCTCAAGATTGGGTGCAGTTACAATTTAGACTGTTACATCAAATGAAAGGTAATTCGATTACCTAAAAAACGAGTTATAACACTTTGCCTTGTGATTATTCGTTTTCCAGATATAACGTTTTAAGTGAGTGAGGGTACCAGTCAAAAACACTTTTCTTAACCACCCTGTATCTCCACTAATATTGAAAATTGACCCACCCTGTAGAACAATTTTTTTCTCCAAATATATCAACGAATAACCCCTTACAAGGTGGCACACGGAGTGCCAAACACCCTGTATAACTATAATTAATTATTTTTATTTTTATTTATTTATTTAAAAGATTAAATTTTAACTTTTTTTTTCCTTTCTTTCATTTCCACATTTATTTCTTTGCATTTTTTCCTTTTTGCCAAAAAAGAAAAAAAATCGGGTTCTTTTTATTTTATTTCTCTGATAACTTCAAGTTTTTGTTTATTTTTTGTTTCTTATTTTTTATATATATTTTTTTTAAAATTTATTTCTACTACCCCTTATACCAGTGCGATGCATTGACTGGGGAGTACTCTTGGGTTTAAGGTATACAAATTTTTAGACATTGAGCCCAATGTCGGCATACATGCATGAGTATGTTGATACGGTGAAAATTTGTCCAGCTCATTGAGCTGTGTGACAATATTGTCTCCAGTTCTTTAAGCTGCGAAATTGTGCCCAAATGGGGAGTTCTTCTCCGACTTTTTGAGTATGGAGTTGCCCATTTTGCATGAAGAGATTAAATCTATTATTAAATATAAAAAAAAAAAAAAAACTAATCACAATTAGAGATGTCGCGATTTACAGCAGAAAAATCGACTTTATTAAAATTGTAGCCATATGATATCTCAGAAGGTAGTAAGTGATTACTCGTGCATCAAAATTAAAAAATACGTGAAGTGCTGGATGATGGTTCGACTCCGGTAACAGTGGTGATGTACAATGATTGACTGTTGTTTGGGTTACATCAGAAGAGAAAACGAGATCCAAGTATCGTCCAGAAGTGTTAGCTTTTATATTGATCTGGTGCAGGCCTGTTTAAGTTTAAGTTTTCATCTATAATTACTCCGATATCTTCTGGGTAAAGGTTGGCCCTTAATTTTTAATTTTTTTTATTTTCAACTGGGCTATGTTCCGATGTATGTTGAGTTCGGCACAGGTTTAACAAAGTTCCTCCAACAATGTGTTTAGATTCTTTTGCAAATAAAGCATTGACTCTTTTATTTTCATTTGCACGTGGTTAAGAAAATAACCGTCAGTTCTTTTCTCTTTTTGTGTTCTCGTGTTGAATAGCGGAACTTTCATTTGACAATCAGCTGTTTTCATTCTTTGACAACTTACCACAGTGCCTCTACAACTGCGCCTTTATTTGCTGTCAATAGTTCGTTGTCTCGCGAGTTGCGGTTGAGTTACGAAACAAGTGGCCGTTGGAAATGTTTTCTGTTCGTCTCAGTGCAATTTAATTACTAAAATCGCAACGTCTTATCCAATCGCAACATTTAGATAAGCCCGTAAGAAAACAAAACGTCCGTTAAGTGAACCGTTAAGATAATTCGTGCGAAGAAAATGATCTCGTAAAAATTGTCCGCGTATCGACCGCACAACAAACGCATCAATTTTTCGTGCATTCGACTCTTCGAATTTCAGCCACCAAAATCGACCGGATTGCAAGATGTTGCTCACGGCGTACTACATTATGGCAACGTACCTACAGGCGTGGCGAATCAAAACAATTTGCACGAAAATCACGGAAAAGCTGGCCGGAAAGTCGAGTGTCGTCTTCTACAATGTCCCGAGCGAAGTTGATGGTGAGTGAGTTCGCGTGACAACGAGCCTTCTTCAATCAATTGTCCTTTTTTCCAATCGAATTCTTTTCGTAGATATTTCATCGTCCTCGGCCACTTCTGAACTGTGCACAAATCGATCGAATGCCCGGATTTCCGATATGCTGTGGCTACGCGGAATTCAACGCGGATGTTCGCTGGTTCCCGTGCAGAATTTACAATTGGGACCGTGGGTCTCGTTTCCGGAACCGCCGAACTTGTTGCCGTTCGATTTCGGAAGCGCTCCCGTCGATCTTACAATCGATCAGGACTCTGTAGTCTTCTTGCTCATCGAAACGGACATTATGCCGGATCAGGGAAGCGACGGAAACGAAGCTGTTATGGTAAGGAAGTAGGGTTTTTTTTTCCGGGTCGTTATGTTGGTTTCGGTAATGCCCCTATAATCGGATTATTGGTGCGGGGTTTCATATTCAACGCGGAGCTTCAGATCGATCAAACAAAGTTTTTTTGTTTAATGCTCAAGTAGTCTGCATTCGATTTATGGAATTGATAGCACACCGCACGGCAAAACGATTTGTTTATTTATAGCCGCTACTCGATGTATAGCTTGCATAATTGTCTTCGTGCTGTGATTACGATAGACGATAAGATTTTCGCAAGCTGCTCGTAATGGACAGGTTTTTGCTCGTAAATATTCAATTTGAAGTTGTTAGCGCTGATTTGTTAGCTCGTTACTCTAGTTGGGTTGCGATGTATCACCTAGCTGATAAAGTGATGATCACCGCGCAGTTATTACTGCCCCTCGCTGTTATTTAATGCACCGCTGCGGTAGCGGTATCACTGCATGACTCAGTTCTCTATTTATAACACAGACACAGTTTTTACTTTTTCGAGCATAAGTTGAGTTCTTCACTTATTTGGGATTACTGATCACGGGCTTGACTCCGCCGCAAAAGAAGTCGGGTTACGCATAAATGAAAGAAAAACAAAAATAATGACGCAAACAAGAAAGAGAACGCCAATCAGACAGAATGTAACAATTGCGGAGTATAATTTGGAGAGTGTGGACAACTTCATATATATTGGGGCTAATCTAGCAAAAGACAGCAACGAAACGGACAAAATCAAACGACGGATCATGCTAGCAAATAAAACGTATTATACGGTACTTCCAAAATTTATTTTTTTTTTGCTTCGGAAGGTGAAAATCTTGAAAGACACTAAGATACCCGCGCGAACATCTTAGTAGTGTGTGATCCACCCCCACTAAAAACACCTCCCTTTGTGGATTAAACTAGTCTGAAGACTAACCATTAATTTTCTTCTGAATTCTTAACACTATTCAAATTAGTAGGTCATCCATTGATGCATTGATGTAATACAATACAAAACAACATTCCATTACAAATACACCAAATCAAGAGGCTTGGTTCTACTCAGCCTTCTTATTTGATTATGAATATCAAGAAGTCTGACAGCCTCAATGTTGACGTGATGCTGTAGCCTATTTTCATGTTTAACAGCATTCTTTTTTATGACACTACCTACATTAAGGATCTCTAGGTCTCAGTGTAGATCGTTGTTTCGTATATACCACGGAGCATTGACTGTATTACGTAGTACTTTGTTCTGGAAAATTTGAATTTTCTGAATGTGAGTAGGGTAGAATGGCTATCCCTGCACCAGAGGTAGAAATGCACCACTCGCCATTGACGCTCGCTCGTAAGTAAAACCTACAAAGCAGAGATAGTATTCTCTTTCTCTTTACTATCCATATGATCGCGTTCAGTAATCGTTAAAATACCGAGTAATGCCGAACAGTTATTCGGAGAAAAAGAAATACGTAAAGGAAACTAAATTTTATTATATATGCTACATTTTTGTTTAAGGACAAATTATCGGTCGTGAACCTTTCTAGGTTGGCATATATATAGCGTCTAAAGTATTAGGTGTACAAATAAGTTCCCGGCGTTCTCGTATAGATGGCGCTAACACGATATACTGTGAAAAATGGCGGATCAAGCTCGTAATATGGCAAGATCAGACATATTGCAACAATTCCCCATCATTACATTTGTAAAATTTTATCGGCGTCAATTACTTATGAGTCCTTAAACATGTCGGAGTTCGAGCCATATAAGCGCAAGTTGCGGGAAGTTTTGCTTTTTTGTTTTAATTCGAAGAAATCTGCGGCTGAGGCTCATCAGATGATTAGAGAAACTTATGGCGAGTCTTCTATTAGCGAATCAACGTGTCGCAAATGGTTTCATCGCTTCAAAATTGGTGATTTCGGTGTGGAAAACAAGGAGCGTTCCGGCCGTCCAAAAAATTTCAAAGACGCAGAATTGGAGGCACTACTGGACGAAGATTCATGCCAAACACAACAAAGTTTTGCGGATTAATTGGATGTTACTCAACAAGACATTGCACATCGTCTGAAAACCTTGGGAATGATGCAAAAGCAAGGAAATTGGGTGCCGTACGAATTGAAGCCAAGAGACGTCGAACAGCCGCTCCAACGGCAAAACAGGAAAGGATTTTTGCATCGTATCGTGACTGGTGATGAAAAGTGGATAAAATACGATATTCCGAAGCGCCAAAAATCGTGGGGATACCCTGGCCATGCATCAATATCGACCGCAAAGCCGAATATCCATGGTTCCAAAGTCATGCTATGCATTTGGTGGGACCAGCTCGGCGTGGTGTATTATGAGTTGCTGCAACCGAGTGAAACCATCACAGGACCTTTTTATCGAAGACAACGAATGCGTTTGAGCCGAGCATTGAAAGAAAAACGGCCGCAATATGAGCAGAGACACGACAAAGTGATTTTGCTCCATTTGTAAAAAACCCACCTGAAAACACTGAAATGGTACGTCCTACCCCACCCGCTGTATTTACCAGACATCGCTCCTTCCGACTACCACCTATTCCGATCGACGACACATGGCTTGGCTGAGCAGCGCTTCTGTTCTTTTGAAGATGTCAAAAATTGGGTCGACTCGTGGATCGCCTCAAAGGACGTGGAGTTTTTTCAACGCGGAATTCGTATGCTGCCAGAAAGATGGGAAAAGGTTGGGGTTAGCGATGGACAATATTTTTAAAACAAATAATGCAACCAATTTCCCACAATAAAGGCTCAAAGTTTGACAAAAAACGCCGGGAACTTATTTGTACACCTAATATGTTTTAGTAAAGTGCTAGTTTATTATTTGTTTCTATTTAAAAGAAAATTTAAAAAAATATCCACTTGGTCGAGATCGGTAGAATTGCACCACGAGCATATAGGAAGATATGCACCAGATTGTTGTGCCTTATGTTGGCTGAATTTATGGCCACAAATGTTTATGATATTAAAATCATTTTGCCACAACCAAATTTTCAAATTTAAATACCCGTTGTCTTATTAAAACTTACATAAAATTATTTAATTATTATTATTTGGTATTATCTATTAATTTTTATTAGTATAAAAATCTAAAAATGTTTAAAATATTTAATGTTTCGTTATTGTTTGTTACTGTTGTAAATATATTTTATACTTATTTTTGTTTCAACTAATTTGGTTTGGGTTGGCTATATATTTAAAATGTGTTGCATTTCTCCCGTATGATGGGAGAAATGCACCATTTGGACTGACAGTGTTCTTCTACATTATGCTCAAGATCTGTTTATATTTTGCTCTTTATTATAAATACAATATTTGCACAAGGTATTTGATCAAGGTAGGTAGGTAGGTACGCGTGGCTGCCCGTGAGAACACGAACACACTTAGACCTAAAAGGTACGTTGATCAAATAAAGAAAGAAAAATTAATAAAGTTCCTCTTTTTTCTACGGAGATATGGATGAATTAATGAAAAATGGTGCATTTCTACCCAGTCTACCCTATGTTTAGCACACCCCCATATTTGACTACCATATGACCATATAGGTTTTAGTGTTTGATTATAAATTAATATTTTGTTATGAATTGAAAGTTTAGACCTTCGTTGCAAGAGTCAGTTTAGTTGTCTGTATCTAATTTCCAGTTCAGCCTTTTTTTTGACATGTTCTTTCCGTCTTAATTTAGCATCTAGCGTTATGCCTAAGTATTTGGCGTTGTTTTCATGAGGTACTAAGCTGCCATTTATGTTGACTCGTGGAGGGTTTCTTACGTTTTTATTTGTGAAGTACACGTGTATAGATTTTGTCTCGTTGAGTTTAATTTTCCATTTCTTTGTCCAGTTGCATATATTATCAGTCGCTCGTTGTAGTTTGTCCGTAGTTTCGTTAATGTTTGTTTCTACTGCCTGTAAGGCAAATGTAGCGATAGTTACATTTTCTAGCTCCGGCATGTCGCTTGTATATAGAACATATAAGATAGGATCCAGGATACTTCCTTGCGGTACTCCTGCTTTAACTTCTTTAAGTTCAGAATACGTATCCTCCTGCTTCACTCTAAATATTCTGTCCGACAAATACGATGTTAGTAATTCTACGTATTGTCTTGGAAACATTTTATTTAACTTGTGTATAAGACCTTTGTGCCATACCTTATCAAAGGCTTGAGCCACGTCTAGGAATATTGCAGAGCATATTCGCTTTTCCTCCAATGCCTTTTCTATAACATTCGTTATTCGATGAACTTGGTCTAATGTTGAATGTTGTTGCTCAAACCAAATTGGTGGTTCGGTATTAGATTTTTCCTTTCTATTATGGGTTTGAGCCTAGTTAATAGCAGTTTTTCGAACACCTTTGAAATTGTCGGCAACAGCGAGACGGGTCTATACGATTTCATTTCGTTTGGAGGTTTTCCGGGTTTTTGTATCATAATCACTTCCGCCACTTTCCATACACCGGGCACGTGTCTTAACCTGCATGCTGCATTAATTAGGTTTGTTAGTCTGATCAAGGCTTTCTTAGCTAGCTGCTTCAATATTTCCCCTGTTATTAGATCAAATCCTGGCGATTTCTTTGTTTTTATGCTTACCCTAATTTCTTTGGTTACTTCCATTAGTGTGGCTTTCTGGCTTTCCAATACTTCCTGATTTCCTGCTTCTTTCTAATTTCCTGCTTCTTTCTGATTTCCTGCTTCTTCCAGCAATTCATCTGAGTAGATCTCATTTGTCTTGAATATTTTTTCCAGGTGGTCAGCGAAAACTTCGGATTTTTGTTTGTTTTCTCTTGCCCATGTTCCGTCTTCTTTTCTTATAGGTGGTATCTGCTATCTTGTTCTTTTGAGTTTTCTTGTTGCTTTCCATAACGAGTAGTCTGTATCTTCGTCTGCTGTTAGTTTTCCTAAGTAATTATTTATGGATTCTTGTTTAAATTGTAGTATTTGTCTTCTAAGTTTTGTCGTTTTGTTATTTGATACAGTTTTATCAGATGGGTCGCGTGTTTATTGCCACCTTCTTCTTGCTCTTCGCTTTACTTGAAGTAACTCTATAATCTCACTTGGATAGTTATTTGCGATAGTTTCGTGTGTGTAATTTCTTGTGTTGTTCCAAGCAGATTGTTTTATGTCGTTAATGAGTCTCTCTGCCTCTATGTGCAGTTGTTCTTGAGTTCTCAGTTCAGCTTCCAACAATGAAATCCAAGAAAGTGCACAGGAACAATAAGCTGCGAATATCTAAACCTAATATACGACCTGTGCTCTGTTATGGCAGCGAGACGTGGACATTAACGCGAACTTCTGAAAAAGCAGTAAATGCATTCGAATGAAAGGTCCTCCGAAGAATTTTGGGACCTGTGAATGAAGGAACGGACTGGCGAATAAGATACAACCATGAGCTGTATCAACTCTTCGTGGAGCCAGACGTTTCAACGTTGATCAAACTACGTAAACTGCAGTGGGTTGGCCATGTAGAGCGAATGGAAGATAGAAGAATCCCCAAACGTGCTCTGAAAGGCAAAGCGAGTGGTAACAGGCCAGTAGGTAAACCACGCAAGCGATGGGAAGACTCGGTTAATGAAGATAGCAAAGCAATCTTAAAAATTAGCAGCTGGAGGACGCGGTCTTTGGATCGAGACGGTTGGAGGTGACAACTTCAGGAGGCCAGGACCCGATTTGGGCTGTCGCCATTGATGATGATAAACACGGGTATGATGTTAAGTTTTTCGCAATACCGATTTTGTAACTCGTCACGGTCAACAGTTTTTATTGGAGGCATTTGAAGCTTTGCAAAAAAGGTATACTATAGAGTATTTATGTATTTTCCAGATTGAAGAATATGGACGACCATTAGCATGGCGAGTCGACTCACATTTTGCCGTCCTTCTCGAATCCGACGTACATCACTTCACGAAGTTGGTAATGTCGACATTTATGCAGGACAATTGTTCAATTAACGATAGACTGCCACTTATCCGAATCGAATGTAAGATATATTTTTAAATTTTAACAGTCTGAATTCAACGCCTTGCTGTTTTCTTATTTTAGCTGTAACCTACGAAGGTGAACCACAGCCATTCCTTCTAGTCAAAAATCATCTTCGTAAACAGCTTACAAGTCGTGCAATGCGACAATTGAACATAAAAGAATGGGAAAAACACTTAACCGGTTTGCGCAGTCTTAGCGTTCTGGCAAATCAAGCCACCGAATTCGAATACAATAAAAATCGTACGGAAGGTAAAACCGGAATTGTCAAACCCGATTTAATTCCATCGAAAAGTATCGACGAAACGAATACGATTAAAAAAACTAGTCCAGCTAAGAGCTTATCGCCGAAAAATAGTCCAGCTAAGAGCTTATCGCCGAAAAAAAGTCCAGCTAAAATCGAAGCGAAGATCAGTCCGTTACGACATATCGAAGAACCAGATGATGAGATCTTAGAAATTGAGTGTAGTTCACTGCCCAGCTCGAAACAGTCAACACCAATTCCATCGCCGTTGAAAATTCTAAGTTTGGATGTATCGCCGCGAAAACTGAACGTTGTGAAGAAAATCGAGATGTCCGCACAAGAATCGATAACGGCGGAAATCAGTAAATTACCCGAACTTGTTGAGGTTGCAGCAACTCAAACGAAAACAGCGGAACCAATTTCGGTCAGTAAGGACAACGTTCGACGTCCGGTTCTCGTTCGGAAGAAAGGAAGTCTGACCGATTGCAAACCACCGAATGTGCTAGTTTATTCGGAGAGTGCAACTATCCGCGATGGTGTTATAGCCACACTTAAGGATATTTTGGAAGCTGATGTGTAAGTCGCGTTTGTCGCAAGTTTTCGTTTATTTCGTTTATAATTGTTTTTTTTTATACAGTTACACGATTTATCCGCTCTCCGATCAGCAGGTACAACAAAGAATCTGGATCAATAATACTTGTCTTCTAATCATTTGCGGTTCAGTTGACAAAAACCTCGGCAACATTCTGCTCGACTATTTTCTTAGAGGCGGAAAAGTTTTATCGCTTTGTTCCGATATACTTCACATGGTTTTGCCAACGTATCGAACGGCTGAGGTAAGAAATGTTAAACTGATTTTGTCCAACGTTATAAATGAATTTGTTTTTTCGTAAGGTCCGTGAACACGAACTTGTTCAGTTCTCCTACGGTAAATGGCAAAAAGTTAAAATGATACATCATATATTTTGCTATCAGCCGTCACCGGTAAAGAAACATTTTTCAAATGATGGCGAAGAGCCACCTCCAGTTCTAAAGAAACCGTAAGTTAATTGTTTCATTTCCCTATTCGTGTTTAGACTATTTTTTTTTCTAAATGTACAACTGTACTGCTATGTAAATATTTTTTCTTCCTTACACGCGAGAATGAGAAAATGGCTTAAAAAGACAATTGCAAGAAAAATGAACACTGGCACTTGTGTTTGATTTCTGTGCTGTAAAAGGCGAAGAAATCATTTCAGATAACTAGAAAAAATAATACGAGTTCGTTACACTCCACAATTTACTTCCTATTCATACAAAAGGCACATTTTTCACAAAATCGATTTTAGTTTATGATTTACTCAAATTTAAATTTTAGGTCGATGTATGCTTGTTGCTAAGATTTCAAAATAGCGTTAATCTCACGTAAAAGGCTAAGTACGTTTTCTATATTTCGCTTGGTTTGGCTGTTTTTTTTGTATGGAAATTATAACGGTTAATAAGGACACAGCAGGTTTTTCATCCCGACTTTTTTGCTGAGAATACTTCTGAAGTAGCAATTCCTTCTCTTCGTTTAGCTACTGTCTGGATCCATGTGTGGTTCGAAGAAAAGGTTTTCCATGGACACCTTCATTGGTAAGAAACCTATGGATTTAACCCTTTCATTGAAGTTGATTGCATATTGCTGCTTGGAATAACATCCAAACGTTAAACCACGACACGTCCGCAACGATTAGTATTCAGTCGTACGAGATCAGAAAGTTCTATTCTATTTACGTACTGCTATCTCACCTTCAATCCTGCGCTCCAGCTTGAGTTCTAGTTACCAGTACAGACATTAGAGAAAGCCACTACTGCTCTACCCTTGTGTAGACAAGTCGTAGACAATACCTGGGGCTTGAAACCCAAAAAAGCCTTATGGACTTATACAGCTATTGTAAGACCTATGGTAGCATACGGAGCATCAGTATGGTGTCAAAGAACAAAACTAGTAACTAACTGGGAAAGCTCCAAAGGTTGGCATGTATCAACACGACAGTAGCAATGAGAACCTGCCCCACGGCAGCTATGGAGGTAGTTTTAGATCTGACTCCGCTGCACATATATATCGAATCGAAAGCAAGATGACCAATTAAACGGCAACCCATTCAAAGTAAAAAGTGAACCTAATAACTTATCCAGGCTTAGAAGCAGCATTCAATTGCTAGACATGCCTGTGGACCATATGATAAAGAGATATCGCTTCGAAATCCCTTTCAACTCCACAGTCTGCGACAGAGAGAACTGGCCAAGGGACCGCAGTTCGGACCGGATAGCATTGTATGGTATACCGATGGATCTAAGACGATTGAAGGCATCGGAGCTGGCATATGCGCGCCAGGATAACGGAATCACTCGGTGAATATCCCACCGTTTTCCAGAACGGAGGTCCATGCTATATCCACGTCCATAGAAATAAACCTCGACAGGGGTTACTCAAATAAGAACATAGTCATTCTCACAGATAGTCAGGCAGCGATAAAAGCCTTGACTGCACACACGGTAAACTCAAAACTGGTGTGGGAATGCCAAGAAAAATTATGTTTCCTTGGTATCAACAACAGAGTCCTCTTGCACTGGGTGCCAGGTCATGAGGGCATAGAGGGCAACGAAATAGCAGACCAACTTGCAAGAGACGGAGCCGCCGTCCGCCCGACTGGACCAGAGCCGTTCTGTGGAATCTCAACCTGCTCCATTAAGAGGAGCATAAGGGTATGGGAGAAACACAAGAAATGCCAACACTGTGCCACACTGCCCAGACTTAGACAGGCCAAAAGATTCATACCGAATCGCTAAACTAAAAGAAGCAAACAACTTCTACAGTTTGATAGAAACAAAGTACGGGTAATAACCGGAATACTCACGGGTCATTCGTGCTTGAAAGATCATCTTAAAAGAATAGGAATCATAACTGATAACCTTTGCAGGTTCTGCCAACTGCAGGCAGAAATCTCTGAACACATTCTGTGTTGCTGTGAGGCAGTCGCAACTCAGCGCCACAAGTGTCTGGGAGAACATTTTGTGGACCGCACTACCATCGCAAAAATAGACCTACACCAACTAGATAAATTCCTAAGAGAAAAAAAGCTGTGTGAGGACCTCTAGGTTGAAACTGGAGAAAGATCTATGAGGTATAGCACAATAGACCAATGGTCGCGGTGCTTGGAGGAATCCCTCCGCCTCCGATGAAATCTAATCTACCTGTACAGACGCAAGAAAAATTGTCCTACTTTTTCCTCTATCATTTTCTTTCTCTTAGGTTGAAAAGACATTTCGATTTAGGAGTCTGATTCCGATATCGCTCCACACCCTTTTTCCAATATTCTGTTCCCAACCATTCTTTCACTCGAGGAAGGTGCAGATAAAAGGGCGCACGATGAGTAGCAAGTATCGAGGCGGCCAAGGGCTCTAGCGTCAATGAAGTCGAACCTTCTTTTTTAAAAAAACAATTGACGTGTTGTGTTGAAAAATTCATGAAACCGACTCCTCAAAGATATATTAACTTTTATTTCTCCACCTTCAATGCGGTCTTCACAATTTTAATCTTTTTGGGATGGTGCTGGCGCGACAAAAAAAGTTTGGTTTTTATTTGAATTTCGGGTACGCTTTTTTTCTCTGTTTATTTCAAGGTTTGTTCACGAGTTTATAATAGTTTTCGGTTTAATGTTTTAGCTTTTCACATTAACATCGCTTAATAAGATTTACTAATTTTTAATAATGCAAGCAAGGTATTCGTCGATTTTCTCTCTTTAATTAAAACAACAAAAACATTTGCTTAAACTTTAAAACAATGTTGATGTTCGGAATCGTTCAATCGTCCAGTAAATAGTCGATGCAATATTCTGCTGTCGTTAGTGGCTAGTGTTAGATATGGATCAGCAGGTCAGCAATATCGGTGACTCGTACATGTAAATTGTCGATCTTTAATTATTTCGCAACAGCACAGTACAGAGTCTTCGTAATGTGAGAGTCATTGAATTCCTTAGACCATCGTCAAACAAAACTCCAGACGGAGTTAGCTTTGTTGACGATATGATCGACGTGATCGTCGAAAGTAAAAAGTTTATTTAAATGAACCCCAAGATCACGTACCTTGTCAATTTTAAGTAACGCGTTTCCGTCTAATACATACTTAGATTGAACTGGATCTTTTTTTCCTGGAAAATGATAAAAAGGTGCATTTACTAATATTTAACGGCAAGCAATTTAACTTGCACCAGTCAACAAATTGTTGCAAATCGTTTTGCAGTAAAATGATATCGTCGGCACCGCAGATTTTCCGAAAAATTTTTGAATCGTCTGCATACAGTAGAATATTTGAGTTAGAAATAACCGAACTCACGTCATTAATATATAATATGAACAAAATGGGACCAATGTACCTTGCGGTACACCAGATGAATTTAAAATATTTAAAGAAAGAGCTCCACGAAACTGTACCTGTTGGGTGCGAGAAGAAAGAGAGGATATAATCCACTTTATAAATAAAGTAGGAAAACCTAAAAGTGAAAGCTTGTGAACAAGGATGTAATGGTTGATTTTGTCAAATGCTTTACTGAAATCAGTATAGATGCAATCAACCTGACTACCGTGCTCAAGCGTCTGGATCGAGAAATTTGAAAATTCCATCAAATTGGTAGTAGTAGATCTGCCCTTGATGAACCCGTGTTGATAAAGACTGAGAATGGTTTTGCAATGGAATGACATGACGTCACACACAACAGCCTCAAATAATTTCGGGATACTAGACAGTTTAGCGATCGGCCGGTAATTGTTCACGTGCCCTCTGTTTCCCTTTTTATACAAGGGAGTTATCATGGAGTATTTCCAAGCACAAGGAAATTCTACACAACGAAGGGACGAATTAAATAAAGAACCCAGAGGAGAGATAAGAGATCTAGAGCACCTTTTTATTACAACAGATGGTACACCATCTGGTCTACATTGAAAGCTCTCAGCAATGGTAGAGATAAACTTGAGGACAGTTGGTTCCTCAATTACGAGATATTTCATTCCCAATGTAGTAGGAGGAAATTTTGTGAGGTTGTCAAAATTATTAAAATTCATGTCGTTGTTAGGGGTGAGAAAAGCAGTACGAAAGAAATCAACAAAAAGTTCAGTAATAACTGCTGGATCGGCCCTGGTTACATCCTCGTAGGATAAAGCGACAGGGTAGCCATCAGTTCGTCTTTTTGTATTGACAAAATTCCAAAATCGTTTAGGTTTACTTCTAATAGCACTCCTCATATGAGCGACATAGGATGAATACGCAACTTTGGACTGGGTGGTAAACAATTCACGCAACTCTGAATATTCTGTATAGTCCGAATTGACCCTTGATAATCAATATTTCTTCCAGGCTTTAGTTTTTAAGTTTTTCAGATTTATTAAATCCTCGTCGAACTACGTCGACGTTTATTCATGCTAATATTCAAAACCGGTACAAACTGCAAGAAACAACCGAACAGCTTATCGTAAAAGTTGTTAACAGCAATATCAAAATTTGATTCATCAATTACGCCCGACCAATGCATGATCCAATGCAGAAAAGTCAGCTTTCCGAAAATTAAATGTATGTGATACATCATTAGCAGTGCAGACTTTGCTCTTCATTAAAATAAAAAATTGTATATAGTACCGGATGGTGTGCAGAAACTGGAAGCAACGGTGGTGCACAACTGTAACCTTAGCTTTTGTAGCACTCGAAAAAAATACCAAGTCAAGAAGTCTTTCTGAAGCGTTCGATACAGAGTTACACTGTAGTAGTCCCGTTGAACTACAAACTGTATATCTTGCCGGGAGCATGATGCGAAAATTGGTGTTAGGCCCTCATCGTAAAAGGTTTCATGTGCACACCCTCAAACGAAGTGGTTTGAAAGCAAACGACCCGAAGGATGAGGTAGTCGGACTTTAAGCGGCATCGAGAACAGCAAAAAAATATTAACAAAATCACCATGAATAAATAGTTGAAATGGTAGTAGCTTTTTTAATTTTATTTCTGCGCTATAAGATTTAGAGCATCCATAATTCGCATCCTTAAGCGTTTCGTGGAAAATTGCGGAGAAAGTGTTCAATTGATACTACTGTAAGGCTTCTTCCGACACTACAGTTTAACTTTTGTTATAATAATTCCAAGTAAGTTCTAATCAGGCTGTATTAGTTCCGTATAATGTATGCTGCTGCTGTACTCCCTATAAACAATTAACAAATAATTCTCACTACCTATAAGCTCGCATCATTAAATAGAATAATAGCAGACAGCCCTAGAAAGCTGAAGTAGTCTTAGTTTAATTCTCCGAGAACACAATGTTAATAGCTACTTATTGCTTTTATTTAAGATCGATATTTGCCCAGCTCCAGTCGCAAAGTAGGTTGCAACGCTTTTTAAGCCTTTTTGCGTTCGTTCCAACCGGTTAAACTTAACAAATCACACTTTCAAAATAAATGCACAACACATTAATTTTGATGCTAAAAAAAAACTTGACTTTTTTATACATACTAAAAAAAAGACTAAATGTAAAATACAAAATCTTAATTATTTTTCTCTCATTTCCTTTCTTTTCGTTTTATGTTGTGTTGCTTGCGTTGCCGGCTAATATTAATGTTGTGTTTTCACATTGAAAATTTCTTCTCTCGCTCCCAATCGAACCTGTCCGACATTCCCGAAAATTGATGTAATTTTTTCTGTTCATCCAAATATCTGGTTTTTTATCATTTTCTTGTTTTTGTAATTACAAAATTATTTTTATGGACATTTTGAAAATGTCCGACAAAACCTTTTTGAAACATGAAAACACTTTGCCTGCCTGTCGATATCTTTTTTGCCTCTGTCTCGACGTTTTTAAATTACTCGTTTGTGAAACAAAAAAACATGGCATGGTGGTTTCGGCTTAGAGCTCTAGTATGTCCAAGGTCCGTCGAAGTTAAAGATCTGCAAGGCGACATACATAACTTGGATGTTAAAGTTTTGGGTACCGAAGAAACTTGGAATACTCCCAGTTTGCTGTTGGCGAATTGTTTAAAAAGTGGCGGAAAAGCTGTTTTCTCTCAGGTAAGAAAAAACCCATTTGAAATTCATCAGATTGAAATGATTACATCTCTTTTTCTTTTCAGGTTCATTTAGAAGCTGATCCAAGTCAGTTTGAATCTGATGAGTCGAAATACTCGATTTTGAAGCAAAACAATAAGGCAAGGCTCGAAATTTTAACAGATCTTCTAAAGGCACAGCTTAGCATAAATGTTCATAGTTCAGTTGGTGGTGGCGATGTTGAAAAGCTTTACAAAAGCGCGTACTTTCTTGGACGCCACGAGGTAATTTATTGAATTTATATTCCCGGAATTAAGTGGACTACAACTTTGAACTATCTTTTTATAGTCTAAATTTGAACTTTTGGATCGTTTAAAGTCGAACATGGTTTCCGAAAATATGATCAACACGCCCAGTCTAAACATAAAATTCTGCGGTAAGAATGACACTCCGCCTAAAGCTACTTCAAAATTGCTTCCGATATTGATTCACTCATGTCCTGAAGATTTTTCAACCGTCGACTATTATGATGTGAGTTTTGCGGAATTATCTTAGAAAAAAGCTCTTTATTACTCAGGTTTTTCTTCTAGAATTTGAAATCGGACAGTGTTGGACGTCTTGTTATCTATGCACCTGTTATTACGTCTTCCATGCATGTTGTAAACGGCTTGACTCTAACAAATGGCATTGTTGTTATTCCGCGACGACAAACATCTGGATCAGGACGTAATGCCAATCAGGTAATTTTGAAGAAAGTAGACGAAAGGAGGAAACATTAGTTGAAATTTGTGTTTTTTATTACATTTGCAGTGGTTGAGTCCTGAAGGGTGCGTAATGTTTTCCATGCAACTTCATATTCCACTTAGCACGACACTAGGTCAACGTATTTCGCTGGTGCAACATTTGATCGGGACTGCTATGGTTCATGCTATTTCGAATACTAAAGGCTACGAGGTAAGTTAAAGAACTGGATTGATTTTTAGATGCTAGTATAAGAATGATGCCATGAAAGAAAGAATTTCCTCCCCATAAATAACACACAGCCCAAGGGGGTATCAAGTCTTCGTCTCCACCTCCATCCGTCTGGAGATAATGATAACATCGTTCATTTATTACATCCATCATTCGCGAAAAAGCAAACTGGCAACTTCGTTAGAGTGATTGCTACAAATTAGCAATAAGAAAGCGTATAATTGTTGATCGACACTTGAAAGGGATCATGTTGGCGAGGTTGGGCTGGTGTAGTTGTGGTTATGCTGTTGTTAGGTGCTGTAAGAAACAATCGCCAAGATCGCCAAATGAGGTGTTTTGATTGACACCTCAGGAATGTTTTAATCGAATATGCCTCCAGAGAAAAAATGTTAAGGGTATACAGGGTGGACCAAATACAAGTTTCTTTTTAAAAATGCAATAAAATTAACAAAATTAAATTTTTTTCCATGTATTATGGCTTTATTAGTAAGAGTAAACATTCCCATTAATGATGGAACACAACTTCGTTCAAGTGGCTGCCTCGGCTGGCTGCGCAGTAGCGCATTCTGTCACTCCAATTTTCCAAGACCTTGTTGATGGTTTCGGGCTGTAGCTCACGGATTGCTTGGATGATATTGGCCTTAAGTGCTTGAATCGTTTCTGGATTGTTGGCATAACATCGGTCCTTCACGGTTCCCCACAAAAAAAAATCCAAAGGGGTCAAATCGCAGCTCTGAGGCGGCCAATTAACATCGCCAAGACGGCTGATAACACGATTTGGGAATTTGGTGCGTAAAAGATCGATTGTGGCATGGGCTGTGTGGCATGGCGCGCCATCCTGCATAAACCAGAGGTCGTCCAAATCCATGTCTTCAATTTCAGTAAAAAAAAAGTCGGATAACATGGCTATGTAACGTTCACCGTTGACCGAAACGTTGTTCCCAGCCTCATTTTCGAAGAAAAATGGTTCAATGATGCCACCACTCCACGATCCGCACCAAACTGTCACTCTCTGTGGATGCATTGGCTTCTCAACAATAACGTGCGGGTTTTCCGAGCCCCAGATGCGGCAATTTTGTTTGTTAACGTAGCCGCCGAGATGAAAATGCGCCTCGTCAGAAAAGATGATCTTTCGCCCAAAATCGTTGTCCAATTCAAGCTGCTCTAAGGCCCAAATTGCGAAGCGATAACGAAGCGGATGGTCGTGCGCCTTCAATTGCTGATTCAATTGGACCTTGTAAGCGAATAATCCGAGATCTTTGTGCAGAATTCTCCTCAGGCTAGTGCGTGAAATGTTGAGCTGTTGAGATCGACGGCGAGTTGATGTTCGTGGAGTGAGTCTCACACTCTCGGCTACAGCAGCCACATTCTAGTCTGTGCGCACCGTACGACGACGGGGGCCATGAGTGTTGTCCACTAGCATGCCAGTCTCACGAACTTTTTGCACAAACTTGCGTACAGCAGGCGCGGTGTGTGCTTCATTTTGGCCAAAACTTCTTTTCAAAAAACGCACTGTTTGGGCTACACATCACTCACTTTGGAAATAAGTTTTCAATATTTCCCAACGTTGTTCAAGCGTAAAGCGACTCATTTCGTTCCGCGGAGGTATAATACTGACTTTCTGTCAAGATTTCGAGCGGGAAACAGCTTTCAGTGTCAAAATAACCTATGATTTAAAAAGAAACCACTTGATGGCCCACCCTGTATAGTGAAATATTCATTAAAATACATTTGATTTTAACTTCCAGGAAGCACTCTGTAGCACAGGATGTTTCGCTATAGACTTCATAAATGTGAAATTTGACACAATTTCTTACATTCAATTAAAAAAAGCCCTAATCGCGTTTTTGGCGTAAAATGACTATATATTAACAACCAGGACGATAATGCTAAGATTTTACACCACAAACAATCTCCTTATACCACTTTTCAAAAGACTAAACAAAAATAAAACTAAGCAGATGTAGAAGAATCGACGCATTTGATGGGAATTCTCAAACCGAATGCCGATTTAAAACAATATATTAGTAACTTTCCTGGAAAAATTAAATCTCAAAAATGATCTTCGTAATCCCATTTTCATCTATTTGGAGCCAAAAAAGAGAAGTGGCGATTTTCTCCATAATTTTGTTAAAAATCTCTTTTTTTTTTGCTACATTGATAGTAATACTAGATACCTCCGTATTTGCTCCCTCATTGAGTTCTCCTAGATCTTTCTACTGGGTAACTATCATATCACTACGTTTCCATTTCCATAGCGAGTTAGTTTTCAAGGAATTATGAGTTGAGTTGAAATTAGTTTGAAAGCTCAAGTAATTAGCATGTAAAAGAATTTACGCGTCGCATATTAGTTACATTTAGTTGTGATTTTTTAATTACATCATTTCGGGGAGGAGGGGGGTTTGAACCCCCAAACGCCCCCCGCCCCCCCCCCCCCCCCCCACTTGGCATAGCGAATGCATTTCAAATCAAAGCACAGAGCTTGGCACAAAGCGTCCTAAACTCAATGCATTTGGTATTAGTGCTCCTTTCTTCCGGAACGTGCTATACAGGTTGTGTAAGATGGCGTTTCATCATTTCCATTCCATCAACTCCGGCGTCACTCAAGGCTCAATTTTATCACCTACCTTATTCCTAATTTTTATTAACGACCTTCTCTCGTCCACTCTCATTTGTATCGATAGCCGCGCAGATGATAGTACACTTGACAACACCAACAGCTTCAAATCTATTACAGAGGACCACCAGTCTTCGGTACCATTTTTCCACGTAATCAGTTTTTTGGTTCTTTAAAATCCGACCTCATCTTAATGCAGGGTAAATCGATTAGAGTTTAATGCCTCTCAAACACAAACTTGTGATCTTTCCATTAAACACGTCGCCTGATCTTATTTTCGATGTCACATTGGACACTTCGGAGCATTTTCATCATCTAGGAATCAACATTAATACAAACTTTGATTGGAGTCAACACATTTATGATGTAGCTCTTGATACCTCCAAGCGTATAGGTCCCCTTCGAAGGTACAAAAATTTGTTCACACCATTAGATCCTGCAAAAATTTACAAGTCTCATATCAGACCCCGACTTGAGTACAATTCGCATATTTGGGCTGGATCACCCAAAACGTATTTCTCTTTGCTCGAACGTATTCAGAGATCTGCGTTCCGAGTTATTGGAGATGAAGCCATAACGGTATATATAGACTCCCTTGAACATCGTCGAAATGTCGGAGTACTCACTATCAGGGCTGCCACCAAGATCGTTTTTAGCGGAGTAGAAAATGAACAAAAACTGGAGTAGATTGAAAGATAATGGAGTAGATCATAAAAACCTGAAATAATAACTCCAATATCCATCTTATCCATCTATCCATCTTTTTATAAGGTTATAAACAACCATTTTCGACATTTGCAGATGAATGTGGAAAGGTAAAGATATTAAATACAAAATTACATAAGGTTACAATAGCCATCAGATCTCCTATCTGGACATAGAAAAGATCTTGCTAAAACTCTTCTATATATCTTCATCTACATTAGAATTGTTGTTTGCAAATACATAATTATTAATTAAATAACAGTCTAAATTCATCATCGAATTTTTGTAATTTATGGTCTTCAACAATAATGTCCTTTCAATGTATAGTTCTCACTAAAATTTTTTTCTTGTTAATTTTAGTATCTGTAATTGACACCATTTAGAATTTTTTATAAAGCAAGTAGAAATAGGTGTCTAATAAGTACTCCTTAACTACTATAATCATAAAAGTAAGTAGATGTACTTACTTCTAGCTAGAGTTGGCGATTCACACAGAGATATAAATAACGGAGACGACAAATCGCCGTTTTTGCATGAAGCACTTTGAAGCATTTTGAAGCAAAATTGAACGTTTTTGTATGGACCGTTTGATGCCAGGTGGCAGTGAAATGCAAATAGTAGCCTAGTATTCACATGTTTGGTGTTTTTTTGTGTTCAAGACAGGAGTATAACATAAATGTGAGTAATATGCTAATAGTAGCATAGTGTTTATCGCCGGTCCTTTGCGAGGAATCGTCCGGCTTCAAAACACTCGCTGCTCGTCATCTCCAGTACATCTTTATGGCGATTCAGTTCAGAATTTGATGCCGAAACAACAGCAGGAGTAAAATAATTCCAATAATTTGACATAAGAAGCAGTTTTCTCAACAAAATTTTGATTGCTGGGCTGTTCGTACCAAACGTGTGTTGCTGGATCTACCTATCTCTTCATGAATGCATAACTTTTTTCTGTTGCTGAAAATTCGTAGTAAAATGTTGCCAAAACGGTCGAACATTGAATCGTTTTACTGTTGAAATTTTTTCGATTAATTAACGTTAACTAATCGATTAATCAACATCACTCATATAAATTGATAAAATAGATTTTTTTTAAAAAAATTATTCGATTAATCGAATCGAAATCGAACATCCCTAACCTAAAGTGCGATGTGAAAACGTGACAATATTGTCAGTGTTGTTGATTAGAGTGCTCCAAGAAATGTAGTAGAGTTCGTTTAGTGCGGAGTAGACAATTTTGAGTTCAAAATTGTAGTAGATATACTACAAATGTAGTATGGTGGCAGCTCTGCTCACCATCTACTACAGCTGTTTCCACGATCGCTGTATCAATGAAATTAGTCGTCTTATCCCTCCTCTAGTTCAATTCACTGAACGCACCCACGAGAATACGGTTCAGCCACCCAAATTTAGAACAGTGAAATCCAATTCGGAGTGGTATCTACTGGATTCAATGCCGGACTTCTGTAAACAGCAGAAGAATGGGATGTCCATTTTTATCCAGCAGTAGTTAAATTCTAGATTGGAGCAAATACCTAACCAAATGGAAAACAACATCATCTCGGACATAGTGTACCTGACCCATAGAGCTAATGGAGACGACAAGCCACCGGTTTTGTATAAAGCGCTTTGAAGCCAAAAGAGAAGTGAGACAAAACAGGGTCGTTGTTGTTGTTTTAGCGTGAGAGTGAGTGAGACAAAACAGGTTCGTTATGTCAATTGTTGTTGTTCTGCGTGCAAGTGAATGCAACGACGTCCGCCTTCAACTCAATCGCTGCTTGTCATCTCCAGTATATATATCTGTATGACCTGACTCCACTGGCGGAAAAAACTTGGCAAAATATTATTTCCAACTAAGAAAGATTGGTTCCGTGGCTCCATATTGACCTTACCTTTTAAATACCTGTTGTAAATAAATCAGAAATTCTTTTTGCACTTGACCTAATTTCAAAAACAAGTTTATCGTTTTATATAATGTGATTATATATTTAATATTTTTGCTTTGTTCCATATCATACATTAAATAAACAATTAGGATTTTTGCTTCTATCACTAGGCGGCTCTTATTTTCCTTTTCTCTCCGTTTTTTTAATTAATTAACAAACAAAATTGCTTCAGAGAACGGTTTTTTTGTTTGGTAATTTCGTTTCTAGTGAGAGAAAATGCTTCGCTTTGCGAGCTGTAGTAATTTTTCACATAATTAAATTGTTCAACAAATTCGTACAGAGATTTTTTCGGAATTTTGTCCCATCGTTAGTCTCTCTTCTCGTCGTCTAATTAATTTAATTTTTTTTTTACAATTTCCAATTTGTCCGCGTCGTCCATGGACGGCGCCATTCTCTCTTTCTCTCATTGTTCTTAAATCGAAAATATATTTTTTTTTAGTATTTATAATAATTTTTGTATGTATTTTGTTTAATTTAATTTTACATTGTAATGTTTTAAGTTTTATTTAGGAATGATGTAGATTTTGGTATTTCTCTGCCACTAATGCTTGATTTGAACGTGTGAACAATGGGTCCACTCTAATAATGAATTAATGCGCAGTCGTTAATAATGTACAGATTCTTTTTTTCTTTTTTTTTTTAAAGTGTAATAGTTTTTTTTATTTATAAAAAGACGGGGCAAAACTAACTTATGGCTAGAAATTAGCACTCTTAAAGTTGCAGGTTACTGGATTTTCTTATTTTATTTGCTTCGCATAATGCCAAAAAGTTGGCGAACATTTTCTTCCCGACGCTAATTTATTTTAATGTACATAAGATGTAGCAGTAGCTACTGGATAAATTAAATATAATAATAGAAAAAACAGCTGCAATCGAATTTTCCTAGAAAACTGATTCAGCCGACCGTGATAATTGCACCGGATGTGACGGACTTCGGGCCAAACGTTTCTTTGGCAAGCGTTCGAGTAGCGTTAGAAGTTTCGAGAACGGCGGTCTATCGTCCGCTTGAAACGACCAGCACAACATTAGAATGTCCTTGACGTCGCGCGACGTTTGTAAATTGGCGAGTGTTTGCTTCATACCGCGTCCCACTTGCCATATAACAGCCTCGGGCGATTGTAATTTGAATGGAAATTCGCCGCACAAAAGTTCGTACCAAACCGTACCGAACGAATAGACGTCGGACGATCGGGAAAACGGTAAGATTTCATCGGCCGGACGGTACGGTGTCAGGGTGCGCATCAATTCGGGCGCCAAATAGCATAGCCAACCGCTCGGTATACCTAAACCTAAATCACAGTAGAGCAACTTTGTTGAGCTAAACAAACCGAAATCCGTGATGATGACCTTTCCGTTCTCGAGGAATATGTTCTTTGTTCGGAGATCCTTGTGGAAAATGCCGCGTGCATGCAAATAGCCCATGCCCTGGGAAATTTGCTGTGCGACAAGCGTTGTCCGATTCAAGTTGAACTTGTCGCGACGAACGTGAATGTACGTGTAGAGCGTGTTGCCCTTGCAAAGTGACGTTACGATCGCCAGGAACGGCGGATTCATGCAGGCACCCATGAATAGCACTAGGTTCTCGTGTCGAGTCATCTTGAACGTGGCCACTTCGAGCTTGAAGGCGTCCAGTGTCCGGGCATCGTCCAGATAGTCTTCCTTGAGAAGTTTAACGGCCACATCGCCGTGCCAGAGCGCTCGATGAACCGTCCCGAAGCGGCCCTTTCCGATTTCTTCGAGCAGATTCAAGTCACCGTAGGGAATGTCCCATTCTTTTAGCGAAAGCGAATTTTGACGCCAATTGCCCGAATCGCCCTCCTCGGTCGAATCCAGGCGAACCGGTGTCCGATCCGAATCCGTGCTAGCACTTGTGCTGCCCGACAACGAAACGGTCTTGTCGCTGTCGTTGCTACGATGCGTATCGGAGAGTTCGGACAGCGGCGGTCGGATCGTGTTGTTGGAAGCATTCAATTTTTGGTTTTTATTATTCGCGGTGATTTGATAGTTGCTGGTATTGATACAGACGCTGCTGCAGTTGGAGCTGCTCACCGTGATGCTGGTGATGGGATGCGTTTCGAGTACAACGCCCGGAATTTTCTGATGATGATGATGTAGGGTATGTTGGTGCGGCGACGATGTCAACGGCGACGACGGAATGTCGGGAAAGCTGAACTGATTCGTTGTCTTCTGGGCGGACAACGGGGTTTTAAGTTGCGTGGAGGCGGGATGTGGCACGTGCTGATGATGAATAGGAAACAGTGCCGGACTCGACGGGGACGAACTGTTACAGCTCGAGCCGGGCGAACTGCTGTCCGGCGCATAATGGACACCTACCGGATTTAGCGGTATTCGTCCGGTCCGATAGCCGGTCGTTCGGCTGCCCAAATTCGGCGAAATATTTGGTATGAAGACGTCGCCGCATGATTGCAGCGTACGCTTAAATTCATCGACAAATTCGGGCGGAAGGCCGCACGATGGCGGCACATTCGTCTCACAGTCCTTGTGGCATCGGTACTTGCACTCTTTGCACTTGAGACCGAAGAACATTTGCTTCTGGCAGAGGTCACAGGTCGACATCACTTTGAAGACTTTGGTGAATCGATGCGCAATCTGATGGCCCATTACGGGCGGCACGATTGGCGTGCACGGCGACCGAGGAACTGTTAAGTTGTTCGTGTTCTCGACCACAATTTCCGTATTGTGGTGATGATGATGATGCTGGTGGTGATGAATGTGCGACGGTAAATCCGGCGCCGGTTCAGTATGCAGTCGGTTCCGGTAGGTGGCCGTAATCATTTGCGTAGTGGGTTGCGTCTTGTGTTGTACGTTGTTGTTGGTGCTGTTGTTCACGTTCTGCGGCCCATTCTCCTGCATCAGTTGGAATTCATGTGATTTTGACTTGCTGAGTGGCGCCATCGGGTCCTGGTTGATGTTACCGCCGCTGCCGGTCATCGAGGCGGACGTATTTGTAGCAGAAGGTACGTGAGATGGGGTCGAGGGATGATGCGGCAGCAGTGTTTGGTGCTTCTTCTTGGGCGGTGGCGTTCCGGATTTGCGATGTGTTAGTTTTTGGTTCGAATTGTTGTTGCCGCTGCTGCTGCTCAACGTGTTTAGGCATGGCGAGTTAGGCGGCGACGGTGACGGAGTCAAAGTGTGAATGGAACTTTGCATTCCGTCCTCGGGCGTCGTGATGGCCGACGGCGATTGTACAAGATACTCGCCGCTGCCTCCTATAGGCGACTGGCGGGCTTTGTGTGCCTGCTTTACGATCGTGCGATAGGGTCGCGGCGAAGCAGACGCGCCCGAGCTGTTCACGTTGCGATGATGATGATGAACGTGGTGGTGTCGATCCCACGAGTCCCAGAACAAGTTTTCCGGCTCCTTGTTGCCGTCGTGAAGTGCATTGCGACACTTGCGTAGATTTTTCATAGCACAACTGAGCCGGCGGACTTCTTCCTCGCGTACGCTTGTGTTGCTCGACAGCATGTCCTTCAGCTCGGGCTCGGATTTCTCGAGCAGATGCTCGAGCGTGTTCAGGCGTTGCAAGCACACGTTCAACGATTCCTGACTGAGACCGACAACGCGCAACCACTGGCGCAATTCCGCTCCCGAAGCCGCTAGTCCGTTGCTCGGAATCCGTTCCGGCAGTCGCGCCTTAGTAAGTAACAACTCGGAAAACATTCTTACCAATTTCGTTTCCAGCGAGCGGATCTCCTGCTGCGTGAGCGAAGCACTAGTTGCACACTGCGTCCGGAGGCCCTCCAATCGATCCGCCGAGATGTCAATCATGCTCTGGATAACGTCCAGTCCGTTCGCTTCGGACCCCGTCTCCATTCTGCTCCTGTGTTTTTCGCGGCACACGCAAAAAGGAAAAACGAAAATCAATTTATGGCCGTAAGCCGGTCGATCGATTGCAGTCGACTTACCAAAATTTTGTCGGATGAAATAAAAAAAAATTCCGGGAGGTACAAAACTTGTGGAAAAGCAAAAAACCTCCCCGCACTGACACTTCAGATCATGGAATCGATTTTCCACCTGAAAGGCGAATCCATGAGAACTTTTTTTCGTGCGAATTTCTTCCTTTCGAATTTTTTTTTTTTACGTAACAAGGAGACGAGTTAACCGGCCACTTACATTTTGATTTCGGGCCAAATATGTGGAGAATTTAATCGGCGTTTTTAGTCGGGTCGATCGCGCACTGAAAATACTTTATCTTCGGTTTTTTGCGTGATCCGGGGGGAAAAAGAAAAATCAATCACCGACGACGGCTGTCACTTCTCGACTAACAAGGCGCCATCTTTCTTTCGGCTGATTCGCTGGATGTGCGCGAATATGCGGTGAAGTTTTCGTGCTTTCGGGGCCAGGGTTGTCGTACGTGCGAAAGTTTAGCGGGAAATTCGAAAAATGTGTTTAGCAAATTTTATTTTATTTTTCTCGATTCAAATTGAAATGAGTAATTGGGCAGGGCTAGACCATTAAGTAATTACTCTAACGCTCAGTAAAAACCCAGCACGGAAAGGTAAGATGGCTAAAAAGACTAAATCTAAATCGGGAAAAATTTATAAATATAGTTGAAAACAGAATAAAAAGCCGGGAACACTATACTATTGAATCACTGGTCTCTGATATTACGTTTACTAAATCTGAAGCAACTACATCAAAAACTGTACGCGTAAGAAGTAACGCTTCATGGATTAGAAAAGAGATACTAGATGTAATAGAAATAAAAAACAAAATATACAGTAAACTTCAAAATGACCACGATAATCAACAGCTTAAATCAGAATATAAGAGTACTAGCCGCGTACCGCGGCTACGCTCACGTTTGTTTGGTGCTATACTATCGTTACTCCCGTTGCTTACATTTCTTCCGTTGCTTCCGTTGATCCCGTTGCTCCCATTTCTCCCGTTGCCTCCGTTGCTCACGTTGCTTCCATTTCTCCTGTTGCTTCCATTTCTCCTGTTGCTTCCATTTTTTCCGTTGCTTCCTTTGCTCCCCTTACTCCCGTTACTCCCATTTCTCCCGTTGCTTCCATTTCTCCCGTTGCTTCCGTTGCTCCCGTTACTCCATCCTATATCCACCATCCTTCATCCACCATCTTCTATCCACATCCACAATCCTCCATCTTCCATCCTCCATCCACTATCCTCTATCTCCTATCCAACATCCATCGTCCAACTTTACCATTTAGTAATAGGAACGCATAACTAATACACCGAAAACGAACGAACTCCCGCTAAACTATATGAAATGCAGGGTGGGCCATCTAGTGGTTTCTTTTTAAATCATAGGTTATTTTGACACTGAAAGCTGTTTCCCGCTCGAAATCTTGACAGAAAGTCAGTATCATACCTCCGCGGAACGAAATGAGTCGCTTTACGCTTGAACAACGTTGGGAAATATTGAAAACTTGAAAACCAAAGTGAGTGCTGTGTAGCCCAAACAGTGCGTTTTTTGAAAAGAAGTTTTGGCCGAAATGAAGCACCCACCGCGCCTGCTGTACGCAAGTTTGTGCAAAAAGCTCGTGAGACTGACATGCTAGTGGAAAACACTCATGGCCCCCGTCGTCGTACGGTGCGCACAGATGAGAATGTGGCTGCTGTAGCCGAGAGTGTGAGACTCACTCCACGAACATCAACTCGCCGTCGATCTCAACAGCTCAACATTTCACGCACTAGTCTGAGGAGAATTCTGCACAAAGATCTCGGATTATTCGCTTACAAGGTCCAATTGACTCAGCAATTGAAGGCGCACGACCATCCGCTTCGTTATCGCTTCGCAATTTGGGCCTTAGAGCAGCTTGAATTGGACAACGATTTTGGGCGAAAAATCATCCTTTCTGACGAGGCGCATTTTCATCTCGGCGGCTACGTTAACAAACAAAATTGCCGCATCTGGGGCTCGAAAAACCAGCACGTTATTGTCGAGAAGCCAATGCATCCACAGAGAGTGACAGTTTGGTGCGGATTGTGGAGTGGTGGCATCATTGGACCATTTTTCTTCGAAAATGAGGCTGGAAACAACGTTTTGGTCAACGGTGAACGTTACAGAGCCATGTTATCCGACTTTTTTTTACTGAAATTGAAGACATGGATTTGGACGACCTGTGGTTCATGCAGGATGGCGCGCCATGCCACACAGCCCATGCCACAATCGATCTTTTACGCACCAAATTCCCAAATCGTGTTATCAGCCGTCTTGGCGATGTCAATTGGCCGCCTCGGAGCTACGATTTGACCCCTTTGGATTTTTTTTGTGGGGAATCGTGAAGGACCGTGCCAACAATCCAGAAACGATTCAAACACTTAAGGCCAATATCATCCAAGCAATCCGTGAGCTACAGCCCGAAACCATCAACAAGGTCTTGGAAAATTGGAGTGACAGAATGCGCTACTGCGCAGCCAGCCGAGGCAGCCACTTGAACGAAGTTGTGTTCCATCATTAATGGGAATGTTTACTCTTACTAATAAAGCCATAATACATGGAAAAAAATTTAATTTTGTTCATTTTATTGCATTTTTAAAAAGAAACTTGTATTTGGCCCACCCTGTACACTCAAATGTTGAAATAACTTGCGTACCACCAATTGTAAAATGATTTTGTTAACGCAGAAACCTTCGCGGGCGTACGCTCAACATATCAACAAAGTTTCATCGCAATCGGATGAATGGTTTAGGAAGGCATACGGGACAAACAAACAAACAATTAGATCTAAAATCGCGAAAAAATGGGAAAAATGTTGAAAAAACAATTGTTTTTGATTCGATCGGTACCAAACTTCACATGAACCATCCCGAGACTATTCTACATGTTCCCTGAAAATTTGATGAAAATCGGTTGAGCGGTTTAGGAGTTTATAGGGAACATACGCACATACATACATCCTCTTTTATATATATAGATTAAAAACAAATCGACTAAACCAAAGATATTAGAATCTCTTTATGTAAGATGTCCCAACCAATATAAAATAAATCCATAAAAGCTTTACGATTAGCGACCAATCTCCGGTGGCTATTAGAGCTTTTTATACTAAAATTTGTAGTCCACTGTAAACATCAATCTGAAAGCTTTGTTTTAAATTGTTTGGAAAGTCAACGTCACCGATTCCGAAATCGGTAAATTTGACTAAAATAGGATCAGGATTTGTGATTATTGTCTATATAATATATCTCAATAATTTTGATTTTATTGTTTTGCACATTTTAGTGAATTCATTATTATGGAGAAACATAATGTTGAAAAAACAGACTTGAGTTGCAAACTAACGCGAATAGGCCGTTTCCACTTACGCATACGCGCTAATTCGCATCATCCAATGCACATGAAGGCGATAGTGGAAACACGGCATATGAATATTACCGCCATATGCCTCATATTCACATATGTATATACATATGTAGCTAAAAATGATGTCCCATTGACAATCCGATAAAAAAAACCTGCCTTTGATTGATTATTTGTTGTTAGTTGGCGGGCTTTCACTCCAACATACAGTGGGTTACAACATAAATTCTAAAACTTTTCAATAGCCACCGGAGTTGGGTCGCCAATCGTAAAGCTTTTCAAATTGATATTGACATGCTTGGGACATCTTATAGTTTCTACTGTCTTTGACTAAACTGATCAAGGAAGCAAAAACCAGTTATTTAAATAACTCTTTCGAAAAAGCAGCTGGCAATAGTTTAAAAATTTGGAAAGTTATCAGGGAATCTTTAGTGAAAGGTGCGAATGAATCTAATGAGAAAAAGGGAATAGCTGAGATCAAATCTGAATTGGGTACTATTGCAAATAGTGAAGGTATTGCTAACGAATTAAATAGACACTTTACATCGATAGGAGAAAAATTAGCGAATAACATGAAACAAAACTATGATTTTAATAACATTCGAAGAATCAAAAACAAGTCTAATCCTAACACGATTTTTCTACTGCCTACGACAGCAGAGGAGATAAGATCGATAATAACTTCACTGAAATCAAACACGTCACCAGGGATAGATGGCATAACTACAAATAACATCAAAATAATAAAGAATGTTATCGTTAGACCAATGGCACAAATAGTAAACGATATTCTAGAAACTGGTGTGTTTCCGAGTTCTTTGAAAGTGGCATTAATAACTCCAGTTCACAAAGGCGGCGATAGAACAGATCCAGAAAATTACCGTCCTATAGCATTACTGAACGCAATCAGCAAAATAATAGAAAAAGTAATAAACTCAAGAATAACGAATTTCATACAACGGGCAAGAGGACTTGATCAGAATCAATATGGATTTCAAGCTAAGAGTAATACGACATTAGCAATAATAGATGCAATTAACTATATAAGTAAAGGCCTTGCCGAAGGGAACTATGTAGCTGGTATATTTGTCGACTTGAAAAAGGCATTCGACACAGTAAATCATGACATACTTCTAGAAGGACTGGACGAACAGGGTTTTTCGCGGAAAGGCGAAAAGCCTAATAAAAAGCTACCTCAGCGACAGAATATATACGACAAAACATTTTGATATCTACAGTAACGAGATGCACGTCAACATCGGTATACCGCAGGGATCGATAATAGAGCCAATAATGTAACCTACTTTATATCAACAATCTACGTGAAGCAGAGCTATTGGCAAAGTATGTTATATTCGTCGATAATACTTTATTACTCTACAAGGGAAGGAATCAACCCAATCTGGAAAATAACATAAACGATGATCTAAAGAAATATGGTGATTGGTTATTGGGAAATAACCTAATAGTGAATACGACGATAACCAATTACATGCTTTTTAAAAAAAAATATGTTAGACATTAAAATAAATCCCATTATGCAATTCACTTCAATTAAAAGAAACCAAATATTTAGGAATTACAATTGATGAAAACTTATATTGGACAACTCACATTCAAAACTTGTACAAGAAAATAGCACCTTTTATTGGAGCACCGAGAAGAAATCAGTTCCTGGCGACAAGAATTAAGGAACTTGTCTATAACGCACACTTAAGACGATTTGATTATCTAGGGATTGTAGAGCGGCCTGACTGTCGCTGCAAATGCAGATCAGCCTGCCTCTCCATCTTTCCTCTATAATCTATTCTACTGTCTTAAGGATCGCATATACTTCAGCTTGAAATACCGAAGAATGTTTTCCTAAGGCGAAAGAGGAACCTGTTACTGTTTTAAATTGCGGCTTCACATGAAAATACGTTTTTAATTGCGGAATTAATTTTTCTAGTTAACGATAAAAAAATTCTTTTAAATATTGTTTATTGTTTATGAAAGTATGTACACAATGAGACGGTTAGTCTCTACAATTTAATATCTAATAATATCTTTTCGTTTCTCCAACAGAATCTTGATATCGGACTAAAATGGCCCAATGATATTTATGCGAATGGTGCTTCGAAAATCGGCGGCATAATCGTAAATGCCCAGATGAATGATTCAAATGCAATTTGCAATGCCGGCTGTGCTATAAATTTAACGAACTCAACACCGACAACTTGTATAAATGATTTGATAAAAAACTACAATCGACATTCGAATAAAAATCTTCCACAACTCGGTTACGAGAAAACTCTGGCTCTAATATTTACGGAAATCGAGCGTCTAATCGGAAAAGTTCAAACTGGTGGCATATCACAACTTTATGATTTATACTACAGATACTGGTTACATGGGTAAGTCTGTGAAATTTTATTACCAATTAATTATTAATTAGAAAACAAAAAAAAAACCGTTTCAGTCAACAAGATATCACGATAATGAATAAGACTGGTGAGCAGAACGAAGGCAAAGTTATTGGAATTGACGACTACGGTTATCTACAAGTTAAGCTAGCCGATGGTCGTACAGAATCGGTACATCCCGATGGTAACAGTTTCGATATGTTACGCGGACTTATAATTCCTAAGTAAAAAGCTTAAGATATTCCTTCGAATATCATCAAATAACGAAAGTATCCTTACACCGAAATCGTAACATTCATGAAAATAAACTCAAGTGCATTTATAAAGTGTGTCTAAAAAAATAATTTTGTTCACTTTGCTAGAGATGAAATTAAAGAAAACTGTCGCGTTGATTTAATTTCATAGTTCGAACATGTGTTTTCGCGCTAGTCTTTAAAAATTTCGATCAGATCGATGTGCTGTTTAAAAACTGATAAGAATAAGTTATTATCAATTATAATAATTAATTATAGCTTCAAAAGCATTTAACTGATTTCATTACAAGCCATTTAAAAAGTTCAGCTACATAAGAGATTCATAAAATTATTTCTTTAAAACCAAAAATTAAATTTATTAAGAACCACTTAAATTTACGCTTCCTTTAGACTAATTGGTAATGTGCGGATTATAAAGGGAAAAGATTTTAGATTTTAAGATAAAATTTATTTAAGAACTCTTTTGTCTAGAAGTTTCCGAACTTTACTTGATTGATTTTCGATAAATTGCATTTATAGCCTTTAAGTTTTTAAATTATAACATTTCATTATCTCATGGCTCTCATATCATCAACTGTTTCTTGTTAAAGTTGAAAAATTTCAAAAATTCTATAAACGAATGTCTTTCCAAACGAAATATATATTTATTGATGTTCAACTGAATTTTTTGATTGTTTTATTTGAGTGTGTAATGAAAAGAAGTCATATGTGTAGTGAATAAAGTGAATGTTGATGAGTAGTTTGCGATGCCTTTCCCCAAGAACTACGCTTGTATAATTATGCAAGAAATACTTCCGGCCATTTGCAAACAGTCTTCAATTTATGTGGTTCCATTTTACGATACCAAAGCTTGTAGTGATCAATTTTTATATTTAGTTGTTCCAGTACGAACCGAAATTCTTCGAATGCGAACCTATCTCTTAGTGATCGAATATTGTTGCCCGTTGTAGATAGCCAAATATTCGTTACTGTTAATTGGATACTTAACCGAGTCCAAGGTCGAATTTACGAGGTGAATATTGAAATCAAAGTCGCCATTGCCTTACCAAAATATCCTTCTGATTCCAAAGCCATGTACGATGTGGTTGCCTGTAAACTGCAATGGACGAGATCGCCTGCAAGCACGTTTTTTTATATCCTCTTTCCAACTGAAATCCTGGATAATGCCCTGAATCATTCATCACATAAATGGCGCTACAATTGAAGCCAGGCCTTTTTTTCGTTTAAATTAATTTAATCCCTTCATGCAAAATGAGCAATTCCATCCCAACTCAAAAACTTGGAAAAAAAATCCCCATTTGGGTACACTTTCTCAGATTAATGCGCTGGACAAATTTTCACCGTGTCGACGTGCAGACATTGGGCTCAATGTATAATTAGTTTTAACCTTAACCCGAAAGCACTTCCCAGTCAGTACGTACGCACTGGTATAAGGGGTAGTACCGTGAGATATATAAAAAAAAATAGTTTAATGTTTTACCAGTTTCGTTAATCAGAAAAAGAGAAGAAAATAAATGGAAAAAAAAGAAAATTACTAATGACTACAAACAAATAGTAGTGAAAGATGAGGAAAAAAAGAAAATTTACTAATTGACAACGAAAATACGCAATGCATGCAATAACAACACAAGCCACAACCATTCTCTCAAGTCTTCGATATTCTTATTCAATCGCCTCCAGGTCGTCCCTAATTGTAACAAAATTATCTATAACACCGTTCCTAGTTTCGAAGTAGAAGATGCTCTTTTGCAGGGTGTTTTAACTGAAACACATTCTTTGCCATTTGTATATTTGTCGGTAAGGCGTTAAATTCTCGTATTGCTGTCAAAGACCGGATCCTTTCTGAGTCGGTCTGTCCTAGGGAAATGTTGCTGTCTAATAGAATCCGCACTTCTTGTGTTATTTATTTATTTATTTAATGAACGTCTATTGTACAGATAAACTTATCCAATTACACAACAGAAAATACAGAACAAAATTAAAGAAAAAAGAAAAATATTATAAATGAAGGAGAAGTAAAGAAAGAGAAAAAAAAGAAAAGTAATAACAAAAGATTAGAAGTAATATACCTATATAATTAGAATTTAGTTTAAGAAAAATAATAATTTCAGCTTTGATTTGAAAAGAGGATACGATGTGTTCAGAGAACAAATCTTGAGGTCATCATGATTTCTTTGTAAACGAATAATCGGTGAAAAGAAATATACATTTGTACGCGCCAATGGAGGGGCAAATATGGAGTCTGACTTGCTAGTACGCATTGGTTGACGCAGCACCAAGTCTAAACTTAAGGCTGAGTCCCCATCACCGTTGTAAATTTTTAAGAGAACACATTCGTCTATGTACAGTCTCCGTTGTTCAAGGGATGGGAGCTTGAAGAGTAAAAGACGTTCACTGTAAGTACAATAGAGAATCCTATATTTGTAAAGGATAGAACGAGTAAACTTACGTTGAACAGATTCAAGAGCAATAATATGACAATTGTAGTGAGGGGACCAAATAGCGGAGCAATATTCCAAGCCATTCCGCACTAGAGTCACGAAGAGCTTGATGCAAGTTTGAATGTTAGAGAACATATATGATGATCTTAGAATTAGGCCTGATAATTTCGATGCAGTACTTACTAGATTGTGAAAGTGAAGGTCAAACTTTAGTCTGGTGTCAAAGGTAACACCCAGATCTCGAATGTGGGAGACTTGAAGAAGTACTTCTGAGTTAATATCATAATCAAAACAGATCATGGTTCTCTTAAGTGCGAAGGACATTTTACGACATTTAGAGACGTTAAGTGAAAGACAATTACTAGAGCACCACAAAGCAAGAGCATTAAGATCTGATTGTAATATTCTGCAACCATGAAATGAACAGATCTCCCTATAAATTTTTACGTCATCCTCATAGAGGAGACAAGGAGATTGAATTATTAGTGGTAAATCATTAAACAATTTGATGAACAAAAGTGGGCCTAGGATAGAGCCCTGAGGAACACCAGAGAGAGAAATAAATTCCGATGACATTGAACCATTGAAACGAACACGCGATTTACGATTAACCAGATAGGAAGCAAACCATTGAAGCAGTGATCCCGAAATTCCACAGCCTTTAAGTTTGGAGAGTAATAAGCAGTGATTTACTGAGTCAAACGTTTTGGAAAAGTCAGTATAAATTACGTCCATCTGTTTATAATTGTCCAAAGCTTTGGAAACTGAATTTGTAAATTCTAAGAGATTTGATGAAGTTGATCTACCTTTAAAGAAGCCATGTTGGTCTTTATTAATAAGATGATTAAGGTTTGTGAACACATGATCATGTATTAATCTTTCAAGTAATTTAGCAAAGCATGGTAGCATAGAGATAGGACGGTAGTTTGTTACTAGTGCTTTGTCGTCTTTCTTATGGATAGGGGTAATGACGGATTGCTTCCAGTGAAAGGGGAAAATATCTTCATCGATACTTCTATTAAATAGATGTGCAAGAGGATAACTGAGAGATGAGGAAAGAGGTTTAACAAACAAGTTGGGAATATCATCAGAACCACCGTTAACACTAATATCAAGAGTGGCGACAAGACGATCCACTTCGCTTGAAATAGTTATAGTTGTTTATTTCTTGATTGTGGATCAATTTGATGGAGGACTTAATTTTCTTGTGCTTGATATTATAAATTAGTTTTATTCGTTCCAGGCTTATGTGCTGATGTATGGTTAGATTTCAGTAGGTAGAATAATCTTCCTCCGATGGTGTTAAATGAGGTAAATTATGTATGGCTTTAATGCCCCTATTCTTAAGTCTCGCAATTTTGTCCAAGTTTCTTTTCGAAGTTTGGCTCCATATAAGGAGACCATATCTTATGTTGGATAGGATAAGAGCATTATATAGCAAATTTTTTATCGGGACTTGTAGGTATTCGTTTCTTTTTAATACTCCAATAATTGGGGCAATTTTATTTCTCAATTTAGTAATGTGAGGAGTCCAAGTCAGTTTGTCATCAATTATCAGCCCTAAATATTTTGTTTCTTGAGCTCTCGCTAGTTGTATCCCATCGATTTCTAGCTTCAAATCAATGTCCAATTTGTTAGTTTGTTTGAATAGCATATAGTTTGATTTCGAAGTATTTAATGTTAACATATTACTCAAGAGCCAGTTTTTGAAAAGTTTCAGGTCAGCGTAGTTCAACAACTCCAGTTGCTCTGGGTTTCTTCCTTTGTAGAGAAGCAAAGTGTCATCAGCATAAGTTATATATTTAGCTTTAAGTCCTGTGCGTTGACATACGGGAAACACTTTTTCCAAATCAACTGACCGCGTTCTTCAATAGGAGAGAAAAGTAGAGATTAATATCTGCTCCAATTGGCTCATCCCGTCATTAGCTAAGGATACAACTATGTCGACATTGGTTAAGAGATAAACAAAAAAGGTGGAGAAGAGGATTTAAAATGAAAGAATTGAAGGGAAGCTTTTGACGTATCGATGGATGTTGTTTTTAAACAAGTGATGGAAGTCATACTTCTAAATTTCATGACTACAAAATGCTTTCTAATATTTTCTGCTTTCTTCTAATTTATGTAAATTCCGTTTATTTTGTTTAATGGCCACTGATAAAAAGTGTTGGAATGTTGGTTGGCTGGTTTACGTGGTGGCCCGTCTGCTGAAAAAAACAGGGCCCAATTAGCGCAGGAAGTACCGTTTTGATACCACAACTTGTTTAACCTGGTCGTTGAGGGCTGATGAACTATATACATAGTTTTACAGAGCCCTGGGGCTTGAATGGATTATCATATTCATCCAGAGCCTTTCAAGAAGGTAATCAGTTCTCCAATCTTGTTTTTCGAGATCTCATCAAGGTTATTGAAGAAGAGTTCGCCTAGTGCGCGAAGTATGGCTATAGCTAGGGCAGGACACTCGCAAAGAAGGTGGAGAACAGTTTGCCTGTTATTTGCATCCCCACATCTGCGGCAATTGACGTTAAAGGGAATACCCAGTCTGGCCGCGTGGTCGCCGATCGGCCAGTGACCCGTGCTGACTGCCGTGACTCTGGAGATGTCCACACGGCTCCTGCTCAGGAGTTCATCTGTTCTGCTCCGACAGTAGGATGGTCATATCTTCCTAAATATGACGCAGTTGGAATGTAGTTCCCTTTAGAACTAACATAGGTTCAGCGTTAAAAACTCAACATAACAACTGTTGTTTTGCGAATTAGTTCCTCCACACGGTTGATTCCTTCATGAAACAAGGGTACTTTGATTATCAAACTCAGACCTTTTTTAAATTCAACAAAAGTATATTAAAGAGAAAGAAAAAGAGACGAGCTAAAATCGTTTAAACATTTATCATTTCCATGAGTACGCCCATATCATACGCACCGCGTGTTTCATACTCGACCAATTGTGTCCATTGATTCTTCGGAAAACAATATTTATATAGACCGGGTCCCGAAATACTGTACAGCTCATTATTAATGGAAAACATATCAAACGTTACCATTGAATCGAATAGTTCCAATTCCCATCGATTCGCTTTAAAATCGTACCGTTCTATGGTACTACCGTATCCCTCGCCACAGTATATCCGATCCGAAACGATTGCACTACTACAAAAGCTGGTCGTATCATTCATTTCGGCAATCGATTCCCAGTATCCAACTCGTGGATCGTACCGTTCGGCCTTTTGTGTACAGCCTTCATCGTGATTTTCACCACCCATCACATATAGGCAGTTTTCTGTAAAACAAAACAAAAAATATCGCAAAAATTTCTTAGCTTAAATTATTTTTTTATAACATACCATAAACAACTCCTCCCATACATAATCGTCGATCCAACATATTCGCTACTAAATGAGATTTTCCCGTTGTTAAATCGAAACATTCGACGCTTTTTAGTGGTCCGTAAAATTCGTTATAACCACCGATTGCATAGATCGAATCATTTATTACGCACGATCGATGTCCCCATCGCGATCGTATCAATGGTGTAATCGGTCGCCATTCATTCCGATAGATATTATAGTAAAAGCATTCGGGCGCACTTATTCGGATTTCATCTCGACCGCCCTGCGTGAAGAGCAAATGTTTGTAACCAACCGGCGTGAACGCGAATACTTCCGATGGAAATTGCGCTAATTGAACTTGTGTCTTATTTTTCGCGTTGTATCGTTGAAAATCACAAGATCTACTCGTCGAATCGATTAGAAATACGTTCAGTTCGGATTCGGTGTTCAGCGATTTCGAAACCCATTCCGTACAGCTGTCGCTATTCATTAGTAAATTAGAGTTTTTGACTAAGTCTTTTGTTACGAGGGCAGGATGAACGGATCTAAGAAGTTTGTTTAAGTATTTGCAGCGATCATTTGGATCGTATTCTGTCCATCTCATTATTCCACGGAACACTTTATCATCGCCTGGGCTACTGTAGATTTGCGGATGTGATAGCAATCGTTGAAGCTGTAAGAAATTTTAGTCTGATCAACTTATTTAACGAAAAACTGTTGAAACTAAAACCTCATCAATATCAATTTGTAAAAATTCATTTTCTGCGGAAACTAAACGAAAACTTCGTACTGCATACAATTCAGCAAATTCTTTCAGCTTTTTGCAATTGTTCTCATCTAAAAGGAAACGATACATTACAGTAGCAGAACTTCTTTCAATTTAAGGACTCTAACCAACCTGCAAATTCCATAATTCCCAAACAACAAGCTGGTGTTATTCCGAGCGCTAAAAATTCACAACACTTACTTTGCACCCAGCCTATTTGCAAATAGCATGCTGTCGATAAAAGACCATGCACATTATCAGCATTGATTTCGATATGGCTTGTGTACATGTAATTGACCAAAATATTTACAGTGTTCGGGTCCAGGTCTTTTAGCAGCACTTCGGTTTGATTGCTTTCCGGAAAATTGCCTGGAATTATTCAATAAGCCGGACAACATACAATTAAATGCTAACGGGAAGAATAACAAGGTTGCAACCCACCTGTAAACATGGCACGAAA